>JAILYB010000072.1:2400000-3025392 GCA_021437785.1 Rhodomyrtus psidioides
ATCACTTTAGTCGTAGAACTTTTTTTGAGTCATTTAAGTCCTAAACTTGTCGACGTCCTTCGAATTAGTCCTTTTGTTGTCTTTGTCACTTTTCTCGAATAGATTAAAATTAAGAAAGGGGCAAAAATTCTGATAGAGATCAGGCTGAGGGGGCAATAAGTGGGATGGCACCACTGCCCCCTTTGTTGCGTCCCTTGCCACGAGCTATGTGCCCTCGCATGGTCGCCACAGCTGTCCTGCCAGTACTGAGTGGGGGCCCTTGCCTCATCAACCCAACCAGGTTCGTCGGCCCTCGCTGGCAGCTGCCCTCTTTGTTATTCCTTTATAACGACCAACCCCGCCCCAACTTTTTTCATTTTCGATTTATTTTTTAAAAATATCTGTTCATTTTGTAATATTAAATACAAAAACACCGTTTTAGACTTTAAAAAGTCCATTGGTTAAATAACGGCCATGTGGATAAAAGAGATAATGAAAAAGGCCTGCTCAGATTTTCCTGTCCACTAAAAGGTGACAGAGTTAATGGAAGGACTACTTAGAATAAGTGCTACAAGTTTTAGGACCCCCCCCCCCCCCCTCCCCCTCTAAAAAAAAAAAAGGACTAAAGTGGTGGATATACACAATTTGTAAGACTTCCACTGTCATTGTCTCGTTTGATTTTTGTGAGCGGTAAAGGCTAATGCTAGCTTAAGTGAATATGCTCAAGTTGCATATTTGAATATTTTATGGGTCTGCTTCGATTAGAATAGATCAACGGAATTACTATGCTGCATGTCATGTTTGTATGTTATGTCACCCTAAGAGCCTAGAAAAATTGATACTCTCTCGTTACATCGCACATTTGAAATTAATAGCACAGATGGCAATCTAGGTCACTAATTGGCTTCCTTGAGAAGAATTCCCAGAGTGTCATTGAAATTCATGCTTATTTGGTTTTATTTTCCATTTCCTACAGCTTTTGGTACTAACAAATTCTACAACTTTCTTTAAAAATGTCATAGTGGACATTGTTATTGTTTTGATTAACTTATTAAAATTAACCTTTGAAGTCATATTTCTAGTTCTTTCTCAGTAATCTTCAGATTATGTTGCTCAAAGTTGATAATCATTGTTTGAAAGTCCAACCCAAAAGCATAAGCTTGTAGAACCGTTGGCGGTGGTCCCTCGAAATCTACATGGTATTAGAGTTAGGGCTGAACTGAAACCGTAACTCCAATCTCTTCTCTGCCCAATTGTTCTTCTCTCTCTCTCTTCTTGCCTTCACCCTATTTCACTTCAGTTCCTTCTCACCTTTTTGGCATGGTCCATAAGATCTTTATCTACACTAGGGAAGAGGTAAAGAGGATGGCTTCGAGAGCCCTTGATTCGTAGAAGTGAAGAGATTTGGCCGTAAAGCAGGCCATAAAAAGGATTCTGGAGGAATCTAAAGTTTGCGATTGCGGATGACCATAGACCCTAGCAAACTTTTGGATTTTGTGAAAAGATGCAGGGGAGTGTGTGGCTGCTGCTTCTAATGGTCGCTCAGGAAGCTAACTTTTGATGGATAATACGATCGGTCCGTTATGCTTATAATTCCTCTGTAATTAGTTAGTGTTTATACAGCCTTTTGTATCTTCCATATCTCCCAGACCAGCATTTTCCTTTTTTGCTTGGTATACTATCCTGCAACTTTTGTGGAAACGAAAAAAAACCTTTCTAACATGGTATCAAAGCACGAAGTCTTGAGTTCAAATCTTTCCAGCACCTCCTCAATTAAATATTTCGACGCTTAGTACTAGGCAAAAAGAAGATCAGACTAAATGTGAGGGGGAGCGATAGAGTAATTAAGTATTATACCACGCCTTCATCTAACAGCTTAAGCTTTTAAAACAATTGGCAGTGGTCCCACTAAGTCTCACAATCATTTCATGCATATGTCACGAGCCGGGAGTTTGTGATCGACCGTTCGGCGACTCGGAAACCTCGCCCCATGTCACATACATGTCAGAGTATTAATGTAATTAATGGCTGGAGAACTCTTTACCATATTGCATTTAAGCTCTGTAGAAATTTTATAACATCCAACCTGGCAGTTATTTCTGGCTTTGTTTCATAGAAAAAGAAGAAATGTGCATTCTCATGTTGCTTCTCAAAGTCGCACTTACAATGACTCTGGCTGGTCATGAAGACCATTCAACTTGTGGAAACATTTTGTTATTGTGGAGAGTGGGGAGTGAAAGCACCAACCCAAACGGCCGCATGAATCGGAATCCACAACTTTTAAGACAGATGGCGAGAAGATACCCAACATCAGCATTTTGTTTAGATGAATACTTGAAAAGATGCCCTGAAATCGCACGGTTAGGGCCGTGAACCGATGTTCAGACTCATAAGGAAATGACTAAGCTCCTGTGAACTGAACTAAGTTCCTATCCTGAACTCATTCAATCCCCTTGACAGCCGTTCCTTTAAAACAGTTATTTTTCATTTTTGGTGCTGCGGCCAACATAGCTCAATTACTTTCTACCTTGCTTCCTTTTTCATGCATAGCGACAATAACAACTAGGCCTTATTACCCAAAATGAAGTGGTTTTTAAATGACTCCTCTTACTATACTGTGCTCTGCTCTCCTATTTCATGCATCATCCTTAAATTTTTCCTTTTTGCAGTATCTTTTGACATTGTGCTCTGCTCCCCTTTTTATGCATCATCCCCCATTACAGTGAATTTTGTGCATGCTATTATTGTGGTAATGTGTCTCCATATTCTTTGGTTATTGCTGAAGTGTGTTAATGGTGATAGTCAATTATTTTCCCTAGTCTTTGGATTTGTTTTGAATGGAAGCCTGTGTTGTGCGACAGATAAAGATTTGGGAAGATCGTAAAACACTGCCACTTGCTGTTCTGAGACCGTATGATGGCCATCCTGTTAGTTCAGCTGCATTTGTGACTTCTCCCCATCGGCCGGACCACATAATACTTATAACAGCGGTATAAGCTCAATGACCTTCTTTCCTTTCTTGATTTGTTTGTCGTTGTCCATCAAATTTTTTCTGGCACCAGTACATAGCAACTGGCAATTGGGATTCCACCTGTAGCTCATACACTAATCTGTTTTCTGGATGATGTTAGTATTGATATGTAACTTGTTTCAATTTATGTCTGCATGGGGTGTTGATTATTTAGATTTTTACCTTCAGATTTTCCAACACAGAAAAGTTGGAGTGCCCACACTTATGATCACGGACAACGTGGTTCATTTTGTGCTTATTTGTTTGAAATTGTTGCAACTGTTTCTAGGGTCCATTAAATCGTGAACTCAAGGTTTGGGCTTCAGCAAGTGAAGAAGGTTGGCTTTTGCCTAGTGATGATGAAGTATGGAAGTGCACACAGACGTTGAACCTCAAGAGTTCATCTGAACCGCATGTTCAAGATGCATTCTTCAATCAAATTCTTGTATTACCTCAAGCTGGTCTTCTTTTGCTTGCAAATGCTAAGAAGAATGCTATCTATGCCGTGCACTTAGAATATGGTCCCAATCCAACAAGTACTCGCATGGACTATTTGGCAGAGTTTACCGTAACAATGCCCATACTGAGTTTTACCGGGGTAACTGACATATCACCATATGGGGAACATGTAATTCAGGTTTACTGTGTCCAGACGCAGGCTATTCAGCAGTATGCCTTGGACTTATTTTTGTGCCGACCACCATTTTTGGAGAAGGTGGGATTAGAGAAGTCTGATCCTGATGTGTCATGTGATGTGATGAATGTTGAAGGACCAACGGCTGCAGATGCTTCCGAAATAAAACCTACTGAATTTCCATCAGCTGCTTCAGCACCTAAAATAACCGAGAGAACAAGCAGCGCTGAGCTTACAGAGACTATCAGGTTCCCCATAAGCTCTGCTTCTGTTGAGATGACCGCTCCACAAGCAGTTACATCCTTGGCTGAAGATTCTCGAACCATTAACGTGGCACCTCCAACTAGTCAATCTGATATTCACGTCGTTGCATCTGCCCCTCCTCTTCCTTTAAGTCCTAGGTTGTCTCGAAAACTTTCTGGTTTTAGAAGTCCATCAGGTGGTTCTGATTCTGGCCTTCCTTTTAATGATCACACTGGCAACGGACAAGTCATGAATTCTTCTGTAGATAGGCAAGTGGAAAGTGTCCATGCACAGATTTCAGATGTAAGTTCGACCAAGGATGAGTCGAGGAATGATGAAAAGAGAGTTTCGCAAGATAATGCATCCAGCATGCTTAACCGTCCTGTTGTGTTCAAACATCCTACTCACTTAATTACTCCCTCTGAAATATTAAGGGCTGTTTCATCCTCTGAAACTAGTTTTCTCGGAGGCAAGAGTGAGGAAGCGGCAAATACTCCGGATGTGGTTGTTAGTAGTGAAGCAGCTAATACACCAGAGGAGATCAGAGTTGTAGCAGATACAGGATTTTTACAGGAAGATGAATTTTCTCATGAGGGACGGACTAGGGATTTTGTTGCAGATAACAGAGAGAGAATTTTTAGTTCTCAAATTTCAGATCTTGGAATGGAGGTGGCCCGGGAATGCCGTGAATTATCAGAAGGCTTGGCAGAAGCTAATCCAGTTGCCGGTAGTAGATTGATGGAGCCACCTGGTCAATCCCCTTCTGCTGATGTGGAAGAAATCCATGACTCATCAAAATATGTATGTGAAAAGGTTTCGGAGCCAGGTATGGCCGCAACAGTCTTGCCAGGCCCAATATCAAGTGTGAAAAGTAAAAAGCAGAAGGGGAGAAATTCCCAAGCCTCAGGTCCATCTTCATCTTCCCCAAGTGCTTCTAATTCAACAGATTCTTACAATGAAGCTATCGCAAGCTCAAGTCTTCCATCAATGGAAGCTGCTTTTCCTCACATTGTGGCAATGGAAGAGAAACTTAATCAGGTAAATGCGAAACACATTGGATTAGGAAATGTTCATAGGCTTGTGACGAAAAAATAATGCTTTGTTCTTATCAGAATCAAATATATCTTTCTTTGACATTTATATTTCAACTACTTTAGGAGCTTGGCCTGCATCTGAGAGTTTACATAGTCTTTTTGCTATATATTTGAGTTTTCGATTGAACCTTGTGCTGCTTTTGGGATGATTAGACGGTCTCTAATCATCCTTTGGTTTTCGTCATAGAGTCCCGTCAATAGGAGGCAATGTAGCTATTCACTTTTGAAGATTTTTTGTAGCTTGTGCTTGTCAAATGTGTTAGGTCCCAGTTTCAGCAAGTTCTGGTCTGTTTTGATGGGGAAAAAATGAGATTTGAGTGGTGAATTGATTTGGAAAGGAGCAAGTGATCCGTTTGGATTACATTCTTTTCACCTAGTTGGTTGACATACTTCAATGGTTAATTTAAGGAAAACTACCAAAACGTACCTCACGTTTCACCTGATGACCACTTGCATAACTCAACTTTGAAATACCAAATACATACCTGAGTTTTACCTTTGGAGACCACTTTGCACGTTGGCATTAATTATTCGGTGACCATAGTTATATAAATGGAATATTTTCATTCCAAAAATGCCCCTCCCAAATCCTAAATTCTCACACCCACCCAAAACACTCGACACGAACTAGAAACAAACCGCACCTATGCAAAAGATTCTAAAATGAGTTTGCAAGGAGAGCCAGTTTGGTCTTTTCATTGTTGGGTTTTGCTTAGAGGCGTGTGAATGTTATTTACAAAAAAATAGAGCTATATAAGCGGTCACTGGGTTAAAAGTGAGGTATGTTTTTAGTATATTCCTTAATTTAATTCTGCAGTAAGAATTTTCTGGAGAAGATTATTGTACTAGTTTTAGATCTTAGATATGATTACCCCGCTGCAGCTGATGAACATGCAAAAAGAAATGAAGAAGCAGATGAGTGCTACTGTTAACGTGCTGATCACCAAAGAAGGCAGAAGACTGGAGGCTTCCCTAGGGCGTTCCATGGAGAAAACTGCCAAGGCTAATAATGATGCCTTTTGGGCTCGGTTTCAGGAAGAGAGTTTCATAAATGGGAAATTGGTGCGGGACCGTATGCAGCAAATAACAAATTTGCTTAATAACTTCATGCACAGGGATATGCCAGCCATTCTGGAGAAAATTGTGAAAAAGGAATTGGCTACTGTTCAAGCATCTGTAGTTCGTGCCATCATGCCGGCTGTTGAGAAGACAGTATCTTCAGCTCTTGCGGAGTCCTTCCAGGTAAAAGTCTAATTCTCTCTTTGCAGCAAATCTCCTTCATTTTGATTCCTCCTTTTCTTATTTTTTTTTTCCTTATTTTGATTCTTCTATTTCTTATAATCCAGAGAGGAGTTGGTGATAAAGCTGTTAGTCAACTAGAGAAATCAGTTAATTCAAAACTGGAAGCCACAGTCGCCCGACAAATCCTGGCACAGTTCCAAACTTCTGGCAGGCAAGCTATTCAGGTTAGTATAAGTTTGACCAAATTGTCTTTATAGGGAAATTCACTAAGGTATGCAAGATCCAAGCCCATCAAAGAAGATAATTAAAACTTTACTGTGCACTAATTTGCAAAAGTGAATGAAGCTTTAGTACGTGTCTGTGCATTAATTGAAAGCACAGGAGTTTGGCAACTTCTTTTTCTTAAATGAATATTTGTGCTTGTTCACTTGTGCTTGATTCTTGTTCTCTTTGCTTCAGATAAATCATTTACTTTTTCATCAGCAAGGTCTTTTTGTAGCTTCTATTTGTAAGAAAAAACCTTTTTGGCCTTTAGCTTATATCCCTCCTCCTCCTTGCTCTTTTTCCTTTTGCTTCTACTTATTGTGACTTTGTACATTTTGCACATTAGTTAGTTACCCAATTTACTTATATGCATTAATGTGTCTTGAGATTCCTATATGATTGCATGAGATGATGAATGTCATGCAGGATGCATTAAAGTCTACTTTGGAAGCTTCGGTGATACCTGCTTTTGAGATGTCATGTAAAGCTATGTTTGAGCAAGTAGATACTACGTTCCAGAAAGGAATCGTGGAACACACTTCTGCAGCTCAGCAGCATTTAGAATCTGTTCATTCTCCATTGGCACTTGCTTTAAGGGTGTGTAATCTGCTTTCCAACTTTGACTATGTCTGGCATTACCGCCTTAATTACTTCAATCATTATCATATCTTGGCAGTTCGTTGTCTGTGATACGGTAACTTTCCGAGCTAAATAAAATGATACTAAGATTAAGATCATCAGAAGGCTTGCGATTGGGAATCTGGCTGAAACCAGATTCAGGACTGATACAGTGTCCTGAAAGATTTTTTCTCTTTGGGATTGTGTGAAGCTAACTAAAGGAATGTAACATTTGGTGCAGCAGTGTCCTGAGAGATCATCTCCAAAGATTTTGCAGACATATCTGACATCGATTTCTTATAAACTGCATTAACGATCAGATTACACCTAGACCTTGTTCCACATTAATCTTACCAAGTGCTCCAAGAAAGCAATTGTCAACCGGGTTCCACATCTCCTTGATGCCTCTCTTATATTGAATTTTAATATCTAATCGATTTGAACAGTCAGTTCTTGCTTGGTACTCGGATGCATTCTTATTTGAGAAAATGCTGAATATAGGCTTCAAAAGTATATGATGGTGAGATCCCTACAAATGTCAACAATCATAATGCTGCCTTTTTTTCCGTTGGCTGTGATTGTTTGTCTAGAAATGCAGTCGGATTTGGGATACAATTGGATTGAATAAGGAATCACCTGTATTTCATATATCTGCCATTGTTTAGGAAGATACTGGATAAAACGGTAAACAGAGACACGTCCTGTTTCTTAGGGTGTTTGGTGGGGAATAGAATACAATTGGATAAAAACTTTAAAAATCAAATAAAGAATCCTAATCTTGGGGAATTATCTGCCCAAGGTCTATAAATTTGTAATCGTATCTGTTGTAGTGGTTGCACCATCCCACACACACGTTATGGTTCTCTGTAAAGAACCAAGTGTAACTTCGGTCCTGTTTGGCCATCTGAGAGGAGGGAGGGAGCACAGATTAAGCAATGATCCTGATGCTGTGAGAGGGAGGGAGGGAGGGAGGGGAGATTAGGCAACTATCCTGATGCTGCAAACTGTTCGTTCTTCTTTGTTTTTAGTTTTTTCGCCTGTTTCAATTAAGATTTTCTCAGGTTGGTAAGTACAATGCCATAACTATAGAGAGAGAGAGAGAGAGAGAGAGAGAGAGAAGATTGCAACTATCCTGATGCTGCAAACTGTTCGTTCTTCTTTCTTTTTAGTTTTTTCCCGTTTAAATCAAGATCTTCTCAGGATGGTAAGTACAATCCCATACCTACGGTCTGGAAACTTTAATCTAATTTACAGTGTGCCACCAGACACCAGTTATGAGATATTTGAATCTATCCAACTAGACCTAACACGCCCTTAATTATTTAATACGAGACGCTAGATGGGATTGTGTTCTTTAATTTTTGCAGTCGGTTCATACACCCTGGTGCCTTACTAATGAATTTCACTTCTTACTTGCCAGAAGATGAGGAAATACTAATGCTTTTCTTGTTTATACTGGTTTAAATAAATTTTTAATTTCTCCTAGATCGTCTAGAACAATATTAATTTTCATGTGATTTTGCAGGATGCCATTAATTCAGCATCATCAATGACACAGACCTTGAGTGGAGATCTGGCTGATGCTCAACGAAAGCTTTTAGCTCTTGCTGTAGCTGGAGCTAACTCACCAGTAAACCCATTGGTTCCAGAATTAAGCAACGGGCCATTGGGTGGTCTACAGGAAAAGGTTCGACTTCTTGTATGAAATTCTGGCCGCCACTTGGCACTACAGAGATGTGTCGTGTTTTCTATACAAGTTTCAAGATTGTCTGGCATTTGTTGAGGAGCAGTTACATAAACGTTTTCCGCATTATAAGTTGAACATAGCTGTACATGGCTGTGCCTCAAATTCTGTACATCCGTCCATGAACCTCTTTACTATGAGTCTCCAATTCGAAGAAAACATGTTGCTTCATCTGCCTTGCATGTGGCTTTTCTTAATAGAAATTTTCGTGTCAATCATATATTACATGCATATTGGAATGTCACTGTAGCATTGATGTCTAGTTTCAATGTACTTTGATTCAACACTCGGAAGTTTTTGAATTATTGGGCCTGCTTGGAAGGCCAAAATATGATGTCACTACTACTTTCAGTTCCCCCCCTTTCTTCTTGTGCTCTGTGGAGAACTGATGTCATCTATTAACAGGTTGACAAGCCATTTGATCCAACAAAAGAGCTGTCGAGAGTAATATCTGAACACAAATATGAGGAAGCTTTCACCTTGGCCCTGCAAAGAAGTGATGTGTCCATTGTCGCTTGGTTATGTTCTCAGGTATTCAGTTGCTGACTGTGGTGTAGAAAGTATCACATTTATTTCAGGATTTTCTTGTCTTGCCTGTTAACTTGAACGAACCTGGGACATAAAGGACTGTTTATAACTAGTGATTTGATGATAAAAATTCCAAATGATCCCAATAAATTTTGCTTTTGTTTGTTCATGGTTTTGTAAGGCATCATCTGCATTTTTAGTTTGTTGATATGTCAGATAGATTGGATTTTGCGAGAGATGTTGAACTTTAACCTTTTTTGTTCTTTTGACAGGTCGATCTACATAGGATCTTGACAATCACACCTCTCCCATTAAGCCAAGGAGTACTACTGTCTCTCTTGCTGCAGTTGGCATGCGACATCAACAAAGACACGCCTCCGAAGCTGTCATGGATGACCGATGTGGTCGGTGCCATTAACCCATCAGACCCGGTAATCGCGGTGCATGGGCGGCGCATCTTTGAGCAAGTTTACCAAATACTGAACCTCCAACGTGCTCTGCCTGCCAATGCCAGTTCGGAGCTTTCTAGCATACGTCTTCTCATGCATGTCATAAACTCCATGCTGATGACCTCTAGTTGACAACAATACCTGTGAAGTGCTGTAGTAGGGCAAAGTCAAAATGAGGCCCATAGTAATTTTAGCGAATCTGTACATATCTTTAGGGAGTTGAGTTGAAGGTTTTTAGGGCTGTAAAGTTACTGTAGCTATCGACACTGAAGATAGGATCCGTCTCCAACGTTAAAAGAAGAGTAAAGAAAGAAATCCGTGATTGTTTGCAGACGTTTGTTTCTTCGCTTACCTTTACGCTCCGCTGTTCTCTCATGGCCGTTTATGCAAGACACACGAGCTTTTCTTTACTCTTGGCAGGTAACAGATCTGTGACATGAGGTGTTTCCTTTCCATCAATCTCTGTTTCTTTGCGTTTCTTCTTTGTATTAGGTTACGTTTGTTTTACTAAATACTAAGTGACAGTAGAAAATATTTTCCATGGAAATAATTTTGAAGAAAAATGGTTAGTTTTTATTTGTTTGGTCGCTTGCTTTACGGTGGGTTTGTCTCACGGAAACAAATGATTTGAAAGATATTGTCTTAAAAATGATTGCTTGTATCATATATAAAAAACAAATTTTAAAAAAATTTACTTCGTCCATGAAAATTTTTAGATGTAAGTTGCTAATAATGAAAGTATTGACTAATCATTCTACCTATATAAATAATCAGTTTTAGGAAAAATTATTTTTAAAATTATTCGTGTTTCAGAAAATAAATGGAGCCTTGGGAAAAATGTTTTTTTTTTCTTGCCAGAAGGAAAAGTCGTATTTCTCGCATTCCGATCTTGTTGTCCGTAAATCGATTGGTTTTCCATTGTCCAAACGCTCAAAATAATCTTCTGAAATCTAGATTTGCTTCAAACAAAACGGATCTTTTGTTATTGCTATTTATCAGAGAGTACTGATGTGGGAGGGCAAGAGGCAAATATGGCTGACGTTTGTTGTGCAACTCCAGTGGAAAAACATGAAGACTTGTTACCTTAAAAATAACGGGAAACGGTCGTTGTGTGGGTCTAGCTCGATGTTAATTTGGTGTATTTTTCGGCTGTTCTCGCACTCCAAACTTGGCCAAGTCGTATTTCTTAAGCAAAAAGCCGGTCCGTTCCTTCCGACCATCAATGTTGATGAAACATCTTTGTCGTGGGTATTCAGCATCGGCTTTTCTAATTTGACTGACAATTGAACCGAGGGCACTCGACAGTTCCGAAACATTTAATACGCATATCATGCGTAACCAGTTCATTAAAAATTCAAAGAAATATGTGCGCTAAAATTCCTAAAATTCATTACGAAAGTGTAATTAAGTCATAAAACTTATCAAATTGGTGCAATCGAGCTCTTCCATTAACATCGCCAACTTGTATGACAGAAAAATACTGTTATGGCATTTTAAAATTAATTTCTCTCCTACATGACGTTATTATTATTATTATTATTATTATATTTTTCAAATCTCATTTAAGATTAATTAAAAAATCAAGAAAAGGTCAAACTTTAATTTTAAAAAGCAGAAAAAAAAGGAGAAAAAAAAAAGGACAGGAAGCTTAGCTGGGCATAGCCAGGCTTGGCCGCCGCTGCCCCCCATCGCTACAGGAGCCGGGCGACCCTGGCCAAGGGTGGCCAGCCATCGCCAGCCCTTTGTGAAGACCTCCGCCGGCCCCAGGCAAAGGCCGGCAGCCTTGCCTGAATTTTTTAGGTTCATGTTTGTGATGTTTCTGTGCATACGATGAACACTAGTTTTGCTAAGAGCCCGGCATTTTGTGTCGCCGTTAAAAGAGTTTGCCTGAAACGGACGTGCTTCAATCAGTGCCACATCGTGTTCCCCCCAAATTTTTGGTGTTCTGCGTCCCCTTTCAAGACCACACCTGAACGGTGAGCCACCCCATTTCCACAAGCATCGTTGGCCTCTCTTCTTTTTGTCCCAAAATCTAAGTATATATCTTATTTAGGTACGGTTTACCGCGGGTGCTCGAGATGACAAAAAGATTCCCTCCAAAAAAAGGGGGGGTTGCTAAGTGAATTTTGACATAATTCCGAGTGACCCATTAGAGTTATCGAAATCATTATCATTACACTTTCTCCACTCCTCTGCTAGCAATGATCCCTTCTTTCCTCGTTCCACCGGGCTAACACCCTTCTCATTAGCCGGTAACTCGGACAGGGTCGCAAAATTCAGTGAATTTGGAGGAGTGTTTCCAAGCATATTAGCGTTAATTTTGCAAGCGAATTAAATTCTTCTCTTGATTTTATGGGTCTACCCCAAATTAAAAGAATAATCGACACCGACCGACAGTACATCGAAAGTCAAAATCGATTTCATTTCCGAAAGGGCAGAAATTGAACAATTCATGACTCTGATGAATTAAATTTACAGCCGTTCCCCTTTACATTCTGATTCTCTGGACACGAGAGAAAGATTCACACAAATTGCAAAGGAGAAGAAGAAGAAATCGCACGTGCTTGCGCGCAATGTACATTACCAGCACTGATCCGTCTCCCACCGCCGTGTCGGGCTAAACCCTGCCGCTCGCCTCCTTCGGCTCCGGCTCCCTAGGGACAGATCGTACACGGCCCTCGCCGCCGGGTCGGAGAGCGTCTCGTACGCCTTGTGGATCTTGATGAAGTCCTGGCTGCCGCGGTCGGGCCCCGCCGCGGCGTCCGGGTGGTACGCCTTCGCCAGGGCCCTGTACGCCGCCTTGATCTCCCTGGTCGACGCGTTCTCCCGCACCCGCAGGATCTCGTACAGGCTCAGCCTCTCCCCCCACCGCGGCGGCTCGAGCTCGGCGATCGACGCGGACGAAGAAGACGGGGGGGCGTGGCAGGTGGCGAGGCAGGAGACGCGTGGCCTGGAGCTCGGAGGCCTGGCGGCGGAGGAAGATGCTCCGGCGATGGGATAGCGGGAGGGAGAGGCGAGAGAAGGAGGCAGTGGGTTTAGGGTTAGGGACATCTGAAAATTGTTGGATGAGAGTCTGGGGGCAAAGTGGGTATGTTGGAACTGTTGCGAGAGTGCATGTATGGCTATGGGAGAGAGAAAATGAGGGGGGAGCCCATTTATATGTGTAGGGAAAAATTCCGATTTAGGGGGTAATTTTGGAATTTCATTGGGGGGAGAAATCCATGTGTGGGAGCCCATTGTTTGGGTGGGAAGTCCGAGGGGGCGGCGAGCCGATGACGTGGCGGACAGGATTTTTTTAGGCTTCTAGAACATCTGTCCTTTAAACTTTTTCTAACAGGGCCAGGTGAAAATTTCAAATAGAAGTGTGGAGTAAATTTATTTTGGATAATGTCACTCAGAAGTGTGGAGTCAAAAATGTTCTTTTTTTTTTTTCACAATAGTTGGCCATGGATTATTGGCAATAACGAAAAAAATTTCATTGATTAATTATTTGAAAGGATAAAAGCAATCACTTTCAAAAATATATTTGACAAATTCTTCATTTTTCACGAAACAATGGAACCTTATGTTTTTAGTCTTTTATTTTTGTCTAGCTCAAAAGATATATTAAAAAATTTTAAATGACCAGACTTGTTTTGATTAGCTTTTGTTAACTAACAACCTAACTAGGGGTGTCAAAATGGCCCGCGCTGGCCCGGCCCGCGATGGCCCTAAATTTCAGCTAATTTTCGGGCCTTTTTGGGCCGGCCCAACGTCCGGCTTTTTTTAACACCAATATTTTCCTTTTAATTTAATTTTCTTAAAAAAAATTTCTTTTGATATTTTTTCATTTGATAAGTTTGTTAATTGAATTTGATTAAAAAAAGAAAAAAATTGAAAAGAAAAAATAATCCGGCCCGGCCCGAACTCGATACTATTCACCTTCGAGCTGGCTCGACCCGGCCCGTTGACACCCCTAGACCTAACCATACTCAATGAGAAATTGTTCGATTTTCATAACATTAATCAATCGTGCGTATCACGACAATGATCGATGATGGATCGAAAAATCATTCTCTCATTCGATCACTTAACAAATGCCTTGAGGCAAGTCGTTGAAGATGGGGTTGACGCACGTGTCCGCTTTTTTCGGCGTTACATTCTTCTTTTATGTTCATCAAGCTCTCAAAAGGCAACTCCACTTCTATTGTCCTCGCTTGTTAATTTTTTAATTAATTATTTAATTTAAATGATCACGCTTTAATTTAAATGCAAGTTAAAAAAAAAACACATAGAAACTATATATATCTTTCATTAGTGTTCTTTTCAAGATGTTTTATTAGTAAAGCTATCATGGGTTGACTTTGTGTCGAGCACTTGTTAGGCCTATTTAATACTCACACCTCAAGCGAATTAAGAGACGAATTGGATTCGAGAATCAGTCAAAACAAAACAACGGGACAAAAATATTTGTTAATTGAGAACCATCAATTATAAAAATTTTCAACCAAGCTCGATTCAGCGGTCGAACAATTAATCGAAACGGGAGAGAGCGATGTCATGACGAAAAATTGAATTCGAATTTTCATGTTTCGATTAGTCAATCATGCAATTAATGAAATGATCGAAAATATCTGTTTTATACGATGAATATGACAACGACATGGTACGCAAGACACAAAGACTTGTTTATAGTTTCAATTCCCCGATAAATTTATTTTGGTGATTTTTTGCAACTATGATAAGTGGGTCTTGTATTAAATAATTAAAAGATCACCAAATGGTTTTCAAAGAACTTTTTTTTATTAAATTCCATCTTATACCGAATTTTTGTATCTCTTGCATGTTCCAATACTAAATTAAAATTATGTGATCAAATAATAATTAGTGAAGCAGCTTAGCTTGCAGGCCAGGCAAAAAAAAAAGAAGAATAATGGTCCACCCGAACGGGAGAGGATTTCCAGGAAATCCTCTCCCATTACAATCCCCACCCTCCATGTGAGGTGGGCCCCCCACATGGAGGGTGGGGATTGTAATGATCCTCTACCATTAAGGTAGAGGATCCGGATCCCGAACGAACAACCTGTTGAGCGACCATCCCGGAAACAAAGGAGGGCGAAGTCTCGCACGTGCCAAAGCTTCTAGAAGACATGCGACATGCGCGTGCCTTATCTTGGAGCTACACGTGCCGCTGTCTCCTCGATACCAGACGTGTCCAAAGCCTGCCCTTGCGAAATCGCGTCTAGATCCCCTGCATCCAGATTTCCTTCACCATTGGATTTTTCCCCCTATAAAAAGGGGGGAAATCCAATGGCCCAAAAAATCTGGATCCCCTGCTTTACATGCAGGGGATCCAGATCCTGCGAAATCAACGGTACAGGCGTGGGGCAGTGGCTATGATATTTGATATCCTAATAATCCCTAATTGTTTATTTTATAAAAAATTATTATTATACTAATATTAGTAGCTCACTATTAGGCACAGACCTCTAAGTTTAGGCAAATTAATATTGTGTAAGTTAAGCTCAATTTTCTATTTATTCAATGTGAAATAGTTGCACCGCGATAAAATTTACTTTTGTATAATGAAATATTATACAATTAAAAATCATAACCGAAACTATAATCAGAAAAAATAATTATCAAATGATAGATCAAAATCGAAATGTCAATTTTTAATAAGTTGATGATATACATGTATGTATGTATGTGTGGCTATTAAGGTAATAATTACTAAATATGAAATTTGTTTTCCTATAATCACATGTTATGTCCTTAACTTTAATGATAATCATAACAAGACAATTCGAATAAAGACTTGTATAATAGCTCTTTAATTCTGACTTCAAGATATTTTTAGAGAATTATATATGATATGGCGCCCCTCTTATTGCATATGTAATCCAGGAAACCAAGCAATGTAATAGATATCACATCACCTAAACCAGACAGTCGGGTATTACAGCTTCATTACGTTAGGAATATAGCTATTACATTACAGTCTTATTCCATAGCTGCAACAAAACGTGCTATGTGCATTCCCCTTAACCTTAGTTGTCTTCGTGCTGTAAATTGGTCTTTCTTTCTACATACTTGAGTTAATTATGTTCACAAGTTACTCGTGTCGAGAATGATACGTTTGGACATATTTATTTTAAGATTCGATTGTTTAAGCAAAAACTCTTTTCAGGAAATTACTTTTCCCACTTTTCGGTGTTTAAATGACGAAGAATTATAGTTTTTCATGGACTGAAACAAGAAACTTAAATTAGCAGAAAACAACCCCCTTTGGGCTTGAAGGAAATCAATTTTTTTGAAACCAATAAACAAATCAATAATTTTCATGAGATATGGTCCGTTTATTCCTTGAAAAATTGGCTATTTAAAATATTTTTTTAAATGATTGATTCGTTTGAAATGATTAGCCAGCAAAAAAATACTTTTATTTTTTGGTAATAATTCATTCCTAAATATTTTCGTGGACAACGAAAATATTCAAGCGATCATTTTTTTTTTTGAATTTTTTTCAAAACATGTGATTTCCCAAAACAAATAGATTTAAAATTGTCACTTTCACGATACGCGTATTTTACTATTCATGTTTCAAATGTCCTCTTTTCGCGTGGCCAATGGCCACGGACTAGAATCGGTGGCTCATCGAGTAGGATCTCAAGTAGCTTTTGGGGGGCCAAAGAGCATGTACGCCCTTTAGAGTAATGTAGTGATATTTCGGCTCTCCTAGCCGAAGAGCATTTTCGTCCTTTATTTATTTGCAATTTTTTCCTTTTCTTTTTTCTTTGTCTTTTTCCTCTTCCCTCCCTTAGTCATCGGCAGCCTTGTGCAACCGCCACCCTTGCTCTCTCTTAACTGGCGAGGGCTTTCATTCCTGGCATATCGCCCACCCAACCCCACCCTCACCCGACACCGGTGACCCTTGCTTGCGTCTAACGATGGCAAGTGAATGAAGAGGGAAAAATAAAAAAAAGAAAAGGAAAAAAAAAAGAAAAAAAAAACAGGAAAAAGGAAAAATCACAAAAATGTAAAAGACGAAAATACTCCTCGACCAAATCATTTTTCAAAATAACGAGCACATTTCAAATTCTTATTGAAAATACGTCTACTTTCGAGCTTTTCTTTGATAAAATGATGACATTTTATGTCATTATTTGAAATTTTTTCTTTAAAATTTTTGGATATCCAAGTTCCAAGGCATCTAGAACTAGAAGGCCCCGTACGGATGTCCGAAACATGCCCCGTTTGGTGATGTCTCGCGTTGATGTGGCCACTGCCAAGTCAGTCGAAGTTGTTCATGATGTTATATTTCCTTACAACGAAGCTAATGTCTCCAGCCTCGTGCGCGCAGATATCGCCACGTGGAAGGGTTTCTAGAAGACTTACTGAGCGATGCTTTTGAGATCTTTTCTTCACAATGTAGTAACAAAAAATAAAAACAAAACAAAATTGCATTTTTTCTTTTTATTTTTTGAATTTTGTGTAATAATAGTTACAAACAATACGAGTCTACTTCTTTCCCCTGCATTATTTTCTCAACAAAGTTATCTCAACATCCGTACTTACTATATAAAAGTCGATTTAATCCTCCATCTTTAATTTCGTCGATCCAGTGTTAATTTTTTTATTTATGAAAATTTGTCAGAATGTTTGCACTTGGTTGGTTTGGAGTTCCCTTTGAGAAAAATAAAATAATCCAAATGTCATTATAACTCTACTTTATCTTGAAAGAAACTGCACTATTGCAATATAGAAGGATTGGTCCACTTAAATAGAAAAAAATAAGGATTGATTTATGCACCTAGCTTGATGGCACTAGCTAATTTTATTACTTAAGAGTGGATTTGCCTCGAGAAAAATGAATGACGTGAAGAATATTATTCAGAAAACGTTTGTATCGCTTCAAAAATGAATGAAAGGAAAACATTATCGTCGTCCACAATAATGTCTAGATATAAATTATTGTTGACACTGAAAGTATTTTCCATTGGTTAATTATCTCAACAGACAAAATAATTTCAATTTTTTTTTTCAGAATAAGATTTCTTTTCAAGATTTCCTTTCTCTTGTATAAGAAAATTCTCGCTCCTATGTGTATGGAGAGTTGAGTACGTTTGCTTAGGGAAAAAATTAAGCAATTAGAGGACAGCGCATAGTAAATGCCCCTTTTACGAGAATGTTAGCCTTATAGAAACGTGAGAATTCGATGCATATTAGTACACTAATTATGGAAACTCATCGTGCATATTGAGAAGTGTTGGGAAATTTCTTTGTAAATAGGATGAACAATGGAATCAGACTTTGAGACGTGTAATCACTCTTTTTAAGGATTTATTTGTCCCACAACGTTGCTAATGGTGTTCGGCAAATATTCTCCAAGATACAACTGTTGGGATTCACGTAACACGTACGAGCAAAAATAAAATAAATAAACGCAGCGGAAATAATAAATTACCCATACATGTATCTCCAGAGGCGTAGTTCGTGCGTTTCAATTAAAAAACATATTAAACAAATAGAGTTAACGAATTACCTCTCGTAGTGTGCTTGAATAATGAAAAACGGTTCAGATGTTCTTCGAACCAAGCCCCACAAGTGTTGAGCCTCTAGTTCAGACACACCACCAATCACAACGACGAACGGAAGAACGAACTCGCGGGAATCACCACTCGATTGTGCTAGCAATTCGTGATGATGGTTTTTCTCATTCTTGAATTTTTGGTCACTATGGGAGAAAGCAAAAAATGAGAGAGAGAGAGAGAGAGAGAGAGAGAGAGAGAGAGAGAGAGAGAGAGAGAGAGAGAGAGAGAGAGAGAGAGAGAGAGAGAGAGAGAGAGAGAGAGACTGACTCACAAAATTCATACCCTTAATCCAAGGATCTAATTATTTGATTATGCATTGCACACATATATACACGCATAATTTTAGGATCCGATCTAAGAATTATGCTGCCATATAATCAGCAATTTAGCCTACCAATCAATTATAGTAATTATGACAATTAATCAATTTGGTTCTTAATGGGCGTAAATTTCCAACAACAATAAAGTCTCAACGAGAATATCAGATAGCAATTCTGATATTTCTCCAAGATCTCTCTATGAAACAATTGGAAATAAAGGCTGAAAATTAAGAGAAGAAGTGAAAATGATTCTGAAAATGAACAGAATACTTGAATATATAATGAGAATGAACATACATTTTCGCGTCCGAAAAGCAGTTAATTCTCACGTAACTTTTCGTGTTCAAACAGTTTATTCAATCGTACCTTTTTATGTATGAATTGGTAGTTATTTCTGAAGAGATACAAACATTCGAAAGGTTGTAATAGTGCATTAGAAAATAATCGATAATTGAATAGATGCAACCTTTCAAAAGTTATCAGAATCCTTCGTGAATAGTCGCACTGTTTCACTAGAAAATAATGATAATTGTTGATTTGTGCCAAATTTATTCCACGTGCGCACTCACATCTTTTTCGATGTGAGACAAGGCATCTCTTAGTTTGTTTTTACAAACAAACCACCAACAAGAAGAAAATCGATGCAAATGGTGAAAATGAGGTTGTTCAAGTAAAGTGCAGACTTACTCCTAGATCCATGAGAGTCGAGAGTCAATTTCAGCATCTAAGTTTTGTCTAGAGATTGTTACTCCTCGTATAAAAAAAAAAGTGGTTGTTACAATGGAATTTGCCCTTGCTTGGAGGATTATTGCAAATTGCGGCTATATATATCACCTTAAAAATTAAAATTATCTGAGATTTAGAGAGGACATCTTGCTCATCGAACTTTAATTCAAACTCTTTTATCATTTTCACTTTAACATCGTGAATGTTTTTTGTTATTATTATGGATTCGATTGAGTGATCAGTTTTATGCCTTAGTATCTTCATGACGTGGATTAATTTCTCAATTGATTATCATATTCTTGTTGGAAAATTTGCAAAAGAGTAGTAAGCTTATTGCAATTATACCAATTCAGTCATGAAGATTTTTTTTTTGTCAATTAAGTCCATAAACCTTTTGCATTATGTCAATTCAGTCCTTCCAACAAATTTCGATCACAAATCTATGATATGGACGTCGGAGGTCCATCGGCTGTCCTAAGTGGCACAGCTAGCGCCGATGTGGATTTAAGTTAATGGCCCATTGGGCAGAGGAGTCGAGACCAGCCATTAAAAAAAGAATATAAAAAGATAACAAAATGAAAAAAAGTAAAAAAAAATTAGAAAAATTCCATTACAGTGCCTGTAGTGCCACGTAAGACGGTCGGTCGACGGCGGTGTCCATGTCATCAATTTCTAGCTAATTTTGGCTGGAATGAATAAATTGGCACAAATGCAAAAGATTTATGTTGATAATTTTCCCCTTTCTTGTTGCATTAGTATTTCTCTTCAAATGTCGAACCCTCCATTGTTAGGTAGAAAAAATCTGTCACGCCCCGATCCCCGGGAACGCAATATCCCTACTAAGTCACCTCAGGTCATAATGATAACGTTCCAGGCACGCTATTGACCCATGATAATATAACGAACATGCGGAAACAATTAAACTCCCATTCATACAAATCAACAGGGATAGTCAAATACAAACACCCATAATAATAGGATATCGAAATACATAACTGTCAGTACAAAATCCAACAGATGATTATTAACCCTATGGAGCTACAGTCTAGGCTCTCTAGGATCCACAAAAAGGACAAAAGGGGATCAGGCAGGGTTAAATCTTCATCTACTCCAAAAGGAACCATAAGCATAGTGACGAGTCATGATCACAATCAAAATCAAAGCACGCTCGTCAGAGGGCTGGGCAATCCTACGGGTCTCTGCATCACTGTGGACTTGAAAAATGTTCCCACGACGGGGTGAGATAAAATCTCAGCGAGTCAACGCTTAAGCCCCGGCTAGGGCGATGATTCGTCCAGATGTCCTATCAGTGAAATCACATGCAACTTACCCGATGTGACATCATGCATTATGCATCATGAATAAAACATGCGACCATGTCAGCTCTAAACCATCATCGAGACACTCAAATGACTATAATGCATTGCAGGCATAAATCATACATTGGACACTACACGCAGTCCATTTATTAGTGATAATTTTCGTGAACAAGGCTTGGATCCATACAACACAATGCTGGGGGTCCAGTAACTCAATCCGTACAACACAATGCCGAAATCGACTTCTGATAAATCAGGCTTCGTCCCAACTCCTCTCTGTTGACACCTGATTTTTGACCATCCGTTATTATAGTTTTTTTATTTCTAAAATTAATTAAAAATAGCAAAAAAAGGTCAAAAAATTGCAAAATCAACTTTGGAAGCCTTAGCCTAGCCTTAGGAACCAATTTTGAACAAAAAATATTTTTTAAATTTTTTAATATTTTTGGAATTTATTTAATTATAAAAATACCCAAAAAATTAGAAAAAATACCATCCGTGGTCAGAAAATTACACAAAAATATTCAGAAATTTTATTTTAATTCTCTATTTAATATTTTCACTTTTTATTAGGGAAATTCGGCTTGGTTCATTGGGTTCCTTCACAAACCTAATCCCGAACCGGGCCTAAAAAATCCTTTTCGAGTCTTTTAATTTTCAATTCTCGGTTTTTATAAGCTATGACATTGGACTCTAAAGTATTGAAATGCAATTGGGTCAATTTGCCCTCCAATTTGATCAATTTTAACCAAAAGGGCTTAATTGCATAAAAATCTTTCAATTTAGTCCCCGGTTTCACAATTTTTGAAATTAAATTTCACACGGGCACACCCATTAAAATTAAACACCTCTACCCAATATTTTTCATCATGCTGAATCCATTGGTGGGCTCAATTTTGGCTAATTCGATCGTTTAGGCCTTCGATTTGGCGAAATTAAATTTCGGATCCTAGGGTCAATTTGGGGTTTTCACAGAATTTCAATAAATTGATTCACGAAAATACCCATATTTGATGGAAAACATGTCAAGGAATCCGATTTTGCCTTCAATTTCATGAAAAGAGGTCATTTGGGGGGTCAATTTGGCGATTTGGCCGAATCGGGTCGGTCGGGTCCGACCCGACCCGACCCGGGTCTGCAAATGCACAGAATGTGCAGCAACGTGGGCAGTGAGGCAGGGGCAGAAACAGGGCACGTTGAGGCGTGCGTTTGTCGGGAAAAAAAAAAGAACGGGCGTGGGGGACACTTCTGGCATAGACCCATCTTGGTTCTGGCAAGGGCATTGGCGTCGAGGCGGGCGGTCGGCCACGCCAAAACGGGCGAGATTCTTGGTTAAAACCGAGCTCGGCCATGGGAGAGAGGGGGATTTTTTTGCGCGAGTTTGGGAGAAACCGGAGGTCGACGAAGCTTCCCCGGATACCACGGGACCTCACCAGAGCTTCAGCCATCGCCGTCGAGCCCGGAGCAGGTCGGTATTCTCTCCCGACCTCCATTTCTCGCGTGTCTATAACGTGTTCGACGAAATGCCCAAACGGGCTTTGCATTTTTTTGAGTCTCGGCCGAGGCTCCCCGAGCCTTATTTGTTGCGCATTTGGTTCCTAAACTCCTCTAACACCATCCCTCCGCCTACCTTGCTATTTATTTTGCATTGAAATGTGCCGGGAAACCATGGCCGGAGCTCCCCGACGCACACCCGAGCCGAGAGCTCGGTCCGGCGAAGCCCACGGCAACCGACCATCAAAGGACCATAGGTAAGCTTCTAAATCTCCCTTGGATGCTATGTGAATGAAAGAAAACGAGTTTGAGCAACAAAAATTTTCTGCAAATCGGTTCGCCGGAGCCGGTTCGGTCGCCGGATTTTTGGGGCGGTTACCGACGTGATTTTTGTCCCTTTTTGGTTGAATATTGATGTTGAGTGTTTAAGGAGTCGAATGCCGCAAGAACGGGCGAAAAATACCAAGTTTCGGGTCCGTTTCGCAATTTTCCGGCGACCTCGCCGGAATTTTTACTATTCCCGCCGGATTTTTCACTGTTCATCGTCTTCTCCGGCGACCCTCCGGCCGGTCAACGGTCAACGGACAACGTGGCGTGCCACGTAGGCAGCCACGTCAGCCGGGTGGGGTCCGGTCCGTTTATTTTCAAATAAAACAAACGGACGGCCACGATCGCGACACGTGTCACGATCCTGGAATTTGTGGAAAATTAAATAAATGATTTTCGAATAATCGATCCGGCGGACGAGGATGTGCCACGTGGCTCACTGAGGGACATCCGATCTTGTACAAGATCGGACGCACCAGAGGAGGCCACGTGGCACGTTCTAGAGCGCCCGATTTGTAGGTTTTATAAAAAATGAAAATAAATTAATTTTTGATCCGACGGCTATTATTGAGCCACGTGGCTCTCTGTGGGTCGCTCGATCTAGTGGAAGATCGGACGCACGAGACGAAGCCACGTGGCACGACGTGGACCGTCCGATCCGGGGAATTTTCGGATAATTAAATAAAATACATAAAAAATCAAAAAAATTGTAAAAAAATAGAAAAATGTTTTAAAAAAATAAAACGGTGTCGTTTTAGGCCGGTGTCGACCCCTAGGGTCGGGCCGGGCGCCCGAGAGGCGCGGACCGGGTTTGACCCGGCCCGGGCGCCCGAGAGGCGCGGACCGGGTTTGACCCGGCCCGGAAAATATTTTTAAATATTTTAAAAAATTCAAAAAATAATAAAAAATTATAAAATAATCAAAAAATCAATAAAAAATGAAAAATCATGAAATATTCAAAAAAATTCGGAAAATTCAGAAAAATTATAAAAAATTCCAGAAAATAGGAAATGGCCACATTCAACTGGTCACGACCTGTTTCGGGTCTTTTGACCCCCGATCTTTCCAAAAATGACGGTTTTGCCCTTTCGGCAAACCGTCTTCCAAAAAAAATTCTAAAAAATCCAGGAAAATCCCAAAAAAATAGGAAATGGCCACAAACAACTGGCCAAGGCTCATTCCGGGTGTTTTGAACCCCGAACCTTCTTAAAATGACGATTTCGCCCTTTGGGCGAATCGTCTTCCAAAAATTGAAGAAAAATCAAGAAATTCCAAAAAATCCTCAAAATGGGAAATGGCCACAATCAACTGGCCATGGAATATTTTGGGTAATTCGGTATCCAAACCTTCCAAAAAATGACAATTTTGCCATTCGGGCTAATTGTCCCAGAATCTTCCCATTTTACCCCTAGCCCTAAATCACATCTTCGCTAAACCCTTATGGCTATACTAGGAGGCCAATGATTGAAATTGATGTGCATTGACATGATTTATTTATGCACTTGACTTGCGCTTTCATTATATTGACTGTGATGTGGTAGGACCAGTCTTCCAATCTGCATGAAACCTTGACCCATACCTATATCACCCAAAATTACGTCTGCATGAACTCTTAGTCAGGAAATTCACTCGCGTTAGGTACCGAAAGGGCGTTGGTAATGACACCAGCGTAACCAAGTCCCCGAACCCAAAATCTCTGGTTCCGCAGAACTGATCGATCTCTCCCAATCGGTCAGTAAGGTTTCCGGTCTACCCTCCAAGAAAGACCGGTGGCGACTCCAAATGCATGCACAAATTGCACATGCCACCACGACCACACTAAGGTCGAAAGCGATCGACTCTTATCGTCGAATCCTTAAAGAAATACTCCCGCCGCGATTTGGTATGGGCCTGGGAGGGCCCGCGCCGATCCAAGACCCGCGATCGGTAATCCATTAGCCGCGTCCGTTGATTTCCGGACGGGTCGCGACAGCTGGCGACTCCGCTGGGGAAACTGTTCTAGAACACTTGGTTCTGGACCTCAAGTGGACTTAGGCCGTAATTAAAACGTTGAGTGATTTTTCTAACCCTGCAGGCGCTCTTGAAGGTGAGGTAAGTCCGCTCACGATAGGTGTTATATGTTTTTGCAGATTGGAGTGATAAGGGGTGCAGTCTGTGATTAACATTGTCTTATGCAGGATGGACGTAGGAATGTGTGTTATATGGATGATTTGAAGCGCTGATCGATATATAAATTGTTGCGCATGATTCACTGCATATTTGAGGATCACGACACTTTGCACAAAGCGCCCAAACCCAGGCCGCGAAATCACCTTTTCAGGTAGCCATAGATCGGGGATCGATATGCAACGCTCTAGCGTGGACTGCGCTGGGGTCGACCATATTCGATCCCACTCACTATCCAAGTCGAGACTTTTATCCATTTGTTGTGGATTGCGCTCATGGACGAATTTATCGACTCGGATAGAGGGAAGCCTCTAGGTTCCTCACCTAAGCCATTTTGATTTCTAGAGTCAAGCCTCACTTGTCTCATGCGCATGTATTGTGGATGGTTGGTATACCTAAAAACCAAAAAGTCATTAAACGCCATTTATGGTAAGGTCCTGCCGTTTCTATTTAAATTCAATTGCAGCCTTTTATTTTTGCACAATAGGCTGCATTCATCAAATCCAATGGTTGAGTCTAATTCCAATATAGAGTACGGATAGAAGAGATGATCTCTCCAAGTCGGTCCCACATCCTGGACGTATTCAAGTATGAGCGACGCGTCATCCGCCATCAGACTGCCCGGACATTCAACGGAGTCTACCCTCTTCGAGATGTCCGAGGAATGATCCAGTAACCTTACCGGAAATTGAAGGATAGGTGATAACATCAAATCCAAGACACCCGCCGGACGCTGTCAAGATGTTATCTGATAAAAACGAAGACCCGAAGGGCCGAACCGAAGACACCAGGCGTTGTCCCCCAAAGACCCGACTTGGGGCATCTCTTTAGGTTATTAAGAGTCACATTCCAGTCGTCCCTTTTCTTTTATCAGGATCGTCGAGTCTGTAAGGAGCACCCGTCTGTGGGTCTCCCATTTATCTTCTACATCTCGATTTCTAAGTCTTGTCTAAGTGTCTTAACATTGGAATGTGACACTGGAATTTCTCTCAACCATCCGGATTTTTCGGTTCAATTGTATGTCTTTCCCAGATGAAATTTTCGTTAGAACTCACACTTGGCATGTTTAACCCAAGTACGAGAATCTAACATTCATTTCATGGTGCGCCGGACATGGAATTGAACCGGTCTATAGCATGCATCATTGGTAATCCTTGGTAATTAACTAAAGTCATCCGTGTCTTCTGAATTCGAGAGGAGATTAGACATTCGAATTATTTTTGGTAAACAATTTCAATTTGGATGTCCTATCTCCCACCGAATTTAGGACACATTGGAATTGAATCTTTATCTTCTTGGACATTCCACAGAATCTTCTGGGAATTTGTCAAGAGTAATAACCATGGATTACGCTCCTTCCAATTATATGTTTTCTTTTGAAGAACATTGACAAAGAACTTTTCACACGAAGCTAAGGCTTTGTAAAATTCCTTATCTTCGTTAATCTCAAGAAAGCATAAAATTGAAAGGATTTATGCTTTACTTCCCTTGCTAACGAAGTTCTGTAATTTCACACCAGGTAATTTTCAAAAGCGAAATCCAAATACCTGCGTGGAGACTCAGTCACAAATTAAGATGGACCGGGATGGCGTGGAGAAACGCTTGACCATCCTAGAGAGCCAGATGATTCAGGTGATTGCAACGATGACAGAGATGAAGACACTCATCTTCACCATACAAGGGGCATCCTCGACGGTCTCCAATCTCGACCCGACCGTCCGACCTGTTTTGCCTAAAATATCGGGCATTGATCAAGCTGAGGGAGCAAAGGTTTTCCTCGAGAGCAAACCTATGATGGCCGATCTGGAAAAACAGCACAAAGGAAAGCTTGGTATTATTGAAGAAGATGCATTAACCGGAGAGAATCTGTTCGTCACACACCTAATTCGAGAGAAAGACTCTAGTCACCAGAAGAACGTTGAAGGTCACGTAAACCCAACCAACGTCGAAACCTGTCCACCCAACGCCTCTCTCACACGCCTTAAAAGGGGGATGCCTGAGGTTCTACAAAGGCCAGAATTCGCCAAGAGATACGATGGCATTGGCTGCCCGAAAACTCACATCAATTACTATCTGGAAGCAATGGCTGATTACGAATGGGATGATTTACTTCTTGTCCAGAATTTTCGGCATAGCCTGGTTGGTCCCGCGTTAGGATGGTTTACAGCGCTTGACGTCAAGGGTATCCAAGAATGGGACGATCTGGCCAATCAGTTTCTCCAGCAATACGATTTCAACAGGAAGGCCACCTCTACCAGGATGGATCTGGTACTTGTGAGGCAAAGGAGAAATGAAAGCTTTAAATCATTCGCACAAAGGTGGAGGGCGAAAGCAGCCCGAGTCCAACCTCCATTGGACAAAGAGGAGTTGATAGAGCACTTTCTGAAAGCTCTCCCCTATGATTCCTTTAGTCGGTTGAGTACGGCTCATTACCAATCATTTTCACAATTGGTACACGCGGGTGAAAGGTGGGAATGGGCTAAGCGCAATAGTATAATCAGAGACAAACAAAGGCGTGAAGAATCTTCTCAAATGAGTAAAGAACCGGTCAGGGAGATGAAGACCAACTATCGAGGGACGATGGTCGCAAGTCAAATTTCGCACAAGTCGAAACATCAGTCACCTGATTCTGTCCCTCACCGGAGACAACCAGCGCCCAAGATAGGGAAAGCCGACCAATCAAGCAAGAGAAGTCCTCCTTTCTTTGCACCACTACCACTTCCTATGTCAGAACTACTCCCTCGGCTTTTGGAGGAAAGGTTGGTAGCCCAAAAAATACCGAGGGCGAAACCGCCAAGGTTCCCAGGGTTTGACATGAATCGAACATGTGCGTACCATATGGGTGAGAAGGGACATAATGTCGACAATTGTCGAGCACTACAGTATGATGTGCAAACTCTCATCGACAACAACCTGCTGGTGTTCGATAGGGCAGGACTCAACGTCCGGCCAGACCTTTTGCCGGATCACGAAATCAGCGATATATCCGAGGATGGATCAGAAGGTGATCTAAGGCTTGTCATCAACATATCCGAATTACATGAGGTACCAGCTTTATCTTCTCGAAACCCTAAGAAGGGTACCACCTCGATGGGGCGAAAAGAACCATGCTTAGCCGAGATGGGTAATATGGGCATCATCGGTAGGGTTGAAGACCCCGCTTTTACGGCATCCTTCGAGAAGTTTGACTTAACCTCTAAAGGATATGCGGTAGAGACTATGAGGAAAGAGTCATGGGAGATCCCTGCTGGGTACTCATTGAGTGTCGAGGACATTGAAGAGATCGAAGAATTAGAGGAGTACGGAGAGCGTCTGGAAGGAGCGTCCCGAGAGGACAGAAAGTTCACCTGGAATGCCAACAAAGGGGGCGAGACGCCACTTAGAAGGCATCGTTCGGTATGTGAGGCTAACAAGACAGTCATACCAAGCTCATTGAAGCAGGAGGACCCGTCGGCCCCAACTCCTATCCGGGGTAATGCCTGTCGCGACCCTCTTGAGGTTGTCGGGCTCTCGAGGGCTAATGGGCCGTCCTGTCTGGTCGGACGCGGGCCTCTCCCAAGGCCCATTACCCAAATCGCAACGGAGGTATGCGTGATCGACTTTCAGTGTGGTCTAGTGACATGTGCTAAGTGTGCATGCCATGGAGTCGCAACCAATCATTTTTTTAGGGTATGATTGGACCACCCAATCGAATAGTTGGGAGTTTCTATTCAATTCTGCGAGAACCAGAGAAATGGTTTCGGGGACTTAGTTACACCAACTGTCAGAGTTGACGCCCTTTCGGTACCTAAGTTGACTAAATTTTCTAGCCTGAGATTCATGCGGATGAGTAAGGTATGAACCCTAAATCTAGAAATTCATGTAGATAAGAGTGATTATCCTAGCAATCACAATCAGTAATAAAATGCCCAACTCAAGGAATCTAGATATGCAAATAAATCACATGGCATTCCTAGTAAGGTCCTATTTATCAATCACAGCTCAAGAATGATTTAGCTGTCCTAGCCATTCTACACACGATCTAACCTAAGAAAAGCATTAGGAAGCATCGAAGGAGTTCGAGAGTACTCACATGGGGTTCGCCGTGCCCTGGTTTGGTCTTGGACGAGCTATCGAGCTCATGCCGACCCGATTATATTTGGGGATCCACTCGGCGTTTTACACCATGAAATCATGTGAAACAAAAACGAAAATATTCAGCAAGGGGCATTTATTGTAGATGGTGGTCGATCTAATTGGACGTCAAGACTAAAAAAGATGTAGAAATTTACAAATTAAAATACTCGAATGACATTTTTTTGCCAAATTCAACTCTATGCGTCGTGAAGAAACACATACAATTGAACTTAAATTTTGACTATTTATGAGTTCAAAATGTAAAAGAAATTAAAATAAAAATATTGACTATTTTTCTATATTTTTACGACATCGAACGCTATTTTTCTTCATTTTTCATGTATTTTTCTATTTTTGGAAAATATTAAAAAATATTAAAAAATATGAAAAATTATTTTTTTTTTATCAAAAATGGTTCCTTTAGCTTGGTCAAGGCTACCAAAGATGATTTTTTAATTTTTTTTAACTTTTTATATATTTTTTATGAATTTTTTAAAAATAAACTATGAAAGACTGATCAAAAATCAGGTGTCAACAGCTGCCCCTCTTTGAGAGGAATTTCGTCAGAGGTTTCTCTCAAAGACAAGGTGACACCTGTGTTCCGATCAACTCGACTGGGAAAAGAAAAGAAATCATGACATCCAATTTTCATGTCCATCAATGTGTGCTTTTCCTTAAAAAGAGATGTGCTCATTCAATTCCCTGATATGATGTAAGAAAGTTAAGGAGTAGATAGACTTCCCTGCCCCTTACCTGCCGAATGCTTGCGGCATTTGCTGTGTCTGATGGGTTCAAGTAGATTCCTAAGGACTTGTCATCGGAGTGTCCTGGGGATGTTAAACTCTGACCTGTATGGTAGGTCAAACCATAATGGGATTCCTAACTGATAGGAACCTAAGGAAGACGCATCCCACATTTGGGAATTTGCCAAGGGTTTTGATCCGTGTGGTGGACTAAACTAGAAATGGCTTGCCTAATGTAAGGCTTATTAGGGAAAACGACTCCTCCCGCGTTCGGGATTCATCAAGGTTTTGATCCGTATGGTGGATCGGACCATTGGGTTGATCCTTCAGGCGGTCTCTACCAGTCCTTTGACCCTTCAGGCGGTTTCTACCATTCATTGACCCTTCATGCGGTTTCTACCATTGAGTTGACCCTTCAGGCGGTTTCTACCATTGGTTGACCCTTCAAGCGGTTTCTACCATACATTGACCCTTCAGGCGGTTTCTACCATTGTTTTGACCCTTCAGGCGGTTTCTACCATTGGTTGACCCTTCAGGCGGTTTCTACCATACATTGACCCTTCAGGCGGTTTCTACCATTGTGTTGACCCTTCAGGCGGTTTCTACCATTGATTGACCCTTCAGGCGGTTTCTACCATTGAGTTGACCCTTCAGGCGGTTTCTACCATTTATGAGATTCCAAATTGATATGAATCAAAGGATGACGTACCCGCTCTTCGGGGCTAGTCGGAGACTCGATCATTCTATGGATCGGTCTTAGAAAAGATTTGCCTACTAAAAGGCTTCACCTAAGGATGACGCACCCAGTCTTTGGGGTGGCCAAAAGTCCTGCAGAAAGCTTAGACCTGAAAAAATTTTCCTCGCCAAGAAGATATTAGTAATCTTTGGGAAGACAATAATTGTCTAACTGACAAAATTCTACGACTTAAGTTTTAGTCATGAAATGTGCATTTTGATTGTTGGAGGTTATCCAAAACATTCCTGCCATATACAGATGTGATCATAAATTCCTTGCACGGAAACTCTAGATCAAACAATTTGAAAATTTCAAAAAGAGTTTGCTCAAAACATCCATTGGAGTATTTCTCACCCAAGAAGGCTCCTCACTGCTCTGTGATAATGATCTTTAATAGGGAAAGTGCTCAATTTCCTACCGACCTGTGCCTGGGTTTCAGGATCATTCGCAACGCATACATTTCGACCGATCAGGAGGTCTTTCACGGGACCGTAGTGTTAGGCTTGGATATCGGTTTCCAAGGGGGACTCACTTTTGAGTCAAGGCCGTTGAACGAAATTTTTCACTATCTGATCCGGGTTTACAAGTCAAGAACCCTGCAAAATGAGAAAGAAATAGTCTTGCTCGTACTTCTTTGAGCTAAGTTATACATTAACCCAAGTGTCTTAGTCAGATAAGACTACTTCAGGGTTGTAACATTGGAAGGATTGGGGACCGAAAAAGGCTTATTTTTTGCCCAGAAATTGTGAAGGGTTTGACATTGGTGATCATTGCAAATTTGCCACATGTCCTTCGAAGAACATCTCCATTTCTTGAAGTGTACACTCCTCTTTTAGAGCGCACAAGGATGTTTAAAAGCGTCTCTTGTTACATTAAGAGACCGTCTGTTTGTGTGTTTGCAATTTGAGCACGACAACATTTGGAGAGTAGTCATCTTGATCTAACTCCTTTGCAGGGTCTTTTCATCGTCTCTCTAGACTTTACTGGGGATATTTTGAATAGACATCAGCCTTGCTTTTTACCATGCACTTTGCTTTTTCTTGATGTCTAGGGATTTTTCTTTTCCCCCTTTTTTTAATCCCGTGTTTTTCTTTTCTTTTGGAGCTAGGATTTTCGGCAATCATGCTAGATATGCAACTTAAACTTTGGCACGCTTCCATTCCTAGAGTGATGTTGCCTTTGCTTTGGAATATGCAATGATCACCAATAGGTTGATGAAATGAATTTGCTGGCTCAACTTGGTTGTGCAAAGGATAACAGTGTGTAGGATAGAGAAATGAATCATTCTCGTCATCCTATGACACTTGGATTATCATATAAACAACACACAAAGATTTATGTTAGTCCGAGCAAGAAAATTTCTAACCGTTTACTTTCTGATACTGTTGGACTAACCTTCATTTGCCCCAATGTGGGGTGGTTCTTGACAGGGTTGAGAATGAAAATCGCCGTTCAATGGGGTTCTCAATGGGCATCTGTAGTGTTTGGAATGAAGAAATAAATGCCTCTGTCATCTCGATCCATGTAATCGTTGCGAATGACCCTTATATCCATAGGTTAAGGTTTCGCTATCATTTCCAATCTCCTCATCTCTCAAGTGTGTATGGGACGTGTTTGGATTAGGCTCGCTTCTCTTATGAGAAAATACCCTTTTGAACAGTTCAAACGACTCTTATTGGAAAAATTCATTTCATTTCATCAAGATTTATCCTTCAAAGGGATTTTATGATGCACCATACATGTGTAATTCATGTTCAGACAATCTCATGTTTTAAAACATGAATGTCAATGAAGTAAGAATTCTATGTCTTTTTAGATGTGAGAATCGAATTAATTCTGAAAGTTTTTAATCTCCAATGAATTGGGAAAAGGGATACTTACCTGCCCATCGAGGCTGGAGATCCTGGAGATATAAAAGGGATATGTCATTGTATATTCTAAAACTTTACAAAAATTGGAACGATACATCTTACCCTTGGTCATATGCTCCAACGAGTGTACAAGGGTTGTGAAAATCTGCACTTCACATAGTAACACAAGATTGTTGGGTGTTCTAAAATTCTTTCGACTTCTTGGTTTTTGGAGAAAAATGAAACTTACATGTGTGCCCTGATGGCGAGCTCCTGCCAAGGATAAATATTAAGCATTATTTTGGGTTTCCAAATTCAAAACAAATTGGGACGATACTACTTTACTCTTGATTTGAATTCCATTCTGCATGCCAATGTGCGGATTGTAGAAGCCGGCCCTCAAGCTTGTGGCCATGATTTCTTCGTCTGGTTGGGCAACGAATCCACCTCGAGGATTTACGTCGGAGGAGATTCATTCATCTTTTTGGGCGTGTTTCATGCACTGTTTTGTTATTTGAATGCATGGCTTCTTGGGTGCCTCATCTCTGTTCATCACATTGAAAGGATGGATTCCATTACGCTCTGCGGATGATAACTATTGCTTCGGGGACTTGCCCCACGGATCAAACGATGAATTTGATGTCTTCGGCTTCGACATGCTTTCCAGATGTAGGAATGGTTTGCCCCCATTTTCAGTGGAGTCGCCAGTCTGTCGCGACCCTCTTGAGGTTGTCGGGCTCTCGAGGGCTAATGGGCCGTCCTGTCTGGTCGGACGCGGGCCTCTCCCAAGGCCCATTACCCAAATCGCAACGGAGGTATGCGTGATCGACTTTCAGTGTGGTCTAGTGACATGTGCTAAGTGTGCATGCCATGGAGTCGCAACCAATCATTTTTTTAGGGTATGATTGGACCACCCAATCGAATAGTTGGGAGTTTCTATTCAATTCTGCGAGAACCAGAGAAATGGTTTCGGGGACTTAGTTACACCAACTGTCAGAGTTGACGCCCTTTCGGTACCTAAGTTGACTAAATTTTCTAGCCTGAGATTCATGCGGATGAGTAAGGTATGAACCCTAAATCTAGAAATTCATGTAGATAAGAGTGATTATCCTAGCAATCACAATCAGTAATAAAATGCCCAACTCAAGGAATCTAGATATGCAAATAAATCACATGGCATTCCTAGTAAGGTCCTATTTATCAATCACAGCTCAAGAATGATTTAGCTGTCCTAGCCATTCTACACACGATCTAACCTAAGAAAAGCATTAGGAAGCATCGAAGGAGTTCGAGAGTACTCACATGGGGTTCGCCGTGCCCTGGTTTGGTCTTGGACGAGCTATCGAGCTCATGCCGACCCGATTATATTTGGGGATCCACTCGGCGTTTTACACCATGAAATCATGTGAAACAAAAACGAAAATATTCAGCAAGGGGCATTTATTGTAGATGGTGGTCGATCTAATTGGACGTCAAGACTAAAAAAGATGTAGAAATTTACAAATTAAAATACTCGAATGACATTTTTTTGCCAAATTCAACTCTATGCGTCGTGAAGAAACACATACAATTGAACTTAAATTTTGACTATTTATGAGTTCAAAATGTAAAAGAAATTAAAATAAAAATATTGACTATTTTTCTATATTTTTACGACATCGAACGCTATTTTTCTTCATTTTTCATGTATTTTTCTATTTTTGGAAAATATTAAAAAATATTAAAAAATATGAAAAATTATTATTTTTTTATCAAAAATGGTTCCTTTAGCTTGGTCAAGGCTACCAAAGATGATTTTTTAATTTTTTTTAACTTTTTATATATTTTTTATGAATTTTTTAAAAATAAACTATGAAAGACTGATCAAAAATCAGGTGTCAACAATGCCTTGTGCGGAACATCGAGAGTTTGCGAGCCCAAGAAGAAGTCGCCAATGCAGTTTACATCACTTCCCATGCCACTATCAAAACTACTCCCAATACTCTCGGAAAAAGGGATGGTGACCAAGGAGGTGTCGAGGTATAATCCTCCATTGTCCGAAGGATATGATGAAGCCATGTCGTGCGCCTACCATGCAGAGGAGAAGGGGCACAACGCAGACAATTGTATTCGACTGAAAATCAAGGTGCAGAAACTCATCGACAATGGCGTTTTGGATCTCGAGGAGATAAAGCAGAATAGCCAGCAAGACCCGTCATCGGATTGCCAAGGACTGGACAAGACGTACATGGGTAACCCTATCGAAGACTATCCCAACCCAGCTGATCGGACAAACGATGACGGCCGATTACATGGATAAGGGAGTCACTTCCTCCTTTCCATCATTACTCTTTAGTCTATTTGCATTTTACTTCATTTGTAATTTCAAGTGCAGTTTAAAAAAAAACAAAAAAAAAACAAAACAGAACAAAACAAAACAAAACAAAAAAAAATCAAAAATGGGGGACGTGTGGGAACACAAATCAGTCGATGACGATCCAAATGAGAGAAAAGAAAGGATGCAAAGAAAAGAAGAGATTGAAAAGAAAAGAAAAACCCTGAGACCTGATTTCCCACACGTCTCCTAGTTTTCAAAATTTTGGGAGGCAAGGAAGTCCAATGATAAGAGGATTAGCCCCCGTTCCCCACCTTCTAATCAAATCTTTCAAAATGTGTTTCTAAGAAAAATTCGTCATGTATGGACTCTCTTTTCCATATTTGGGCTAACTGCCTTCATGGCATCTTCGGTGTGCCGCCCAAAGCATGGAACGCCCAAGAGAAACGGAGTGGTGCTTCAAGAAGATTGAAGCTGGTCGACAACTTGAGCCACCGGGATGGACATTCGAAGGCAGACAAATGAGTCGACTTCTCACAAAAGGGCATATCGGGGCAAAGGCCCATCGAGATGAAAAGGGGACGACAAACTACAAATGGCATATACCCCCAAATTAAAAAAGAACTGCAAAAATAATGAAGGGGGTCAAAGCAGTCAACTGGGGCAAACCCCACTTAGCCAGGGCAAACGCCACCTGACCGGGGCAATCGGATCAAGGATAAGGACGTGTCGTTCCTAATTGATTTCCAATCAGATATTGGCATAATATTTCCTATCTCTTCCTCTCAGGTGAAAAACCGGTCGAGAAGAAAAATCCATCTGCGGATAGACAGGAGGGACATGTTTTACATGGCAGACATTTGCCGAAAGTGCCCTCATCTGACCACATGCAAGATGATGGTGGAACGATGGATAAGATGGTCGAAGACCAACAAATAGAAACTTGCCTTCCCTACAAGATGAAAAGGTGGAATAGAAGATTGTTAAAACGTAGGGCGAATGCGGCAGGACACGATGAAAGAAACTGTCGCCTGTGAAGTATCACTTCAGGCTGTTGAAGTACTCGGTCACGAGTAAACCCACGCTGGCGGATGCCAAATAGTAGAACGCTCGAGGGACGTCATAAAATGATAACAAGGCAAAAGATGTATGAAGAAATCGAAACGTATCGACGAAGCTGAAAAGTGTGAAACACGGCGGCATATCAAACGCTGAGATCTTCGAAAGATCGTAGGATCATATCATCTGGCAGCATATCATCTGCTGAGATCTTTGAAAGTTGCGAAGTACCAAAATCACCTGACACGGAGTGGATCGACTTCAACTAAGTAGGAATGCACCAATACGGCATGATCAGATCGCCCACAACTAAATCGGCCAGCCCCAGACAAAGCGTCCAGTGGCTGGGGGCAAATCACTCTCTATCCGGAAAGGGTACCAAATGTAGGATGTGCCGAATTCACCATGGGGATACGTGGGGGAAGTCCCTGAAGCAGTCACCGCCCATGAATCATGATGAAGCGGAGTAATCCATCAAAGACAAAACACATCAAACCCTTCTAAATGAGAAGGAGAACGATACGAAGCCATCGATTCGGGTAAAATGACGTATCGTTCCAAAATGATTGTTTTCTTGATATGAGAATAATGCTTCATTTCTTTTTCCTCTCAGATGATGATCAAAAGCAGAGGACTCAGGAGGCAGTGCTTTCAAATGACAAACAGGGAGTACCCATTTTCATGGCATTTCAGACATGCCCTGTGGCTAAATATTTTCAAGAGCATTCTAATGGCTCAATTTGCGAACAAAACATTTGAGAAAACCTGAAGAAGTTTCTCATCATTTAGAAATCTTTGTGAAAAGGATACTTGAAAAGAAAATTTCAAGTTTTGCAGATTGACACATCTGATAAAAATGCCTTTTTTGAGTAGAATGAAAAGTATGAACTGATTTTTCGTTGCATGCATGCATAACATGCATCATGCATATCGTGCACACATCCTGCATACAGAGAACCCAAAGGGAGAAATGCCGGCTCCCGCAGGATAAATTTCAAGGGTAAATTGTATCGACTCCAATAGTCAATTATACATGCCCTTTACTCATGAGGTTTCTTTTTTTCAACAGGAACATCGAATACCTCAAATGGCGACTAGGATCGAAAGAATCACCAGATTGCCACACGACAAATCCCCAGATTGTCAGGCTATCTAGGGACAGAGAAAAAATAATCGAAGAATCTGGCAATCGAGATAGATGACCAGAATCGACAAAAATTCATGAGAGTGGGCTCCCCCACCTGCTTCGAGGAGCCAAGCCGGGGGCAAATTCTCACGATCCCCCATGAAAGTGCATCGAACCAGGATTATCAAACCCAGAGATGACAAACACCAAGACAAGCCTCACTGGGGCAAAATACTTGGAAAACACTGCTCCGTCAAATGTTGGAAGGACGAAGTCTCGAAGGGAGTACCTCCTTCCTGAAATTTCAAATGAAGCCAGATAAATCCCCACACCTGTCTCTTCATATGCAGGTGCATGAATGTCTTCAAATCGGATTGAAAATCGTCCAAAAGCATGGGAATGCCAAGGCACGCTGCCAAGATGAACACCGCCCAACTAGGGCAAAGCAGTTGTCGATGTGATTGAGGATCGTCTCACGAACAACACCCACAAATACAGACGATATGAAGCAGCATCCATCATCCACATCAAATGAGAAGCGTCAGTAATCGACGAAGGAAAGGAATACGTCAGTAAGGCGTCATCAGGAATCCCAAGAGGGAAGACATCCCCAAAGAGGATGGAGATTATAGCAAAACGCAGGAATGAATTTAGCTGGGGCAGGCATCACCTAGCCATGATGAACCACGTCTAATCGGGGCAAGTGAATCATTTGTGCGCCGGACAAAGGAAGGACATTTCTTCGCTGGCAAAATCCATGGACGCAATGACAGAGTCGTCCTCATCGGGAGTAAACCCCAGGATACAAACCTGGGTGAACGAAAATTGGTGGCGCCAAAAAGCCACAAAAGAAAGGATCTCGCCCAACGTGGAAGCGAAAAGAAATATCCGTTGTAGGGGGCAAGCTGCCAGGAAATGGAACCCCGCAAAATGGCGTTAGAATACGTCCAAAAGCACAAATTGATCTCATCCGGTTCAAATCCTAGAAAAGGATTCGTTGCCAACCCGACGGGTAGATCATGGCCACGAGCTAGATGGCCGACTTCAACAAGCCTTACATTTGTGTTCAAATGGAGGCGCGAAGCGAGAGTAAAGCAGTATCGTTTCGATTTGTCTTGAATTTCGAAACACGAACTGACACTTGATGTTTATTGTTGACAGGGATTCACTGTCAAGAAGGACAGAAAATTGTTGGCACCAGAAGGCCGCAAAATAAAAGAACTCGCCGACAAGGAGGCAAATAGAATTATCGACCTTAGAAGTCAGGACTCCAAGAAATGGTCTTTGATTATAAGACTGAGTGGAGGGTAAAAGGTATCGCTTCCACACTTCATGCTTTGACATGCATTCCGATAACAATTTCCTTTTTCCTTGAATAAAAGGAACTCTGAAGAGTGGCGCTGGAATGCATCCAAAAACACAAATGGATCTCCTCTGGGGCAAATCCTGGAGAATGATTCATCGCCAACCAAACAGAGGGATCAAGGCCACAAGATAGAGGGCCAAATTCTGCAGGCCGCGCTTTTGTGTTCAAATGGAAACACAAAGCAAGAACAAGGCTGTATCGTTCCAATTTGCCTTGAATTTTGGAACGCAAACTGACATCTAACTCCCGTCTTTGACAGGGGCTTGCCATCAAGGCGAAACATGTTTTCACATCTCATGTATTACCCATTGGAACACATGACCAAGGGTAAGATGTATCGTTCTAATTTTTTGAAAAATTCATGAACGTACAATAATATGTTTCTTCCGTATTTTCAGGGATCTCCAGCCGCGGGAGACAGGTAAGTATCCCTCTCCCCAATCCATTGAAGATGTTGAACAAAAAAAAAGAGAAAAAGAAAAGTTTTCAGAATCTAATGTCTAGAAAAGACATAGAATTCAAACTTCATTGGCATTCATGTTTTAAAACAGGAGGTTGTCTGAACATGAATAAGAACATGCATGGTGCATCATAAAATCCCCTTGACGGGTAAAATTTTTGGAGAAAATGAAAGAGATTTTTCCAATCAGAAGTTGCTCAAAAATCTCAAAGGGACGTTTTCTCAAAAGACGAGAGGCAAAGCCTAATCCAAACACGTCCCATATACACACTTGAGAGAGAAGTGGAGCAGATCAGATAGCAAAATCTAGACCTACGGAAGTAGGGATTATTCGCAGCAATTACATGGATTGGGATGACGGAGGCATTCGTTTCATATCCCCAAACACTACAGGTGACCATTGACAACCCCTTTGAACGACGGTTTTCATTCTCAACCCTGTCAAGAACCACCCCACATTGGGGCAAAATGGAGGCGAGTCCAGCAACATCAGAAGAAAATGGTTAGAAATTTTCTTGCTCGGACTAACATCAATCTTTGTGTGTTGTTTATATGGTAATCCAAGTGCCATAGGATGACGAGAAGCATTCATTTCTCTATCCCACACACCATACCCTTTGCACAGCCAAGTTGGGCCTACCAAATTATTTCATAAACCTGTTGATGATCATTGCACATTCCAAGACGGATGCATCATCACTTCAGAAACGGAGGAGTTCGAGACTTAGGGATTACAAAGAAATTCCTAGGCTAATGCTTAAAGCATGTTTAGATATTCGATCATATGTCTAACATGATCTACCGAAGATGAGAAAAGCGGGATTTCAAAAGGAAAATGAGGACGAAGAAAATCCCCAACATCAAGAAAAAGCAAAGTGCCTGGTAAAAGCAAGGCCGATGCTCGTGTTAGTTATCTGATTGATCCCCAGTGAAACTTGGATGGGAAAAGAGAAAATCCCTAAACGAGTCAGATCAAAAAGACTGCTCTCCAAATGATGTCAAGCGCGGAGGAAAGACGCAGGCAGAGTTGTCAATCTTCTTAATGCAACAAGAGACGCTCTCTAAAAGAGCTTGTGCACACCTCAAAATCGGTTGCGCGCCTCAAAGACTGAAGATGCAGAATGAAAAGACAGGTGGCAAATTTGCAATGATCACCACTGTCAATCCCCTCATAAATTCTGGGCAAAAAATAAGCCTTTTTCGGTCCCCAATCCTACCAATGTTACAACCCTGAAACAGTCTTCTCTGATTAAGACACTTGTGTTAACATATGGCTTAGCTCGAAGAGGTACAAGCAAGACTATTTCTTTCTCATTTTGCAGGGTTCTTGACTTGTAAACCCGGAGCAGATGGTGAAGACTTTCATTCGATGGCCTCGACTCCAAAGCGGGTCCCCCTTGAAAACCAATACCAAGCCCAACATTACGGTCCCGTGGAAGACCTCCCGACCAATCAAAATGTATGCGCTGCGAATGAGCCTAAAACCTAGGCACAGGTCAGTAGGGAATTGAGTGCATCCCCTATAAAAATCATTACCTCAAAACAGGTGAGAAGACCTACTCGTCGAGAAATATTCCAATTGATGTTTTGAATAAACTCTTTTTGGAATTTTCAAACTGTTGATCCAGATTTTCCGTGCAAGGGATTTATGATCACATTTGCATGCTGCAAGAATGCTTTGGATAACCTCCAGCATCAAAATGCACATTTCACCATTAAAACTCAAGTCATGCGATTTTTGTCAAATGGACAGCCGTGGTCTTCCCAAAGATTACTAACGTTTTCTTGGTGAAGAAAAATCTTTCAGGCTCAAACTTCTGCAGGATACCTGGAGAACCCAGCTCCCAGAATGTCGCCTCAACAGACTCAACTGAAGCTTTGTCAAAATAAAATCTTTCACAGCTTCGAAAAACTGAATTCCCGACAAACTTCAGGATCTCTGAAAAGAGGGGAAGAAAAAACCCTTTTAAAAGAAAAAGTTCTAGCTTGACGTGGAGAACCCTCGTCCTAGGACCCCTTTTAAAAAAAAAAAATCAAAATCAAACAGTCCTAGCTTGACGTGGAGAACCCTCGTCCTAGGACCCCTTTTCAGAAATATCAGACAGTCCTAGCATGACGTGGAGAACCCTCGTCCTAGGACCCTTTTTTTTTAAAAAAAAAAAAATCAAACAATCCCAGTAGACGTGGAGAACCCTCGTCTCGGGACCCCTTTTCAGAAATATCAGACAGTCCTAGCATGACGTGGAGAACCCTCGTCCTAGGACCCTTTTTAAAAAAAAAATCAAACAATCCCAGTAGACGTGGAGAACCCTCGTCTCGGGACCATTGTTCAAAAATATCAGACAGTCCTAGCATGACGTGGAGAACCCTCGTCCCAGGACCCCTTTTTCAAAAATCAAGCAGTCCTAGCATGACGTGGAGAACCCTCGTCCTAGGACCTCTTTTCAAAAATACCAAACAGTCCTAGTTTGACATGGAGAACCCTCGTCCTAGGACCCCTTTTTCAAAAATACCAGACCCACTTTCAAAGATATCAAACAGTCTCATCGAATGTGAAGAACCCTCATCTTGAGACCCCTTTTCAAAAATTCAAAAAATCCCCTCTGACTTGGGGAACCCTTGTCATGGAAAACCCTTTCAAAAAACACAAAAATCCCCTCTGACCCCGCTAGTCAGCGTCATGGGATCCCCCGAAAGCTCGATGACCTAGATAAATCTCTCTGTAAGTGTTCACAGGTTGGTAGCCGCGGATCTGTCATCTTCCGGACCGGATCGCCAATTTTCAGCTTCAGAAGATTTCTTCCACCCCAAATCCCCACCAGGCAGGGATATACGACAGAGGTGTCTCAAAGCACAGTTCGAGATCGGAGCCCACAACGCTCGCGACTTGCCGCCTAGAGATACGGTGACCGCCTTTTTCGCGAAGCACGCGCCGGATAGCCATGCCTCGAAGCTCTCACCCTTCGGAACGGATTGCAGCCGGTAGCCGCGGAAGAGACATTTGTTCCACCCTAAATCCCACCAGACAGGGATATACGACAGAGGTGTCTCAAAGCACAGTTCGAGATCGGAGCCCATAACGCTCGCGACTTGCCGCCTAGAGATACGGTGACCGCCTTTTTCGCGAAGCACGCGCCGGATAGCCATGCCTCGAAGCTCTCACCTTTCGGAACGGATTGCAGCCGGTAGCCGCGGAAGAGACATTTATTCCACCCAAAATCCCCACCAGGCAGGGATATACGACAGAGGTGTCTCAAAGCACAGTTCGAGATCGGAGCCCATAACGCTCGCGACTTGCCGCCTAGAGATACGGTGACCGCCTTTTTCGCGAAGCACGCGCCGGATAGCCATGCCTCGAAGCTCTCACCCTTCGGAACGGATTGCAGCCGGTAGCCGCGGAAGAGACATTCATTCCACCCAAAATCCCCACCAGACGGGGATATACGACAGAGGTGTCTCAAAGCACAGTTCGAGATCGGAGCCCATAACGCTCGCGACTTGCCGCCTAGAGATACGGTGACCGCCTTTTTCGCGAAGCACGCGCCGGATAGCCATGCCTCGAAGCTCTCACCCTTCGGAACGGATTGCAGCCGGTAGCCGCGGAAGAGACATTTATTCCACCCAAAATCCCAACATGACGGGATATGTCATTCCCTAGGTGAAGCCTTTTAGTAGGCAAACCTTTTCCTAGACCGATCTACAGAACGATCGAGTCTCCGACAAACCCTACAGAACGGGCACGTCATCCTGAGATTCCTATCAGTCTGGAGTCTCACCAAGGTAGATACCGCCTGAAGGGTCAACTGAAGGTAGAAACCGCCTGAAGGGTCAACTGAAGGTAGATACCGCCTGAAGGGTCAACTGAAGGTAGAAACCGCCTGAAGGGTCAAATGAAGGTAGATACCGCCTGAAGGGTCAAATGAAGGTAGAAACCGCCTGAAGGGTCAACTGAAGGTAGAAACCGCCTGAAGGGTCAACTGAAGGTAGATACCGCCTGAAGGGTTAAATGAAGGTAGAAACCGCCTGAAGGGTCAAATGAAGGTAGACACCGCCATAAGGGTCAACTCATGGTAGAAACCGCCATAAGGGTCAATCAAAGGTAGAAACCGCCATAAGGGTCAACTCAATGGTAGAAACCGCCATAAGGGTCAATTGAATGGTAGATACCGCCATAAGGGTCAACTTGATGGTAGAAACCGCCATAAGGGTCAACCAATGGTAGAAACCGCCATAAGGGTCAACTAATGGTATGACCTACCATACAGGTCAGAGCTTAATCTCCCTAGGATATTCTGAACGAGTCCTAGGTATCTTCTTGAAAGTCGTCGCAACCGGCAGCATCTGACAGGTGAGCTTCAGGTAAGCCTCTCTCACTCCGGCCCATGTTCGAATTGCAAAAGTAAACCGGTGATTAATTTGAGCATTCATCAAAAGACTTAAGGGTCCGATGTCATAGCATTTCTTTCCCCCCAGTCGAGTCGGTCAAGATCCAGGTGTCATTTTGTCTTTGAAAGCAACCTCTGACGAGCTCACTCTCAAAGAGGGGCAGTTGTTGACACCTGATTTTTGACCATCCGTTATTATAGTTTTTTTATTTCTAAAATTAATTAAAAATAGCAAAAAAAGGTCAAAAAATTGCAAAATCAACTTTGGAAGCCTTAGCCTAGCCTTAGGAACCAATTTTGAACAAAAAATATTTTTTAAATTTTTTAATATTTTTGGAATTTATTTAATTATAAAAATACCCAAAAAATTAGAAAAAATACCATCCGTGGTCAGAAAATTACACAAAAATATTCAGAAATTTTATTTTAATTCTCTATTTAATATTTTCACTTTTTATTAGGGAAATTCGGCTTGGTTCATTGGGTTCCTTCACAAACCTAATCCCGAACCGGGCCTAAAAAATCCTTTTCGAGTCTTTTAATTTTCAATTCTTGGTTTTTATAAGCTATGACATTGGACTCTAAAGTATTGAAATGCAATTGGGTCAATTTGCCCTCCAATTTGATCAATTTTAACCAAAAGGGCTTAATTGCATAAAAATCTTTCAATTTAGTCCCCGGTTTCACAATTTTTGAAATTAAATTTCACACGGGCACACCCATTAAAATTAAACACCTCTACCCAATATTTTTCATCATGCTGAATCCATTGGTGGGCTCAATTTTGGCAAATTCGATCGTTTAGGCCTTCGATTTGGCGAAATTAAATTTCGGATCCTAGGGTCAATTTGGGGTTTTCACAGAATTTCAATAAATTGATTCACGAAAATACCCATATTTGATGGAAAACATGTCAAGGAATTCGATTTTGCCTTCAATTTCATGAAAAGAGGTCATTTGGGGGGTCAATTTGGCGATTTGGGCGATTTGGCCGAATCGGGTCGGTCGGGTCCGACCCGACCCGACCCGGGTCTGCAAATGCACAGAATGTGCAGCAACGTGGGCAGTGAGGCAGGGGCAGAAACAGGGAACGTTGAGGCGTGCGTTTGTCGGAAAAAAAAAAAGAACGGGCGTGGGGGACACTTCTGGCATAGACCCATCTTGGTTCTGGCAAGGGCATTGGCGTCGAGGCGGGCGGTCGGCCACGCCAAAACGGGCGAGATTCTCGGTTAAAACCGAGCTCGGCCATGGGAGAGAGGGGGATTTTTTTGCGCGAGTTTGGGAGAAACCGGAGATCGACGAAGCTTCCCCGGATACCACGGGACCTCACCAGAGCTTCAGCCATCGCCGTCGAGCCCGGAGCAGGTCGGTATTCTCTCCCGACCTCCATTTCTCGCGTGTCTATAACGTGTTCGACGAAATGCCCAAACGGGCTTTGCATTTTTTTGAGTCTCGGCCGAGGCTCCCCGAGCCTTATTTGTTGCGCATTTGGTTCCTAAACTCCTCTAACACCATCCCTCCGCCTACCTTGCTATTTATTTTGCATTGAAATGTGCCGGGAAACCATGGCCGGAGCTCCCCGACGCACACCCGAGCCGAGAGCTCGGTCCGGCGAAGCCCACGGCAACCGACCATCAAAGGACCATAGGTAAGCTTCTAAATCTCCCTTGGATGCTATGTGAATGAAAGAAAACGAGTTTGAGCAACAAAAATTTTCTGCAAATCGGTTCGCCGGAGCCGGTTCGGTCGCCGGATTTTTGGGGCGGTTACCGACGTGATTTTTGTCCCTTTTTGGTTGAATATTGATGTTGAGTGTTTAAGGAGTCGAATGCCGCAAGAACGGGCGAAAAATACCAAGTTTCGGGTCCGTTTCGCAATTTTCCGGCGACCTCGCCGGAATTTTTACTATTCCCGCCGGATTTTTCACTGTTCATCGTCTTCTCCGGCGACCCTCCGGCCGGTCAACGGTCAACGGACAACGTGGCGTGCCACGTAGGCAGCCACGTCAGCCGGGTGGGGTCCGGTCCGTTTATTTTCAAATAAAACAAACGGACGGCCACGATCGCGACACGTGTCACGATCCTGGAATTTGTGGAAAATTAAATAAATGATTTTCGAATAATCGATCCGGCGGACGAGGATGTGCCACGTGGCTCACTGAGGGACATCCGATCTTGTACAAGATCGGACGCACCAGAGGAGGCCACGTGGCACGTTCTAGAGCGCCCGATTTGTAGGTTTTATAAAAAATGAAAATAAATTAATTTTTGATCCGACGGCTATTATTGAGCCACGTGGCTCTCTGTGGGTCGCTCGATCTAGTGGAAGATCGGACGCACGAGACGAAGCCACGTGGCACGACGTGGACCGTCCGATCCGGGGAATTTTCGGATAATTAAATAAAATACATAAAAAATCAAAAAAATTGTAAAAAAATAGAAAAATGTTTAAAAAAAATAAAACGGTGTCGTTTTAGGCCGGTGTCGACCCCTAGGGTCGGGCCGGGCGCCCGAGAGGCGCGGACCGGGTTTGACCCGGCCCGGAAAATATTTTTAAATATTTTAAAAAATTCAAAAAATAATAAAAAATTATAAAATAATCAAAAAATCAATAAAAAATGAAAAATCATGAAATATTCAAAAAAATTCGGAAAATTCAGAAAAATTATAAAAAATTCCAAAAAATAGGAAATGGCCACATTCAACTGGTCACGACCTGTTTCGGGTCTTTTGACCCCCGATCTTTCCAAAAATGACGGTTTTGCCCTTTCGGCAAACCGTCTTCCAAAAGAAATTCTAAAAAATCCAGGAAAATCCCAAAAAATAGGAAAATGGCCACAAACAACTGGCCAAGGCTCATTCCGGGTGTTTTGAACCCCGACCCTTCTTAAAATGACGATTTCGCCCTTAGGGCGAATCGTCTTCCAAAAATTGAAGAAAAATCAAGAAATTCCAAAAAATTCTCAAAATGGGAAATGACCACAATCAACTGGCCATGGAATATTTTGGGTAATTCGGTATCCAAACCTTCCAAAAAATGACAATTTTGCCATTCGGGCTAATTGTCCCAGAATCTTCCCATTTTACCCCTAGCCCTAAATCACATCTTCGCTAAACCCTTATGGCTATACTAGGAGGCCAATGATTGAAATTGATGTGCATTGACATGATTTATTTATGCACTTGACTTGCGCTTTCATTATATTGACTGTGATGTGGTAGGACCAGTCTTCCAATCTGCATGAAACCTTGACCCATACCTATATCACCCAAAATTATGTCTGCATGAACTCTTAGTCAGGAAAATCACTCGCGTTGGGTACCGAAAGGGCGTTGGTAATGACACCAGCGTAACCAAGTCCCCGAACCCAAAATCTCTGGTTCCGCAGAACTGATCGATCTCTCCCAATCGGTCAGTAAGGTTTCCGGTCTACCCTCCAAGAAAGACCGGTGGCGACTCCAAATGCATGCACAAATTGCACATGCCACCACGACCACACTAAGGTCGAAAGCGATCGACTCTTATCGTCGAATCCTTAAAGAAATACTCCCGCCGCGATTTGGTATGGGCCTGGGAGGGCCCGCGCCGATCCAAGACCCGCGATCGGTAATCCATTAGCCGCGTCCGTTGATTTCCGGACGGGTCGCGACACTCTCGGCGACGGCAACTACAGGTGGTAACACAATACCTCGAGTAGGCATCATCTACTAGTGATAACACAATACCACAGGTAGGATTTGGTCCGTCACAAGCTGCGACCGGCTACCGACAATCCATGACACAACATGGAAAGCCAGGCAACTGACAAGTCGTGTGGTTCGTACTGAAAGCACGATACGAACTTGACAGGCCACGAATCATCATCGTCCATCATGTGATCACGCAATCCATGCATCAATCAATTCTGTTCATATCTTTGATTATAGCCAGACATCCAAGTACATAATCGATACAAATAAGCACATGACAATGATAAGCAACTCCAGACAAGAAAACCATTTCAATTATAAATCATTAGAATGAATTCTAACACAATTAACCACAGTTAATTTAGATTACTTCATCAATCAACTTGTTGCTCGCTTACAAACAAACCATATCAATTATAAATCATGCAATTTATATTCAAATATTTCCAAATCGACTAACCTAACCAATTAGGGCCATTTAACCTAACCCGAGTTTCTAGCCTAACTCGACCCTAATCGAACTACCTAAACACCTAATAATCTAAGCAAACTATTCCAGACGTGATTAACGACCTAATCAAGGATTAGAGGTCAACTCACAAACAAATATGCGGGTCGGGGTTAGCGACGATCCTCGGTAAATCCTTCGGCACGAACCTGAGATTTCAACGAACCGCGGGTTTTAAAACTCGAACGACGGGCCCAAACTTCCGAACAAATTGGCTCACTGGCCTAAGGCAAAGCCCAAAAATCTTGGTCCAATACCCCAGTACATGGCCCAACTCAACAGCCCAAAAAATTAAGCCCTTAGAATTATTCCAGCCCAAAAAATAGCAACAAGGCAGCAGCAACGCAGGGGAAAAACAGTGGTTGAATGGCACTGTTTCAAGCGATCTTGAGTAGTGGTCGGGTCTGGGGTCGAAAGTGGAGGTGCACGGAGGTTGGGGGTAGACGTCGGCGACAGGTGGTGGTTGGAGAAGTCGCCGGCAACACCAAAACAGAAGCGAAACAGCAGCTGCAGCAGAGTGGACAGCTCGGGTTTGGGGTTGTTCGGGGCTCCACCGGCGTCCGAGCTTCGGGTGGCTAATGGTAGAGGTCTGTAGGGATGTCGGGGGACGTTTTTGGTAGTTCGTGGTGGCCGGAGGTGGGCTGTGGAGTAGCCTGACTGCACCAAACAGAAGCAAGGATAGCAGCAGAATAGAGAAACCAACGAAGGAAATCTTGGGTTTTCGAGCTGGCTTGGGGTTCCAACGGCATTGACACCTCCTGCAGCTGATTTAGGACGTCCTTAAGGATGTTAGGGAGTGTGTGGTAGCCGGAGATAGGCAAGGAAATGAGTTAGAGGCGGCCAAACGACTCAGAAACCGAAACTATGCAAAACCGACAAAACTGAAGCTAAGTTCGGTTTTCTGCTTACCTGAGCTTTTCCGGCGACTTGTGGTGGCTTGTGACTGTGGAGGGGAGTAAGAGAGAGGGTATGGAAGCTACGTGAAGTGGTGGTGGTCGGAGCTCCCTGTGCAGCGAGCAGAAGCCGCTGCAGTCCTCTGCTCGAACAGAGCAGTAAAACTGCTCGAGCAGCTCCCAGCCGATTTTCCGACGACCGTGGACGGCGGCGACGGTGCTGGGGGGTGGCGACGGACTGAGAAGGAGGTGGTGGAAGGTCGGAGGTGGTGGTGGCTGTGTCGTGAGGGCCTCGGCAAGGCTGAAACGAGAGAGAGAGAGAGAGATGGAACACACAGAGAGAGAGAGAGAGAGAGAGAGAGAGAGAGAGAGAGAGAGAGAGAGAGAGAGAGAGAGAGAGAGGGTAGGGGAATTTAGAAGGGAGTAGGGGGAAGTAGGGTGTCACAAAATCACTACTGTAAATTTAGTTCGACAGAGATGGATCAAAGCTACAGATTTCTGCACAATGTAAGAAGGAACACTGTCAACTCGAATTCGAATTACCACATGCCCATGATCGACCCCCTTGCACGTCCCATGCTTAGGAAATCACCATCTCCGCAACGTAAGAATCATACAATCTTTGGTTTTATGACCGATGACGACCGATCTTTCTTAATGATAATTGCTTGCTTGACGAACTTGATCGCAGCGATGGTTTTGTCCTCTCACCATATCATAAGATTTAGCATTTGTCGTCATTTCATTTTTAGCTTTGTTCCTTTATGCTTCACGTTACAGCAGGCTAAGAAGCCCTAGGGACTCATGTACGGTTTCCTCGGCCTTTATCCGCAAATAGCGTGAATCTGTACAAGCCTTCCGTCGATTCGACCAAGGGAACATGAGGTTGTTTAAGTAAAGCATTTGTTTCCACTTTCCCGTTAAGAGAGGCTGGCAGAAGAAGATGCGATAAAATTTTATTGAGATTATATTTTCCATGAGGCCACCAATGTGGTAATTTATGCATACAATCGGAATCAAATTATGAAAAATACAAAATGAGAGGTTTGGTTACACGAGAATCACATCAATGAGAAATCGTTGGTGTGCTTTTCGATCCATGCCTCTTAAAATTGCGAATGTCGTCCACATAGTTATAGCCGAACAACCGTTAACATAGTGCCTGTTAACACAGAGAGATTTCGAGGAAGAAATCGTATTCCTCTATTTTCTGTATATCTTCTTCATATTCTTTACAATAACCTAGATGTATATATATATACAAATAAAGGAAAGCATCATAAAAGGTATATTCTATAATCTAGATCCACTGATCTAGCTAATTACAATTAATCCATATCTTCTAAGATTACAATATCTTACAATATCTTTTACAGCTCATTCTAACACTCCCCTTCAAGTTGGTGCATAAATGTCGTGAATGCCCAACTTGCCAAATGAGTTGTAGAAGATCTTGCTTGATACCGCCTTCATCAAAATATCTGCCAATTAATCTTCAAATCGAACAAACGGAAATTGAATCACATTGTTATCCAAGTTTTGCTTGATAAAATGACGGTCCACTTCAACATGTTTGGTACGGTCATGTTGAACTAAGTTATGTGAGATGTCAATTGCCGCTTTGTTGTCACAAAACAACTTCATCTCGTTTCTCGGAGCGAATCCAATCTCTAACATCAACTTCTTAAGCCATAAGAGTTCACACACTTTTTTGGCAATCCCTCTAAATTCCGCCTCCGCACTTAATAATGCCACCACCTTTTATTTTTTGCTTCTCCAAGTAACTAAATTTCCTCCCACGAAAGTAAAGTATCCTGATTTTGATCTCCGGTCACGGGCACTCCCGGCCCAGTCTACATTAGTAAATCTTTCGATCTCAAGATGATCCCTTTTTAAGAATCTCAAACCTCGCCTTGGAGAAGACTTCAAGTAGCGAAGTATACGCATCACTACATTCATGTGATCTTCACTCGGAGCATGCATGAATTGGCTAACAATACTCACCGCATATGCAATGTCAAGACGCGTATGCGATAAATAAATTAGTTTGCTAACTAACCTTTGATATATTTCTTTGTTCGTTGACACTTGATCAAGATACACCCTGAGTCTATGGTTTTGAATAATTGGTGTGTCTGCAGGTTTACAGTCCAACATTCCCACCTCTGCCAAAAGATCTAACACATACTTTCTCTGTGAGAGAAATATTCCCCCTGCCGATCTTGCTACTTCAATGCCTAGGAAGTATTTCAACCCCCCAGATTCTTCATCTCAAACTCCTCAGAAAGTTTCTTTTGGAGCTTAGATATTTCGGTTAAATCATCTTCAGTAATAATCATATCATCAACATATATAATAAGCAATGTTACCTTCCCTTGATGTCGTTTCAGAAATAATGTGTGATCCGAGTCACTTTGGGAATATCCATATCTCCTCATTGCCAAAGTAAACCGGCCAAACCATGCTCGCAGAGATTGCTTCAGTCCATAGAGGGATCTTTTCAACTTATACATCGCCTTAAGTTGTAAGGATGAAATATAACATGGTGGAACATCCATATAAATCTCTTCTTCAAGATCACCATGAAGAAATGCATTCTTGACATCATACTGGTGTAATGGCCAGTCTAAATTAGCTGCAAGAGACAACAAGACCCGAACAGTATCAAGTTTAGCAACAGGAGAAAAAGTCTCCAGATAATCAATCCCATAGATTTGCGTATATCCTTCGCTACCAGCCTTACCTTGTATCTCTCAATGGATCCATCTGCTTTGTACTTGACAGAAAGGACCCACTTACATCCCACAGTCTTCTTTCCCTCGGGCAAATTTACCAGCTTCCAAGTCTCATTTTTCTCCAAAGCGATCATCTCCTCCTCCATTGCTTGAACCCACTTAGGGTCTTTTAGAGCATCATGCACCCCTTCTGGAATATGAACAACAGAAACGTTTGATACAAACGCCTTCAATGGGTTTGATAATCTTTTGGTTGACATATAATGTGCAATGGGATGTGCAGATCTCTTCTCTTCAGGGTCTGGAGAATATCTATTCGGAGGTTTGCCTCGATTGTGCCTAACAGGTAGTTTATAGCTCACAGAAGTACTAGGTTCATCAAAGACACAAGAAGGAGTAGAAGAGATTACCTCAAGAATATTCTCAAGAGTTGAGCCGGGTACTGGAGAAGGGGAAAGCTGTTCTTCGTGGTTATGCTGAAGTTGTGATGCCTCAGATGATGGCTCAGGTGATGTCTCAGATGATGGCTTAGGTGATGTCTCAGACGATGCATTGGTGAGACTCTCAGATGATGAGTTTGATGATCCCATCTTCTGAGAATTGGAGGACGTTTCAGATGATACCTTCCTAGCTCCCTCAGATGATATCTCCACTACTCTCTTAATACCTCCATCTCCTCTGGACAATATATTACCAGAAAACTCCCACCAATTCGCCATTTCTATCTATGTCTCCCCCTGAAAGAAAGAATTGGAGTCCAGATAAAAGGATTCAGCTTCAACAAAGGTGACATCCATAGTCACATATGTTCGTCGGATGGTAGGATCGTAGCAGCGATACCCCTTATGGTGTATACCATACCCCAAGAACAGGCATCGCCATGCACATGGATCAAGTTTTGTCCGTTGATTCTTCGGGATGTGAACAAATGCAACACACCCAAATACCCGAGGGGGAATGGTCAAAACTGATGGTAGAGCAACATATGTGGACAAGGTCTGTAATGGTGTCCGGAAGTTCAACACTTTAGACGACATCCGATTGAGGAGATGAATAGGTGTAGTTACAACATTGTCCCAAAACCATTGAGGCACATGCCTTTCAATCAACAGAGCTCGAGCTATATCGAGGATATGTCTATTCTTTCTCTCCGACACACCATTTTGCTGAGGTGTTTGGGGACATGATGACTCATGAATCATGCCATGTTGTTAAAAGTACTCCGTAAGGTATTCATTCATATATTCTCCACCATTATCACTCATTAACACTTGGATCTGACCACTAAATTAGGTCTGTAATATAGTATGAAAATGTCTAAATATCTTAGCTACCTCATTCTTACCTTTTATCAAGTAAAGCCATGTCATCCAAGTACAGTTATCAACGAATATCACAAACCATCTACAACCCGGAGCAACGGTAATAGGCGATGGACCCCAAACGTTTGAATGGATCAAAGAGAAAGGAACTTCACTTTTATTCAAACTAATAGGAAACAGAACTCTATGACTCTTAGCCAATATGCAAGTCTGACATTGTAAGTCTAAATCCCCCAAATTCAAAAGGAGATCAAAAGGTAACCGCTTCATATAACTAAATGACGGATGTCCCAACCGTCGATGCCAAAGCCATTTCTGTTTCTCCTTACTGATGGATGTACTCCGAGCATTATTTGTACTCCCGGAACTGAAGTCATCCATGTAATACAGCCCCCCTCTCTTAGTACCACGCCTAATTTTCTCCTTCGTGAGAATATCCTGAAATAAATAAAATTGAGGATACATTATAATAGCACAATTCAAATCCTTAGTAACTTGTCCAACTGAAATTAATTTAGTCGATAAAGAGGGGACAACCAAAGTATTAGGAAGAGAAAATGTAGGGGAGATCGTAACAACTCCAACCCCAGTCACCGGATAGGTAAATCCATTAGCATTTGAGATACTGTGTCGTCGTGGATCTGAGGTACGAACAAAGTCATCATGGGCAAAAGTCATATGATACGTGGCTCCTGAATCAATGATCCAATCATTGCAATTGACCTGACTGCGGCTAGCCAAATCAATTCCATGGTTACCTTTTGACGTCACATTCTGTGGACGCATCGTCTGAGGCTCATCAACCAGCATCGTCTGAGGCTCAGCGACCATTTGAGAAGCTTTTCCTTTTCCTTCTGCTTGCTTTCTATTCTGAAGCTCCTTCCACCAATCTGAATACCCATGAAGTTTAAAGCACGTCTCCCTAATATGCTTAGAATTTCCACAATTCAAGCAACCTCTCCCAGGAGAAGTTTTCTGGCGTGATGTTAAGCTAGGTCTTCCTCCTTCATGTGCAATTTTAGGCTTATCTATTTGTAGCAAGGATTCTTGATTTGTTTTGACGTTCGCCCTATTTCCCCGAGATATCAGGGCTGCCGAATCATGGACAATGTCACTGTTTGTCAGCATCACACTTTGTCTCATATCTTCCCGTTGGACACACGCATAAACTTGTTCAACCGTAGGAAACGACTGCATGCATCTGCAAGACATCTGCTCTGACCTTGTCAAGACGGTCATCCAGTCCATCAAGGAATATGTAAACCCGATCTTCTTGTATAGCCATATTGTGTCTTGCAATGTCTTCGGGACATCGTATTGGGTTCGGACGACGAAAGTCGATCTCCCTCCACAACCGTTGAAGGTTGTTGTAATATGCCTCAATCGGCCCTCCTCCTTGTCGCATCCGAGTTACACGCCTCTTCAAGTCATAAACTTGAGAGGCATCAGTTCCGTCAAAGAAAGTCGTTGCAACTGCATTCCAGACAGATTTCGTCGTTGGGAAGCGAATGAAATTGCCAATCAACGCCGAATCCATGGAGTTGATAAGCCAACCTTTCACAGTCGAATCTTCGATTTTCCACCTTCGAAAGCCAAGATCTGTAGGCAGTGGCTGAGGGAGGTCTCCGTTGATATATCCCAGTTTGTCTTTGTCGGTGACATACATCTCGACAACCTGAGACCATAATCTATAGTTGGCTCCATCCAGATTAATTGCAATCTGAGATGAAGCCGAATCATGCTATGGTGTTGATGCTGGAGGAGCAGCGTGGTTTTGAGTCAGAATCTCCAGAAAATTTTCTGTGGTCGAATTCCCCCCTTGATTCTGGGTGGGAACCAATGTTTCGGTAGGGTTCGGATCCGCCATGGATTCAAGGCAGACCACGGGAAAGATGAAGATGAAGTCGGCGTATAGTACTCCCAAGGATCAACCCTAGGGCTCTGATACCATGTTAACACAGAGAGATTTCGAGGAAGAAATCGTATTCCTCTATTTTCTGTATATCTTCTTTATATGCTTTACAATGACCTAGAGATATATATATACAAATAAAGGAAAGCATCCTAAAAGGTATATTCTATAATCTAGATCCACTAATCTAGCTAATTACAACCAATCCATATCTTCTACGATTACAATATCTTTTACAGCTCATTCTAACAGTTCCCACTTCTTCTTAGTAGTCATGACCAAAACAACTCAGATAGAGATCAAGCATTCGAAAATCAATACACGACTAGTAGTGTATCCTCATAAAATGAATGAATAATGCCTCTCGGTCGGTTTTTAACTATTGAAACCGGTAGAGAACGTCAAAGAGATAGTTGATTAGACTTGAATCTATTCAAGAATCAGCATGTAGAGACTATAATTACTTTGAGAGAGAGAGAGAGAGAGAGATTCCATGTTTTAACGAAAAGTAGAGATAAATCTTCGGGAGCATTTATGCACGGCCAGGTTTGGCCCATTTCTCAAGAACAAGAACGCTTTGAAATGTGAATGGAGTAGGAAAAATCACAGTCACAGTCGAAATGTGTAAGTGGCAATCACATGATCATCTCTTCACTGGGATCAAACAAAAGGCTGGCTGATCACTGTGCACGCCAACAGCTATTTTGGATTACGTGTTGGTCCAAAACAACCGTTTCATCCCCGTACAAGGCCGATCCATGCATGAACGACCTTTCATGTCCTCACGCGTGCCTGTCTGATATCCCAGTAACGGAATCGGACCATGAAGAGGATGTACGATCTCATAAATACATGTAGCATCGCGTTTGGTTCGTCCAAATCGAATTGAACCGAAACAATGAAATGGAATGAAAAAGGAACTCCGTAAAACGAGAGAATTGAACAGAGTTTGTTTGGTTATAAAGACAAGTTTTGTGGAATAAGATTTACTCATAAAATATTATGCCATCACTGAAAAAAAAAAATTGATACATCAAATAAAAAAAATTATATCAACAATTTTGTTCAAATTCCAAGTATATCTCACAAAATATATTATGACAATGAAAGTGGCATCCACCCGAGCAAAAGCACCTACTATTCGTGGGTTGTTAGGAGCATGGCGAAAATGTTTGGGTCAAAATATGGCTTTCCAATTAAGTTTCGAGTCGGTGATGAATACTATCAAAGGGAGTTGGGCAAATAGAAGAAACCCAAAAATCAGCCCAAAAGAAGAAGAAGTTGGGGCCCTTTCTTGGAGCCTCCCTGTCTCTATCTTCGTCAATCAAAGTGAAGATTTGGCTCTAGTCAAGAATATGACATTGGCCAACCAAAAGGAGAGAGGTTAAGAGTCTGAAATTCATCAGAAAAGACTGAGAATGGGATGGATTTCTAGCTCAATTGAACGCATGCACAAGTTGCTTTCTTTAGAGCCAACTTGGGTACCAAGTTGTTTTACAATATCTTGAACCACATGGGAATTTGACATTCATCAAATACTAATAAAAGAAAAACGTAAACCTCAGATCAACCCACTTTTAAATGCCAAATACCACACATTGTCTAGAGCATTGATTAGTGAATAAAAGCAGTAACACCATGCCTATGGCCTTATGGTCATGAAGACCAAGATTACTTCTTGAAGATCCCCATGACCCGGTGTGGATCTTTTATCATCTCATATCATAGGAAGACAAATATATGAACCAGTAAGCAACTTCAACAAGGAAGAATCGAGATTGACACTTGGAACTCCTTTTTATTGACAGCAGAGAAAGCCAAATGAAGCTGAAATCATAGAGTTGAGATAAGAGATCAGATCCATAACTATGGTAAAAAGCAGCAAAAGAAGACACTGACATACATACACAGTGCTCCTGTGGGTGCACAGATGAAGTAGCCGAAATTTGAGGAGAAACACCCCAAGGCATAAGAATGGATAACCCTGACGTGGCTGACCAAATTGCGATCTTCGCTGTACCTACGGAGCCGATCAATAAATTCCCCATTCATGTCGTACAGAAGCAGTTCTTCAAGACGTGTGGGAATGTTTATGCCCAAGGGAAGCATATTCAATTTTTCGCACTTGCAAAATGTCAACTTTTCGAGAGCAGGCATTGCATCGACCTGCACAACAACTGTGCTCAGCTCGCTGAATTGTTCAATCTGAAGTATGTTCAGCTTCCTGAACGTGTTCGCCTCGAATTCCAGTGTTTGCCCTGTAAAAGCATCGACCATATCGAGCTCCATCAGAATAGGCAAGTCCTGAAGAGCATGGAGCGGGCTGATGTTCAATCTCGACCACTTTAGGCCGACTTTGATGAGACTGTGCAGTGAAGAAACCCACTTGGGTAACTTCTGCAGTTGCCCTTTTAAATAAAGGTGTTGAAGAAAGTTGAAACCGGGCTTGATCTGAATATGATCCAATTCAAGATAATGCCCTGATTCTACCCTTAGATCAAGTGTTGAGAGATGCTCCATTTTTTGGATGGATTCAGAGACTTTTTTCCCATCCCTACTCTTCAAAATTATGAGTCCGAGCTTCCTTAGATGGATCATACCATCAAATTGTTTAATAAACTCACTTGTAGCCATTACAAGTGACAACTTTTGTATGTTAGATAAGACCCCTCTTCCATTGAGCATCTCTACGCCCTTTGCACCTTCAAAAGCCATGCAGTTCTTAAAAGTCACATCCATAAACAAGTAGATGACGCAAACGGTGCAGCCGAAAAATGCTCCCTGGAAGCTGCATGACTCTTATTTTCTTGAGGTCCAAGGTTTCGAGGAGGCCAAGCTTCTTTATGGACTTCGGAACTGTCTTGATATTTGTCTCTCGCAAACTCAGGTACTTTAGAAGCACAAGTTTGACAACAATTATGGGGAAATCCTCCAGCGGAGCGCCTTGCATATCTAAAATCCTCAACAACTGGAAAAACTTTAAATTTTCCTCTCCCAAACATGAAAGCAGACCGTACATGACCTAGTGTTTCACCAAGTTCAACATTTGTGTGGATATCTGTTTGTGCAGATAGGCGCTGGATTCTTCCCTGAGACGATGACCTTCTTTCGGATGCAGATCTGACAAAGTTCTCTTCCTCAGCATTGGCAATGATGAATTCGTGAACAAGATTCAGGACACGACAACTTCTCACCCGTCCATCGATTTCCCTCATTGTCACATGAACCAGATTCCTCTGATCGAGCTCATTAAGATAATGCTCCGCAGTTTCTTCCAGAGTTAGTCGCGTTCCTCTCTTCCTTCACAAATCCTTCAGCTATCCATAGGCAAATCAATCGTTGCCGCTGAAACGAATTATTAGATTTAATATTGATAAGTGGGTCCACGGGATTACGGTGTGCGCCCATGCGGGCAATCATAACCCCCCAATCAGTTATCTGCATTCAAATGTAAAAGATCATGTTGGTTGAATACACGTCAATGACTGACGTCCTCCCTGTCGTTCAAGAGATTTTTTCAGTCTGTCATCGTCGTAGAATATAGAGAATGCAGAACGCTCCTCTCGACTGTTGATTGATGTTCGACAATGAAACTCCGAGATCGCAAATGGCTCTTAACCTGTGAAAGTTAAGGTATGTCCTTGTGATATACCTTCGTCGATCAATAATTCAAGAGGTTCTTTGGGCATTTTCTGCAAATTAAGTCGAGAGCAGAATGGATTTAGTTTCCAACATTGGTATCATAGCATGATTTCTTGTTTTCCGATCGTGAGTGGTGATGATTTCATGTTATCGAATGAATTAAGCCCTAATTACGTCGCTACTGTTCATGTTGTTTACGTTGTGTTTTCTTCGTCAAAGCTGTGTTTTGAATATACCAGAAGGACGGGCTCATCGAGATGATTATTTCGAGTAGTCGACCGCCACGAGAGGACGCCGGAAGCCGCCGCATGCACGCCATGCAACTAGGCGGGGCGGGGTCCGATGAGCCTGTGGCGTTTTGTCCATTTTAAATCACTTTTTAGTCTCCAAATATAGGGTTTGCATATTGTTGACACCTGATTTTTGATCAGTCTTTCATAGTTTATTTTTAAAAAATTCATAAAAAATCTATAAAAAGTTAAAAACATTAAAAAATCATCTTTGGTAGCCTTGACCAAGCTAAAGGAACCATTTTTGATAAAAAATAATTTGTCATATTTTTTAATATTTTTTAATATTTTCCAAAAATAGAAAAATACATGAAAAATGAAGAAAAATAGCGTTCGATGTCGTAAAAATATAGAAAAATAGTCAATATTTTTATTTTAATTTCCTTTTCATTTTGAACTCATAAATAGTCAAAATTCAAGTTCAATTGCATGTGTTTCTTCACGACGCATAGAGTTGAATTTGGCAAAAAAATGTCATTCGAGTATTTTAATTTGTAAATTTCTACATATTTTTTAGTCTTGACGTCCAATTAGATCGACCACCATCTACAATAAATTCCCCTTGCTGAATATTTTCGTTTTTGTTTCACATGATTTTATGGTGTAAAACGCCGAGTGGATCCCCAAATATAATCGGGTCGGCATGAGCTCGATAGCTCGTCTAAGACCAAACCAGGGCACGGCGAACTCCATGTGAGTACTCTCGAACTCCTTCGATGCTTCCTAATGCTTTTCTTAGGTTAGATCATGTGTAGAATGGCTAGGACAGCTAAATCATTCTTGAGCTGTGATTGATAAATAGGGCCTTATTAGGAATGCCATGTGATTTATTTGCATATCTAGATTCCTTGAGTTGCGCATTTTATTACTGATTGTGATTGCTAGGATAATCACTCCTATCTACATGAATTTCTAGATTTAAGGTTCATACCTTACTCATCCGCATGAATCTCAGGCTAGAAAATTCAGTCAACTTAGGTACCGAAAGGGCGTCAACTCTGACTGTTGGTGTAACTAAGTCCCCGAAACCATTTCTCTGGTTCTCGCAGAATTGAATAGAAACTCCCAACTATTCGATTGGGTGGTCCAATCACACCCTAAAAAAATGATTGGTGGCGACTCCATGGCATGCACACTTAGCACATGTCACTAGACCACACTGAAAGTTGATCACGCATACCTCCGTTGCGATTTGGGTAATGGGCCTTGGGAGAGGCCCGCGTCCGACCAGACAGGACGGCCCATTAGCCCTCGAGAGCCCGACAACCTCAAGAGGGTCGCGACAGACTGGCGACTCCACTGGGGACTGGTTCTTAACCATTTAGTGGACTTGAGCCGATTAAAAAGTTGATTGATTCTTCTAACCTAATTTTATGCAGATGCTCTCGAAAGTGAGGTATATATGCTAACGAATGTGTTAGATGTTTTTGTAGACGGGAGAAATAAGGGGTGAAGTGCTTGTTAACTTTGTTTTATGCAGGCAGGAGTTTTGGATGTATGATTGTGTGGATGTTTATATTGAAGCGGTGATTGTTAAATAAAATGCATGTCTATTGCTTTAGCACGACACAATGAATACACACAATTGCGCCTAAAACCCCAGGCGCCCTCTTTAGGAACACAATAGAAGGAATTGAAAATGGAATCTCTGTGAGGAAAAACATGGGGTAATCCACTTTTCAATTCCGCTCACTTCGAACTATGGATTGAGTCCCAATGCAACGATAGTTGTGCAATGGAATCGGCTCTTCCCAGAATTCGAGGTGAGAACCTTGGCTTTAGGTACCAAGCCCTATCTTTTGATTTTTAGGAGTTTTCTCTCACTTGTCTCATGCGTTTGTCTATGGAAGGTTAGTATACCTAACACTGCAAAAAATACAGAGAAGCTTGATTTTCTCTTAAGTTTGGTTGGTAAGACTTTTCTATCCCTCGAACTTGTTACAGCTCTTAATCATTATATTCATTGCATAATTCCGGTGATTGGATTAAATGCCATTTTGAGGATAGATATGTGTGTTTTCCTCCCAATGTTCTTGATGGAAGATGAAGATGGTGTCATCCCATTACGAGCGCCAAGTGGACAAGAAGAGCCTACTATGGACATCATTGAGGTATCATCTAATGAAGATGACAATTTGGAATAGGTGATCCTGAAGTCACGTCTCAAAGATCGAAACTGGGGCATCTCTAAGTATTAAGATCACATTCCTTTGTTTTATTTTTCATTTCTAGCCTTTTTGTATATGATTTATTTTGCTGAGATTCTCTCTATCTGATTCCTTAGATTGATTGTATTAGGGATCTATTTGTGTTTATATACATTCAGATTGAAATTTGTTGTATTTCTATTGACTTGTCATTAGAATGTGATAGTGGCATTTCTTCTAATCACTCGAATACTCCAAAATCAATTTTATAATTCCTTTGGATGAAATTGAAATTGGAAGTCTTATACAACCTTTTGGCCGTATAGGGCAATACAATCCCAATTTCGCCAGAAGGAACTATAAACTTGAATTGGTTCATGCATGTTTTGCATCATTGGTAATCCATAATAATTGATCAAGAGTACTCGTGTTTTTCAAATTTAATGAAAAGATAGATATCCAAATTACTCTCGTTCTTAGCAAACAGCTTTAATTTGGATACCATATCTTCAATTGAATTTAAAACACATCGTAATTGTGTACTTTTGAACATTCCATTGATTTTCTTGGAATTGATCAAAGGCGATTATCGTGAATTACATTCCTTTCAATGATATGCTTTCCTTTGAGGAATATTGATAAAAGCTTTTGCACAAGGCCAAAACCCTTGTAAAAGCTCTTATCCATATTAATCACAAGTAAGCATATAATTGAAAGGATTTATGCTTTATTTTTCAAATTCTTTCTTCTGATTCTGCCTTTTCATTTGAAACAGGTTAAAAACAAGTAGAGAAGAGAAGTCTTTTTGTGGATAATCGCGGTGGGAGGTTCCTTTATCCGATCATAAGCAAGATTAAAAAATCAAGATGTACACGCTCGAATCATCAATGTCAAAGCGCAGCTTGCCTAGGTTGAGAGTGGTCAGGTGTTCGAGAAAGTCATCCATACAGAAGTTGAGACACACACATTAGAGCTTTCATTCATTTCGCTCAATCGAGGGACCTTAAAAGCAGATCATACAAATCATCGGGGTGGAAACATAAAACCGCAATGAGCCCTAATTAGCATCACAAAGGAACCTAGTTGGCCCTCCATATTATTGATGCTTTGCTTATACTCACCACCTCGAGACTCGAGATCTGCAAGCTTAAGAAGAAGGCGTTTACATTCCCCTTTAAGATCGGCAACCTTGGTCCCGTGATCTTCGGCGGCTATTTCCAGGTCCCGAACTAGTCCTCTCCCATGGGCTATATCCGCGGTAATGCTGTCAAGCCTTTCTTCCTGCCACTCACATTGAAACTTCAACACGACATTACGACGGTCGTGCTCATAGGTGGTCAGGGATAAGGCCAAGCGCTCCACCAAATTTCCCCTCTCGCGAAGCAACATCGAGACTCGCTTGTTGGCGAACTCAACAGCCTTTCTGTGACTATCGGCCACAAGGTTGGCCAACACCAAGCAGTTGGACCGATCCTCATAGCGAGCTCGCAAAACGTGAGCCACGGTAGCTTTTCGATGAGCGACACGGTAAGTCTCTAAAAAGTTTATAAAGAGGGTTGGGAAGATTCTATATTCCCTCTCTAAATTAGTGCCCTCGATGGAGGTGGTGTCTATTTCCACGAGCAAAATACGGATTTCATCTTCAGTTTCTGGGTGATCGGCTATATGAGCATAGCCTCGACCGAGGAGGTTATAGAGTTTTTCCCACTGGGACAAAATTTCGGACGAGAAAGCGCGAATAGGAGAGGAGGTCATTTTCGTTGGAGTGAGGGAGAAGAAGATGAGTGTGGTAGAGTGATTAAAATACGAAAAGGCAATTATGTAAGAGTGTTAATCTTCTCTGCATTAACTCCTCATTTTATAGCAACTCGAGAATGAAGAAAGGCACAACAATAATGCTCGTGGAGCCAAGTTAATTGGGTAAAGCAATGGTGGCTCTTTCGGTGAACCATCAGATTTGTCCCAGTCCGCGATTTCAGGCTTGATAAACCTAAAAAAGTTGTAAAAAGATATGTCGGTGTCACCATATTAAAATTGAACGGGAGTAAAGCGCAACTATCGAAAAAGTGGGAGACAGACATGGATATCGAGAAAAGGAAATCGATTTGGTGTCCCTCCACGTTGAAAAGAAGAAAGAAGACGACAAAGCGGGAAATACGAAATCTTGGGAGCAACGCTTGCCTGATGATCTTCATCCATGTTTAAAGAACGTTTCATGGGCATACAGAACCACTCAAAAGAAAATTTAGAGAGAGTGAGCATACATGAGAGAGTAGAGAACCCTGAGTGAGAAAAAATTGATCGAACATTTTTCGATCCAACATGTTTGAGAGTTACCATCAGTTGCTAGAGGTGACTGATCCAAAAATCTCAGAAAATGAACTACTGAGAGATCTCGAAGATTCTAGGATGGCGTCTGGTACCAGAACCACAGAACCCAACCCTTTCGGCAACGAAGTTCAGGATCTCAGCAGCGACGACAACAGCAGCAGCGATGGTCAATCCCGGAAAAGGAAACGTCGCCAGTGCCACACTCAGAATGAAATCCAAGAGCTTGAAGCTTTCTTTAGTGAATGCCCTCTCCCGAACATGAAACAAAGAAATGAATTGGGCCAGAAGCTAGGGATGAAACCTTTGAGGGTCAAGTTTTGGTTTCAAAATAAGCGAGCCAAATTGAGGGCTCAACACAGACGTCAAGAACTTGCGATTCTAAAGGAGGAAAACGAAAAGCTTCGAGCGGAGAACATGAGGTATAAGAAAGCTCCCAGCACTATCGCTTGCCTTAATTGCGGTGGCCCTATCACTCTAGGCGAAATGTTCCTTGATAAGCCTTATATGAGGATTGAAAATGCTCATTCACCACCCCACTCCCTCGAACCATCTTCGATACAATCGGATTTTGTTGGAGATATGCATGAACAAATCAATTCTACGAAGTCAATACCGATGCCTTCTAAAGGATGTGATATGCGTCACCATGATTGGAGTTTCCTTAACGATGAGCTTACTATCACGACCGACCAATCCAAAGCTGATGAATTCCCTCCACAACAATTTCCGGCTCGATCAAATCCTACTGGAAATAGGCCAGAGAGCAATAGCCAAGTTGTCAACACTGTTCCGATTCGCAAGAAGACGAGGGTCAATTGGTCCCCCGAGCTTCATCTCAAGTTCCTTAGTGCGGTTCAGCAACTAGGGATCAACTCAGCATATCCAACGCGCATACTTGAGATCATGAACATACCAGGACTCACTAAAGATGGAGTCGCGAGTCACCTCAAGAGCTACAGAAGGGCGCTAAGACAGCGCCACACAGCACTGAACCTGAAAGAACTCAACTTGTGCCTAAACACTAGGCATGGCTATAACTACAATGCCCCTGAAGTAAGAAATACCCTGCCTAATCTAGGCACCGACCAAGCTGGTAGCAGCACCATCGACTACTTGGGCGCTAATCAGAATATTCCCCCGAATCATCTCAGCACCCCTCAAGAGTATATGCCACAAGTGCAGCAGGTACGAACTCCTTGGTTTGAGCAGCAACTTTTCGCTAGTGCTCTTCCTATCCCCGATCAACATATTGCGCCTAGTGTTCAAAGATCTGCCCGGCTTGGGCATATGATTTCGGAAGATCAAGCGGGCGGATGCTCTGGGGATTTTTGTTTCTTCCATTCCCAAATGGAAGGTGCTTTTGATAGTGAACCGATCAATCATCCTCTTATAATCTCGAGCAACGACGAAGGTTCTAGCTCGAAGAATCAGATCGCTCACAACAGAAACAGGAATCCTTCAACGCCAAGCGATGATGGTCAACCCGAATATCAGTTGCTCGAAGAATCAAAAGATTTCCTTGATGAGGAGCTCCATATCTGGATCGATCAGTTTAAAACTGATGGACTTATGAAGTTATGATCCAAAATGACGATTATATGTCTGATTCATGGTGTAACTGGCTGATCACCGAGAATCCTCAAGGGAACTAGGCACATGTGGCTGGATGTATCATTAATCTTTCTGTCATAAAGTCTTCCATGCAAGATAATCTTCCTTAATGCCTAGAGTTAATCTGGGGCAGCGATCAGTACTACCTGCGAGCATCATCATGCTTGAGTGCGACAATCCCTTGTTAGATTAGAGTCGAGGCGAATCAATTGAACGCCACGAAGAAAAACATTTAAAGGCTTCACATAGGAAAATGCGAGCAAAAGCCCGAGCGAGCTCAAAGACGGTTAGCTCTGTATCGTTCTAAGGGACCTTTAGTCGTTATGAACTCTAAATTGAGCTTGTTTCATTCTCGATGGGGGTCGCTAACTGCTTCAAGAAATTTATAACAAAAAACGAACCAGTTAGGGACGCCAATAGTGCTGTGTCTTGGTAGTCAGTGAAATGGAAGTGGTACGAAACGTCAGGAGTTCGATCTCGGGATTGAAAAATCATTTTATCAGTTGGTCTATCACCCGATGAAGTTCAAAGAGATTCGACGCAGATGACTATAGAACTTGGGGCAATTCGAAAATCATCGATTCATTTTCATCAAGCGGCGAAGTTGGTATTGTAAAATGTGAAGCATGCAAATGACAAATCCGAAGCAGAAGGAGATGAATCATGATTCGCTTATCCAAGGTCGGGATTTCAACCTTCGACTAAAGCCAAATCTAGGATGAGTTTTTGATCTTGCCCACTCGACAAAACCCATCTCCACTGAAAATGGGGGCAAACCATTCCTACATCCGGAAAGCATGTCGAAGCCGAAGACATCAAATTCATCGTTTAATCCGTGGGGCAAGTCCCTGAAGCGATAGTTATAATCTGCAGAGCGTAATGGAATCCATCCTTTCAATGTAAAACGCATTTGGCCGCGGAGCCACCCATTTGGTAAAAAGAACGTATCGTTCCTAAATGATTTTCAATCAGATGCGGGGATAATGTTCTCTCATTTTCCTCTCAGGTGATGAACAGAGACGAGGCACCCAAGAAGCCATGCATTCAAATAACAAAACAGTGCATGAAACACGCCCAAAAAGATGAATGAATCTCCTCCGACGTAAATCCTCGAGGTGGATTCGTTGCCCAACCAGACGAAGAAATCATGGCCACAAGCTTGAGGGCCGGCTTCTACAATCTGCACATTGGCATGCAGAATGGAATTCAAATCAAGAGTAAAGTAGTATCGTCCCAATTTGTTTTGAATTTGGAAACCCAAAATAATGCTTAATATTTATCCTTGGCAGGAGCTCGCCATCAGGGCAGACATGTAAGTTTCATTTTTCTCCAAAAACCAAGAAGTCGAAAGAACTTTAGAACACCTAACAATCTTGTGTTACTATGTGAAGTGCAGATTTTCACAACCCTTGTACACTCGTTGGAGCATATGACCAAGGGTAAGATGTATCGTTCCAATTTTTGTAAAGTTTTAGAATATACGATGACATATCCCTTTTATATCTCCAGGATCTCCAGCCTCGATGGGCAGGTAAGTATCCCTTTTCCCAATTCATTGGAGATTAAAAACTTTCAGAATTAATTCGATTCTCACATCTAAAAAGACATAGAATTCTTACTTCATTGACATTCATGTTTTAAAACATGAGATTGTCTGAACATGAATTACACATGTATGGTGCATCACAAAATCCCTTTGAAGGATAAATCTTGATGAAATGAAATGAATTTTTCCAACAAGAGTCGTTTGAACTGTTCAAAAGGGTATTTTCTCATAAGAGAAGCGAGCCTAATCCAAACACGTCCCATACACACTTGAGAGATGAGGAGATTGGAAATGATAGCGAAACCTTAACCTATGGATATAAGGGTCATTCGCAACGATTACATGGATCGAGATGATAGAGGCATTTATTTCTTCATTCCAAACACTACAGATGCCCATTGAGAACCCCATTGAACGGCGATTTTCATTCTCAACCCTGTCAAGAACCACCCCACATTGGGGCAAATGAAGGTTAGTCCAACAGTATCAGAAAGTAAACGGTTTGAAATTTTCTTGCTCGGACTAACATAAATCTTTGTGTGTTGTTTATATGATAATCCAAGTGTCATAGGATGACGAGAATAATTCATTTCTCTATCCTACACACTGTTATCCTTTGCACGACCAAGTTGAGCCAGCAAATTCATTTCATCAACCTATTGGTGATCATTGCATATTCCAAAGCAAAGGCAACATCACTCTAGGAATGGAAGCGTGCCAAAGTTTAAGTTGCATATCTAGCATGATTGCCGAAAATCCTAACTCCAAAAGAAAAGAAAAACACGGGATTAAAAAAAGGGGGAAAAGAAAAATCCCTAGACATCAAGAAAAAGCAAAGTGCCTGGTAAAAAGCAAGGCTGATGTCTATTCAAAATATCCCCAGTAAAGTCTAGATATACGATGAAAAGACCCTGCAAAGGAGTCAGATCAAGATGACTACTCTCCAAATGATGTCGTGCTCAAATTGCAAACACACAAACAGACGGTCTCTTAATGTAACAAGAGACGCTTTTAAACATCCTTGTGCGCTCTAAAAGAGGAGTGTACACTTCAAGAAATGGAGATGTTCTTCGAAGGACATGTGGCAAATTTGCAATGATCACCAATGCCAAACCCTTCACAATTTCTGGGCAAAAAATAAGCCTTTTTCGGTCCCCAATCCTTCCAATGTTACAACCCTGAAGCAGTCTCATCTGACTAAGACACTTGGGTTAATGTATAACTTAGCTCAAAGAAGTACGAGCAAGACTATTTCTTTCTCATTTTACAGGGTTCTTGACTTGTAAACCCAGAGCAGATAGTGAAAATTTTTGTTCAACGGCCTTGACTCAAAAGTGAGTCCCCCTTGGAAACCGATATCCAAGCCTAACACTACGGTCCCGTGAAAGAACTCCTGATCGGTCGAAATGTATGCGTTGCGAATGATCCTGAAACCCAGGCACAGGTCGGTAGGAAATTGAGCACTTTCCCTATTAAAGATCATTATCATAGAGTAGTGAGGAGCCTTCTTGGATGAGAAATACTCCAATGGATGTTTTGAGCAAACTCTTTTTGAAATTTTCAAATTGTTTGATCTAGAGTTTCCGTGCAAGGAATTTATGATCACATCTGTATATGGCAGGAATGTTTTGGATAACCTCCAGCAATCAAAATGCACATTTCATGACTAAAACTTAAGTCGTAGAATTTTGTCAGTTAGACAATTATTGTCTTCCCAAAGATTACTAATATCTTCTTGGCGAGGAAAATTTTTTCAGGTCTAAGCTTTCTGCAGGACTTTTGGCCGCCCCAAAGACTGGGTGCGTCATCCTTAGGTGAAGCCTTTTAGTAGGCAAATCTTTTCTAAGACCGATCCATAGAATGATCGAGTCTTCGACTAGCCCCGAAGAGCGGGTACGTCATCCTTTGATTCATATCAGTTTGGAATCTCATAAATGGTAGAAACCGCCTGAAGGGTCAACTCAATGGTAGAAACCGCCTGAAGGGTCAATCAATGGTAGAAACCGCCTGAAGGGTCAACACAATGGTAGAAACCGCCTGAAGGGTCAATGTATGGTAGAAACCGCCTGAAGGGTCAACCAATGGAAGAAACCGCATGAAGGGTCAAAACAATGGTAGAAACCGCCTGAAGGGTCAATGTATGGTAGAAACCGCCTGAAGGGTCAACCAATGGTAGAAACCGCCTGAAGGGTCAACTCAATTGTAGAAACCGCATGAAAGGTCAATGAATGGTAGAAACCGCCTGAAGGGTCAAAGGACTGGTAGAGACCGCCTGAAGGATCAACCCAATGGTCCGATCCACCATACGGATCAAAACCTTGATGAATCCCGAACGCGGGAGGATTCGTTTTCCCTAATAAGCCTTACATTAGGCAAGCCATTTCTAGTTTAGTCCACCACACGGATCAAAACCCTTGGCAAATTCCCAAATGTGGGATGCGTCTTCCTTAGGTTCCTATCAGTTAGGAATTCCATTATGGTTTGACCTACCATACAGGTCAGAGCTTAACATCCCCAGGACACTCCGATGACAAGTCCTTAGGAATCTACTTGAACCCATCAGACAAAGCAAATGCCGCAAGCATTCGACAGGTAAGGGGCAGGGAAGTCTATCTACTCCTTAACTTTCTTACATCATATCAGGGAATTGAATGAGCACATCTCTTTTTAAGGAAAAGCACACATTGATGGGCATGAAAATTGGATGTCATGATTTCTTTTATTTTCCCAGTCGAGTCGATCGGAACACAGGTGTCACCTTGTCTTTGAGAGAAACCTCTGACGAAATTCCTCTCAAAGAGGGGCAGCTGTTGACACCTGATTTTTGATCAGTCTTTCATAGTTTATTTTTAAAAAATTCATAAAAAATCTATAAAAAGTTAAAAACATTAAAAAATCATCTTTGGTAGCCTTGACCAAGCTAAAGGAACCATTTTTGATAAAAAATAATTTGTCATATTTTTTAATATTTTTTAATATTTTCCAAAAATAGAAAAATACATGAAAAATGAAGAAAAATAGCGTTCGATGTCGTAAAAATATAGAAAAATAGTCAATATTTTTATTTTAATTTCCTTTTCATTTTGAACTCATAAATAGTCAAAATTCAAGTTCAATTGCATGTGTTTCTTCACGACGCATAGAGTTGAATTTGGCAAAAAAATGTCATTCGAGTATTTTAATTTGTAAATTTCTACATATTTTTTAGTCTTGACGTCCAATTAGATCGACCACCATCTACAATAAATTCCCCTTGCTGAATATTTTCGTTTTTGTTTCACATGATTTTATGGTGTAAAACGCCGAGTGGATCCCCAAATATAATCGGGTCGGCATGAGCTCGATAGCTCGTCTAAGACCAAACCAGGGCACGGCGAACTCCATGTGAGTACTCTCGAACTCCTTCGATGCTTCCTAATGCTTTTCTTAGGTTAGATCATGTGTAGAATGGCTAGGACAGCTAAATCATTCTTGAGCTGTGATTGATAAATAGGGCCTTATTAGGAATGCCATGTGATTTATTTGCATATCTAGATTCCTTGAGTTGCGCATTTTATTACTGATTGTGATTGCTAGGATAATCACTCCTATCTACATGAATTTCTAGATTTAAGGTTCATACCTTACTCATCCGCATGAATCTCAGGCTAGAAAATTCAGTCAACTTAGGTACCGAAAGGGCGTCAACTCTGACTGTTGGTGTAACTAAGTCCCCGAAACCATTTCTCTGGTTCTCGCAGAATTGAATAGAAACTCCCAACTATTCGATTGGGTGGTCCAATCACACCCTAAAAAAATGATTGGTGGCGACTCCATGGCATGCACACTTAGCACATGTCACTAGACCACACTGAAAGTTGATCACGCATACCTCCGTTGCGATTTGGGTAATGGGCCTTGGGAGAGGCCCGCGTCCGACCAGACAGGACGGCCCATTAGCCCTCGAGAGCCCGACAACCTCAAGAGGGTCGCGACACATATATTATTGTGTTCGTATCGAGAAGACGAGCATTTTGACGGGTGGATAGTCGTCGGAGGTGGCCAGACGACAGCTCACGCAACAGTGGGGGTCGTTGTACGTGTGACCCGCGTGCCACGTAGGTGCATGCTGGGGATCCATCGCCCGTTTGGCTGACGTCATGCTGATGTCAGCTACATGCGACGCACGTGTGCCCTCTAGTCGGGTTGGCAGTCAGTGGTTCGGGTCCAACCCGACCCATGGCGTAGCCTAGCCCATTTTTTCTATAAAAAAATAGCCCCGCCCATTTTCGTTTTTAACAGACCCGATCCGTCCCTTTTTAACTCGACTTTGACCCGTTGACTTGAGTTGACCGTTGACCATTGACAGCAAAAAAAAAGGTCGGTCAAAATTTAAAGGTGCTTGTTTCATACCTTATTTTTCCTATTGTTTATTTGTTATGTTATGTTGATGTTAATTACCTGATTATTGGATTTTCGTAATTCATTTTCGTTCTGCATTCGTTGCAGGAACAATGTCATAGGTAGTACGATCGGCAAAAACACCTTCAAGACCAAGGAGTGATGAAGCAAGACAGGCTTTTGCGGAAAAGATTGCAATATTGGGTCATTATCGATGGGATAATGTTTCTGACATTATATCCCATGTAATTAAAGTCAACGAAATGATCCAAGATATTATTTCGAATGGGCGTGTTTTAGACCCAGATGATGCCTTTATGCATTAAGGAATTCCATGCCTGAAGAATGGCATGAGGTGATAAAAGATGTGTGGCTTGATCATACAACATACTAGCAGTTTGTGTTACATTTCTTGGACAAGGTCATATGGATCGGGGCGACGAAGATGTCATCTCTCTTGGCATGAACTGGTTTTGGTGTAGATAGAATGCGCCCCGACGTAAAGGCAAGGGTCTTCAGAGGGCTTCTCCAAAGGAACTGTTTTGGGCCCCTGATGTGATCAATAACCCTCCTAAGGACCTCAAGGATTCTCTCCCTTGTACCAAGGAGATTACACATATTAATGTTCATACTAGAATTAGGAGGGTCACACATTATTATCTTTAGAGTTCTCATTTGATTGTTTTTATTTCTACATATGTTTAGAAAACTATTAGAGACTTGCTGTTGTTGAACTATTGTTCTTTAGTAATGTTGTTTCATTTTATGTTCCTTAAAAGAACATGGCGTTGATATTATGTAATGGTTTATATTTTTATATATGTTTTGTTATATATACAATTTTGAGTGGGAGTGTTCATAAGCTTTAGTAATTGTATGATGAACACATTAGAATGATTGAATTGATATTGGTTTTGGATTAGAACACCTAGATGATGATGGGAAACTTAGTGACCTATTGATTTTAGGATCTTTTCTGAAACTATATTTTAGTACAGTAAAGATGCATACATATGGTGCATCTGTTGCATACAAATAGACTTGTAATCTATGAAAAAATGTCTAAATTACCTCATATTCAGATGCTATGGTAACGGCTTCGAAGAACATTGTTGCTGAGCTCAATAAGGGTGAGAAACTGAATGGAGAAAATTATGAAATCTCAAGTATGAAAATTCAGTATGTGCTAGAAAAGTAAGAGGCACGAGAAGCTCTTAATCCGACCATAATTGAACCAGAAGACGGAAATACTACACAACATAGAAGGGAAAAGGAAGCTTTCACTGCCTGAAAGAAAAAGAATTCCATTGCTTGCATTACGTTGTTGAGCAGTATGGATAATGACATTATGAGAGAATTCAGGCAGCATGAGAATGCTAAAAATATGTGGGAATCATTGAAGGCCAGATTAGGACAGACTTTTGTCACTAAGTTGAGACAACTTACGATTAGGTTCAACACATACAAGATGCCACATGGGCATAATATGAGACAACATTTGAGAAAGATGTCTAACATGATTAGTGAGCTGAAGGATGCTGGTCACACATTATCTAATGAGCAACAAGTGCTGGCTGTGATCTGCTCTTTGCCCCATAATTGGGAGCACATAAAGGTTAACCTTGTTAGCGATAATTAGGGATTCTATAGGATAATTTCTTATGTTAGAGAGATTTTGATAATTATGTTGATTGTTAGTATCTCTCAAGATGATGCGTACATCTTGATTGATATGTTGTCTTATATAGCTATATAATAAAGCCTATAAATAGGCTCATGTATTGATATTCAATATATATCGAAATATTCAAAAATCTTTCATTTTTCTCTTCCGCATTGTTTAATTCAACTTGGTATCAAAGCCTTCATTCCTGAAGCAACCCTAGTGCACCGGGTGCACCTCAGAAATTTCCCAATTTTCGCTTTATCATTCTCAAATTCCTCAAATAAATCCATCCCACTCGACAATGTTTCATTGGAATGCTTCATTCCGTCTGACTGAGTGCCGCCATGGTAGTCATATCACGAAATCCACGAAGCATCGCCAAGTCGAGCCTTTCTTTTCCACGGAGGTACAGTAACCTTCGCTCAGCAATGCCTGGCTTAATCCGCTTGCTGTAACCACGCTAGCCGTATCGGCCGCGTTTGTTTAGTTACTGTCCCGGCAGCAAAGTCGACCGCAAAGGACGCATGCTGTTCGGCTCAATTGCCTCCGATCCTCGACCGTTCACACATCGTTTTTGGAAAGTCAACATCACCACCAGATTCACCGCTGCCATACAATCAACACATTGGATCTATCGTGCCGACAAAGTTCATCATCGATTTCAACCATTTTCGCTATCTTATTTCGTGGCGATCGAATATCTATTTTTTGGACATTATTTAGATTGTTTTCAAACTCAAGTTGATTGAACTCACCTTGAGTTTGAGGGGGGATGTAAGCGATAATTAGGGATTCTATAGGATAATTTCTTATGTTAGAGAGATTTTGATAATTTGTTGATTGTTAGTATCTCTCAAGATGATGCGTATATCTTGATTGATATGTTGTCTTATATAGCTATATAATAAAGCCTATAAATAGGTTCATGTATTGATATTCAATATATATCGAAATATAAAAAAATATTTCATTTTTCTCTTCCGCATTGTTTAATTCAACTAACCTAACCCACAATGTGAATGTCAAGACCTTCGAGGATGCTATGCGCCACCTGGAGCTAGAAGAGGACTGCCTTCTGGCGGCTTAGATACAATCAGATGTGTATTTTGCTGGTTCTAGTTCACATGGAGTTTCGGGCTCCAAGCGTAAGCACATTGACAAGTTCCTGAAGAGGACATATAAAGGAGCGGAACCATCTGGCAAGAAACCAAAGTTTGAAAATTATGAAAAGGGGAAGCGTCCCACAAAGAAGAACATTTCAAGGATGAAATGTTACAACTATGGCAAGAACTTCGCTCGCGACTGTGGTGAGCTGAAGAAGGTAGAAACCCTCAACACACTTAAAAGTGTTAGTTTTGTGTCAAGTTCTGTATTTTGACTGAATCTCATCCTTTGTGGACTGTAGACTCAGGCGCCACAGACCATGTAGCCAGATATAGAAGTACTTTTGTGAAGTTTCGATGAATTCAAAGTGGAGTGAGATTGATTTACGTAGGAAATAATTCCAGAGTGGAAGTAAAATGAATTGGCACCTGTCAACTTATCATGCGTGGTGGACGCACTTCATTCCTACATGATGTGCAATATGCTCCGGAGATTCGTTGAAATCTTGTCACTGCATTGGTATTAGTTAAACTTGATTTTAGTATGAGTTTTCACAACAATGGTGTGGATTTGTCGCTGGGTATGACTTATTATGGTTCAGGTTATTTTATGGATAGCTTTATTATATTAGATATTGAAAACATTAATGTGAATGCATGTTATTCCCTATTTGCATCTTCTAGTTCTAGTGAGAATTATGTGAATATTTGTCACGCTAGGCTTGGTCATATTGGCCAACAAAGAATGAATAGATTAGCCAAAGATGGTTTATTAAGCAATGTTGAAAACGTTGAATTGCCTATTTGTGAACATTGCCTAGCTGAGAAAACTACGCGAAAGCCATTTGGAAAGAGTACGAGAGCTGAATTTCCTTTGCAACTAGTCCATACCGACATCTGTGGTCCTATGAATGTTAAAGCAAGGAATGATGCTGTTTATTTCATCACATTTATTGATGATTATACTCGATATGTATATGTCTATCTAATTTCTCATAAATCAGAAGCATTGAGTTGCTTCAAAAAGTTTTGACCTTAGTGGAAAATTAGTTAGATAAGAATATAAAAGTTTTGAGATCCGATCGAGCTCGAGAATATTTATCTGATCAGTTTAGAAATTTATGTGATGAAAAAGGGAATAGATAGATAGTTATCAATTCCATACAGTCCCCAACAAAACGGAGTAGCTGAATGAAGAAATAGAACCTTACTTGAAATGGTTAAGTCTATGATGGCGCATGCCAATTTATCGATTGCCTTTTGGAGCGATGCTCTATTGACTGTTGCCTATGTGCTTAACCGAGTGCCTTCCAAATCAGTCACTTCCACCCCATATGAGTTATGGACAAGTCGAAAACCTGATTTGAGCTTTCTTAAACATTGGGGTTGTACTGCCTATACTCATGAGTCCACTAATATATATGGTAAATTGGGACTAAGAGGCAAAAAATGTATCTTCATGAGATACTCAGAATACTCAAAAGGGTACGTGTTCATAGGTGAGCAAGAAAACGGAAGCGTGACTGAATTTAAATCTCGAGATGTCACATTTTTTGAGAATGAATTTTCGAAAATGGGTAAAATAGGTGAAGATTGTTCCCTATTTGGGACATTAGATCAGGATAATGAGACAATTGGATATGATGATCCCAGTGGGAGCAATGTGAGAAGCGGGGAGTTGAGTATAAACCAGTCTCAATTGCAACCACTTGATAAATCAATACCGTTATCTGGTCTTAGTGGGAGCGTTATAGAGAATGAAGTACCCATAGTACAACATTCTCCACGGTGAACTGGTCGCAAAAGAATCCCTCAACAACGCTTTCAAATTGAAGGGGAACCTTTCATGATCGCCCCACTAGATGAGGATGAGCTAAGGAATGTAAATGAGGCTCTGTTTTGCCTTGATAAGGAAAAATGGATGAAAGCGATGAAAGAAGAGATTGAGTCAATGAGATCGAACTACGTTTGAGAATTGGTTGATCTTATGAAAGGACGCAAAGCCATTGGAAATAAATGGGTTCTCAAAATAAAGCGCAAGGCTGATGGCTCAATTGAGAGATATAAGGCTCGCCTTGTGGTGAATGGGGTACAACCAGCAGGAAGGAATTGACTATGAAGATATTTTTTCTCCTGTGGTAAGATTCACTTAAATATGCCTTATTCTGGCAATAATGTCTAGTTTAGATCTTGAGTTACATTAGATGCATGTAAAGACTGCTTTTCTCAATGGAGAATTAGATGAAGAGATTTATATGGAACAGCCCATTGGGTTTGTTAAAGAAGACCAAGAGCAAAAATTGTGTCGACGTTTTTTTATCTATATATGGCCTTAAGCAGTCTTCAAGACAATGGTGTATATGCTTTCATAATGCCATAGTAGGATATGACTTTTACATGATTAATGAAGATAATTGCGTGTATATCAAAAGGTTCAAAGGCCACTTTGTAATTTTGTCATTATATATGTTGATGTATACTGATTGCCGGAAGTAGCATGGAGTTTGTCAAGACAGTCAAATGTCGGTTATCTTCTAATTTTGAAATGAAAGATATGGGTGAAGCTACATACATACTTGTGGTTAAGATTCCAAGAGATCGTTCGAAAAAATCGTTGTTACTTTCGCAAGAGGCGTATATTAATAAAGTTCTTGAACGATTTCGTATGCAAGATTGCAAATCCATTGATACCCCTATTGTAAAAGGAGAAGGGTTGAGTTGAAAAATGTGTCCTACGACTCCGCAAGAGCAAGAACATATGAAAAATATCCTATATGCCAGTGCTGTTGGAAGTCTCATGTACGCTATGATGTGTACCAAACTTAATATTTGCTATGACGTTGGACTGGTTAGTAGATACCAATCCAATCCAGGTCAAGCACATTAGATTGCCATTAAGAGAATCTTGAGGTATGTGAAAGCAACCGCTGATTACTCGCTGCCATACCAAGGAAGTGATCTGCACCTTGAGGATTATATTGATGCTGACTGGATAGGAGATTTGGATGAGAGAAAATCCACTTCTGAAAATGTATTCTTACTGAATAATGGCGCCATATCGTGGAGCAATAAGAAACAACATTGTATAGCCCTATCCACCATAGAAGCTGAGTTCGTAACATTATCAGCGGTAGCACAAGAGGATGTTTGGCTAAGAAGATTTTTGGATCATTTGGGTGTTACGAGAGATAGTGCAAACCCTGTGAAAGTTTATTGCGATAGTCAAGTAGCAATAGCTTACACAAAGGATCCTAAGTTTCATAGCAAGACCAAACACATGGACATTAAGTATAACTATGTCAAGGACATGGTAGTACGAAAGAAAGTGAATCTACAGTATGTGTCTACGCATAGAATGTTAGCAGATCCTATGACAAAGCTGATTCCTAGAGATGTCTTCTTTGGTCATTTAAAGACTCTAGGACTGCGTAGAGGTTGATGTAATGAATATTTATATTTTCTCCTGAAAATTTATAATTGATGATGTTGTTTCACAATATGAAAGTCTATGAGTCTATTTGATATTTATGCATGTTAATACTTGGTGCATTGTACTGAGAAGGTATGTCGGACAGATTAGAGATTAGCCCACTCACACGGGTAATCGCATCTATTCGCTGAGTGATGAATAGAGATGAGGCAATTTTTAAAGCTTATTACCTGGGTGATAACTGAGAGCTCAAACTTAAAATACTTATGCTGCCCTAACAGAATATTAAGATGAGGACTTATCATTCTTGAAGTCCGAAAGTGAAATAAACTACATATTTCACTTTATCTGTCTTCATTTCCAGATGAGAGTTCCGATGGAAACTCTTGGCTCGAGTTCTTACGTGAACTCGAGTTAGATATTGAGTATGTCTAAGTGATCATTTGTACGGTATTAAAATAGAAAGACATATGCTCCATGGGGAGGAGAAAATACCATAATACGTATTTCATATTACCTACGCATAGTCGACCAATGAAAGTAGGAAAAAGTTAAGATCTCAACTTTTTCTAAGCCGTATGAGACTCTCGAGCATAGGAATTCCTCATTCAAAGTGCCCTCATGACTATTCATTATTCTCAAGATGTCTATTTGGTGTCTGCTATCTTGGAGTGTTGCCTATGGTCATGTAATAGATTCGATCTACATGGACACTTCTAGAAAAGCGAGCTGAATTGAGATTGAGAGGTCTAATGGAGTATGAAGATAGATTTGGAGTTTCAAGTCACATTATAGATTATATTCACAGACCGAATAGTTATGATTATTTAGTGTGATCATAACTATGAATATAACGTATGTAATTTCAAATGAGATCCAGAGAAAGATATATATGTGATTGATCGATCTAGAGTACAACATACTAAAATCTATCTTTGATTATGCCCATTTTCATAGCTGTCATGTACTCCCGACGGATGTATGACAACGACCTCTTAATATATGCTGGTCGCATGGGTTATTAGCCAAAACTTTGTGAAGATATTAAGAGTTATATTTGACCCTCTGTGGGTAAGTGAGAGTTATTTGCCCTACATGGGTGAGTGAGAGATATTAGATTTAATATTGATAAGTGGGGTCCACGGGATTACGATGTGCGCCCATACAGGCAGCCACACCCTCCAAGCAATTATCTGCATTCAAACGTGAAAGATCACATTGGTTGATTACACGTCAATGACTGACGTCCTCCATGTCGTTCAAGAGATTTTTTCAGTCTGTCGTCTTTGTAGAATACAGAGAACGCAGAACGCTCCTCCCGACTGTTGACTGACGTTTGACAACGAAACTTTGAGATTACAAAGGGCTCTTAACCTGTGAAAGTTAAGGTATGTCCTCGTGACATATCTTTGTCGATCAGTAATTCAAGAGGTTCTTTGGACATTTTCCGCAAATTAAATCGAGAGTAGAATGAATTTAGTTTCCAACGTAATGGTCCTCAGGAAAAATGCTGAAGTACAAAAAGCAGCTTCTTATATCGCTTGGGAGGCCCTTGTAACATGGCAACAGAATGCTCCCTATAACAGGAAGATTGACTCCGAGGCTGTCGTGCAATTTCTTCCATTCAGATGGAATTTGCCGCCTCTTTGATAGGAGGTTGCCAGCTGCTACTACTGCTAAGGGAAGCCCTTCACACTTCTTAATTATTTTCTCGGACCAATCCTCCAACTCCGAGGGGCAAATGCCATTGCAGCTACGGAAAGCCTTCTTACAGAATAGGGTTAGTGCTTTCTTCCATGGTAAACCATCCAGTTCGTGCACGTACATGGGGTAATCAACGCAAGAGGCGCCAACATCGCTGCTGCGAGAAGTGACCAATACTCTACTTCCATTCGAACCAATCCGTAATTCATTTACGGTCAGTTCCCAATCTTGCATTTTCCATACATCATCCAGAACAACAATGAACCGTTTCTGCTGCAAATATTTAATGAAAGATGCTTTAACAAGAACTCCATTGATGAGAACTGACCCATCTATTCCAGAAAGAACTGCGCCAATATGCTCCTTAAAAGCTCCTCGAGTTTTAAGGAAGGAGAGACATGCACCCGAGCATGGAAGTCGAAATGCGCCTGAACCCTTGCACTCAAAAACCTGCTTAGCAAGAACAGTTCTACCTGAACCAGGATGGCCTCTATGGAAATTGTGGAAAGCCTGGGTTCTCTGGATAGCAACTGATCACGAATGCGTTCGACATGGCCATCAAAACCCACGATATCATCTTCTTCAATAACTCGATGGGCCAAATGATCTTCAGACAACACACCGTAGCTCCTGCCTTCTCCAGAGCCAGTATTTCCAGCTAGCAGACATTCAAGATCTTCAAAATTTTGGATTTTACTTCTAATATCTATGAACCTGGAAGACATCTCATGAAGGACTAGCCTTGCGGGACTAAATGAGCAACCTCGCGTGTAATTTTCGTGATCTTGTGCGCATGCACATGGTGCGGCACGTGGAACATGAACTCATCGAGAGCATCCTCAATATCATATGCAAAATCTCGAATTCGGTGTACCTTGTCCTGAAAATGTTGGTTGCCTTGAGTTCCTTCTTGGTCAATCAGGAAAGCTCGTATTGTTCTCAACGATCTCATGATGCGATCAATATCCTCCTTCACATATTTTTTTCTGGTTGATCTCTTCGAGGATTAAGGAGGTGTTAAAATGATAATCCAATTTCTAAAATAGAAATATGTAGAATTGTCTATAAATTTGTAATCTAGAATTATGTAAGGAAAAAAAAAGTCTAAGCGCCGTAGATAATGCTAGTAGAATTGTCTAGAGGTCAAATGAGCTTATCTCTTAAGCAAAATAGAGGCGGTGGAAATGTTAGACCTAGAATCCTCTAACAAGTCGGTGATTTGCCTATAAACATGACTTAGTGGGACGTGCATCTGATGGTGAAAAAAAAGGGAGAGCCAACTAGATCGAGAGAGGCCCTTGTACACGTCCCCATCTAATAAAAAGAAAATCATTTTTCTCGTGCTCCCACTGCTCTTGTCGACATACCCATCCTAATCTTTGTTTTCAATCTTCACTATAACATTGGTATCAGAGCTTCGTTCGGTTGATTTTGGACGTTTGTCCCTAATCGTCAAAACTCTTCTAAAATCACCTCATGGCCAACATTGCGTCATCCTCATTTCCTATTTCCATATTCGATAGGAACAACTATGACTATTGGAGCATCAAAATGACTACTTTTTTATGCCCCAAGATTTATGGGACATCGTCACTACAAAAAAACACGAATTTAGCCATGAAAATTTCGAATGAAAAAAATTTGTCGCTATTTGCGACGAAATTGGCGACGAACATTATTCGTGGCTAATTAGCGACGAAATTAGTGACCAAAATGTTTCATCACTAATTAGCCACGAATTTAGCGGTGAAAACAACTTTTGTGGCTAATTAGCCATGAATTTAGCGACGCAAAGAGTTTCGTAGCTAATTTGCTACGAATTTAGCGACAAAAAATAATTTTCATCGCTATATAAATTAAATAAAAAATTATTCAGCAACGAAAGTATTACTTCGTCGCCACATCAAATAAATTTAAATAAAAAGGAAAAAAAGTTAGCGACAAAAAGAGTATTTCGTAGCTAAATTAGCCACGAAATACCTAATTCGTCGCTAAATATTGTCTAATTAAAATATTTTCATTTTCTTAAATTAGCGACGAAACTCTTATTTTGTCGCTAATTTAAATTTAATAAAAAAATTATTTAGTGATGAAGGTGTTGAATCGTCGTTAAATAGACTACATTTAAATAAAAAGAAAAAATTAGCGACGAAAAGACTATTTCGTAGCTAAATTAGCCACAAAATGCCCATTTCGTCGCTAACTAAAGTCTGATTAAAATATTTTTAATTTCTTAATTTAGCGACGAAAAGAATTTTCATCACTAATTTAATTAAAATAAAAAACTATTTAGCAACGAAAATGTAATTCGTCGGTAATATAAATTAAATAAAAAATTACTTAGCGAAGAAAAGACTATTTCGTAGCTAAATTAGCCACAAAATACATTATTCATCGCTAACTAAAGTCTAATTAAAATATTTTTATTTTCTTAATTTAGCGACGAAATTCTTTTTGCCGCTAATTTAATTAAAATAAAGAATTAGTTAGCTACAAAAATCATATTTCGTTGCTAATATAAATTAAATAAAAAATTATTTAGCGACGAAAGTGTTAATTCGTCGCTAAATTGACCAAATATAAATAAAAAAGGAAAAAATAGCGACGGAAATGGTTTCATAGCTAATTTGCTACAAAATTAGCGACAAAATTTTCTTCCCTAATATAGTTAAAATAAAAAAATATTTAGCGATGAAAATCTTATTTCGTTGCTAATGTAAATTTAATAAAAAATTATTTAGCAACGAAAGTATTAATTCGTCAATAAATCGACTAAATTTAAATAAAAAATAAAAAATTAGTGACGAGAAAATTAGCCACGAAATACTTTATTCGTCACTAGTGATTAATTTGTCAAAAGCATATTACAATGTCTAATGTACTTATATTTAGATATGTATTTACAAAGAATGAATAATAGGGGGAAAACATGAAATTTCTTGATGTTCAACTCTTGATATATTTGACAAAAAAGCTCTTGATATAAGGAAATGAATTAATATCGATTGTAGATTCAATTTCGTAGCAAGTGAATAAAAAATTAAAAATATACTTTAAATTTTCCCCTTAAAAAAATCTTACGCGAGTTTGAAAGTGCTAATTTAGAGATATATAGAAAGCTTTCGATTCTAGCAAATCAATCCTAAACATTTTAACATTAGTACTAATTTAGATTATGCGTAATTTAGATTACAAATGATATCCTAATTTTGAAATATAGATTAGGTGTTTTGTTCTTAAGATCATTGTACTTTACTCATTTAAAATGCTTGAAAATTGTATGACTGAAAATTTAATTAGAAACGTTGTATATTTTCTTGGCTTCGTTAGTTTACAAAGATCCAATTTTCTTTTTTAGTTTATTGTTAAAAGATGGAAAAAAATACCGAAAAAGTATTAAACGTATTGAGTTGGTACCGATTTAGTCCTAAACATTTTAACACTAATACTAATCCAGTCTCATCCGATCAATTTTTATTGAAATTAGTGACGAATATAAAAGTTAGCGATGAAATAAAAGTCTCACCAATTTGAATATTTTCTTTTGAGTTCTGTTTTCTTTCAAAAATAAAATTAGAAAGAAAATATTTAATAAAAAATATAATAAATAAAAAATTAAATTAGAGATGAAATAAAAGTATCGCTAATTGGATTAATACTTCCAATTTAATAAGTATTAGTAAAGGATCAATAGATAAAGATAGAAAAGCGTATTTGTAATTGTAACTAATCTTCCATTTTTTCTTTTCGATAGAAAAGATTGAAGCAAAATAGCTATAAATTAATAAAATTAAAGGATGATTTTAGTTTACTAGAGACATTGACATATTATACTTTTTTTAGCTCGGTAGAAACAAAATACTTTGCTATGGATTGTTTCAAAAAGAAATAGAGAATGAAGTAATTAGGAATATTGTTAGAATACCCTATTCCCTATTCTAAATGGATCATCTAGAAAGAGAGTTTTTTTGAATTTAAAAGCATTCAAACAAAAATGCTGACATAGATGTTATGGATCTATTTTTTTTTTCATTTCGTTCACGTCTTATCTTAGATATATCTATATCTAGGAATTGAATGGCGCTTGATTTCCGTCAGGAAGAATGAACGGCACTCGATTTCTGTCCTCATAGAAATTGGACTCGTACAAGTAAATCTTTGTTCATGATTTTCGAAAATAAGGATTATCATGTACCAATTCTATTATTTACCACGTCTTTTAATATGTGCATAGATTAATTGAACTTCAAATAATATTACCAATTCTATTGTTCACCATGTCTTTTAATGTGTGCATAGAAGGGGTCTAGGGAGTTTTCCAGTCAAATATTTGGGTAAGTCTTCTTGACATGGTATTTTTTCATTTTTTTTTCAATTTCAAAGTAATTATTTCTTCACGGAAAGAATTTTAATTTTTACAATTTTATGGATTTAATTAATAAAATTAAATTGTAGATATGGTATTTTTAATATTTTATGACATATATAATAGCGACGAAACATTTTTTTCATCGCTAAGTAGCGACGAACATCAAATTTTCGTCGCTAATTCCGCTTTACTTTAGCGACGAACACGAATTTTCGTCGCTAATTGTCCCTCCTGACTACTATTAAATCATGGCGCTCCTTAGCGACGGACGCAAATTTTCGTGATTAATTAGCGACGAAAGCTTCGGTTTGTTGCTAATTTTCGGTCTGCTCTCTAAATTAGCAACGAATTTCACTTTTCATTGCTAATTTTTTCTTTTTCATTTGAATTTTCGCGATTTAGCGGCGAATTATGTTTTTCGTCGCTAATAATGCCAAATTCATCGCTAATTTAGCGACGAATTGGACATTCCGTAGCTAATTTCGCCACGCCATGTCAGCAACGAATTGGGAATTCATTGCTAAATTTGCAACGGAATTTACCTTTGTCGCTAATTAGCGACGAATATTTAAAGTCGTCGCTAATTTGGTAAATCGCCCCGGCGCCAAAATGATTGCACATCACTCCCTCGGTCTCGCCTCTTCATGAGGTGAGGAACCATTATCAGCTTGCTGTCAGAAGAAGAAGCCCTAGCAAACGTACGACGCAGACCTCCATCTTCAGATCTCGTCCCCACAAACAACGGCTCGCTGTCGGTATCTCGGCTCGCTTTCTGTCTTCTCTTTCGTTCGTACTGTGAGGTCGCTCTCGATCTCTCGCAGTCTGATCTCTCTCTCTGGCTTTCTTGTTCACTTACATTTCGAAACTGGAGTCGCAGTGCGCTTGATTGGTGTTGCGTGTGTAATGAGAATCAACCAGAGTCTTCCTCTTCAGTTCTCTATGATTTGTGCACCTGCAGAAAACGTTGATTTCTCTTTGATTTGTCGGAGTTTTAATTAGAATTTTTATGTGGAAACCTATTCGGTCCTCTATGAGGTTTAATTTGCAAAAACCACTTCAGTCCTCTAAGAGTTTTAATTTGCAGAACCGTGATTTTGCTTTGTTGTAGCTTAGGCCTAATGAGTCCCTTTGGTTCAGCTTATGCTGCAACATCTTTTTGATTGTTAATGGGTACATGAATTTATGTACATCGCTTGCCAATGCCTTTTTGGACCTGTTGACGGATACCGTCATTGCTTGTCTCTGGTTCAGTCCCTTGTTGATACCTGTGATATCTGAAATAATGGGTACTTATTCCAGCTTGATGCTTCTCTTTTGATTATCTTACACTTGATGTTGATACCTGTGATATCTGAAATAATGGGTACTTATTCCAGCTTGATGCTTCTCTTTTGATTATCTTACACTTGATGTTGATACATGTGAAACTACACTGAGTGTGGCATGAGCTAGTGTTCCCTCCATGCATTAGATGCTTCATGATATGTGTCCCTGGTGCATGTTCTTATTTTTGCTGATACTTTTCTAACCTTCCTACTCGTCAGTATCATAGACGTGGGCACAACGATGGGCGACATAATGAGGATGAGATTGCCGCTGCTGCTGATGATTTTTTCGATAGTTTCATTGACCCTGATTTGGGCTAATTAGCAGTGCACACCTGGGGTATTGCCTCTCGTGAATTTTATCCATTCAGCGCTATAAGTAACTAGACTGACAAACCTATGTACTAACGGGAAAATTCTTGATTAAACTAATCAAGGATGATGGCGGTTACGATTTGAAGGAGAGCTGCATGAGGTAGTTGATACTTTAAAAAATTCTGGTGGTAGTATGCGAGGCAGATATGCTATGGAAGCAGCAAATGGATAGGTGAGATCTTTGCTTCTCAAATTGTTCGGAGAGTCCGCTGAGAAGATTTTATGCAGTAAGAGAATTAGTGTAATTGAATTTGAGAATGTTAGAACAAGAAATTGCTTAAGAGTTAAATGTTGCGTCTTATGCGCTTACCCTTAACCACTTGCCTTCATCTGCTGATTTCATGAGAAGTTCATACCCAATATTTGATTCTTGCTGTTAGTAGGTTTTTCCTGGGCTGATATTTTCAGTTTTATTGATGGCGTATCCATTTCTTTTAAATTGGGTGCATGGAAGGAATTCATAATGGATGTCGTGTCTTGTAATGGTTTGCTTTCCTCCAGGTTTTGATAGCAGCAAACAGTGCATCAAAGGAGAAAGCACAGGTTCGAGTTTACAAAAACTTGTCTAATATTACTGCATGTGCCGGGGTTCCATGTTCTGTGGATCCTTTGTATTTTGGTTAAGTTTATATGACTTACTTAGTATTGTAACTAGGCTCATATTAGGGGCCTTGGGGAGGGAGTGAAGTTGCTGAAGAATCTTTCTCATCCAAATATAGTTGTGAGTGGTTTTCAATTTCGTTGCAAGCTTTGGGCTTAAAACAGACGTAAATAGTAGCATTAGCTAATTTCTTGTCGCTACCTCTGTCTACTAGAGATATTTAGGAACAGTAAGGGAGGAAGACTCTTTAAACATTTTGTTGGAGTTTGAACCTGGTGGATCTATATCATCATTGTTGGGGAAATTCGGGCCATTTCCTGAAACGGTGAGACACTGCTTGCCTAAGCAAGTTTTTCGGTGTTTTGCACGGTCTTATGTGCCAATATGTTGAACAGGATATAAGAACTTACACAAAGTAACTTTTATTGGCCCTTAGTATCTACACAAGAATGGAATTATGCACAGGGACATCAAGGTGCACTGCTTCTTTTACATAGCCATGGGCATTTTTAATACTTTGCTCTCTCTCTCTCTCTCAGAGTTTGTAATGCAAGTCATGACTCCTTTTACAGGGAGCAAATATTGTAGTCGATAATGAAGGATGCATCAAACTTGCATGAATTATCAAGTCTAGGAGCTTTATCAATTTGCTTTTTCAAGTAAGAGGCTAGCTGAAGAACTGCAGAAAATATCTAAGTTGGTGACAAGTTATTAAACTTATTGGCACATATCTACTGAGAAGCTTGCCGCAACTTGTGACCTTATTCCAAATAAAGCTTCAAACCATGAACTTCCATGAATTTTCAAGTCTAGGAGCTTGATCAAACTATTAGAGTTTTCAAGTTGGATAAAACTCTTTTATCTGCTTCTTATTTTTTGTTTCACAAAATAAGTAAATTAACTTAAGGAATCTTAGGGAGCTTAAATGGCAAATCACTACAAAAAAAAATAGCGATTTAGCCACGAGCATTTAGCGACGAGATAATTTTCGTCGCTAATTTGTGACTAAAATAGCGACGACAAGGAAGTTCGTCGCTATTCGCGACGAAAATAGTGACAAAAATTCCTCACAAATTTTGTGACGATTTTTGCGACGAAAACATATTTGTAGTAATTAGCGACGAACAAGAAATTCGTAGCTAATTAGCAACGAAATTAACGACCATCAAGATATTTGTAGCTAAATTAGTGACGAAAAATTAATTTCGTCGCTAAATTGAGATGAACTTAGCGACGAAGAACAATCTGTCGCTAATTTAGTGACGAATATACAATTTTGTCGTTAAATGACCAGAAATTAAAAAAAAAAGAAATAATTTTGAGACGAGAATCATTGTTCGTTGCTAAATTGGCCACAAACAATGTTATTCGTGACTAAAATTTATTTTTTTATTTTTATTTTTATTTGGTTTTTGGTCAATTCAGCGACGACTAAGACCGTTCGTTTAGCGACGACAATTAGCGTTTGTCGCTGAATTTTATTTATTAAATTTTATTTTGGTTTTTTGGTCAAATTAGCGACGAACAGTGTTGTTCGTCGCTAATTTGACGAAAAATAAAATGAAAAGAATTGATTAGCGACGAAACCCTTTGTTCGTCGCTAATTTAGTGTTTCTTTTGTATTTAATTTTGTATTTGTTTTTTTTGGCAAATTTAGCGACGAATAGTGTTGTTCGTCAATAATTTGAGGAAAAATAAAATAAAAAGAATTGATTAGCGACGAAATTGTCGTTTCGTCGCAAAAATAATTTTTAAAAAGTATAATTAGCGACGAAAGACTTTGTTCGTCGCTAAATATTATTTTTTATTTAAATTAATTTAGCGATGAAATGTCAATTTCGTCGCTAATTAGTTCTTTTTTTTTAATTTTCTTTTATCAATTGCTACAAGCTTCGTGAATCTTATGTAATTTTTCTATGGCGACGAAAACAATTGTTCGTCGCTAATTGCTATCCTTAATTTATATTTTTTTCAAGGTTTATTAGGACCCTTTTTTATATTTATTACATATATAAAGTTGTGAACAAACAAAAAATGGAGATAAATTCTTTTGATAAAATATAATTTAGAAAAAAAAATCGTCTTTGATGAAATACTAAATAGAGTAGAGTAAGGATCTATTCGAAAATGATTTACTTTGCATAATATTTGATCACCAAAAATATATATTGTAATTGTGTGATCCACGAAAATGAAATCGATCGGTTCTTTCTTCTAATTTTGAAAGATAGATAAGATACTATAAGCGAATAAGAGATGTTCTAAATCAATTAATAAAGATTTCAAAAATATTAGAAGGATCAGTTTTTTAGCAAGGTACGGAATGTATCATCAATTATTCAAATGTGATTCTATAAGATCTAGTTTCGTTCAATATTAGTAACGAGGGTTTAATATATCACACGTTAATCAACCAAAGAAATGTTCAATAACTAAAAGAAAGATCGATTATTTGGAATCTTTGCTCTCTTCAAACAGTGAATGATATAAATAAGAAACGCTTATGATACGTTGTTTAGCTTAGCTTATTTATGTTATTTCTTAGATTATATTATTTTATATTAATCTACATGAATTCTTTTTAAAAGAAAATGAAAATAGAGCGAATATTTTTTTGAAATTTAAAAATGAATATATTATTAATTAAGTAAAGATTACATTAATAAGCATAAATGAAGAGCGATCAATTTATTTATTTTTATTATCCTTGTTCCTGAATTAGAAAGAATTCCTTTTGTTCCTAGATAGCTTCTTTGAAAAGGGTTTCTGCTTCTTCAGTGAATGCTTTAAAGAAGATATAATTTCTTGGAATTGAGGTTTATTTCTATTATCTTTATTCTTGAATTAGAAAGCATTCATTCTGTTTCATTATTTATGTGTAATCATTATTACACATTATACCACATCTTTTGCCTTGTTGGTTGTCGCATGGATGAAGTACTTCGGTGATCGCGGGTTCCATTCTCAGCTTGTTTCATCTTATTCATTTTGTTTCGTTTGCTAATTTAACGAATTCTTTTGAATTATATAGGATATATATTTTCTTGCTAATTTTAAGAAGCTTCACATTTTTGTTAAATATGTATTGAATTTTATGCACTCGGTCTGATTCATCACCCAAAAGTAGAGAAAAAAATGAGATTTGGTTCGTGACGCGGAGAGTTGGCCGGGGGCAACGCTAAACCAGCGACGACCTTCGAAGGTCGTCGCTAATTTTCAATTTCGCTGCTAAAAAAATGGCGTTTTTTTTCCCGGCCCTCTCGTCTATAAATTAGCTTCCCCCGCCGCTCTCGTCACTCCCTCTCTCGTCATTCCACTTGCCACTCCCTCCCTCTTCTCTCCCTTCGCCTCGACGCCAGACTCCATCGTCCACCCTCAGCAAAATCATCGAGGAGCGAGCTCGGAGGGAAGGAAGCTCACTCCAGCGATCGACCCGACATCCCCGGCCGCTCTCGTTACGGCGAGCAGCTCAGAGGGAAGGAAGCTCACTCTGGCGATCGACCCGAACCCCTCCCTCTCCAGTCGACGGCAGAGCCAGTGATTTCACCACCCGAACCCCTCCCTCTCGCCGGCCTCTTCTCTCCCTTCATGTGTCTCTGTATCTGGAATTGTAGCCATCGTCGGAAATACTTCTGCTTTTGCTTATGCATCGCTTTCATTTTCCTCGCAATCTTCGTTGCCATCTTCTTCTTGGACAATTTCCCAGAACTTCCTCCGACCAAAGATAACAAAAATATACAAATTAGCGACGAATATATTTTTCGTCGCAAATTTAGCGAGAAAGTAAATGTTCGTTGCCGATTAGGGTTTTTTAATCCCGCTAATTTTGCGACGAACAAAGCCGTTCGTCGCTAATTTTAGCGACGAACAGCTTTGTTCTTCGCAAATTAACAAAGCTGTCCGTCGCTAGTTTTAGTGACGAACGGATTCGTTCGTCGCTAATTTTTGCGATGACCTTCGAATTTTTCGTCGCTAAATTTAGCGATGCCGAATTAGCTACAGATTTTTTCTCGTCGCAAATTTGTCGCCAAATCAATTTAGCTACGAATTTTTGCGAAATTCTGGTCGCTAATGTCGTGGCTAATTGTGTGTTTTTTTGTAGTGAATTAAAGTTAGCGTTGGTGTATTGCAGTAGAGTTTGATGCACTTTAGGGGGTGCACGACAAAATTTCTGTTCCAGAACAAAAATAGTTTTTTGTATATCTATTTTAGAATGAGTTTCTAAGCAAAATAAATGCGTTTGATAATGGTAAAAAATTTCTATTTTTGGAATAGAAATTTATTTGACTGGCGGAGGTGACGGCGGCGGCTGGTCGGCGACCGTCGCCAGCGTTCGGTGATCGTCCGGCAATCGGAGGCGGCCGGCCGGCGACCTCCGACGACCGTCACCGGCTTCCGGCAGCCGACCGGTGACCTCCGGCGGCGGCCGGCGGGGGAGGCAGGGGAGGCCGGCGGTCAAAGAGGTGCGATCGGTGGCGGCCGTCGTCGACGAAGATTTCTATTTCTATTTCTTGGAGAAGTAGCTTTTTTTTGTTTCTCATTTCTACTTGAAATCTATTTCTGTTTCTCAAAATTGTTCCAGAAATAGTTTCTTGCATTTGCGTTACCAAACGAATTTCTATTCCAAATCTGTTCGAGAAATAGAAATCTGTTCCAGAAACTATTTCTGGCAAGTCATCATGCACCCCCTTACCGTTTTCGAGTTGGATGAAACTCTTTCAATTCATGCCTGTTGCGTCTTTCATGTTCTTTTATGCTGAAAATACTTTGTTTTTCCTAGCCTGTGTATTAGCTGCATTTTGTTGAGTATTTGAAATTCCTCACAGCTCTGCTGATCCATAGAGTTGAAATTCAGAGGCTTGAGGTTACAAAGCTTGACTTGCAAGATGGAATTGCCGAGAGGTATGTGCTTACGTTCCACGTATATATATATATATATATATATATATATATATATATATATATATATATATATATATGTATATATATATATATATTTTTTTTGCATGAAGCGGTTTAACTTTTATGTTGGAACTTTCATTTTCTGCTGTAGATCAAGGAGAATGCAGTTCTTTAGGCTGACTTAGAAAGACAGAAGCATGCATTGCACAAGGTTCGTCAAGCTCTTGAGCAACCTCTCGGTAATCACTATTGTTGACACCTAAATTTTGATTTTTTTAGAAAAATCATTTAATCATTCATTTAAATCATAAAAATGAGGGTTATTTACAATTCTCACAAAAAATAAATTCTCATGCATTGCATATTTATTTTTCTGTTACCCATTTGCTTTTAGGTGAAGGCAAGTCAATCGTGCATAATTTGGCAGGCGACCGAACTAGGGTTAATTCTTCAATTTTCGGCCAAATTCAATTTCATGGGTCAAGCTCAAATTTAATTTTTAAATCATCCCATTTAATATCAGGCTTTTAATTAATGACACATTTAATTAATTAAGGCCCGATTAGGCCTCAAATTTGTGCGGATTAGCCCATTAAAATGAGAATTTCGACCAAGCCCATGGCCTTTCTCTTATGGGCGAAATTTTGATTATCCTAGCCCGACGGGATTGATCCGACGATCATTCTTTTCTCAAATCTGACGGTTAAGATTAAACCCTAGAATATTCTCTATATATACGTGGTTATGCCTAGGGTTACAGGGGATTCATTTTTTTCACAGTTCACGTCCGAAAAAAAGGATATGACCAGAGACACTGAGAAAAGGAGAGAGAGAGAGAGAGAAAAAAAAAAAAGCAGGAGCTATTCTCATTTTTCAATCGCTGGTCGCCGATTCTTCTGGCATTTCTGGTCGATTGGACCGTTGGATCGAGCTGATTTTTTGTGTCCAAGGCTAACTCGATCCCTTCTTAAGCTCGACCATTCGGATCTTTGAAACGAGTTCTCCTGGTGGTCGAACAACAGCTCAATCAGTAGCTGTTCCTGGCCGCGGATCGACCGTTCTGATCTTTGAAAAGAGTTCTCCTGGTGGTCGAACAACGGCTCCATCAGCAGCTGTTCCTAGCCGCGGGCACTGTTCATCCGCTGCTGTTCTTGCATTTTCGGCAGATTGGACCGTTGGATCAAGCTGAATTTTTGTGTCCAAGGTCATTTTAATCCCTTATTGATCTTCACCATTCGGATCTTGGAAAGGAGTCTCCCTAGTCGCTGTGCAACAGATCAATCAGAAGTTGTTCCTAGCCGCGTGTACTATTCTCCCATTGCCGCCGCCGCTTTTTTGCTCGTTGTTCCCGTGGCTGTCCCTAAAATTTTTCGCAACAAACTAGCCCGGTTTGGTCCCACGGAATAAGGTAATGTCCAGCATACTAGCGAGATAATTCGAGCATGTTCTTTGTTTTGGATGATTTTTACACTGTTTCGCTACTATTTACCCACTATATGTTGATTGAACTTGCACGCTAGTTGAATATGCATGCTGGTTGGATATGCAAGTTGGTCGAATTTTTGATGCTCTTGATGAATCGATGTAGCTTGAATGGAACCATAATTTTGTCAAGAAAATCTTGGATATAGCTAATCTGACCTATCACCGTTTAGGTCTGATTTGCTGTCTTTGAATAAAAAATCAATTTTTAATTTCAAGATCTGAGATATGATTTTTTTTTTAGAAAAATTCGAAAATATGATGGTCGGGATGTTGGCGATCGGGATTCTGTTTGAATGTTAGTTGGCAGATCGATTGATTGATTGATTGATTGATTGATTAATTGACTGACCGATTGATTGATTGACTGATTGATTGATTGATTAATTGATTGATTGATTGATTGATTGATTGATTGACTGACTGATTGATGGATTGATTGATTGATTGATCGACTGATTGATTTTTACCATATCTAGAAATTAGTTGCCGAGGATAGGATAGTTTCTTTCTCTTAAAAAATCCGAAAATAAAAAATAATTGCACGTCAGCTTGCCGCGTCATCTTACCATGTCATTCGTACACGTCATTATCCATGTCATCTTGCCACGTCATCTTGCCATGTCATTTTACCACGTCATTTAGTCATGTCATCTTGCCATGTCATCTTGCCACAACATTTTTTTATGACATTTTTCCACGTCATTATCCATGTCATCTTGCCATGTCATGTCATCTCACGTGTCATGTAGTTAGGTTGCATCAGCATCATAAAGAAAAATAATAAAAAAGACAAAAAAAAATCTGCTCATTACCTCATCATAATTTTCGAAGATTACATACATGCATCACTCAGTTTCTTGAGAATCCCATGCATTGTATTATCATTCACATGTCTCATTATCGCATGTCTATATTGCATTGAGTTTTGCCATGACATTTTGGACGTCATTAGTTTCAGATTTAGGATATTCTCATGTTAAGTTTGGTCCAATGGCATGAGCGGATCGCATAGGTTAAGAGTCGCATGCCACCTAGGATAGTTATAAATTTTCGCACATTACATATAGTCTTTGCATGTTTACATTTTTTTAATTGCATGACCATTTATATGTTGCTTTGAATGTCGCATTGAGTCGATACCACTTCTACATGCTTGATTTAATCATATAAATTCGGCACATAGGGTAATCGCATTTTAATTATGCATGGTTCGCATGTCACCTCGTCATTTAGATTGGTTCATATCATTGCATTCATATCGCATTGCATTTATAAAAAGTGAAAATTCAAAAAAAGAATTACTGTTTTTGAGCTTCAAATTGATTCAATCTGAGTCGTCGATTTTAGGACATCCCACATGGAATTAAGGTACCGAAAGGACATTAGTTTTAATTAACTAGTGGAATCAAGTCCCCGAATCCATAATATCTTGTTCGTAGGAATAAAACAGTTCTCCTGCTATTTTATTTAGGTTTCTAATCAACCTACCAAAAATGATTAGTGGCGACTCCAAATTCTAAATCATTTCGATAAAATTTAAGTTGCGATTTGGTAGGGCTTGGGAGAGTCCGTATTAGGTTAGTTAGTTCATTCGATTAACCTAATAATCCATTAACCTGATAATTTTTTTAGGTTGCGGCAGCTTGGCGACTCCACTGGGGATGAACTTTAATTTTTCAAAAAATTAAGACTTAATTGGTTCACCTGAATTTTTTTGGAAAATTAAAAGCTTTAGTGGACTTAGGCCTATTGAAAATTTCATGGATGTCTCGCATTTGGCGATCTTGATTAAATCTCACCTTAAGGTGTTAAATGTTTTTGCAGGTTTGGAGTGATAAGGGGGCGAGTGTTTGCTAACCCTTTTCTTGTAGATTGGAGTAGGAATGTATGGTTGAGGGGTTTATATTGAAGCGCTGATTGCTATTAAACTGTCATGCATGCCTTTACTCCTTAAGAATCCACACTTAGTACACACAACCCGCCATTGGACCTGAATGGCTAGGCTTAGGATGGTATTTGATTAGGGACACTCTGGCCATCACCATCTGGCCTGAGTCTCCCTCTTCAAGTCCCGAACTCTTTCAAATCGGTGCCATGATTCATCACCCCTGTCATTCGCCATGTGATACGGGTCGATACTTGGCTGAGCCGGATGTCTACGAGGGATCCTGATTCAATCACAAACCAGGGTGGTTCAATCTGGGAATCCTTGGGGCTCCACCTTTTTTTAGCCTTGATAGATAGAAATCGAACCTCACGTCACATTTCATCTGCATGTCTATGTGATTGGTCATTTCAGACGTCCCAAAAAGGCGGTACTTTCTTCAATCCTTATCCTCATGCTTACTTATATTTTTGGGTCGGTCCATAACTATGTTTAGGCAAATACTTTGCATGGTTGGATTTTTTAGAGTGTATTCTGGGCATTTTCGAGTTCTAGTGTCTAAATGGAAAATGTTCCGAACATTTTGAGCTATCATCTTTAAAATTTTGAGACTGATCCATGGTTTTTTTCCGTTTATTGGACGAATTTTCATCAAAGACAATGTAGGTGAGAATTTCGGCAGTTGGCTCACACTTGCTTTGTTTTGCAGATTACCATTTCTAAATGATCTCTTTTCTTGGACCATGCAAAAAGAAAGTTGTAGATTAATGTCTAAACTAATAATATACAAAATTCCAAACCTTAATTCGCATTTTAAGGGAGTCTTTTGCTCATTTGTTAAAAACCGGACAGAACAATTTTCCTGAGAAGAATTTTTCAAAATAAATATTAAACTGTACTGATCGGTCCATTTTTAGCCTTAAGTCTGAACATCAAAGTTGTTCCTCGTTAAGTCCTAGATCAGCTCGTAAAATTTGGGAATTTTTTGATCAATGTGCCAATTATGACGAATTTTATTGTGAAGGTCGACGGAACTGAAAAACTGTCCGATTCAGATTTTTTGCTTTGTTTATTGAGTCTAGAGAGTTGTCATGGACTGGCCCACTATTCTCACTCACTTTACTACTCTTCGTGTGGCCTTTCTTTCGAGGTGATATATCATGGATCCTTCACACTCCAGTAATACTCGATCTGGAGCAAGTAGAATGATTGATCGAGCTGGAGTTGCAGTCATTACAAGTGAAAGAATCGATCAACTTCTAGGAGAGATGCATGCCGGGGGTGTTCAGATGAATAGTATGATCAATGCAATGGAGCGTACTGTTCAACTTCTTGAGCATCAGGTTGAAAAGATTCGATCCAACTTGGCATATCTTACAAATCAACTTCCATGTGATGAGCCTCCATCAGTGATTGGAAGGGTGTTTACTCCGCTTCCCACAACAATAGCTACCATATGGCCAATACTCCTAAAGAAGGGAGTAATTCATCGAGAGCAAACACCTCATCAGATTACAAGCTCCCAGAATTCTTGCCCGGGCAAGTCTTGTGACTTCCACTATAGTCAAGAAGGTCACTCCCTCGAAGAATGTGTTACCATGCGATTCCGGATCCAAGACATGATTGATGCTGGAGATCTTATGTTCCGCGCATGTTACTTTCAGTCTTGCATTGCATCATTTCCACACACACAAAATCGATTTAGATGAAAATTTAGGTGCCACTTTTAGTCTTTGAACAAAACCTCTGCGAACTTCCACTCAAAGAGGGGCAGCTGTTGACACCTAAATTTTGATTTTTTAGAAAACTCATTTAATCATTCATTTAAATCATAAAAATGAGGGTTATTTACAATTCTCACAAAAAATAAATTCTCATGCATTGCATATTTATTTTTCTGTTACCCATTTGCTTTTAGGCGAAGGCAAGTCAATCGTGCATAATTTGACAGGCGACCGAACTAGGGTTAATTCTTCAATTTTCGGCCAAATTCAATTTCATGGGTCAAGCTCAAATTTAATTTTTAAATCATCCCATTCAATATCAGGCTTTTAATTAATTACACATTTAATTAATTAAAGCCCGATTAGGCCTCAAATTTGTACGGATTACCCATTAAAATGAGAATTTCGACCAAGCCCATGGTCTTTCTCTTATGGGTGAAATTTTGATTATCCTAGCCCGACGGGATTGATCCGACGATCATTCTTTTCTCAAATCTGACGGTTAAGATTAAACCCTAGAATATTCTCTATATATACGTGGTTATGCAGGTTACATGGGATTCATTTTTTTCACAGTTCACGACCAAAAAAAAAAGGATACGACCAGAGACACTGAGAAAAAGAGAGAGAGAGAGAGAAAAAAAAAAGCAGGAGCTATTCTCATTTTTCAATCGCTGGTCGCCGGTTCTTCTGGCGTTTCCGGTCGATTGGACCGTTGGATCGAGCTGACTTTTTGTGTCCAAGGCTAACTCGATCCCTTCTTAAGCTCGACCGTTCGGATCTTTGAAACGAGTTCTCCTGGTGGTCGAACAACAACTCAATCAGTAGTTGTTCCTGGCCGCGGATCGACCGTTCGGATCTTTGAAAAGAGTTCTCCTGGTGGTCGAACAATGGCTCCATCAGCAACTGTTCCTGGCCGCGGGCACTGTTCATCCGCCTGCTGTTCTTGCGTTTCCAGCAGATTGGACCGTTGGATCAAGCTGAATTTTTGTGTCCAAGGTCATTTTAATCCCTTATTGATCTTCACCGTTCGGATCTTGGAAAGGAGTCTCCCTAGTGGCTGTGCAACAGATCAATCAAAAGTTGTTCCAAGCCGCGTATACTATTCTCCCATCGCCGCCGCCAGCACCACTTTTTGCTTGTTGTTCCCGTGGCTGTCCCTCAGATTTTTCGCAACAAACTAGCCCGGTTTGGTCCCACGGAATAAGGTAATGTCCAGCATACTAGTGGGATAATTTGAGCATGTTCTTTTTTTTTTTTGGATGATTTTTACACTGTTTCGCTACTATTTACCCACTATATGTTGATTGAACTTGCACGCTAGTTGAATATGCATGCTGGTTGGATATGCAAGTTGGTCGAATTTTTTATGCTCTCAATGAATTGATGAAGCTTGAATGGAACGATTATTTTGTCAAGAAAATCTCGGATATAGCTAATCTGACCTATCACCGTTTAGGTCTGATTTGCTGTCTCCGAATAAAAAATCAATTTTTAATTTCAAGATCTGAGATATGATTTTTTTTAGAAAAATTCAAAAATATGATGGTCGGGATGTTGGTGATCGGGATTCTGTTTGAATGTTAGTTGGCAGATCGATCGATCGATTGATTGATTGATTGATTGATTAATTGACTGACCGATTGACTGATTGACTGATTGATTGATTGATTGATTAATTGACTGACTGATTGATGGATTGATTGATTGATTGATCGACTGATTGATTTTTACCATATCTAGAAATTAGTTGCCGAGGATAGGATAGTTTCTTTCTCTTAAAAAATCCGAAAATAAAAAATAATTGCACGTCAGCTTGCCACGTCATCTTGCCATGTCATTCGTACACGTCATTATCCATGTCATCTTGCCATGTCATTTTACCATGTCATTTAGTCATGTCATCTTGCCATGTCATTTTGCTACGTCATCTTGCCATGTCATCTTGCCACGTCATTTTTTATGACATTTTTCCACATCATTATCCATGTCATCTTGCCATGTCATGTCATCTCACGTGTCATGTAGTTAGGTTGCATCGGCATCATAAAGAAAAATAATAAAAAAGACAAAAAAAAATCTGCTCATTACCTCATCATAATTTTCGAAGATTACATACATGCATCACTCAGTTTCTTGAGAATCCCATGCATTGTATTATCATTCACATGTCTCATTATCGCATGTTTATATTGCATTGAGTTTTGCCATGACATTTTGGACGTCATTAGTTTCAGATTTAGGATATTCTCATGTTAAGTTTGGTCCAATGGCATGAGCGGATCGCATAGGTTAAGAGTCGCATGCCACCTAGGATAGTTATAAATTTTCGCACGTTTCATATAGTCTTTGCATGTTTACATTTTTTTAATTGCATGACCATTTATATGTTGCTTTGAATGTCGCATTGAGTCGATACCACTTCTGCATGCTTGATTTAATCATATAAATTCGGCACATAGGGTAATCGCATTTTAATTATGCATGGTTTTCATGTCACCTCGTCATTTAGATTGGTTCATATCATTGCATTCATATCGCATTGCATTTATAAAAAGTGAAAATTCAAAAAATAATTACTGTTTTTGAGCTTCAAATTGATTCAATCTGAGTCGTCGATTTTAGGACATCCCACATGGAATTAAGGTACCGAAAGGGAATTAGTTTTAATTAACTAGTATAATCAAGTCCCTGAATCCATAATCTCTGGTTCGTAGGAATAAAATAGTTCTCCCGCTATTTTATTTAGGTTTCTAATCAACCTACCAAAAATGATTAGTGGCGACTCCAAATTCTAAATCATTTCGATAAAATTTAAGTTGCGATTTGGTAGGGCTTGGGAGAGTCCGTATTAGGTTAGTTAGTTCATTCGATTAACCTAATAATCCATTAACCTGATAATTTTTTAGGTTGCAACAACTGTCATCGGCGGTAGCTTTGGAGAACTTCTTGGCTAGAGACGGGACAACGTTCTTGGTAGAGATAATTTTCACTTTGACATTTTTCATTTATTTATTTGATTAGATGTTATTATTCATTGTGTTTGTATAGTATTTAGTCATAAAATTCTCCGATGGTAAACCTCATTCACAAGCCTAGAGGGAGGGATAGACTTGATGGGGGTTGTCATAGACTAGGCTAGGACAAGATAGACTTGGTAGTTGAGGGATTTAAGGGATTATGTCCAAAGGGGCCCCTACCCAAATAATTCAAATCTCGTCTCTTGTAAATCAAGAGGGGTAGTCTTGTAAATTCCAACTCAAACCTGAAGGCCACTTTGCCCTTAGATATTTTCCTTCACTCGAGGATGCTTAAATACTAAAACGCCCTTAATCTAACTTGAGGAATGAGCTCTAATCCAAGGGTAAAAGAGTAATTTCTAATTCTCGTCTAAATCTCACTTTTCTAATCAGTTTGGGACGAACCGTAAACTTAATTGACTTTGATGAAGCGGCGTCCAATTTCTTAATGTTGGAATTCTTGAATATCTGACGCCCAATTCCGAAGTCCAATTCGTGGCTAAAATCAATCATTGTGATTTCAGTGCATTTCAAACTAACAGGCAGCTTTTAGGAGTTATGTGTATCGACTCGTGACGATTGTCACGTTTAAGAGTTATTCGAGCCATGACGACTTTGATTGTCATGTAATTGCGATGGTTAATCATTACTTCCAAAGGACACGATTTTTAAGAATTTGGTTTAGGTTAATTCGCAAATTATATTATGGTCAAACGGAATCAGCCGCAATCCAATTGTATAACGCTAGCAAATCGTTCCAAAGCCAATCCTAGATCGGTCTATGATGGCCTAAAATACTCCATCGACAATCCTTATGGTCAAGTCGTTAATCCATGATCGAGTTCTTTGGTCCACATACTTAATTCCTTATCAGCCTTTCCCTTTTGGTTAGTTAACTCGGGAGTGATCAATTCCGAGCGAGATTTACTGAAATACATTGATAGGCATCTCATTCATTCATTAGCTTTGAAATAGGTCAAAATTCAGAATGTCATAACTCTTCCTCCCTAACAAAAATTTCGTCTTCGAACTTTACAATCAATCCAACTACTCGAACAAATGGGAGTGCTGACGCCTTATCGCCTCCTCGCTTTCCCAAGTTACTCTTTCTGTCCTACGATGTTCTCAGATCACTTTAACCAGTGGGATCGTCTTGTTCATCAGGACTTGTTCCTTCCTGTCCTCAATTCGAATTGGCCTTTCCACATACAACACCTTGTCGTCCACTTCTATGACTTCATGATCCAGCACATGAGTCGGGTCCAGCTCGTATTTCCTCAGCATCGATGCATGAAAGACATTATGAACCTGGGACAAACTTGGCGGCACGGCAAGTCTATAGGCCAAAGTTCCAATCCGTTCTAATATCTCAAAAGGACCTAGTACCACGAGTTCAGTTTTCCTTTCTTCCCAAATCGAGGTAGTCCTTACATTGGTGACACTTTAAGAAAGACATGATCTCTAACTTGAAACTCCAAAGGCCTACGTCGCTTATCCGCATAACTCTTTTGGCGACTCTGGGCTTTCTTAAGCCCTTCTCTAATAACCTTAACTGCCTCAACTGACTGCTCTACCAATTCTGGACACGTTATACTTCTTTCACCAATCTCATCCTAGCACAACGGAGTTCTGCAAGCTCTGCCGTATAGTGCCTCAAGCGGCGCTATTCTATTACTTTGCTAATAGCTGTTATTATAGGCGAACTCTACCAAATGCAACTGTTCTTCCCAACCTCCTTTGAAGTCTATAACACAAACTCGTAGCATATCCTCGAGCGTCTGGATCGTCTTTTCAGACTGTCCATCTGTTTGAGGGTGATAGGTTGTACTATACTGTAACTTGGTTCTCATAGCATCCTGAAGGCTTTTCTAGAAAGTCGCAGTGAATTTAGGATCCCTATCTGACGTGATCGTTACTAGTACTCCATATAGATGAACCGTGTGACGCATATACAACTCAGCGTACCCATTCATTGCGAAATTCTTTTACACTGCTAGAAAGCGCACAGGCATGGTCAGTTTATCCACGATTACTCAAATCGAGTCATGACCTCTTTGGCTCCTTGGCGATCCCGTTACAGAATCCATCGTAATATGTTGCCATTTCCATTCTGGGATTTCCAAAGGTTGTAACATACTACCGGTCTTACAATGTTGTGCCTTTACTTGATAACACGTCAGATACTTAGCCACATGCTTGGCTACGTCTACTTTCATTCCATTCCACCAATAGTGCTGAAGTAAATTCTGGTACATCTTTATGCTACTCATGTGAATACTATAGTTACTCCTATGAGCCTCCGACAAAATGTTTTCCTTTAACTCCTCATCATTGGGCAAGCACAGTTGTCCGCGAAACTTCAGAATCCCATCCTCAAACACTTGTAAGTCAGGTTTCCTTTTCGTTGCATCCATCTCTATGATCTTTTGGATACCAAAGTTCGTAGATTGCAAGGCCTTAATCCTTCCTAAACCTCCGGCTCGATTCTCAGCATAGCCATCGAGCTCGATTCAAGCTTGAACTCTGAATCTCTTATTCCTTCGAGCAAGGTCCATTCCTTAACCATCAAGTGCGAAATGCTCGATTTCCGACTCAACGCATTCGCTACCTTCTTTGCTTTCCCAGGATGATATAGGATATCACAATGATAATCCTTAAGCAACTCTATCCATCGACGTTGCCGCATGTTCAATTCCTTTTGGGAAAATAAGTACTTTAAACTCTGATGGTCCATGTAAATCTGAAACTTTTCCCCACACAAATAATGCCTCTAGATCTTCAATGCAAAGATAAAAGATACCAATTTCAAATCATGCGTTGGGTAATTCATCTCATGAGATCTTAACTGTCGCGATGCATAAGCAACAACTCTTCCATGTTGCATTAATACACATCCTAATCCCTTTAGCGATGTGTCGCTATAGATCTCATATCCTCCAGGTCCAGAAGAGATCGTCAATAATGGCGCGGTCGTCAATCTATACTTAAACTCTTGAAAACTCCTTTCACACTTATATGTCCATTCAAACCGCGTTTGCTTCTTAGTCAACTTCATCAATGGAGTGGCTATCGAGGAGAATTTTTTCACGAACCTCCTGTAGTAACCTGCCAAACCTAGAAAACTCCTAACCTCTGTAACTGACGTCGGTCTTGGCCAATTCATAACCACTTCAATCTTGACAGAGTCTACTGAGATTCCATCTCCAGAAACCACATGTCCAAGAAATGCTACCTTATTAAGCCAAAACTCGCACTTACTGAATTTGGCAGACAACGAGTGTTCTTTTAAGGTCCGTAGAATAATACTCAAATGCTGCTCATGTTCCTCACAGCTCTTTGAATAAATCAATATGTCGTCGATGAAGACTATAACGAACTAATCCAAATACCCCTTGAATACCCGATGCATCAAGTCCATAAATGCAGCTGGGGCATTAGTCAATTCAAATGACATGATTGTAAACTCGTAATTCCCATGCCTCGTCCGAAAAGCCGTCTTTGGTATACCCTCTCTTTTGATTCTCAACTGATGGTAACCAGTCCTTAAGTCAATAGTAGAAAACACTGACGCTCCTTACAGCTGATCGAACAAGTTGTCTATCCTTGGCAATGGGTACTTGTTCTTAATGGTCACCTGATTCAACTGCATATAGTCAATGCACAAGCGCAATGACCTGTCCTTTTTCCTTACAAATAACACTGGCGCTCAACACCGCGACGCGCTTGGACGGATGGATTCTTTGTCCAGTAATTCTTGCATCTGAACCTTCAACTCCTTTAACTCCATCAAGGACATCCTATATGGTGCCTTCGAGATCGATTCCGTTCCAGGGGCTAACTCGATCACGAACTCTACTTCTATTTTAGGTGGCAATCCCAGCAATTCTTGAGGAAAGACATCGAGAAAATCATGCACCACAACTATATTCCCTAGTTTAGGTTCTTCAATTGTCGGATCAACCACCACAGCCGGATAAGCCTCACATCCTCCATCTATCAACTTAGTCACCTCAAGTGACGAGATCAAAGGGAATGAGGTTCCTCCTCGACTCCCTACAAATTCGAATCTAGGGCGTCCAATCGGATGAAATTGGATTACCTATTACCACAATCCAAAATAGCCCTTTGCTTACCCAACCAATCGATGCTAATTATAACAACAAAATCATACATTACTAATACAACCAAGTCTAACAATTCCTCGCCACCACTAATAACTATCTTACAGTTTTGGCATCCTAACGAAACTAGCACTTTATCCTTTCAAGGGATGGTAACATGCAATATCACATCCAACGGTTTCAATTTCACTTCAGCAAATTGTGCATATACGAAAGAATGCGATGCTACAGGATCAAACAAGGTATAAGCAGCTTGGTCACATGTCACATAAAGAGATCTTACTTGTGACCACGCCAGGTGCGTTCTCCGCCTCCTTACACGCCACAACATATATTTTTCCTTGAGCTGGCGAAGCTATCAACGAAGATGCCGGATAGACGGTTTCCCTCTTCCTAGAAACTAATAAAGAACCACTAGAACAAATAAAAATGTGCATGTAAGAAAAATGCTTATCTAAACCTAACACCCGAAAAAAACAATACCATTAGCATTTACAGCCGTGAACGAATCTGGTGATGTCTGTCCTGGACATTCCACCCGCCCCAAAAAATTAACGGTCATCTCGCACATCTTGCCGACTGCCGGGTGGGCGACATCCCATAAAACTCGTGACGGGTTGAGCCAATTTTCTCAAGAAGTTGGGCGATGCGCTCTACACGGGCAGCATTCTGTCCATTGTATACCATCACAGAACTATCTTTGAAATATAGCGTTGTCTCAGACCTTCTCTTGTCGAAGACGCCAAAAAACTCTCCTCTAAAGAAAGCAACCGCACGATCGCTCATCATGTGCGTCATCGTAGATGGTCCTAGGAGATCATCATCAGCGAAAAGCTTAGCTTCATGAGAAACTGTAATATTTGCTTCTTTTGACTAGTCTTTGTCAGTCATTTTTGCATAAAAAAAATTTGAACTAATTTTAGTTCTTTACAAAAAAAATCATCTCTAATATTTTTAGCATACATCGCATTGGCTCTTAATTGAACCGGCGGAAGATTAGAACTTAAATTTACAAGCATTTGGACTTGAACGAAATATTACAAATACTCAAAACCTCAAGGACCAAAATTCAAATACTCAAAACCTCAAGGACTAAAATGCAAATACATAAAAATTAAGGATTTGTTTTGCAAATGACTAAACGAAGAGTTGAAGAAATTAAGATGGAGAAGAGAAGATAGAGAAGTGAAGATAGTAAAGAGAAGATGTAGAAAGAAAGATGGTGAGGGAAAGATGGAGAAAGGAGGAGGATGAAGAGAAGATTAAGAATTTTGTCTATAAAAAGAGGAAGAGCTCTTGAAAAAAAGGGGGATTTGAGAGAGAAAATTAGAGAATCATTGAGGGAAATTTCTTGAGAAAAACGAAAAAAAGAGAGGAAAATGAGTCGAAATACTATCTCGTCGATAACATGAATCAGTTTTGCGCCAATTGACCGTGCGTCATCGTCCATACTCCGATCAATTCGTGCTAGGTACTGTGACGTTCAGCTTTCGATGATCTATCACTAGCCGCTAACGGTGCATCAATTCGACGTCAAAACCTTCCCATTCAAGCATGCAAAATCATCGCTAAATCTACTGCTATCCTCTGCCAAAAAGAAGCTATGTTCCCCTTCACTTTCTCAGGGTTCAATTCGAGTTCAATAAAAAATAATGTATTCTCAGACTTTTCTTAATTTGCAGAGCCTTATGGAATTCTAATGAGATGAGAAGGACGCGATAGGACCAAGAGACTTTTTGGTCTGGCGAGTCACCGAACCTGTCCAATCATCAACACTAGCATGGAGCGCAACTTTTAATAAGTTCAAATTCGGAAGTAATCTTGAACCAACTCCATCTCATTTTCATGTAATTTCTTAGTTTTTGAAAATACACAAAAAAATTAAAAAAATAAGAAGAAAAAAAAAACACCACTGAATTTCAAGTAAAATTCATCAAAATTATCAAATTGGACATTTTTCAAGAAATTAGTACTGAAAGGGCATTAGTGTAAAAATTAATGTACCCAAGTCTCCGAACACAAAATCTCTCTTCGCAAAAATAAAATAGTTTTCTCCTGCTATTTTATTTATGTTCATAATCAACCTATCAAGAAATGATTAGTGGCGACTCCAAAATAAATTATTGCATAAAGTAAACTCAAGTTACAAATTTGTAGAGTTTGGGAGAGCTCGAGTTAGGTTAATTAATCTAATCAATTAATTTGATAATTCATTTACCTAAAATTGAAAAACTCATTTTTTTCAAGTCGCGACACTTCAAATCAGGGAATGAAAAAAAAGCAGGAAAAATACAATTTTTTTATTTATCATAATCAAATATATATGTTTCTGATATTTATATTTTCATTGCTTTATAGTTTGGCTGGCAACAGAGAATTTGCTATAATTAAGTTTCAAAGCTATACAGAAAAATAACATGATCCAATTCTTTTTTTCTTTTTTTGGTCGGAAACAAGATCCAATTGCATAAGCGAGACTTGCGAGCAAATTATACGCACGGCGCATGTTCAGGCTTTAACATTATCAAATGCAAAATAACTTCATGTTTCGGCCTAGGCACTCAAAAAGAAAGTAGCCCAAAAGAAAATGTTCACAGAGTTCCTGCACAGAAAATGTTCACACTACGTACGACGCATGTTCAGACTTGAGTGTTGTCTCAAAATACAGCGCAAAATCCAAATGTCTACATTGTGTCTACACAGAGCTGCGGAACTACAGTTCCTTTACAAAAGCCGAAGGCCTTCGTGACCAGCTACATGAGCTCTCGTAGCACATGCTCTTTTTGCACTGACAGATCGGCCGGCTTAAAGACAGCCCAATACTCCCGGCGCAATTTCAGCAGAATTTCTTCAGCAGCTCTGTTCCTCTCGGCCACAACTTGAGCCTTCTGGATTAGTTCTTCCACTTGAGCCATGGTGTTTCGAAGGTGAGCTCCACTTTTATATGTAACAATCAGAACAATTAAAATACAAATGAAATTGAGTATTGAGATAAAAAAAATAGAACAGAACTTACCATCTATCATGGGATTATCCATCATGGGATTCTCTAAGTCATCCATCACGGGATCTTCATTTTCGGCTGCAAACCAAATTGTCCATTTCATCAAAAGTGAATAGATTCTGTTGCCGCATTCAAAATGTAGCATCCCAATCTAATGCAGGAGCTTGCTCTGCTTCCCCAACTTGCATCGGATCCACTTGGTCAACTTCAGTAGGTTGTAACTTGAATATCTTGGAGTATTATCTTAGCTGCCCCTCATCTAAACGAGGACAAATTGCAATGCCTCCGTTGGACACCCATTCCAGGTGAAACGTGATCCTTTCTGGGGTGTAGTAGACTATCTTGTAGGACCACATCGCCACCTACTATCTTCCAGAAGGGTGACGTGAGTCCGCGGATCTAGTGGATCTTATTTCATCTGTTCATGCAATGAATTTGGTACAAATAACATATGCAGCAAATTGAGATAGATAAATTCATAAACCTCCATTTGTTCATGCAAACCACACCATCCAAAGGACAAAGCATAAAGAGTCGAATGACTAAGAAAAGCTTACATATCGGTATGAAATTAAGACAAATAACCCAGAAGATAACTAGCTTTGTACTACAAAAATCCTTACATAATTTGCAGAGAAGAAAGCCAAATCAAACTTGAAATAGAGAAACTCAATTTGTTCAATCATGCAACGTTTCGATCGTCCATATTTTAGAACCACAAATTCAACGTATCCTCCATCCATTCATTCAAAAGGCAAAGAAAAAAAAACACAGCATACCACAGAAATGTCAACTGCTTCAAGTTGACACCAAAATTTGACTAATCTTTGTTAGTCATTTCTGCATAAAAAAAAATTTGGGGGCTGGTTTTATTAATTTTAAGTTGCCGGATGAGGTCGGACCCATAGGGACATTTGTAGTACGTCGAATAAGCTTCGTGTGGATATTAAGATGACATTAATCGGGGTTCGTATGAGCAAGTTAAGGAAGTTTTCACAGCTTGGGCTAGAAAAATCCGAGTTTTGGGGATTTTGGTGACATGGGGCCAGGTTTTGGGATCGTTTAGTTGTGATTAGAGTAACAAACAAACTTAAGGGTGTTACGGAGCTAATGGCTTTGACGGTTCGTGAATCGGGTTTATGGTTTGTCCGAACGAAATTTTTGAAATTTGGCGCGCGGGCTGTCCATTGCGTGACCAGCAGCTTTTTGGTCTTTACGTGTCGAGTTATCGACGTTTATGCGTCGTTTAGTCCAATTGTTCATTAGCGTAGTAATTTTTCAGTTTTTGATGTTGTTTTCCATTATTCTTTTTTGGATATTAAGTCTTGCGACACGAGTAACTACTATAGTTTGGTATTCGGATTTTAAGGTGAGTTGCACTTTCTTTTATGGAATTCTAGTGAGATGAGAAGGACCCGATAAGACCAAGAGATTTTTCGGTTTGACGAGCTATCGAACCTATCCAATCATCAAAACTAACGTGGAGCGCAACTTTTAATAAGTTCAAATTCGGGAGTAATCTTGAACCAACTCCGTCTCATTTTCATGTAACTTCTTTGTTTTTGAAAATACACAAAAAAAAATTAAAAAAAAACATAAGAAGAAAACAAAAAAAAAAACACCATTGAATTTCAAGTAAAATTCATCAAAATTGCAAAATTGGACATTTTTCAGCCGTGAAGGAATAAAATTGTGCATGTAAGAAAAATGTTTATCTAAACCTAACAACCGTGATTAGAGCAGGAAACAAACTTAAGGGTGTTACGGAGCTAATGGTTTTGACGGATCGTTAATCGGGTTTACAGTTTGTCTGAACGAAATTTTTGAAATTTGGTGCGTGGGTTGTCCATTGCATGACCAGCAGCTTTTTGGTCTTTACGTGTCGAGTTATCGTCGTTTATGCTTCGTTTAGTCCAATTGTTCATTAGCGTAGTAATTTTTCAGTTTTTGATGTTGTTTTCCATTATTCTTTTTTGGATTTTAAGTTTTGCGACACTAGTAACTACTATAGTTTGGTATTCGGATTTTAAGGTGAGTTGCACTTTCTTTTATGGAATTCTAGTGAGATGAGAAGGACGCGATAAGACCAAGAGATTTTTCGGTTTGACGAGCTATCGAACCTATCCAATCATCAAAACTAACGTGGAGCGCAACTTTTAATAAGTTCAAATTCGGGAGTAATCTTGAACCAACTCCGTCTCATTTTCATGTAATTTCTTCGTTTTTGAAAATACACAAAAAAATTTAAAAAAAAAACATAAGAAGAAAACAAAAAAAAAACACCATTGAATTTCAAGTAAAATTCATCAAAATTGCAAAATTGGTCATTTTTCAGCCGTGAAGGAATAAAAATGTGCATGTAAGAAAAATATTTATCTAAACCTAACAACCGAAAAAATAATGCCATTAGCCACTACAGCCGTGAACGACTTGTGATGTACATTCCACCCGCCCCCAAATATTAATGGTCACCCCGTTCATCCCGCCGACTGCCGGGTGGGCGGCATCCCATAAACAACGTGACGGGTTGAGCCAAGTTTCTCAAAAAATTGAGCGATGCGCTCAACACGGGCAACATTCTGTCCATTGTATACCATCACAGAACTCTCTTTAAAATATAGCGCTGTCTTGGACCTTCTCTTGTCGAAGATGCCAAAAAACTCTCCTCTAAAGTAAACAACTGCACGATCGCTCATCGTGTGCATCATCGTGAAAGGTCTTGGGAGATCATCATAAGAGAAAAGCTTAGCTTCATGAAAGACTGTAATATTTGCTTCTTTTGACTAGTCCAAGAAAGTGATAGGACCCACTTGAATAAAAAAGAAGAAGAGAGCAAGAGATCGGCAATCTTGCATGCAAAAAGGAAGAAGGGAAGAGAAGAGAGAAAGGAAAGAAGAGAAAATAGAAGAGAAGGGGAGGAGGAGAAAAGAAAGGGTTTTTCCTCATAATCAAGTCTCGTTGTCTCGCCAAGTTATCCCGATATCGAATAACAACGTTCGGTAAGTTATCTATCTCTCATTCCTCATATTGATGTGACTTTCCAATTTTAGGGTTCAATTTCAGATTTTGAAGAAAACTAAGTCGTTGTGCCTAATTCATTGGGAGTTTGGCTACGTTCTTGCTTGGGAATGAAACTTTATGATGTTATGAAGCCGTAGGATTTGATGGATTACAATTTGATGCTGTGGTTTGCCTAGAGCGAGCAATTCAATTTTGCTGCGCAGTCTGTCCGCGTGAATAGTCAACTTCGGGGGCTGATTTCCTTAATTTTATATTGACGGATGAGGTCGGACCTATCGAGACTTTTGTAGTACGTCAAATAAGCTTCGTGTGGACATTAAAATGACATTAATCGGGGTTCATATGAGCAAGTTAAAGAAGTTTTCGCAACTTGGACAAGAAAATCCGAGTTTTGGGGATTTTGGTGCCATAGGGCTTGGTTTTGGTGTCGTTTAACTGTGATTAAAGCACGAAACAAACTTAAGGGTGTTACGGAGCTAATGGCTTTGACGGATCGTGAATTGGGTTTACGGTTTGTCCAAACAAAATTTTTGAAATTTGGTGCGTGGGCTGTCCATTGCGTGACCTGCAGCTTTTTGGTCTTTACGTGTAGTGTTATCGTCGTATATGCGTCGTTTAGTCCAATTGTTCGTTAGCGTAGCAATTTTTCAGTTTTTGATATTGTTATCCATTATTCTTTTTTGGATTTCGTGTCTTACGATTCGTGAAATTACTACAGTTTAGTATTAGGATTTTAAGTTGAGTTGTACTTTCTCTTCTGGAATTCTAGTGAGATGAGAAGGATGCGATAGGAGCAAGAGACTTTTCGGTCCGACAAGCCATCGAACCAATCCAATTATCAACACTAGCGTGGAGCGGAACTTTCATTAAGTTCAAATTCGGGAGTAATCTTGAACCAACTAAATCTCATTTTCAGGTAATTTCTTAGTTCTGGAAATTAAGGAAAAAAAATTTAAAAAAATGTAACAAGAAAACAAAAAAAAACACCACTGAATTACAAGTAAAATTCATCAAAATTGTCAAATAAGATATTTTTCAGCCGTGAACCAATAAAAATGTGCATGTAAGAAAAATGTTTATCTAAACCTAACAACCGAAAAAAATAATATCATAAGCAATTACAGCCGTGAACGAATTTGGTGATGTCTGCCCTGGACATTCCATTTCCCCAAAAAATTAACGGTCATCCCGCTCATCTCGCCGACTGCCGGTGGGCGACATCCCTTAAACCATGTGATATGTTTAGCCAATTTTCTAAAGAAATTGGGCGATGCGCTACACGGGCAGCATTCTATCCATTATATACCATCACAGAACTCTCTTTGAAATATAGTGTTGTCTCGGACCTTCTCTTGTCGAAGATGCCAAAAAACTCCCCTCTAAAGAAAGCAACCGCACGATCGCTCATCCTGTGCATCATCGTAGAAGGTCATGGGAGATCATCAGCAACGAAAAGATTAGATTTATGAGAAGCTGTAACATTCGCTTCTTTTGACTAGTCAAAAAAATTGATGGGACCCACTTGAATAAAAAAAAGAGAGAAAGATATCGGGAGTCCTGCACGCAAAAAGGAATTAGGGAAGAGAAGAGAGAAAGGAAAGAATAGAAAAATGAAGAGAAGGGGAAGAGGAGGAAAGATTTATATTAACTATCGGGACTTTTGTAGTACCTCAAATAAGCTTCGTGTGGATATTAAGATGACATTAATCGGGGTTCGTATGAACAAGTTAAGGAAGTTTTCAAACTTGGGGTAGAAAATCCGAGTTTTAGGGATTTTTGGTGTCATGGGGCCTGGTTTTGGTGTCGTTTAACTGTGATTAAAGCAGGAAACAAACTTAAGGGTGTTACGGAGCTAATGGCTTTGACGGATCGTGAATCGGGATTACAGTTTGTTTGAACGAAATTTTTGAAATTTGGTGCGTGGGTTGTCCTTTGCATGACCAGCAGCTTTTTGGCGATGCTGTCTACACCGACAGCATTCCGTCCATTGTACACCACTACAGAACTCTCTTTGAAATAGAGAGCTGTCTCGGACCTTCTCTTGTCGAAGGCGCCAAAGAACTCCCCTCCAAAGAAAGCAACCGCACGGTCGCTCATCTTGATCGTCGTAGAAGGTCCTGAAAGTTCATAAAAGCTGAGCTACATGAGAAACAACCAAAAAATAGAGACTGCGAATCGAATCGAATCGAATCGAAAAGCTAGAAAAGAAAGAGAGAGCCGACCTCGCTTCGAAAGAGAGAGCTGAACCAACTAAATCTCATTTTCAGGTAATTTCTTAGTACTGGAAATTAAGGAAAAAAATTTTAAAAAAATGTAACAAGAAAACAAAAAAAAAACACCACTCAATTACAAGTAAAATTCATCAAAATTGTCAAATAAGACATTTTTCAGCCGTGAACCAATAAAAATGTGCAAGTAAGAAAAATGTTTATCTAAACCTAACAACCGAAAAAAATAATATCATTAGCAATTATAGCCGTGAACGAATTTGGTGATGTCTGCCCTGGACATTCCATTTCCCCAAAAAATTAACGGTCATCCCGCTCATCTCGCCGACTGCCGGTGGGCGACATCCCTTAAACCACGTGATATGTTTAGCCAATTTTCTATAGAAATTGGGCGATGCGCTACACGGGCAGCATTCTATCCATTATATACCATCACAGAACTCTCTTTGAAATATAGTGTTGTCTCGGACCTTCTCTTGTCGAAGATGCCAAAAAAACACCCCTCTAAAGAAAGCAACCGCACGATCGCTTATCCTGTGCATCATCATAGAAGGTCATGGGAGATCATCAGCAACGAAAAGATTAGATTTATGAGAAGCTGTAACATTTGATTCTTTTGACTAGTCAAAAAAATTGATGGGACCCACTTGAATAAAAAAAAAGAGAAAGATATCGGGAGTCTTGCACGCAAAAAGGAATTAGGGAAGAGAAGAGGGAAAGGAAAGAATAGAAAAATGAAGAGAAGGGGAAGACGAGGAAAGTTTTATATTAACTATCGGGACTTTTGTAGAACCTCAAATAAGCTTCGTGTGGATATTAAGATGACATTAATCGGGTTCGTATGAACAAGTTAAGGAAGTTTTCAAACTTGGGGTAGAAAATCCGAGTTTTAGGGATTTTTGGTGTCATAGGGCCTGGTTTTGGTGTCGTTTAGCTATGATTAAAGCAGGAAACAAACTTAAGGATGTTACGGAGCTAATGGATTTGACGGATCGTGAATCGGGATTACAGTTTGTCTGAACGGAATTTTTGAAATTTGGTGCGTGGGTTGTCCATTGCATGACCAGCAGCTTTTTGGCGATGCTGTCTACACCGACAGCATTCCGTCCGTTGTACACCACTACAGAACTCTCTTTGAAATAGAGAGCTGTCTCGGACCTTCTCTTGTCGAAGGCGCCAAAGAACTCCCCTCCAAAGAAAGCAACCGCACGGTCGCTCATCTTGATCGTCGTAGAAGGTCCTGAAAGTTCATAAAAGCTGAGCTACATGAGAAACAACCAAAAAATAGAGACTGCGAATCGAATCGAATCGAAAAGCTAGAAAAGAAAGAGAGAGCCGACCTCGCTTCGAAAGAGAGAGCTGAACCAACTAAATCTCATTTTCAGGTAATTTCTTAGTTCTGGAAATTAAGGAAAAAAATTATAAAAAAATGTAACAAGAAAACAAAAAAAAAACACCACTGAATTACAAGTAAAATTCATCAAAAATTGTCAAATAAGACATTTTTCAGCCGTGAACCAATAAAAATGTGCATGTAAGAAAAATGTTTATCTAAACCTAACAACCGAAAAAAATAATATCATTAGCAATTACAGCCGTGAACGAATTTGGTGATGTCTGCCCTGGACATTCCATTTCCCCAAAAAATTAACGGTCATCCCGCTCATCTCGCCGACTGCCGGTGGGCGACATCCCTTAAACCACGTGATATGTTTAGCCAATTTTCTAAAGAAATTGGGCGATGCGCTACACGGGCAGCATTCTATCAATTATATACCATCACAGAACTCTCGGCTAATGGATTACCGATTGCGGGCCTTCCCCCGCACAAGGGTGCAGATCGCGGGCTTTGGATCGGCGCGGGCCCTCCCAGACCCATACCAAATTGCGGCGGGAGTATTTTTCAAAGGGATTCGACGATAACAGCCGATCGCTTTCGACCTTAGTGTGGTCGTGGTGGCATGTGCAACTTGTGCATGCATTTGGAGTCGCCACCGGTCTTTCTTGGAGGGTAGACCGGAAACCTTATTGACCGATTGGGAGAGATCGATCAATTCTGCGGAACCAGAGATTTTGAGTTCGGGGACTTGGTTACGTTGATGTCATTACCAACGCCCTTTCGGTACCTAACGCGAGTGATTTTCCCTAACTAGGATTTCATGCAGGCGCAATTTTGGGTGAGGTAAGTCTGACTTTGCACATTAACCAGTTTAACATGCTCACGTAATCATAATAAATAAATAGATGCCAATCACATAAACATCTATCCTACGTGGTGATCATGGAATTATGATTTAATGGGTCTCGAGCCAATGAGACCACATTTAATCATTTTAATATTTTAATTACGGAGAGCCGCTCTTCGCTTCTTCTTGGTTTCTTGAACTCTTCAAGAATCGGGCCCCAAAGAGCTCGCCGACTTAAAAGGCTCCTCCACGTAATCCTCGTAGCATTTACATCAACAATTGACTATGCTAAAAATAAAGATTACATGAAAAATAAAAGGAGTACGCAGCCTCCATTTAATAATTACAACCCCAAATATATGAATAATCACCATACATTCATACATACATCAATCACATTGATTAGGGATTTTTCCATGATCACCACCCTTCCACGTAAGTAATAAATTCACAATTTAAAACTTAGGAAGGCACAATAAAAATTCTACGTTGAATCATATTCAGAATTTTTACGTAAAATAAGATAGCCATAAATTTTCGATTCAAAATTGATTTAGTCTCAATTTTTGCTACGTTGATTAATTTATCATATAAAATAATCAACCTCCATTAGCCATGTAAGACGAACAATTCGTTAATACATATTGGCCATAGTATTGCAAAAATTGCAAAAAATCAATTAAATGCACGAAAACACCTAAGGATCGGCTCTGATACCACTGTTGGGATCCACGTAACACGTAGCGGAAATAAATAACAACCCATACATGTATCTCCAGAGGCGTACTTCGTGCATTTCAATCGAAAAAAATCACAAAGCCTCAAAGGGAGTAAATAGATTACCTCTCGTAGCGTGCTTGAACGGAGGTGTCGGTTCGATATTCTTCGATCTCAGCCTCCACAAGTGTTAGGCATCTAGTTCGGACGCACCACCAATTGACGAACGGGGAGACGACTAATAACTCCACAACAATTATGCTAGCAATATGCGGAATCAATATTCCGAACTTAGTATATTTTGCTCACTCAAGATTATGAGAATATAGAGAGTGTTTGTGTTCTTCTCTCTAAGCTCTCAAAAATTTGCACACTCTACAAAATGTCTCTCTCTTCAACCTCAAAACTCTTGCCATCCTTTTATAGCCAAAAATACCTTCCAATAAATTGTATTTAAAAATAGCACTAACAATTATAAATTCTATCTAAAAATAGCACTCACAAATAAATGACATTTAAAAATAGCACTAACAATAGCACTCACAATTTATAATACAAAAATGCTATTTAAAAATAGCACTAACAATAGCACTCACAATTTATAATACAAAAATGTTATTTAAAAATAGCACTAACAATTATAAATTCTATCTAATAATAGCACTCACAATTTATGATAAATAAATGACATTTAAAAATAGCACTAACAATAGCACTCACAATTTATAATACAAAAATGCTATTTAAAAATAGCACTAACAATAGCACTGACAATTTATAATACAAAAATATTATTTAAAAATAGCACTAACAATAGCACTCACAATACAAAAATGCTATTAAAAAAACATTAACAAAGGTGTTAAAAATAATAACCATTATTATTATTACAAGAGTTAAAGAAGTTACCAAACAGTACAAATACGCATAACGTATAAATACGTATGACGTATAAATACGTAGAGCATACGTATATATCCGTGAAACCAGGGACTAATTGAAACAAAAATATGCAATTAAGCCCTTTTGGTAAAAATTGATTAAATTAGAGGGCAAATTGACCCAATTGCACTTCGAGACTTTAGAATCCAATGTCATAGCTTAGAAAAGTGAGAATTGAAAATTAAAAGACTCGAAAAGGAATTTTTTAGGCACAGTTCGGGTTTATGTTTGTGAAGGAACATAGTGATCCGAGCCGAATTTTTGAGATTTAAAGTGACACACTTGAAGAGGAAATTAAAACAAAATTATTGAATATTTTTGTGTATTTTTCTGACCACGGATGGTATTTTTCTGATTTTTTTGGTATTTTTAATAATTAAATAAATTCGAAAAACTATTAAAAATTACGAAAAATATTTTTTGTTCAAAATTGGTTCTTGAGGCTAGGCCAAGGCTTCCAAAGTTGATTTTGCAATTTTATGATTTTGTTTGCTATTTTTAATTAATTATTAAAAAAATGAAAATCATAATAATAGATTGGTCAAAAATTAGGTGTCAACAAAGATGAGGAAAGTTTTATATTAACTATCGGGACTTTTGTAGTACCTCAAATAAGCTTCGTGTGGACATTAAGATGACATTAATCGGGGTTCGTATGAACAAGTTAAGGAAGTTTTCATAACTTGGGGTAGAAAATCCGAGTTTTAGGGATTTTTGGTGTCATAGGGCCTGGTTTTGGTGTCGTTTAGCTGTGATTAAAGCAGGAAACAAACTTAAGGGTGTTACGGAGCTAATGGATATGACGGATCGTGAATCGGGATTACAGTTTGTCTGAACGGAATTTTTGAAATTTGGTGCGTGGGTTGTCCATTGCATGACCAGCAGCTTTTTGGCGATGCTGTCTGCACCGACAGCATTCCGTCCGTTGTACACCACTACAGAACTCTCTTTGAAATAGAGAGCTGTCTCGGACCTTCTCTTGTCGAAGGCGCCAAAGAACTCCCCTCCAAAGAAAGCAACCGCACGGTCGCTCATCTTGATCGTCGTAGAAGGTCCTGAAAGTTCATAAAAGCTGAGCTACATGAGAAACAACCAAAAAATAGAGACTGCGAATCGAATCGAATCGAAAAGCTAGAAAAGAAAGAGAGAGCCGACCTCGCTTCGAAAGAGAGAGCTGAACCAACTAAATCTCATTTTCAGGTAATTTCTTAGTTCTGGAAATTAAGGAAAAAAATTTTAAAAAAATGTAACAAGAAAACAAAAAAAAAAACACCACTGAATTACAAGTAAAATTCATCAAAATTGTCAAATAAGACATTTTTCAGCCGTGAACCAATAAAAATGTGCATGTAAGAAAAATGTTTATCTAAACCTAACAACCGAAAAAAATAATATCATTAGCAATTACAGCCGTGAACGAATTTGGTGATGTCTGCCCTGGACATTCCATTTCCCCAAAAAATTAACGGTCATCCCGCTCATCTCGCCGACTGCCGGTGGGCGACATCCCTTAAACCACGTGATATGTTTAGCCAATTTTCTAAAGAAATTGGGCGATGCGCTACACGGGCAGCATTCTATCCATTATATACCATCACAGAACTCTCCCTTAAATGTAGTGCTGTCTCGGACCTTCTCTTGTCGAAGATGCCAAAAAACTCCCCTCTAAAGAAAGCAACCGCACGATCGCTCATCCTGTGCATCATCGTAGAAGGTCATGGGAGATCATCAGCAACGAAAAGATTAGATTTATGAGAAGCTGTAACATTTGCTTCTTTTGACTAGTCAAAAAAATTGATGGGACCCACTTGAATAAAAAAAAAAGAGAAAGATATCGGGAGTCTTGCACGCAAAAAGGAATTAGGGAAGAGAAGAGAGAAAGGAAAGAATAGAAAAATGAAGAGAAGGGGAAGATGAGGAAAGTTTTATATTAACTATCGGGACTTTTGTAGTACCTCAAATAAGCTTCGTGTGGACATTAAGATGACATTAATCGGGGTTCGTATGAACAAGTTAAGGAAGTTTTCATAACTTGGGGTAGAAAATCCGAGTTTTAGGGATTTTTGGTGTCATAGGGCCTGGTTTTGGTGTCGTTTAGCTGTGATTAAAGCAGGAAACAAACTTAAGGGTGTTACGGAGCTAATGGATTTGACGGATCGTGAATCGGGATTACAGTTTGTCTGAACGGAATTTTTGAAATTTGGTGCGTGGGTTGTCCATTGCATGACCAGCAGCTTTTTGGCGATGCTGTCTACACCGACAGCATTCCGTCCGTTGTACACCACTACAGAACTCTCTTTGAAATAGAGAGCTGTCTCGGACCTTCTCTTGTCGAAGGCGCCAAAGAACTCCCCTCCAAAGAAAGCAACCGCACGGTCGCTCATCTTGATCGTCGTAGAAGGTCCTGAAAGTTCATAAAAGCTGAGCTACATGAGAAACAACCAAAAAATAGAGACTGCGAATCGAATCGAATCGAAAAGCTAGAAAAGAAAGAGAGAGCCGACCTCGCTTCGAAAGAGAGAGCTGAACCAACTAAATCTCATTTTCAGGTAATTTCTTAGTTCTGGAAATTAAGGAAAAAAATTATAAAAAAATGTAACAAGAAAACAAAAAAAAAACACCACTGAATTACAAGTAAAATTCATCAAAATTGTCAAATAAGACATTTTTCAGCCGTGAACCAATAAAAATGTGCATGTAAGAAAAATGTTTATCTAAACCTAACAACCGAAAAAAATAATATCATTAGCAATTACAGCCGTGAACGAATTTGGTGATGTCTGCCCTGGACATTCCATTTCCCCAAAAAATTAACGGTCATCCCGCTCATCTCGCCGACTGCCGGTGGGCGACATCCCTTAAACCACGTGATAAGTTTAGCCAATTTTCTAAAAAAATTGGGCGATGCGCTACACGGGCAGCATTCTATCAATTATATACCATCACAGAACTCTCTTTGAAATGTAGTGCTGTCTCGGACCTTCTCTTGTCGAAGATGCCAAAAAACTCCCCTCTAAAGAAAGCAACCGCACGATCGCTCATCCTGTGCATCATCGTAGAAGGTCATGGGAGATCATCAGCAACGAAAAGATTAGATTTATGAGAAGCTGTAACATTTGCTTCTTTTGACTAGTCAAAAAAATTGATGGGACCCACTTGAATAAAAAAAAAAGAGAAAGATATCGGGAGTCATGCACGCAAAAAGGAATTAGGGAAGAGAAGAGAGAAAGGAAAGAATAGAAAAATGAAGAGAAGGGGAAGATGAGGAAAGTTTTATATTAACTATCGGGACTTTTGTAGTACCTCAAATAAGCTTCGTGTGGACATTAAGATGACATTAATCGGGGTTCGTATGAACAAGTTAAGGAAGTTTTCATAACTTGGGGTAGAAAATCCGCGTTTTAGGAATTTTTGGTGTCATGGGGCCTGGTTTTGGTGTCGTTTAGCTGTGATTAAAGCGGGAAACAAACTTAAGGGTGTTACGGAGCTAATGGCTTTGACGGATCGTGAATCGGGATTACAGTTTGTCTAAACGAAATTTTTGAAATTTGGTGCGTGGGTTGTCCATTGCATGACCAGCAGATTTTTGGCGATGCTGTCTACACCGACAGCATTCCGTCCGTTGTACACCACTACAGAACTCTCTTTGAAATAGAGCGCTGTCTCGGACCTTCTCTTGTCGAAGGCGCCAAAGAACTCCCCTCCAAAGAAAGCAACCGCACGGTCGCTCATCTTGATCGTCATAGAAGATCCAGAAAGTTCATAAAAGCTGAGTTACATGAGAAACAACCAAAAAATAGAGACTGCGAATCGAATCGAATCGAAAAGCTAGAAAAGAAAGAGAGAGCCGACCTCGCTTCGAAAGAGAGAGCTGAATCAACTAAATCTCATTTTCAGGTAATTTCTTAGTTCTGGAAAGTAAGGAAAAAAATTATAAAAAAAATGTAACAAGAAAAAAAAACACCACTGAATTACAAGTAAAATTCATCAAAATTGTCAAATAAGACATTTTTCAGCCGTGAAGCAATAAAAATGTGCATGTAAGAAAAATGTTTATCTAAACCTAACAACCGAAAAAAATAATATCATTAGCAATTACAGCCGTGAACGAATTTGGTGATGTCTGCCCTGGACATTCCATTTCCCCAAAAAATTAACGGTCATCCCGCTCATCTCGCCGACTGCCGGTGGGCGACATCCCTTAAACCACGTGACATGTTTAGCCAATTTTCTAAAGAAATTGGGCGATGCGCTACATGGGCAGCATTCTATCCATTATATACCATCACAGAACTCTCCTTGAAATGTAGTGCTGTCTCGGACCTTCTCTTGTCGAAGATGCCAAAAAACTCCCCTCTAAAGAAAACAACCGCACGATCGCTCATCCTGTGCATCATCGTAGAAGGTCATGGGAGATCATCAGCAACGAAAAGATTAGATTTATGAGAAGCTGTAACATTTGCTTCTTTTGGCTAGTCAAAAAAATTGATGGGACCCACTTGAATAAAAAAAAAAGAGAGAGAAAGATATCGGGAGTCCTGCACGCAAAAAGGAATTAGGGAAGAGAAGAGAGAAAGGAAAGAATAGAAAAATGAAGAGAAGGGGAAGATGAGGAAAGTTTTATATTTACTATCGGGACTTTTGTAGTACCTCAAATAAGCTTCGTGTGGACATTAAGATGACATTAATCGGGGTTCGTATGAACAAGTTAAGGAAGTTTTCATAACTTGGGGTAGAAAATCCGCGTTTTAGGGATTTTTGGTGTCATGGGGCCTGGTTTTGGTGTCGTTTAGCTGTGATTAAAGCGGGAAACAAACTTAAGGGTGTTACGGAGCTAATGGCTTTGACGGATCGTGAATCGGGATTACAGTTTGTCTAAACGAAATTTTTGAAATTTGGTGCGTGGGTTGTCCATTGCATGACCAGCAGATTTTTGGCGATGCTGTCTACACCGACAGCATTCCGTCCGTTGTACACCACTACAGAACTCTCTTTGAAATAGAGAGCTGTCTCGGACCTTCTCTTGTCGAAGGCGCCAAAGAACTCCCCTCCAAAGAAAGCAACCGCACGGTCGCTCATCTTGATCGTCGTAGAAGGTCCTGAAAGTTCATAAAAGCTGAGTTACATGAGAAACAACCAAAAAATAGAGACTGCGAATCGAATCGAATCGAAAAGCTAGAAAAGAAAGAGAGAGCCGACCTCGCTTCGAAAGAGAGAGCTGAACCAACTAAATCTCATTTTCAGGTAATTTCTTAGTTCTGGAAAGTAAGGAAAAAAATTATAAAAAAATGTAACAAGAAAACAAAAAAAAAAAACACCACTGAATTACAAGTAAAATTCATCAAAATTGTCAAATAAGACATTTTTCAGCCGTGAACCAATAAAAATGTGCATGTAAGAAAAATGTTTATCTAAACCTAACAACCGAAAAAAATAATATCATTAGCAATTACAGCCGTGAACGAATTTGGTGATGTCTGCCCTGGACATTCCATTTCCCCAAAAAATTAACGGTCATCCCGCTCATCTCGCCGACTGCCGGTGGGCGACATCCCTTAAACCACGTGATATGTTTAGCCAATTTTCTAAAGAAATTGGGCGATGCGCTACACGGGCAGCATTCTATCCATTATATAACATCACAGAACTCTCCCTTAAATGTAGTGCTGTCTCGGACCTTCTCTTGTCGAAGATGCCAAAAAACTCCCCTCTAAAGAAAGCAACCGCACGATCGCTCATCCTGTGCATCATCGTAGAAGGTCATGGGAGATCATCAGCAACGAAAAGATTAGATTTATGAGAAGCTGTAACATTTGCTTCTTTTGACTTGTCAAAAAAATTGATGGGACCCACTTGAATAAAAAAAAGAGAGAAAGATATCGGGAGTCCTGCACGCAAAAAGGAATTAGGGAAGAGAAGAGAGAAAGGAAAGAATAGAAAAATGAAGAGAAGGGGAAGAGGTGGAAAGTTTTATATTAACTATCGGGACTTTTGTAGTACCTCAAATAAGCTTCGTGTGGATATTAAGATGACATTAATCGGGGTTCGTATGAACAAGTTAAGAAAGTTTTCATAACTTGGGGTAGAAAATCCGAGTTTTAGGGATTTTTGGTGTCATGGGGCCTGGTTTTGGTGTCGTTTAGTTGTGATTAAAGCAGGAAACAAACTTAAGGGTGTTACGGAGCTAATGGCTTTGACGGATCGTGAATCGGGATTACAGTTTGTCTGAACGGAATTTTTGAAATTTGGTGCGTGGGTTGTCCATTGCATGACCAGCAGCTTTTTGGCGATGCTGTCTACACCGACAGCATTCCGTCCGTTGTACACCACTACAGAACTCTCTTTGAAATAGAGAGCTGTCTCGGACCTTCTCTTGTCGAAGGCGCCAAAGAACTCCCCTCCAAAGAAAGCAACCGCACGGTCGTTCATCTTGATCGTCGTAGAAGGTCCTGAAAGTTCATAAAAGCTGAGCTACATGAGAAACAACCAAAAAATAGAGACTGCGAATCGAATCGAATCGAAAAGCTAGAAAAGAAAGAGAGAGCCGACCTCGCTTCGAAAGAGAGAGCTGAACCAACTAAATCTCATTTTCAGGTAATTTCTTAGTTCTGGAAATTAAGGAAAAAAAATTTTAAAAAATGTAACAAGAAAACAAAAAAAAAACACCACTGAATTACAAGTAAAATTCATCAAAATTGTCAAATAAGATATTTTTCAGCCGTGAACCAATAAAAATGTGCATGTAAGAAAAATGTTTATCTAAACCTAACAACCGAAAAAAATAATATCATTAGCAATTACAGCCGTGAACGAATTTGGTGAAGTCTTCCCTAGACATTCCATTTCCCCAAAAAATTAACGGTCATCCGGCTCATCTCGCCGACTGTCGGTGGGCGACATCCCTTAAACCACGTGATATGTTTAGCCAATTTTCTAAAGAAATTGGGCGATGCGCCACACGGGCAGCATTCTATCCATTATTTACCATCACAGAACTCTCTTTGAAATGTAGTGCTGTCTCGGACCTTCTCTTGTCGAAGATGCCAAAAAACTCCCCTCTAAAGAAAGCAACCGCACGATCGCTCATCCTGTGCATCATCGTAGAAGGTCATGGGAGATCATCAGCAACGAAAAGATTAGATTTATGAGAAGCTGTAACACTTGCTTCTTTTGACTAGTCAAAAAAATTGATGGGACCCACTTGAATAAAAAAAGAGAGAGAAAGATATCGGGAGTCCTGCACGCAAAAAGGAATTAGGGAAGAGAAGAGAGAAAGGACAGAATAGAAAAATGAATAGAAGGGGAAGAGGAGGAATGTTTTATATTAACTATCGGGACTTTTGTAGTACCTCAAATAAGCTTCGTGTGGATATTAAGATGACATTAATCGGGGTTCGTATGAACAAGTTAAGGAAGTTTTCATAATTTGGGGTAGAAAACCGAGTTTTAGGGATTTTTGGTGTCATGGGGCCTGGTTTTGGTGTCGTTTAGCTGTGATTAAAGCAGGAAACAAACTTAAGGGTGTTACGGAGCTAATGGCTTTGACGGATCGTGAATCGGGATTACAGTTTGTCTGAACGGAATTTTTGAAATTTGGTGCGTGGGTTGTCCATTGCATGACCAGCAGCTTTTTGGCGATGCTGTCTACACCGACAGCATTCCGTCCGTTGTACACCACTACAGAACTCTCTTTGAAATAGAGAGCTGTCTCGGACCTTCTCTTGTCGAAGGCGCCAAAGAACTCCCCTCCAAAGAAAGCAACCGCACGGTCGCTGATCTTGATCGTCGTAGAAGGTCCTGAAAATTCATAAAAGCTGAGCTACATGAGAAACAACCAAAAAATAGAGACTGCGAATCGAATCGAATCGAATCGAAAAGCTAGAAAAGAAAGAGAGAGCCGACCTCGCTTCGAAAGAGAGAGCTGAACCAACTAAATCTCATTTTCAGGTAATTTCTTAGTTCTGGAAATTAAGGAAAAAAATTATAAAAAAATGTAACAAAAAGCAAAAAAAAAAACATCACTGAATTACAAGTAAAATTCATCAAAATTGTCAAATAAGACATTTTTCAGCCGTGAACCAATAAAAATGTGCATGTAAGAAAAATGTTTATCTAAACCTAACAACCGAAAAAATAATATCATTAACAATTACAGCCGTGAACGAATTTGGTGATGTCTGCCCTGGACATTCCATTTCCCCAAAAAATTAACGGTCATCCCGCTCATCTCGCCGACTGCCGGTGGGCGACATCCCTTAAACCACGTGATATGTTTAGCCAATTTTCTAAAGAAATTGGGCGATGCGCTACACGGGCAGCATTCTATCAATTATATACCATCACAGAACTCTCTTTGAAATGTAGTGTTGTCTCGGACCTTCTCTTGTCGAAGATGCCAAAAAACTCCCCTCTAAAGAAAGCAACCGCACGATCGCTCATCTTGTGCATCATCGTAGAAGGTCATGGGAGATCATCAGCAACGAAAAGATTAGATTTATGAGAAGCTGTAACATTTGCTTCTTTTGACTAGTCAAAAAAATTGATGGGACCCACTTGAATAAAAAAAAAGAGAGAAAGATATCGGGAGTCCTGCACGCAAAAAGGAATTAGGGAAGAGAAGAGAGAAAGGAGAGAATAGAAAAATGAAGAGAAGGGGAAGAGGAGGAAAGTTTTATATTAACTATCGGGACTTTTGTTGCACCCCAAATAAGCTTCGTGTGGATATTAAGATGACATTAATCGGGGTTCGTATGAACAAGTTAAGGAAGTTTTCATAACTTGGGGTAGAAAATCCGAGTTTTAGGGATTTTTGGTGTCATGGGGCCTGGTTTTGGTGTCGTTTAGCTGTGATTAAAGCAGGAAACAAACTTAAGGGTGTTACGGAGCTAATGGCTTTGACGGATCGTGAATCGGGATTACAGTTTGTCTGAACGGAATTTTTGAAATCTGGTGCCTGGGTTGTCCATTGTATGACCAGCAGCTTTTTGGCGATGCTGTCTACACCGACAGCATTCCGTCCGTTGTACACCACTACAGAACTCTCTTTGAAATAGAGAGCTGTCTCGGACCTTCTCTTGTCGAAGGCGCCAAAGAACTCCCCTCCAAAGAAAGCAACCGCACGGTCGCTCATCTTGATCGTCGTAGAAGGTCATGAAAGTTCATAAAAGCTGAGCTACATGAGAAACAACCAAAAAATAGAGACTGCGAATCGAATCGAATCGAAAAGCTAGAAAAGAAAGAGAGAGCCGACCTCGCTTCGAAAGAGAGAGCTGACGTCGCTTCGACATGTTCGCGCCGTCTGAGAAGAGAGAAACCGCGACCTAGGGCTTTGTTAATTTTGCACAGGAAAGCAAATGATGGGGAATATTAATCCCGAAAATTAAAGAATGGGGAAAACCCGAAGCGACTTATGGATATGGTTAGACTGGACCGAGTGGGCCTGTAGCATACTAGTCCCCGACCCGGCCGGGTTCCGAAAGCTCTTTTTTTTTTTTTTTAGGGGGGAGACCCGGTTCGGAGCCGGATCCCCTGCCTTAACTTTTTTAGGACTGGGATCTCCCTACCTTAAAAAAGTTAGGCTTAATTAAAAAAAAATCTCAAATTTTGGTGTTTGTTCCAAAAATATTCATAACTTTTTTTTGTCTCCTAAGAAACTTCAACTTTTGATTTTGTCCCAAAAAAACCTCAAACTTTAATCTTTATACCAAAAATATCCATAACTTTTTTTGTCTCCTAAAAAACCTTCAACTTTTGATTTTGTCTCAAATCTAACACAATTATTACATAAAAAGAGTGTTTCGCACCTAGTTAAACAGAACACATTATTGTTAGACAATGATCAAAATGTACTTCTAATTATTTCAAGTGAGAATGTTTGACACATTACAGCCGCATTCATTCATTTTGATACATAATTAAGTTACCCGAGATTCACATACAAATTTAAGTGGAAGCAAGATATTAATGAATCTTCTTTTTATACTTCAAAATTTTTACCAAAATGATGATCTCAAGAAATCGTTGGGGGCAGCAGCTTGTTGTCACAAAGGTAGGATCGGCACGATGGTCTTTGGTGGGAGGCTCCATTGGCATCGAAGACTATCAATGGGTAAGGAGCCGATGACGATGGTTGCTATTGTGTCGGGATAAGGCCACACCATCGAGCGACGGTCGAGAATCACTTAGAGTTTCGACAGATGCTCGTTGGCTGATATCGAAATCGTCGGGAATTCTACGAGATGAAAGAGAAAGATATGAAAAGAGCACCATTGAAAATTAGCCCTAATTGCTAATCTAAAGAGAGAACATTTTTTGAGAATTTTTCCACGTCAACAACGAAGATGTAATTATAATGAGGTGAACTGCCACTTAAGATTTACTAAGGACAAAATCAAAAGTTTGAGGTTTTTAAGGAGACAAAAAAAAGTTACTGATAATTTTGGGACAAATGCCAAATTTTGAGGATTTTTTGGTGATTGGACTGGTAGATTTGGGACAATTCAAAAGTTGAAGGCTTTTTAGGAAATCAAAAAAAGTTGTGGATATTTTTGGGACAAAAACCAAAGTTTGAGGTATTTTTGGGATTGGATTGGTAGATTTAGGACAAAATAAAAAAATTGAAGGTTTTTTAGGAGATAAAAAAAAGTTATGGATATTTTTGAAACAAACACCAAAGTTTGAGATTTTTTTTTTTGGATTGAGCCAAAAAAGTTAAGGCAGGGATCCAGATCCGACCCGGTTCCGAAGGTTGAGCACAAAAGATTTTCAATATCTGAACTCGCGCTTATCGACACCGCTCGAAATTCCATCAGCGTCGTTCGGTCAGGAAAATCTCCCCCCAACCCCCCACCAAAAATAAAATAAAAATACGACCCTGCAGTCTGCATCTCTCCCATCTCCTCTCTTCAAACTCAGTGCATCGGATCTCGAGGCTCATGGCGGAATCGTGAAAGATGTCGGCCATGGAGAAGCTGTTAGCGCAGACTTTCCAGAGGAAGAACTGGATCGTCGACCAGGTCAGGCACCAGACTCGTCTCTTCGATCGACACATCGCCTCCACTCTCCTCATCGACGGAGTCGCCCCTCCTCCCTGGCTCCTCCGCTCGCAGCAGTCCTCGTTTACCGGAGGTACTCCAAGATCTTTGGAAGCGAGTGTTCTCAATATGCCTCAGTTACTGTCGTCGACGATTCCGTCGGAGTTTGATAAACCAGCAGTGTATTTGCTCGTGTCCTACTGCTTAGAACATAATAAACTGCTAATAGTCTGCACGGAAGTTGCATTTCTCAGGTTTTGGATTTCAAATGCCTATGCCTGCTTTTGTTCTTATGAAATGCTTTAGTTGCCACTTGCTCCTATAATTTAGTTTTCTCCCTCATTTTCTGCTTCGAATTAATGCGTCAACGATGAGTCAAGCTTGAGTGACGATTGCGCTGAAGTTGATTAATGAACTGGATTGATTCGAAATCATTCTCCTGAATTTTGATGCCTCTATGAGTCTTTTATCCTCTAATGCTGCTGCGGCATTAGTTATGATGCTTTTGTTCCGTAACCAGTTGTCTGTATATAACTGGGAAATGTTCAATGTGGGTGGATGTAATTACGTGTAATGATGCAGTATCACTTTTGATAAAGCACTCGGTCATTCATAATAAAATGCTAATAACCTGCACGGAAGTTGCATTTCTCAGGTTGCCTATGTGCTTTTGTTCTCATGAAATGCTTTAGTTGCCACTTGCTCCTATAATCTAGTTTTCTCCCTCATTTTCTGCTTTGAATTAATGCGTCAACGATAAGCCAAGCTTGAGTGACGATTGCGCTGGAGTTGATCAATGAACTGGATTGATTCGAAGTCATTCCCCTGAATTTTGATGCTTCTATGAGTCTTTTATCCTCTAATGCTGCTGCGGCATTAGTTATGATGCTTTTGTTCCGTAACCAGTTGTCTGTATATAACTGGGAAATGTTCAATGTGGGTGGATGTAATTACGTGTAATGATGCACTATCAGTTTTGATAAAGCACTCGTTCATTCATGGTACAATGTGTTTGGCCCTGATGGGTGCGGCCAATGGACCTATATTCCCTAGCTTGAATTCACATTTACTGTCGTGTCATTGCAGAACTTCGGAGAGAAGCGCTTATCACAGAGCTTTTGGAACCGCAACCACAATTTTCAGTTCCTTACTCCATTGGTCACTGTCCCTTTTATGATAAGCCCGTGCTTACAGCTGACATCAGAGGGTTTCCAGCTGATTCATGTGCAGATCTGGGCACTTTGAGAGCAACAGGTGAAGCAAGTAGCAAGTTGCCTTTGTTGCATGAAAATCCTAAAGATGACGCTACTTTTGTTGTAAATGGTGCTTCGGAGGCGGATCCTAACATTATGCCCCCTCGACGGACATGATAATTTCAGAAGATTCTCATGATCTAGATCAGTCACTGGCAATGGTGCAGAGATCCAAGGCGAGGCAAAAGGCTCTTGCGCTCCGGAACAGTGCAAAGGCATCTGGAAGTTGTTTACGTGAAAAAGATCCTATTGTTGACCCCCAGCAGATCTGCTGCTTCTGGGGTTGCTCCTCCACTGTTTGAACATGTATTTTCTGCAGAGCTGGTCAAGCCTTCTCATGCCAGTTCTGGCATCAATTCAATAAAAGAAACACAGATGGTCTATCTCAAGAGCAAGGAAAAGGGCAGCAAAACCAGCAGCGGTGGAGCCATGAGATGGTTGGTATCTGGAAGCTGTCCAAATGGATTACTGGAAATGGATGCTCCTTCCTGTATTGATCTTAAAGTTCAAAGGAAGAATGAAGGGGATAGAGGAGATTCTTCGAGAAAGGAAAAGGAAAGCAACATTCGGTGTGGGGGAATAACAAGACCTCGTAAGTCAACTGAAAACTGTATATGAATAATGCTTGAAGTCCAATAATTCCTTCCCTGATGGAAAGATCATTGGTATGGACAAGCTAATGCAACCAGTGAGCCATGTTGACAACTCTATGGAGTTGAATGGAAGTGCCAGCATACATGGACTGGAAACCAGAGCTTCCCTAATCAATGGACATCAAACTACTGTTGATTCTGGTGAAATCACACAGCTGAGATGTTCTTCCCATCTCCTCAAGATGAGGTTGCTCTGTCAATCAGTTGAGTTCTAATCATTCTGACCAGCTTATCACAGTCTCTACCCATAACCTGCCAAAAGCATGCTGTACTACACCAAATGCTCTGTCCAACTTGAGCAATAATGCTGATCCAGAAAAACGTACTAGAGATGCCGCTCAATCTTCAGTTGCGTTTGAAAATCCGCCTGAACGATCTCCTTTTGGCATTCCATCTAACATTGATCCTGCTGATTTGAATAATGTGCCAGAAGCATTAGCCTCAAGCCTTTGCTCTGATTCTAACATTCATTTAAAGCCCAAGCAACTTGACTTCGATGATGCTGGAGAGAATGGGTGCTGCTTGAATAATGTTCCTGGAGCTGTGTTAGAAGAAAGTGTCGAGGACACAGCGCAAGGTAAAGGGCCAGACACCTCGTGGGAGCAGAAAAAAGAGCTTTGAAGAACTTGGATCTACAGGACATTTATCGAAAAACACTCTTGGCAAGATGGGTCAGAAAAACACATGCCTAGGTGAGGCTGATGAGACAGTATTGAGTGAAACATGTGGAAATGACGATGACGTGATTCCTAATTATCCCCTACAAGGGAAGCCATCCAGGATGTCTTCCATTGATCATTCAATTAATTTGTCTGCTGCCTGTAAAAGTTTTCCGTGCACATTAAATTATGGACAATATTCTTCATTGTCCGGTAAGAAATCCAGTAGGGTAAAGAATGCTTCCCGTGAGAAGAATACTAGAGAGTTTGATGCAGCAGAATCAACTGAAGTGGAACTTGGTCATCATAAACTAAACCCTGATTCTTATGGTGACCAAGCAATGCCAACAGAACTAATTAGTTCCACGACTACCAGCACTCCTCAATTTGCTCCAATTTTGGAGAATGTAGCTTGTTTCAAATCTTCTGACCATGAAAGTGTCAAGACATTACTGTTACAGTCTGAAGGCAATGGTTTTGCAAATTCATCGTCTCAGCTTGATAAAGCAGCTGAAGCTATCACCTGCTTCATTGAGGTTGCAGATCGATCCGTTGCACAGTGCTTATGGAAATTGTGGAAAAAGAAAGGCAGTCAGGGCAGAGGACGATGAAAAGAATCACATTAGTTCTAAGAAAGGGTCTAAAGTTGATAGGAGCCTCAATAATGTGATGCAGCATAATGCCAAGCATGATGTGACTGACGCATTTGAAACTCTGCAGATGCAGCAAATTCCAGAGGTACTCAATTTTCCGTTTCTAGTTAGAAGATTTTTATTGTAGTCCTCTACTATTTGGAGAAAATTGGTGAACATATATAGTAGATGTGCCTTGTAGGAAAAAAAGTTGTTTTTAAAGGGTTGTGTAGAAGGTTGATTGCAATCATCTATTGACTATCTATATGATGATCAACATGGCTGGCCTGAGTGCAATTTGTGATAATAGGTCGGTTTCAGTTGATGACAAGGTCCTAGATATAGGAGTTCCTTCTGTATACTTGTAATTGGACCCATAAGTATTTTTTTTTTTTTGGTACGGAGAGCTCCATGTTTTTTGCTATTAGTGTTTCGATCTCCATACCATAAAAAAAAGGAAAAAAAAACTATTTCTGAGAGTGAAGCCATCAAGTTAGGACAGCTCCAGATAAGGCTCAGGACTAAAGTCTTCGTGTTACAAAGAGGTTTTGCTTGAAAATATCGGCTGATGTTTGGGGATTGTAGATCTGTGTCAGATAGATAGTATTGTAATATATTGGAATAATTAGAGTCAGTTAATTGATGCCAATATAAGAAAAACACATCTTTCACACCTCATATCAGCAATTTTTTAATATATAATGTCGTAAACCAGCTTTGTGGAGAAGTCTCTCCGTCAACAATTTGGTTCACAATTTGCATCCACACTAAATGCATGTACAGTTATGGAGCTGGATTACTGCATGTGCTGCTTTATGCTTGTATGATGCAAAATGGTGCTGTAAACATTTGGACCATTTTTCTCACGGGGTGTTATCTTGGAAGGGCAACATGAAAATACAGGTTCCCATTTGGTGCATGAAAACCATGGGAAGCTCACTCAAATATTTCTAGTCTATCTGATGTTGCATCTGTAGCGAGAATCTAGGGCACCATGGATAAGGAAGGTCAATGCGTGATAGAGGATACTTTCAATCGGAAAGAAGAACATTTAGCTCACCTACGTTTACGTAGCCTGTCCCAAGCCTGGATAAAGGAGGAGGGTTGCATCAGATGTAGCGAACTGGCGTAAAAAATAGCTATCTTTCCTCTGCCTACGTTTACGTAGCCTGTCCCAAGCCAGGATAAAGGAGGAGGGTTGCGTCAGGAGTAGCGAGCCGGCGTAAAAAAGAGCTATCTTTCCTCCGCCTACGTTTACGTAGCCTGTTCCAAGCCAGGATAAAGGAGAAGGGTTGCGTCAGGTGTAGCGAGCCGACGTAAAAAAAAAAAGAGCTATCTTCACTCCACCTACGTTTTTACATAGCCTGTCCCAAGCCAAGATAAATGAGGAGGGTTGCGTCAGGTGTAGCGAGCCGGCGTAAAAAAAAGCTATCTTTTTGGGTTGAACCCTGGTTTATTCCCGCCGACCCCAACTAGTTTGAGATAACGGTGTATGGATATGGATATGGATATGGATGGAAGGGCTGGAACAGAATAAAGAAGCTCATAACCAAAGGAAATATGGGTGTCCTTACCCGTCACCTAGTTGCCAATCCATGGAGCAAGTCGGGAAGGACCAAATAATGCCTGTTTTTGGGGGATTTTTCATGCCGGCTGATGATGAAAACTCATTTTCTGATGATGGATTTCGCTTTGAGGTGCTGGATGTTCAAGATGGTATTATTGAACATGCTAGTGTGCAAAACTGCTTTCCAAATCTGCTTGTGCATACACCATCGTCACATTTCTCCACCGCATAAGAGCTGCATAAGGCACCGAACTTGTACAAGTCGGTTCCAAATGGTCTTCTTGAATATATGGACATCGGGAGCACATTCTCCATTGTCACATTTCTCCACCGCATAAGAGCTGCATAAGGCACCGAACTTGTACAAGTCGGTTCCAAATGGTCTTCTTGAATATATGGACATCGGGAGCACATTCTCTATGAATAATAGGGTGAACAGCTTCTTGAACAAGGAAGTTGAACGGGCACCTTATGGAAGGTCTCACTCTGATTGCCTTCCTCTTTCATATGCTGAATCTTCCGGATATCAGAAGAAAACCTACACATCACCGTAGGGAAGTTGTGGGATATAATTGCCTCTAAGTCTGAAGTTCAACGGAAAAAAGAAGCTTAAATCCTTAGCTTCCCTGCATTAGCGAAGAAAATGAGAACATAGATGAGGTAGCTGATACGTCACAAAAGGGCATTGATTTAGATGTTAGAACAAGTGCGGCAAATAGAAAACCACTTGATGATATTACAAAAGATCCTAATTGTCCGGCTTCAGTTTCTGATACAGAGAATGGGATGACAAGATGTAGTCTGAATTCCATCAAAACAGAAACTAGCTTTGCTGGGATTCATAGAAAAGATAAACAGAAGCCTGGGAAGCGGGAGAGCAGCAAGAGGCATAGGGCAAAGGACAGTACAACCATGCCAAAAGGGCTGAACGGAGCGAAGAGGCCTGCAGAAGTGCCTAATAACAGGTTCAGTAAGCCAAAGCCAGCCTCAGGAAAGGTGGCCCTGGCATCTCTGAGATGGACTTTACACGTGACAACATTGTGTCTCATATGACTTCATTCTTACCACCTGTTCAACAAAAAACAAACAGTTGCACCTTTCACAGGTACGATCACACCTTTTGCTACAAGTTCTGTACCACACATTTTGCCACAAGTTCTGTTCTTGAGTTCCCTATTAAGACATATGAGAGTGCGTTGGGCTAAATGTCATACTACTTTTTTCCCATCAAGAGGGTCTGTTGCTTTTCCTGGATTTCTTGTTGGAAATTTTGATGCTGAATTTTTTATGGTTATATATTCTCTCACATACCATTGCTTGACTCAAATAGATTTACTTCATGTTCTCTCAATTTTTCCAGTTGCTTTATCAAATTAGAGGAGCGAATTTGATGTTTGAAATCTGTTTCACTGATGGTGGATGAAGATGGGATTTGTCGTCTTATTTCTTTGAAGTCATAGCTGTTTGCTTCATGAAGAAACTTTAGATGAGTGTGGGCTTTCATCAGAATAAGCTATTGGTTGCTTTTGGCTTTATGATGTTTATGTACATAAGATAAGTCTATACCGGATTTTGTTGCCAATCATTTAGTTTTTGACTTCTTGTCTTTAATAGAGAAGAGGGACATTAAAGTGAGAACTCTTGAGGCTGCTGAAGCTACAAAACGTCAAGCAGAAAAGAAAGAGATTGAACGTAAAATGAAGAAGGAAGCACTGAAACTTGAAGGGGCAAGACTAGAGAAGGGAAACATGGGACAATTGGAGCTTCAAAAGAGAAGAGCAGAAGAAAAAATTGGCTGATATTTCCACGAGGAAAAGGCAGAGAGAAGAAGAAGAGAGGAGGGAGAAGAAAAGAAAAAGAAAACGCGTTGAACGTGCTCGGAGGAATCAAGAGAACCAAGATATCATGCTGCAGTATGATCTATATATTGCTATATTACTATCTGTCTTTTTTCTTTTCTTTTTTTAGTCCTCATGGTAGCATTGACCTCAAATGTATTTCGGGATGGAATGTTTCAGTTCAGGGGAGCGAACATTAGATTAGAGACAGAAAAAGGAGGTGCTTTTTTCTGAGAAGATAATGGATAGTGAAGCTGAACCTGACCAGGGCTTAGGCTCTAAACCATTAGCAACTGAAAGAATTTGTGTAGATGGAACAAATAAGGTATAATTTATGTTCGTTCATCGATCAATTACCTAAAAAGAGAAAATAAATTGAAACGAAGAGCCGAGAGAGGGGGACTTGAAGGTGAATTTAATTTGGAAATACCTGGGATTCTTCTTGCCATGTGTGATTTCTATTTTCATCAGAACAACTGTAGGAAAAATTAGTATCTCTACTCCCTGCACTTGCAGTATGCAAGTAATAGAAAAATCCTGCCCTGGATGCAGCTTTGCTGTCCTCTTTGATAGACTGGATTGAAAAATTATAATCGTGTGACAGCAAAAATTGCAGGAGTAGCTTTAACTTCCGCATCATCTGAATTCCTGTGTGGGTTATTGTCTCATGCGACGTATAGGATGACTTTGATTGATTATAGAATGATATTCTTAATGTCCTTTTAATCTGTTTAGTTGTGCTTTCTGGCATGGTTTCAGAATAGCTACACTTGAACTGGAGTTGGCAATGATTTTGTCCAACAAACTTTCTGAGTGGTTATTCCATGACTAAGGCCTTCGTCCTTACCTTGCTGTGTCGTTTTACTGAAATTGTCAGTAATGCTAGCTGTAAATGTCAAAAGTTTTCTCTTCTTATTGTCAATAGCTTGTGCCCAAAGCATTTTTAATTAAACAGCCTGTACTCAGTTGCATAAGCAACTTATGGAGAGATGAGGGTTTCTTAGATCTGCTGAAGGAAATTGCTTGCCCGGACTCTCATGCTAAGAGTTGCTTATCATCGAGGCGACAAGCATTTTGCAAAAAGCAACAGATATTGAGGAGTGTCAGTGATGGCAATCAAGAAAATTCATATGAGATTTCACCCTACAAATGTTGGGATGACGAAGACGAAGATGAAGACGATACACCCAATGACAAATTTGTACCATCATGGGCAAGGTCAGTTGACTCATTATGTTGTACCAATTTAACACTCTTTTGAGAGAAACAAAAAGCAGGGGGCATGGGATTTGGTGGTGAAACTGTTGCAGTGTTTCTTTTTGGTCCCTGTTGTCACCTCGCTAATCATGCATCATATGTTGATTTTCGAGGACGGGTAGAGGCCACTAGTAAGGAACTAAATAGCTTTTATGTCTTTCTGCAAGCTGGAAATTATATCTATGTTTATGCTTCTGTTTTGCAGTAAAAGTCGTATTGCGCGGGCAATTTCCTCTCAGCATAGAGTGGATCCAGATGTAATTTTTCCCCCAGATGGTTTTTGTAGTATATCTGACGGTTAGTTGGGCTACGGACTTATTGTTTATCGAACAGTGACCGCTAATTTAGTGACTCACTTTAAATGACCATGCAATTGTCATGCCTCGGAAGTTTCGGCTACCATAGGGAGCACGTGTCTTGCCAAATGAGTCCGCAATGGGTCTAGTCGCACTTTGTACATTTTCCTCTCGGGACCAAGGGTAACATATTCACAATTAGCATGCCATATTTAGTAGTTATACATTCTTTGGCGGTTGATCTTAAGTTTGCACTTTCTTCTCTTATGAAACGTCGCTTAACTTGTTGACTCGATTGCCTTCTCTTATCAAGAGTCAGCCGACCTTTGGTCCTTTCAGTTGCTGAGATTTTTTGTGCCTCAATTATCATTATATACTGAACTCGGCCGATTAAACAACCGTCTTGTTAATGTGGGTAGCGCTCCCTCAGATACTTTCTCGCCACAAGAATCAGATTACGAATGTTCCTCTCAATGCAGCATGAGCACAGTGATTACCAATTGAGTAATGGCATGTTGCGGGGAAATCAAATTCCTTGGATTCCAAAGAGTTTTGCTTGTTGTTGTTTTTGTTCCTTTTGTGCAACAGAACGGTGGAATTGTGATTCTTTCTCAAGATTCCAATTCGAGGACTCTCGAGTTTTCAGAGTAGGTGAATTCCTGAAGATGTTTTGGCATGGCAAATATGTATGTACACGATGTCATCCATGGCCTACAGTAATACAACTAAAAGCCACCGTGTTTGAGTAAAATTTCTTTACATTAAATGCATGTCTCTCTCTCTCTCTCTCTCTCTCTCTCTCTCTCTCTCAATTGAGAGCTTCCCTTCGAATAATTAGGTAAGGATACGAAATTAATCCCCCAGCTTGAGAAGATGCAATTGCTCTCAGGAATGACGTGGGGGGCGACTCGTGGAGTGTTGAAAAAGGCAATGGTTACACGTGTCTCTTAAGAGGCTTGAGATAAATGTGTGGAAAGAAAAAAAAATGTCGGTGATTGATTGAAAAAAATCCCCCGACACGACCTAGTGACAAGCTTTTTCATTTTGGCAGGTTGACAAAATCGATAAAACATGTCTGTTGTTATACGAATGCTATTTCGAAATTTGTGTCAGTGGGAAAAAAAGTGCCCTCCGCCTCAAGCTATTTTTCTGACGTTAGATTCACTTCATTTTTGTTTACTTGCCGTCATTCATACGAGCTATCCTGTGTGATCTTTAGGCTGCGTATGGATGGTGGCTGGGGAAACTGTTTCTGTTCCAAAAGTGTTCCGGGAACACTTTTGGAACAGAAACGCGTATGGTTCAAAAATGTTCCGAAAGTGTTCCGCGGACCACTTTTGTGCCAGGGAATACTTTTGAAGGAACAAAAAAAACTTGCTTCCGGGATTTTAGAACACTTTTTGGAACACTTTTGAAACCACCATCCATCGTCGCCGACGCAGCTATCACTCGCCGCCTCGCTAAAAGCCGGCCGTCGGTCACCGGTCGCCGCCGGTCGCCGACCGCCTCCGCCGCCGCAGGTTGCTGCCAGTCGCCGCCGCAGGTTGCCGTCGGTCGCCGACCGGTCGCTGGTCGCCCGCCGCCGCCGGTCGCCCGCCGCTGCCTCCGCTGGTCGCCCGCCGCTGCCTCCGCCGGTCGCTGGCCGCTGCCGCCAGTTGCCCACCGCCGCCGGTTGCCCTCTGCCGCCGGTCACCCGCCGCCGCCTCCGCCGGTCGCCGTCCGCCGCCGCCTCCTCCGCCGGTCGCCGCCTCCGCCTGTCGCTGGTCACCGGTGTTGCCGCCGGTCGACGCCTCCGCCGGTCGCCGTAGCTGCCGACCGCCGTAGCTGCCGGTCGCCGGCCGCCGCAGGCCTCCGACGCGGCCACCGATCGCCGGCCGCCGCCGCCGGTCGCCGAGCGCCGCCGCCGGTCGCCGACTGAAAAAAGTGTTTTTTTTTAATTTACCAAACGCTTTTTTTTCCCAAAAATCGTAGTTTTGAACAGAAACACAAAAAAATGTTTTTGTTCAAAAAATGCTCCCAGGAACAGAAACGCTACCATACGCAGCCTTAACCATCCTCTCGATCAGAAATTCTTCAAATTTTAAGGCTTTGGCACAAAGAAAAAGTTTCAGAAATTACTATCCTCGAAGGCATAGTTTTATAATTTTTTAGTGATATATTTTTTTGAAGAAAAATTCGTCAAATTTTGGGGTTAGAAAATGAATCTTACACCCGGTCAAAGTTTTAGTGTCGGAATTCTTATTCTTAGTATTTATTCGGATCAGTTTACCATCGGGGGTTGGATCTTCACGCGGAAAGCAAAGCCACTTGCTTGGAACGATGGCTACACCTACATGTTCTCAATGGCTTTTTTTTTTTTTTTTTAAGTCTTTGTATCCCCTGCCTTAGTGGGTTTTAAGGCAGGGGATCTGGGCCGTCCATTGTAAAAATGGACGGCCCAGATTTTCTTTTTTAAAAACCCACAAAAAGCTAGCCCCCCTATATATGGGATCTCAGCCGTCCATTTCAAAATGGACGGCTGAGATCCATTAAGGCACCCCTGCGTTAAATGCAGGGGAGCCGGATCTTTGTACCGTTGGCCCGCCCGGGGGGTGGGAATTCCGTATTAAAGGTGAAAAAGGAAAACAAAGGAACCACATAACTCTCTCTCTCTCCCCCATCAAAGATAGATTGGTTTTGCCTTGCCCTAGGGTTTTCTCTCTTAGAGCGTGAGCAGATCCAGAGATGAGAAGGTCGATTGGGGTTACATGGATGTAGCCAAGCGGTTCTTGAAGGAGAACTACTACACGACGTTCGACTTGAACCGTGCGGACTTGGGGAACCTTTACCAGGAAGAGGCGGTTCTGTTCTTCGACGAGCAGAAGATCGAGGGCAAGGAGGCTATCCTGGCCAAACTCGCCTCCCTTCCCTTCCACCAGCACGACGTCTCCAACATCGACTGCGTCCCCTTCGGAGACGATGGCGAAGTCGTGGCCGTCGTCATGGGCGGCGTCCACCTAGACGGCAAGCGGGGACCCCGCACATTCAGCGAGGTCTGCCTCTCTCCCGGTTGTTATTCTATTTAATTACTTTTCGAGTGTGGAAGGATGGTTTTGATGAGACTGTCATTTAGTTGATTGAATATCAAATTGATGGGTTATATGTCACGAAGATCCCAACCATGCAAAACTTAACTGCGTGTGATATCCCTGTTTGGGTTATCCCTTCCTTCAATTGTTAGCAGGGTGTCTATTGACAAGATTTCTAGCCAATCCAATTGCCGTTCTCATGAATTTCCTGAAACACAAAACCCTCCAAAACAAAAACAAAAATTCTGACTTTTAGGCCTAACACTGCTCTGACTCTGCCCTCTAACACTGCTCTGACTCTGCCCTCAGGTGATTCACTTGACCCCAACGCCACAAGGAAGCTTTCATATAGCGCTCAACTTTTTCAACATGAAGTTTGGTTGAGGAAAGGATGGACATTGTCTCAGCAAGTGAACGCCCGATTTCCACCAGGAGCTTTAGTCTTTGTTGGTTTGGTGTCTCTGTCGGGACTTGTCGACAGATGAGCTATTTGGTTTGATAAGACAGATCTCTCTGTTTTGATGAGTTATGTGGTTTCATGTTCTTATTTGGGCGCCCGCAGACATATATCGGTGGATGTATCTCCAAGATTGCTGATATGAAATGGCCTTTATTTGCTTTATATGCGGTACATATATGTCCAATATCACATTAGCTTGCACTCTGATTTACATGTGTGTCGTTCGCACACTTATTTCGCGAAAATCCCTCGTAAGCTGGGTCCTTTGGTTGTCACGTGAGAAGAAATTGATACCTTGTCTTGCTTATTCATATCTAAGGGGTTTGCTGTGCTTAACTGTTTTTGCATTGTCTTGTTCTCCCACCTGAAAGGGTGAGATTGTTTCCATGTCGGTTCTTTTCCCTGAGGATACGGTGTGCTCCCTATTTTAGTGTGCTCCCCGAGCCAGATTGTCCCAGGTAATTGTATTTTCATGGAGAATTTTCAATTCATAGCGTGCTTTAGATCCCCGTATCTTTCCAGTTTTTGACAAAGTTATCCTGTTATGATATTGTGATGGAAAGAAACAGAGCAGTTCATTTCTCTATAAAGAATGTCCTGAATTGATGCTTCCCTTTTTTCCTTTCAATTCTGCATGAAGCCCACCTTCTATTGCATCTTTGATATTTCTGAATTCCTTTTTATCTCGCACGGTCTTTGGAAGAAGATGAATTTGTGGAATTCTGAAGGATAGGCGCTCTTGTTTTGCAACTTAGGGCAGGCTTTGTGATTAATCATAGATTAAGTTTAGTCCACAGTGATAGAAGGTAAATCAATTGTCTAAGCAAGGTGAAAGCTTAACTTGAATCTGAGTCCTCTAAGAGATGAAATCCTCGGTTCCAAATGCAAATGGAATTCAATGTCACGTCGAATCAATCTCTAGCATTTTCGCCTTTACTTCTCCTCAAATCTTTTGGAGGTGTTCGATTTCTTCTCTACAGCATTCCGTGTGACTTTGTGAGGTCATTGGGAGAAACAGAATTACAGCAAGTTTAGTTGCTACAAGTTATTTAACACGAGTTTTAAGCATTGTCTTCTATATTGCTTCTGATTGGGCATGACTATTAACTTCATTGGAGCAGCCTTTTTATGGGATAACACTTGAGTTGATCTCGGTGCATGTGCGGCCCATCTTTGAGCAAGTCTACCAAATACTGTGCCATCAGCGTACTCTGCCAACCAATGCCAGTTCAGAGCTTTCTAGCATACGACTTCACATGCATGTCATTAACTCCATGCTGATGACCTCTAGTTGACAACAATACATGTGAAGTGCTGTAGTAGGGCAAAGCGAAAATGAGGCCCATAGTAATTTTAGCGAATTTGTACAGGTCTTTAGGGAGTTCAGTTGAAGGTTTCTAGGGCTGCAAAGATCCCGTAGTTCTCGACATTGTGAAGAATAGATAGGATCCGACTCCAACGTTGAAAGAAGAGTAAAGAAAGAAAGAATCCATGGTTGTTTGCGGATGCTTGTTCCTTTGCTCACCTTCACGTGTTCTTTTCCTCACTCTGGCGGGTAACAGGTCTGTGACGACGGGTGTTACCATCATCTTTCTTTGTGTTTCTTGGTTCACCGAAAACTTCGTGACTGTAGAAAATATTTTTCATGGAAATGATTTTAAAGAAAATTTGGTTAGTTATTCATAAGTTTAGTGGCTTTATGGTGGGTTTGTTTCGTAGAAAATTAACCATTGAAAGATATTTTCTTTAAAAATGATGGTTTGTATCATATGCAAAGTAAAATAAACGAGAAAAAATTTGCGTCGTTCATGAAAATATTAAGACGTAAGCTATTGTCGATAATGAAAGTATTTTTCGGTGACTAATTATTGTAAGCCATACAAATAGTCATTTCTAGAGTATTATTTATCGAAATCGTTCTCTTTTCGCGAAATAGGCAGAGTTTTGTGGAACATGATTTCCTTTTCGCTAGAAAGGAAAGTCGTATTTCTCTCAAAGGAAAGTTTTTTTTTTTCCCGCAAATCCATTAATTTTCTCTCCGTCGAAATACTCTACAGTCGGAAAATAATCTTTCGAAAACGGATTTCCTCCTATCAAAATGGATCTTGTGTTTATTACTATTCATGAGATAGTATTGATGCGGGAGGGCAAGCGGCAACTGCCGTACTTTGACTGATGTCCATTGTGCAACTCCCGTGGGAAAACATGAAGATTTGCAGCCTTAAAAAAAAATAACCGCAAACGGTCGTTACGTACGTGGGTCTAGCTCGACGTTAATGTTGACGAGACATCTTTGTCGTGGGTGTTCAGCATCGGTTTTCCCAGTTGACTGATGATACAACCAATTGACGGGTGCCCACCCCGCCAACTCGGAGACTAAATTTAATACGCATTTCTTCTCTCGTATCATCCGTAATCAATTCATTAAGAATTTACTTACTTTACTTATCAAATACATTTTTCCCTGGGCGTTCGGGATAATATAAAGATTCCTCCCCAGAAAAAAAGGGCAATGCTAAGTGAATTTCTACGTAACCCATTCAGTTTATCTAAACCATTATCATTACACTGTTACCCGAGCCCCTTTGCACGGCTAGTCCGGTTGCCACGCGGCCGCAAGAACTCGGTATTTCTGCAAGAAAATCGGAGGAATTTCCAATTAGATTTAACGTTAATTTGTGAGAGAATTAAGCTCGCACAAGTCTTCCTTTCCCTGTTGATTTTCATGATTTCTATGGCACCTCCTTGTCGCACCATGCGTAATCAATTCATCGAAAAGTAAAAAATATTATATTACCAAGTACAGTGAACGCATTCGGTGAACTTTCTTGCCCAGAAATTATGGACTGCCGGACCAAACGGGGAAAATAAAATGGGCTTTTTTGTCATTCGATCATCCACAAACAAAATATAAAAGCATTCCTCCCAAAACCTCTCCCTCTCGAAAGAAAATGGCGAAGGAGTTCGAGTAGAACCACCCCCCGAACACTCCTGTTAAAGCTCCCCTAGATACAGATCCATCTGCTGGTAGACCAAATGCTACTTGTGGCCCAAAACGACTGCTTTTTGCATTACTAGAGTATGCCCGAATGATAATTGTCGTTCAAAGGCGTGACTAGTCAGCCTCCTTCGAGTCAATAAATTCTTCGAATGTTACTTGTACAGCAAGGCATCGTAGAGTATTGTCCACAGAGTAATGTGCAGAAAGAAAGTATCACAAGCTTGGATCTTCAAAGAGTGACCGAGCTCTTACGGCTGGTTGGAATAGACATTATCTCTCGTGATTCTCTATAAAAATTTCAGCACCAAAATCCTAGTCACGCACAGGAATAGAAGCGAGATAAGATTATCAATCAAGAAGCGTAGAATCACACGGCACGACGACACGAAGAAATGCACACAAGTGAGAATACAAACACAAGGCCCCATAGGGTCAAAGCATAATTAATTACAGTGAAAGAAAAAGCAGAGACTCTTCAGGCAATCACTCATTCACGCCTCGCTTCCATGCTACAATTCCATGAATGTAACTAATAACAAAGTGTTCATTCACATCGATTGACGATATGGTGAGGCGAGCCCGGACGACAGCGAGAAGTACATCGAAACTAGAGAGAGCTAGAGAGAGAGAGCACCTGGTGAGTCGTCAACCTCAGTGAAGGTGGAGAGAGAAACAAAGAGATTCACAGCGAAACGTGAAGAGGATGTGCATGGAGTGGGAGTCTTTTATAGTGATGAGAAGGTGCCGTCATGTTTGAACTCTATCACGTTTTAGGAGAGCGAAGTTGGCGCCCCTCGAACACCCCATAAAATACAACTTTTTTAATTATTTCAATTATTACAATGCAGGCATTTTGACTTTTTCCCCTTATTTTAATGAAGAATTAAATGAAACACGTGATTTATTTTAATGAAGAATTCAATGAAACGAAACGAGATGAAAATGGAAGAAAGCGGAATTGGACTTTTGAACCAAGTCCGAAGCAGAGTCTGAAGAAAACGAAATGAGATGATTTGTTGTAAATGGTGCTTCGGAGGCGGATCCTAACATTATGTCCCCTCGACATCAAAAGGCCATGATTATTTCAGAAGATTCTCATGATCTAGATCAGTCACTGGCAAGGGTGCAGAGATCCAAGGCGAGGCAAAAGGCTCTTGTGCTCCGGAACGTGCAAAGACATCTGGAAGTTGTTTACGTGAAAAAGATCCTATTGTTGACTCCAGCAGATCTGCTGCTTCTGGGGTTGCTCCTCCAATGTCTGAAAATGTATTTTCTGCAGAGCTGGTCAAGCCTTCTCATGCCAGTTCTGGCATCAATTCAATAAAAGAAACACAGATGGTCTATTTCAAGAGCAAGGAAAAGGGCAGCAAAACCAGCAGCGGTGGAGCCATGAGATGCTTGCTATCTGTAAACTGTCCAACTGGATTACTGGAAATGGATGCGCCTTCCAGTATTGATCTTGAAGTTCAAAGGAAGAATGAAGGGATACAGGAGATTCTTCGAGAAAGGAAAAGGAAAGCAACATTCGGTGTGGGGGAATAACAAGACCTCATAAGTCAACTGAAAACTGTCATATGAATGAAGCTTGAAGTCCAATAGTTCCTTCCCTGATGGAAAGATCAGTGGTATGGATAAGCTAATGCAACCGGTGAGCCAGGTTGACAACTCTATGGAGTTGAATGGAAGCGCCAGCACACATGGACTGGAAAGCAGAGATTGCCAAATCAATGGACATCAAAGTACTGTTGATTCTGGTGAAATCACACAGCTGAGATGTTCTTCCCATCTCCTCAAGATGATGATTGTGGTAATGGGAATGCATTAGAAACCGAAAACTTCTTGTTTTCAGGTTGTTCCGTCAATCAGTTGACTTCTAATCATTCTTACCAGCTTATCACAGTCTCTACACATAACCTGCCAAAAGCACACTGTACTACACCAAATGCCCTGTCCAACTTGAGCAATAATGTTGATCCAGAAAATCGTAATATAGATGCCGCTCAATCTTCAGTTGCGTTTGACCTGAAGGATCTCCTTTTGGCAGTCCATCTAACATTGATCCCGCTGATTTGAATAATGTGCCAGAAGCATTAACCTCAAGCCTTTGCTCTGATTCTAACATTCATTTAAAGCCCAAGCAACTTGACTTCGATGATGCTGGAGTGAATGGGTGCTGCTTGAATAATGTTCCTGGAGCTGTGTTAGAAGAAACTGTCGAGAACACAGCGCAAGGTAAAGGGCCGGACACCTCGAGGGAGCAGAAAAAAGAGCTTTGAAGAACTTGGATCTACTGGACATTTATCGAAAAACACTCTTGACAAGATGGGTCAGAAAAACACATGCCTAGGAGAGGCTGATGAGACAGTGGTGAGTGAAACATGTGGAAATGACGATGACGTGATTCCTAATTATCCCCTACAAGGGAAGACATCCAGGATGTCTTCCATTGATCATCCAATTAATTTGTCTGCTGCCTGTAAAAGTTTTCCATGCACATTAAATTATGGACAATATTCTTCATAGTCCGGTAAGAAATCCAATAGGGTAATGAATGCTTCCCGTGGGAAGAATACTAGAGAGTTTGATGCAGCAGAATCAACTGAAGTGGAACTTGGTCATCATAAACTAGACCCTGATTCTTATGGTGACCAAGCAATGCCAACTGAACTAATTAGTTCCACAACTACCGGTACTCCTCAATTTGCTCCAATTTTGGAGAATGTAGCTTGTTTCAAATCTTCTGACCATGAAAGTGTCAAGACATTACTGTTACAGTCCAAAGGCAATGGTTTTGCAAATTCATCGTCTCAGCTTGATAAATCAACTGAGCTAGCACCTGCTTCATTGAGCTTGCAGATCAATCCGTTGCCCAGTACATATGGAAATTGTGGAAAAAGAAAGGCAATCGGGGCAGAGGACGATGAAAAGAATCACATTTCTAAGAAAGGGTCTAAAGCATGATGTGACTGACGCATTTGAAACTCTGCTGATGCAGCAAATTCCAGAGGTACTCAATTTTCCGTTTCCAGTTAGAAACATTTTATTGTAGTCCTCTACTATTTGGAGAAAATTGGTGAACATATATAGTAGAGGTACCTTGTAGGAAAAAAAGCTGCTTTTAAGGGGTTGTGTAGAAGGTTGATTACAATCATCTATTGACTATCTATATGATGATCAACATGGCTGGCCTGGGTGCAAATGCAATTAGTGATAATAGGTCGGTTTCATTTGATGACAAGGTCCTAGATATCGTAGTTCCTTCTGTATACTTGTAATTGGACCCATAAGTATTTTTTGGTACGGACAGCTCCATGTTTTTTGCTATTAGTGTTTCGATCTCCATACCATAAAAAAAAAAAAAGGAAAAGAAAAAACTGTTTCTGAGAGTAAAGCCATCAAGTTAGGACAGCACCAGATAAAGCTCTGGACTAAAGTCTTCGTGTTACAAAGAGGTCTTGCTTGAAAGCATCAGATAATGTTTGGGGATTGTAGATCTATGTCAGATAGATAGTATTGTAAAATATTGGAATAATTAGAGTCAGTTAATTGATGCCAACATAAGAAAAACACATCTTTCACCTCAAATCAGCAATTTTTTAATATATAAAGCTCGTAAACCAGCTTTGTAGAGAAGTCTCTGCGTCAGCAATTTAGTTCACAATTTGCATCCACACTAAATGCATGTACAGTTATGGAGCTGTATTACTGCATTTGCTGCTCTATGCCTGTATGATGCAAAATGGTGCTGTAAACGTTTCGACCATTTTTCTCACGGGGTGTTATCTTGGAAGGATAACATGAAAATACAGGTTCCCATTTGGTGCATGAAAACCATGGGCAGACTCACTCAATTATTTCTGGTCTATCTGATGTTGAATCTGTAGCAAGAATCGAGGGCACCATGGATAAGGAAGGTCAATGCGTGACTGAGGATACTTTCAATCGGAAAGAAGAACATTTAGCTTGTTTGGAAGGGCTTGAACAGAATAAAGAAGCTCATAACCAAAGGAAATATGAGTGTCCTTACCCATCACCTGGTTGCCAATCCATGGTGCAAGTTGGAAAGGATAAAATAATGCCTGTTTTTGAGGGATTTGTCATGCCGGCTGATGATGAAAACTCATTTTCTGATGTTGGATTTTGCTTTGAGGTGCTGGATGTTCAGGATGGTATTACTGAACATGCTAGTGTGCAAATGCTGCGCTCCAAATCTGCTTGTGCATACACCATCGTCACATTTCTCCACCTCATACAAGCTGCATAAGGCACCGAACTTGTACAAGTCAGTTCCAAATGGTCTTCTTGAATATATGGATATCGGGAGCACGTTCTCTATGAATAATGGGGTGAACAGCTTCTTGAAAAAGGAAGTTGAACAGGCACCTTATGGAAGGTCTCACTCTGATTGCCTTCCTCTTTCATATGCTGAATCTGCCGGATATCAGAAGAAAACCTATACATCACACGTAAGGAAGTTATGGGATATAATTGCCTGTAAGTGTGGAAGTTCAAAGGTAAAAAGAAGCTTAAATCCTGAGTTTCCCTGCATTAGCGAAGAAAATGAGAACGTAGATGAGGTAGCTGATATGTCACAAAAGGGCATTGATTTAGATGTTAGATCAAGTGCAGCAAATAGAAAACCACTTGATGATATTACAGAAGATCCTAATTGTCCTGCTTCAGTTTCTGATACAGAGAATGAGATGACAAGGTATAGTCTAGATTCCATCAAAACAGAAACTAGCTTTGCTGGGACTCATAGAAAAGATAAACAGTAGCCTGGGAAGCGGGAAAGCAGCAAGAGGCATAGGGCAAGGGACAGTACAACCATGCCAAAAGGGCTGAACGGAGCGAAGAGGCCCGCAAAAGTGCCTAATAACAGGTTTAGTAATCCAAAAGCCAGCCTCAGGAAAGGTGGCCCCGGCATCTCAGAGATGGACTCTAAACGTGACAACATTGTGTCTCATATGGCTTCATTCTTACCACTTGTTCAACAAAAACAAACAGTTGCACCTTTCACAGGTACGACCACACCTTTTGCTACAAGTTCTGTTCTTGAGTTCCCTATTCAGACATCTGAGAGTGCTTTGGGTAAATGTCATGCTGCTTTTTGCCCATCAAGAGGATCTGTTGCTTTTCCTGGATTCCCTGTTGGAAATTTTGATGCTGAACTTTTTATGGTCATAGATTCTCCCACATACCATTGCTTGACTCAAATAGTTCAGTAGATTTACTTCATGTTCTCTCAAATTTTCCAGTTACTTTATCTAATTAGAGGAGCTGAATTTGATGTTTGAAATCCGTTTCACTGATGGTGGATGAAGATGGGATTTGTCATCTTATTTCTTTGAAGTGATAGCTGTTTGCTTCATGAAGAAACTTTAGATGAGTGTGGGCTTTCATCAGAATAACCTATTGGTTGCTTTTGGCTTTATGATGTTTATGTACATAAGATAAGTCTATACCGGATTTTGTTGCCAGTCATTTAGTTTTTGACTTCTTGTCTTTAATAGGGAAGAGGGACATTAAAGTGAGAACTCTTGAGGATGCTGAAGCTACAAAACGTCAAGCAGAAAAGAAAGAGATTGAACGTAAAATGAAGAAGGAAGCATTGAAACTTGAACGGGCAAGACAAGAGAAGGAAAACATGGGACAATTGGAGCTTCGAAAGAGAAGGAAAGAAGAAGAGCAGAAGAAAAAATTGGCTGATATTTCCGTGAGGAAAAGGCAGAGAGAAGAAGAAGAGAGGAGGGAGAAGGAAAGAAAAAGAAAACGTGTTGAACGTGCTCGGAGGAATCACGAGAACCAAGATATTCCTTTCAGAAAGGAGCAGCAAGGACCAAAATATCATGCTGCAGTATGATCTATATCTTGCTTTATTACTATCCTTTTTTTTTTCTTTTATTAGTCCTCATGATAGCATTGACCTCACATGTGTTTCGGGATGGAATGTCTCAGGGGAGGGAAACATTAGAGACAGAATAAAGAGGTGCTTTTTCCGAGAAGATAATGGAGAGTGAAGCTGAACCTGACCAGGGCTTAATTAGCTCTAAACCGTTTGCAACTGAAAGAATTTGTGTAGATGGAACATATAAGGTATAATTTCTATTCAAACAGCAATTGTTAATTTAGTGACTCACTTTAAATGACCATGCAGTTGTCATGTCTGGGAAGTTTCAGCTACAATAGGGAGCATGCGTCTTGCCAAATGAGTCCGCAATGGGCCTAGTCGCACTTTGTACATTTTCCTCGCGAGACCAAGGGTAACATATTCTCAATTAGCAGGTCATATTTAGTAGTTATACATTCTTTGGCAGTCGATCTTAAGTTTCCACTTTCTTCTCTTATGAAACGTTGCTTAACTTGATGACTCGACTGCCTTCCCTTATCAAGAGTGGGCCAACCTTTGGTACTTTCAGCTGCTGAGATTTTGTGTGCCTCAATTATCATTATATACTGAACTCGACTAATTAAATAGCCGTCTTGTTGATGTGGGTAGCGCTCCCTCAAATATTTTTTCGCCACAAGATTCAGATTAGGAATGTTCCTCTCAATGCAGCATGAGCACGGTGATTACCAATGAGTAATGACTTGTTGCGGGGAAAACAAATTACTTGGATTCCAAAGAGTTGTGATCATTGCCTTTTTTTTTTCCTTTTGTGCAGCAGAATGATGGAATTGTAATTCTTTCTTAAGATTCCAATTCAAGGACTCCAGATTTCTCAAAGCAGGTGAGTTCCTGAAGACGTTCTGGCATGGCAAATATGTATGTACACGATGTCATCCATGGCCTACAGTAGTACAATTAAAAGCCACTGTATTTGAGTAAAATCTCTTTACATTAAATGTGTGTTTGAGAATCTCTCTTTCTCTCTCTCTCTCTCTCTCTCTCTCTCTCTCTCTCTCTGCTTCTAGAATCTGAGATTAGAAAATGTAAAGCATATATATATATATATATATATATATATATATATATATATATATATATATATATATATTTCAATTGAGAGCTTCCTGGCGAATAATTAGGTAAGGATACGAAATTAATCCCCGGCTTGAGAAGATGCAATTGCTCTCAAGTTATGTGGTTCTAAATCTTCTGATCGAGAAATGATGTGAGGCCGACTCATAGAGTGTTGAAAAAGTCAAATGTTACGTGTGTCTCCTAAGAAGCTTGAGATAAATGTGCACAAAGAAAAAAAAATGTTGGTGATTGATTGAAAGAAATCCCCCAGCACGACGCAGTGACAAGCCTTTTCATTTTGGCAAGTTGACAAAACCAATAGAATCTGCATGTTGTTATACGAATGTTATTTCGAAATTCGTATCAGTGGGTTAAAATTTTTAAGCTTATTTTTAAACGATATTTTTTTGTAGTTTTTGAAATCAAATTTAATTTGCTTCAATTTTTTTTTTTAGAAGTCCACGTGGACTTAACTTTTTAATAGAATACCACTTTATATTAAAGATTAATTATAAATGCCGTTTATTAATTATGACCGGAATGTTCGGTGGTATTTTTTCTTCGATTTGGCATTTAAGTGATCCGATGGAAACTTTTATCACTAAAGTGAGTATTGTACATAATTTTTGACACTTATGCTATTCTTCTCTCCTTTTATCTAAGATTTTACATCACGTAGTTCTTACTAATAGTCAAGAGCTGAGATGAGACATGATAGAGGTGAGGAAAGGATATTGGATCACCGTTTGGCGAGAATACTCTCAGCGATGAGAATGTCCTCCCTTAATTCTAACTTTGGTCTTTTCCCATTTGCTGGTATCATAACGTCCCCTTTTCTTGGTCGCCGCCAAAGACCATCTATCTATCCATACTTTCCCAGCACAGATCCGCATCACACAAGGCAAAGTATATTCACAAACGAGGGATGAGGGCATAAACAAAATGCAAGGTTCTCTTCTCGTGTCTTTCGTTGATCTAGAAAGAGTCATATAATCATGTCTCGAGCTAATTGTCAGTAAAATTTAGGCGTCAAATTTGACCAAATAGTTCACCTCTGAGCCTGAATTGTGAGTTCCTGAGGACTTGATTCGGGCTTTTATAGAAATTTAAACTCTCCAAATTTATCTCCTTTATTGATCGGTCAAAACATTAAATCTTATTTTTGCACAAAACGTGCAAAGCACCATCTCTGGAAAAAGGGAGGCGCGGTGTTCAAAGCCGTGAATCTCCCTGTGGCCGTCCTTTCAGCAAAGCGAGCGACTTCTCATCATCAAGATTTTGGCTGCTCCCTCCACTATTTAAAGAATACGTCGTCAAGCGGAGTTTACGGGGAAGAAAATCACGGCTACAGGCGGACCCTTCCGCGAATGTCCCGCAAGTTTTCTTCCTTGCTCGCCAGCGATTCCCGCGATGCCGTGGTCCGCAATCCCAAGCCGATCCGATAAGATTCAAACTAAGAAAGTTTATTCCTCAGGACGAGGTAAATCTCTTGTTTTGAATATTTGATGAGTAGTGTTGCCAATTTTAAATTATTGCATATCCTTAACAATGCAGATTTGATTAGTAATTTCCTTACCCGTAACCACATGGATTTTTAATTCAATCTATAAGGAATTATTATTCTTAAGTTGATCCATAGGGGTTGAGATCAATAACTTGATTTGATTGCTATCTTTTAGATTATTGCCCTGCATATTTTAAAATTCTAAAATATTTTGCATCTAGATAGCTACCTCATATAGATTTGATTTAATTAGAATTTACATGTCGGTTTTATATTACATTCTAGGAAATACAATCTTTTAGACAACTTTGCATTTTTAGATGATTTCTAGAAAAAAAAAATTAAATTGGAAATCATCATTCTAGGATTAGAACTTGTATATTTATGTAGGTTAGGGTTTAGGTTCATTTAAACGACCCTAAAATATACAAGATAACTATTCTTTTGGCATATTTTAGTTTAGTGTCATAATTAAATCTGAAAATAGTAAAAAAAAATGTAAATTGCATGTCTTTAGGGTAATCATGTAGTTTAATTAAATTCATATGCATTCTTAGGATAATTTGCATTACACATGTCATTGCATTTAGACCGGAATTCACGCATATAGTTTAATTTATTTCATTTAAAAAAATGAAAACAAAAAAGAAAGAAGATCTTCTGGCACATGCTTCCTGCGATTTATCTTGAGTTCTGAATGTTCATTTAATTGATTGCGCACTAACCTACATCAATTACTTAGGTTAAAATAAATTAAATCTGCTTGAATAAATATTTTCATGAAATTCCGATAAAGAAAACCTTTCCATTAAATGAAATGGTACCGAAAGCGTGTTAGGATAATCTAGCTCAATCAAGTTTGCGTGCCCTTGTAAAATAAACTCTCATTATTTTACTTAGGTATGCGATCAACTTATCGTAAATTATTAGTGACAAGTTGCAATTTGGTAGAGTTTGTGAGAGCTCGAACACTATTTAGTAATTCATTAGCCTAATTTTTGGTCGCGACGTGAGGCACCCTCTGCCATTACGGAATGCAAGGGCTTTTCGAAACTCTGGGAGGTCAATGACAAAGGCGAAGGAAGCAGCGGAGCAACCGGTGGAGATGCGGAAGAGAGAGAAAAGGAGATAATGGCGAGGTGGCGGAGGCATGGTGGTGGGAGGAATTGAGAATTGGTCCGACGGTGGTAGATTATTGGTGTTTGACGAGAGAGTGAATAAAAGGGCATGTGCCAAGGTGGAAAAGACAGGCCAGTATTCTTGTAAGATGATGCGCGGCGCGTGCTCTCTCTCTCTCTACCCATTTTTATTTTATTCTTGCTGTTTTCATTTAAAAAAATGGAAAAAAAAATCGGAAAATCGAACTGAATTTTTGGTTAGATTCATCCTTAGTCCAGGGCAATGTTTGGTTCGGTTCGGTTCAAGCTTACCTGCTAACTGAACCATTGGTATCCATGACATTTACCCCAAATTTGAAATCAATATGTCATACGGATACAAGTTAGAGATTTTTGGTATCACAAATAAAAATTTGGGTAAATGTGTCATATTGATAGGATTTTGCAATAAATGTGTCAAACGGATACAGATTTGGGCTTTTTTCTACCAAAAAAAAAATGAAGCTAAACGTGTCATAATCCGTTCGGCCAATATTAGCCAATCCCTCCCATGTCTTCTTACGTGGCACGGTCGGCATTAACGTGAAGAATAATTTGTTTTTTTTTAATCTGATTTTTCCTTTAAAAAATATCTACGTGAATGCCAACGGTGCCATGTAGGATGATCGATGTCCACGTCCGCATTTTTTTTTTTGGGGTCTAAAAGTGATGGAAATGACTTTGTTAGCAACTTGTCAAAAGTTAAAGTTTGAAATGACCAAATGAACGAACTTACAACTGAATTGGCATCCAAAAAGTCCATTTAAGATTTTTTTTGGTGATTTTCCTCAAGCTTGTGATTTGGAATTAGCCATGAAAACCCACATAATCAAATCCAATATGATTTTTGACCAACAAAAAATTCAATATGTTCGAGATTATTGAGCTCCTAAATATGCTAGTTATTAAAATCAATGGTTATCGATTTGTATCTTGCGATTCGATTAGACTCAAGGTTTAAGCGGCATGAATATATTTGGGAAATCACTAATCTCCTTAATGGCAAGCAATTTGCTACGTATCCACGATTTGAGTGGTTCAACTTTTTGTGTGTAATTGCCTATCAAATGATGCGACATTTTGTATGGTTTCAAAATCATATGACATATCAAGATTTGTAATTTACATTTGAACACAATCCTTACGATAATAAAACAACTTGAAAGTCTTAACATTTTATAAATAAGAATCATTCGACTTACTCGAAAGTAAGTTGTCTTTTTTCCATATATCATGTATCTTATTCATCTTTTCAGATTTTATAATGTTGTCCACAGAATTTATCAATGTCTATGACACAAAATATTAATTTGAGATACTTCACCAGATCTTACGATTTAATTCCATTCCACCCTCACTTCACAATTCGTAATTCACATACTTAAAATTTGGATATGCTAAAAATATGGAACAAAAAGATGATAGCTGCTTGCGCTGAATGAACTTGCCGAATAAAGAAAGACGACTTTCATCAGCCATTTCAGCCACTATTGACCTCTTAATTTCATGCAGATCAACTCCCAAACTCGACCCTCCAAAGGAAGTAGTTGCAGATTATGGCACAACATGGTGTTCTTCGAATAGAGAATGAATGTCACACACGTAAGGAGCAGCAAGGGCAAAGGGTGTTAGGTAAACATCATTCTCCGATGAGAATTGATGCAACCTAATAATCATTGAACATAGAGTAGATGATTGCCCTCTTAAGCACGTCATATGTTGTTCATTGTGGGCTAAGAGCTACGCGTGTCGTGTTCCAAAAGTGTTTCAAAATCCCAGAAGCAATTTTTTTTTGTTTCTTCAAAAGTGTTCCCCGGCACAAAAGTGTTCCGCGAAACACTTTCGGAACATTTTTGAACCATACGCGTTTCTGCTTCAAAAGTGTTCCCGGAACACTTTTGGAACAGAAACAGTTTCCCCAGCCACCATCCATACAGGCCCTTAGCCTTCTCTTGGTTCGTCGCTTGATCTTTTGCTCCTGATGAACAGAAGAGAGAGTGATTCTCGATATTTGATTTTGTTGGGAGCTGTGCGTGGAGCACTGTGCAAATATATTTGGCGCTGTCCAATGTCTTTTTTTTTCTTTTGAAATCAGTGTTTCCCGCCCAATTTTGCCCTCCCCTCTTCAGATGACGTGGCCTCCATCTGGACCGTTGGATGCGAATCAACGGTTGGATTTAAGTGTATGTCACCATGACATACTTTGTAGTATGTCATGGGATCCAAATCCCTCTCTCGTGGGATCCGGATTCTCTACCTTAAAGGTAGAGAATCATTAAAATCCCACACCGTTGGATGCGAATCAACGGTTGGATTTAAGTGTATGTCACCATGGGGATCCAAATCCCTCTCTCGTGGGATCCGGATTCTCTACCTTAAGGTAGAGAATCCTTGCCCCTCTCGTGAGGGAGACATTTACTAGCTTTACGACAACTTTTTGGTTGTACGTGCCAAGATCCTAGGTGACTAGGAGAAGTATGTAAGCATTTGTTTATTCACCGGGAGAGGATCCTCTCCCATTACAATCCCCACCCTCCATGTGAGTGGGGTGGGGATTGTAATGATCCTCTACCATTAAGGTAGAGGACCCGGATCCTTATTCACCAACATGCAAGAAAGTGGCTCGATGGGATACGATCCTTGAAGTCAAAAGGTCATTTTTGTTGCAATTTCCTTATTTATTGTTCTATCCTTTCTTGGAAACATATAGCTTTTGGATCCAAGACGAGATCTCTTCCCTTTAGGCGAACCCTAATGTCATCTCTCGTGTGGGAGGCTGATACCAACTTCCGACGAACGGGATGACAATAAAAATCAAGCTTGTCTACTTGACAAATCCAGCTGACCCCTTCCTTTCCGCGAGCCTGAGTTCTACACAAACCCTTAACCTTTATCAAGAGAAGAAGATGCAGCACTCCCTTTCTTCAGCCATCAATGCTGCTATTTTTTTTTTTTTTTTGTAGTGCCCCACCAATAGATACCTTTCTTGTCGACTTATGTACAATCATCAACCCATGGACATCATCTTAAAATGTGGTGCTTTCTCAAGTATCATTTTTTTAATGCAGCAATGAAGCAAAAGAATTACCAAGATTCCATTTCTTCAGCCATCAACGCTGCTACTTCAACTTGCAGTTGGACCCTCCTCCAAGATTTCACGATTTTCATCGCCAGGGTTTCTGAGTAATGTCAACTTTGTATCATATCTTGTTATATCGGTCTATTTGGGTGAGAGATTCGTGATTATTACGCAAGGTGATACAATGATTTTTCAAATCAAGTTAACACTACCCATTTTCTATCACGAGAAAAGGGGGCCCAAAAAAAAAAAATCTCAAACATTGTCGGAAATACCAAATCTTTACTAAAATTTTTAGTTCCATAACCTAAACTAGTTAATATCTTTGATAGATGACTGACTGCGTGTCCTATTTTGATAAATGACATAAAAAAAAAATATATCACATCGTTCAACTGATATCGGCAAGTTCACTTTTTTTTGTACACGTAGCATTTTTCAAAAATCTAGCTTGAGAAGTGAATTGTATATACATGCGTCGGTCTACATACAAAGCCACGAAGAACAAAACCTAATTTCATCGTCTTTAATCATATCATTCTCCTACTCCGTCTACCATCTTTTTTTTTTTCTCCTCCCTAACCATTTGTCCTACTTATACATGAACGATTTTTGTATTGAAGCATTATTTGCTCCGCAATCATCGATGCAAGAGTTGTCTCGTTTTTTCAACACAATTTCCAGCGTACGTACCCAATATAAAGAGGGATCAAGATCTTCTTGATTTTGCTCCAAATACTAATCGATCGAGTACCTACCAACATATTATCCAGAGTCATGACCCTGGACGAGCGACCGCGCAGCAAGAGATGCGACTCGTAACGACGAGCTTGAAGCTACGATTTGGAAAGCGATGGTCAGGGCACAATTTTTGGGAGACATATCAAATACTCACAATCATTGGACCGTGTCTTGTCTTCTCCCACCATGGTTGGATGTTGATCCGAAGGTAAATCATCCACTCTTTGGATGTTGGAAAGAGCTTCTAGATCTAGGGACTCTCCAGATTTTATAGCTTGATTTTCTGCCATGATCAAGCAAACTGTGAAAAACTCCCTCCAAAGTTCTGGCATTAAAAAAAAGAAGGAAAAAAAGGTGGGAATGGTGGAGCGGAAGCTAGGTAGAAGAGGATGGCTCTGATACCATGTCACAATATGAGTACCAATGAAAAGCTAAAAGGAGGAATGTATTGCTTTTCACATATTGAAATGTATGAATACAACCATATTTACAGTACATAGAGTCTAATTAATCTCAATAAGAAATATACAGAAAAGGAAAAAAAGGATCAAATCATCGATATACAATACTCTAGTTAATCAATTAAGCGCAATCGTACCAACCTACGATATCAATCAGTGTCAAGGTATATTCATCATATCAATAAGGGATAACCATATCTCCAACAGTTGTTTCCCTAGTTTTATTGCATCGGATTGCTATGGACAATTCACGCAGAAGCAGATAATTCTAGAGCAAAAAAAAAAATGCTGTAAACTAGATAATCACAAGCAGACAATTCTAGAGCAAAAAAAAAACGTTGTAGGATTCAATAAGCCTGAAAAATAAAAATAGCTTTTGGAGGAAAACTACTTAAAGAGCACTTGATTCGAAATGGTTAATATGCCAACTTGTTCTTAGTAAGCAAATTTGCGATTGATGGCAGATTGGCACTCCGTCAGCATCGATTGGCCAAAATTGATTGGAATGACTGAATTAACGTAAATGCAAAAAATTTAGCACTTAAATGACAAAAAAAATCTAGGATTGGATTAACACAATTACGATAGATATTCACAATCCAAGAGTGATTGTATGATTGTCTGGTGGTATTCGTTATTGATGTTGTTGGGAGTGGAGTGGGCATAATCAGCCCACTCTCTCCCTTTTGAGCTAACACAATTAGCTAGCTCAATAGAAAGAAGTTAAAAAATGAAATAAATAAATAACAGCAAAAAGCATGAAGAGCAAGCACACATTTTACATTGCATCCAAGCTAGTCATGATGGTTGGCTAAAACAAGTAAAGCAAAAACTAAACAATTTTTTCTCGATCAGAATATGGATTGATGTCAAACCTAATAAAAAGAAAGAAACCAAGACAGGAATTTCTCAACGAGTCTCGCTTTAAGTCCATTCAGTCCAAATTCTTTCGCGCATCCGAAGTACATACAATTAGGTGGCGTGCATGAGCCTGAGCCACCCTCCAGTAGATCTGCGGGCCTGCATCCTTGTTAAAGACCTATGAAAATGGTAATGCATGACAACCGATTTGTCATGCACGAGAATGAAATAGAAGGTCATCCACAAAAAGGCAACATAAGTGTTTATTATCATTGGCCATGACAGCGCCTGAGTACTTGCCACAGCCGAGCTCACCCAAGGCTTCGCTGGCCTCAGGGAAACTCAACCTCATCAACCTTACGCGAGGCTCAAGTTCGTCGACCACAGGCAAGCTCAACCTTGTCGGATCTAGCAAGGTGGAGCCATGCCCGAGGCCAGCAAGGCTCATCCGACAAAGGATGTAATAAAAGAAAAAAATAATTTTAAATTTTTAAAAATTGTAAAAATAAAATAGACTCGTTAAGAAATAATTAGAAAGAAAGGGAATGTGAATGAGTGTGGACAAGAAAGATGAGAGAAAAAGATTTCTTCTTTTCTGAAAAATAAACTTCTTCATGAAACAAATGGACCTTAAATTTGATATGTTCTCTAGGCTTGTTTTTCCCAAGTTACGAGGTTTCTTCCAAGGTCAAAAATTCATGAATAATGCATTGACCTGAAAATTGTGAGATGGGCTTTGAACTAACGAGCATGGGTCTTGTGGTCTGCTGAATCACCGAGCCCATTAAACCCAATGGATGGGTTCGATGATCCTCAACAAACAGATTCCTTTTAGTTTTGGCATATAGGAAAATTTTTCAAAAAAGTTTTAAACTTATTGCATTTTTGTCGATTCAGTCATAAACTTTTTAATTTACCAAATGATTCCTAAACATTTTTACATTTTATCGATAGAGTCCACCTGGACAAATTTTACTAGAAATCGTTGATGCGGATGCTTGGCATCCTATGCTTACTGGCATTAATAGAGACAATATTTAAAAATATTTTTCTGTGTACTTATTAATTTTTTTTATTTTTTCTTTCTTTTCTTTTCCATACTGTGAAGTCGCTGATCACTTTAAGAAGAAAAAAGAAAAGAAAAGAGAAAATAAAAAAAAAATCAAACAATATTAAATATTATTAAGAAAATTATACAAGTTAGTGCTGGCCATGTTACGTGGGATAATCGATGTCCATGTCGACAGTTTTGATCAAAATTAGCATGATGGACTTAATTTGCAAAATATGAAAAAGTTTAAAGACACAAAAGTCCAAAAGTTTAACGATATAAAAAAGGATTGATCAAATTCTATTGAGTTTGACTCATAATGATCATTTATCAAAGAATGACTCTGGTTATCAAATGAGATAAATCGCTCTCGAAAAGGAATCTATTGATTCTTTCCTAATTGGTTGGTGGCCGAGAGTTTCGGATTTAATACCGATATTTTGGTAATAAATTCAATAAATCTAAGTGTAGTCCTTGATGTGTTTTTGCACTCGAGGGCCAATCTCCGTCCAGCCCGAAGAGACCTTTGCACCTCTCTCTGTTACCTAAACTTTTGAAAAAGAGTTCCCACTTCCACCACTTAGGTACGCTTGGGCTGGAGACGAGCTTTTTGGTCTGATCCCCAACTCAGTATGCTCAAGTGCTCCCATTGGCTAGGTCAAGCATGGACTTCTCTCGCAATTATTTATGCGGTGTCTAGTATGGTCTTCTCTTGTAATTCCTTATGCGGCCGTTAAGAGCGATCGCCTTTCCACGCCATATTGCTCAAGAAATGACCTTTTTCGAAAATTAATATTTGCTATACGAAGAACACGATACAATATGGCGCTATTGGGTGATGTACCTAGTTATAAGTCTGCTTATTTTTCATTAAGAGAAAGAAAAAGTGGATGCTGTCTAATATCTATTGAAGATCTATCGTATTGCTTAACAAATCAATTTGAATAATTCTAGGGAACATACATACATACATACATACATACTGCGAAGTCCCAAAACTTCACGTGCTAGACTTGTGTCTAATTTTTTTTTTCCCTTTACACAATGAATTGCATGAGTATAATACTAAACATATCACTATATTACACAAAATTAGTAATTTATATTATCATACAGTACACAATACATATATGCATCTTTACAAAATATGCCAGACCCGAGAAGGGTTGTCGGTTCCTATCTCGGCTGGTTTCTACAATACACAGGCCTGCATGTAAGAACATTGGACTATTAGCTATGGATTGACCGCTACACCCGTAGGCAAGCCACTCATTCCCTCCGTCGTCATTCCTAGAGGGACCATTGAACCTTATCACGGGTCTGACCGTCTCGTCATCCACATCCATATACCCAAGTAGTGAAGCAATAGGCGAGAAGTATAGGTGACCCTACTTCCGTCCATACAACAAAACTAAGTTTAACATGTATCAAATCGGTCTGAGGTACCAATACATCCTCATATACTCGCTATATACATAGGTACTCCAAAGCATGGTACACAGGATCCATCCTGCAAATCTCAAAAATTAAACAGTGAAAATTAAAGAGTGAACTAAAGCCCAATAAATGAAACCTCTAAATCTAAGTTATAAAACCCACTTAACACTCAACCTGGTGTACCACAAAAACGTACCGATAATGATGTCGCATGTGATGTGATGGCCGGATCAAACCTCATTCCGGCTATCCCAGGATCGCCATAGCAAGAAATAGAACGCTGTACAGAAAAATAAACGAGCTTGTGCACATTGTGCACCTGTTTTGGATTCACCAGTCTTTAAGCGGAATTCCGACGATCCCTTAGCTTAGGCGCGTCACCTCTATAACCCTCCGGAATCCTGGCGTTGATGAAACCGCCCTCCTTAGTTCCCTCTCTTGACTTGATGAGAGGAAGTGGCGTGGAATGAAGATTAGGGTTAGAGAGGGTTGCCTTAGCCTATTTATAGAGTTTATGGCAGGCCCTCTCATCACGGGCCGGGCTGAACTCGGCCCACACTAACCAGGCCCATATTAGGCTAATTAAGAATCCTTATATATCACTTTATTAGACCAACCCGTTAACGGTAAATTAATTCCGTAAAACGGTAATTATGATCTCAATTAATATAAGCCCACACTTAGGGAAACTCTAACGTTCTCCCACTTGGGCGAATATTAATTGAAAATGTACTGTATATGCTCATCTCTATGTTGGTCTAGAGATTATTCTTAATGCTAATCCGATTCCATAGAGTTTTAAACACCGAATCATGACAGTAACTGCATAAAAATATATGCAAAGCCGTCCATGGTTCAATTTTTCTTAAGTTTCGTTTATTCCCCCCCCCCCCCCCAAAATTAAAAATAATTATTATATATCAATTTTTCTTTTAGCATCAATAATTTTTTTATATGAATATTTTTATCATCGAAAAAAAAAATGTTTATCCATTCATTTTTGTAATCGAGGAAAGGGGAAATTTTTTTTTTTTTTTGAGGAAAAAGAAAAAGGAGCCTCCAAAGATGGAACAACGGGTGTGATGGCGATGAAACGCTAGGGACAATGGGAAAGGCCAAAAAGAAAAGGGCCACCTATGGATTTTGGGCCCCCTTGGGTTTAAGGCCCATTTCTTGCTCAATAGGGATTCTTGATCCTGTGCAATGTCTACTGTTCAGCAACCTAAGCCCTTTCTTTACCGACAAGACAATCACGAGAGAACATATGGATGATCATCTACCTTTCGTTTCTAATTATTTGATGTTTCGCTCATCGGGTTTTTAATTTCTCGAGCGTCGCGACGCCGACAATTAAATGTTCGGTCCTGCCCGTTGGGTTTCGTAACAATTGCTTAGGGACGTCTCGATCTTACTCAAAAGTCAGCATGAATAAAGAGATAGAGACATATGGCTGCCACGTAAGCACTTGGCATTTCTGTTTGAGCATTTGACCGAGGGACTAACATTGCAAGAATAGATCATTCTTCAAGAATCCGATTGCACAAGAAAAACAAAAAGTCCACGAATAATAATTATGGCTAAATCAATCCATATGATTTGATGAGGAATGATGGAATATTGGGGCGTCTCTATTAATTGATCAGTCGTATAGGCCTAAATGAAAAAATTATAAGATTCTTTGCATCAATTTAAAAAATTCATGGATTTCATGTGCCATTATCCCCAAAAGGACAAAAAAAAAAGACAAAAGGAAAAAAAATAACTGAAATTTTTGAGAAAAATCTAAATGAAACGAAAATATAGATAACAAGTGAAGTATAACAAAATATTAAGCAAAAGTGAGACTCCGATAGAAGGCCAAAAGAATTTATATTTCTCTTAAAAGTGTTTTGTGAAAGCTCAAATTGAAAAATCCTACAATCATCTTAAAGACTAAAACTTGAACTTTCAAAAGTTGAAATTCCTTAAGTCTAAGAAAAAGTTAGAGCATTTTTTTTATAATAATTGTAATGTTTATGTGACTCTTACTAAAGCATGCCCCTTTGTTACAAGTGCATCAGTTTGGGGTTTTTCGTCGTATTAATCCTCAATAAAATCTAAATTGACCAACCTCATCAAAAAATGACTCAACGAATAAAGTTAAAATTGCGAACTATCTACCCACATCCATGAACAATGTGTTAAATTAGATCCATTATCGGTATTTATGACTAAGAGGTTAATTCCAAACAAAGAAGAGGGAAAATATGTTTTTATGCGGAAAAATTGGCGTTCCTACTAGATTTCAACCTATAGAAGTAATAATAAAAGAAGAAAGAGTTTGTCTCAGTAAATATTTTTCCCATGTTCAATCAATGTCCTCACGCCGGGTTTATCCGGCACCGAAGAATAGCGGCCCCAATTTTAATAGTTCGATGACTAAGGGGCATTGAAGTAATCACATTAAAAGTTTAGAGATAATGACACATTTAGCCCCAGAACCGTGGCTAAATTTATTATGTCTTTGAAATTTTAATTTATTCAATATAATGCATGAATTTTAACTTAGTATATAATATGATCTTTGAATTTTTAATATGTTCAGCGTAGTTATTTCAATTCAATATAGTCATTCAATTAATTCAAATTTAGGAATAATATTAAATATTTTTATATAGTTCAACGATTAAATTTAATATGTAATAAAATTTCATAAATTATATTAAATTAATATAAAAAAAAATTAAGCACGTAAATTAAAAATTTGGGTTAATATCATCAAAAACTCCAAACTGGTACATTTGTGACAATCTTACCCCAAATTATTTTTTTGATCATGAAAAATCCCAAACTGGCATACTTGCGACAAATTTACCCCAAAATGGTACAATTGTGATAAATTTACCATTCGTTAGTTTTCTTTAAATTTTACCGTCGAATTGCTGAATTGGATGACACGTGGCAATTGTTGGGTGTACACGTTATCCTATATTTTCTACTGTTGCGTCAATTTAAAATTTTTTGTGGTATTAGCTCAATTTAACGGAAATTAACAGTGGATAAATTTGTCATACATGTACCTGTTTAGGATTTTCTATGGTAAAAAAAAATTAATTTGGGGTAGATTTATCATAATTGTACCAGTTTAGGATTTTTGGTGGTTAAAAAATAATTTGAGATAAATTTGTCACATATGTATCAATTTGAGGAGTTTTTTTGCGGTATTCAAAAAAGTTTTGAATCCATATAGACATTTGTGTCATTTTTCCAAAACAGCGGACTCAGGCGACGTCGTCGCTGAATGACTCGTCGGCCGACTCTTAATCCCTTGCTAAACCCTCCAGGCCATGACAGGGGAGGAGCCCTGACAGAGGAGGAGGAGCCATGTTCAGGAGTAGCCGAACGATCTCGTCGTTCCTGAAGCGGAACAGAGCTCTGAATGGCTCCTACCGAGACGCCGCGACGCTTCCCAGGCCTCCGGCGGAGCACCATCCGTACAGGTTGTTCGCCTCAACCGCCGGGAGGAGCTCGTTTCGCCTGTTCGATTCGCTCCCCAAGGTAGGTTTGATCAACTCCTGCATTTCGAATTCGATTTTGCCTCCCTTCTGCCCCCGACATGGGGAGTATTGGGGTTATCATTCCGGAAGGGTGATTCGAAAGGCGTCGCCTTGGGGATGAAATGGCTTCGCCCGTCGGAGTGGTTCGTGAAATTGTCCTAGTTTTTGGATGTGATTGTCGTCGCCAATCCTCACAAGTTTCTTGATAAATGTTATTGCACTGATTCTCTTTATGTCGTTTCTCTTTTGAAGAGGAAATAGTTAATCTGATAAATATTTGCTCTCCTTTAGGACGCTTGGTCACGTGGAGGTGATGTCTTGGCTGAATGCGTGTTTGAATTCTACATTCTAGCTTTTCTAGTCGCTGTTTATCATAAGCTTTCTTGTTAATTTACTTGAAATATGAGCTGTAAGAATGTATCAAGCTAGATACTTCCTGGCTTTAGGGGAATTGAAAGGGATATTAGAATTACTTGCATTTCTCGTTAGAGCTATTCTACTCGTGTAAATTTCTTGCTCGAATGGAATCCGCTGGTTTTTTCTTTGTTTTGTGCTGCCCATTGAGCAGTTCTCTCCTTCTGTACAAAGGGAAGATCCTGACTCTTGTTACAGGTGAGGCATTTGCCGCTATGGAGGAGCATGTCCACCACTGCGTCCATTCCCTTGCAGAGGGGGTTGAAGCTGCTCGTGACTGGAGGGCCTCAAGCTCAAAAGTGGGTTGGAATCTGGCTTTTTGGGTCGGCGGCATGGGTATTCAGTATGGTGATACTAGGTGGTGTTACGCGTTTGACTCGTTCCGGTCTTTCCATGACTGATTGGAAACTTACCGGTGGCCTTCCTCCTCTGTCTGATGAGGAGTGGTTGCTGGAGTTTGAGAAATATAAGCAGTCTCCTGAGTATAAACGGTATGGTCAAGCATGGGATTGAATTGCATCTAATTGTTCTGAAGCTAAAAATGAAATCACTGCGGACGGATTACTTGAAAAGTAATTTGTTGTCTCAATTTGTGTAGTGTTCTTCCTATTAACACTATAGCTTAGGACGACTAATTGTTCAGACTACTGTCTTTTTCTAGTTTTACACATATTGAGGGAGAGAATGTCTTCTGTATTATACTATGAAGTTTCAATTCCTTTTCTTCTTCGGTTGTTGGAACTCTTCATTGTTTATTGCTATCATAAGTAAAAACGGAGCTGGTACTTTTAGTTTAAATTGAATTTACATTTAATCCATGCTTTCTAACATTGCTTGGCTCATGCAATCTCATGCAGCGTAAACAGAGGGATGAGTATTGAAGATTTCAAATTTATTTACTGGATGGAGTATGCCCATCGGATGTGGGGAAGGGGTCTGGGAATCATGTTTGCTTTGCCATTTTCGTACTTTCTTCGAAAGGGATACATCACTCTACGCCTTGGGCTGAAACTCTCCGGTCTTTTCGGTCTTGGTGCTGGGCAGGGTCTAATTGGCTGGTGGATGGTTAAAAGTGGTCTAGAAGTAGGTAGCACTCTCATATGTTCAATTCTATATCAGCATGCCATTTTCTTTAAGGATTTTCCTTCTCTTCATTTTAATTAGGAGCCGCCATCTGAATATGCTCAACCAAGGGTGAGTCCATATCGTCTTGCGGCTCACCTAACTTCAGCCTTTGCCATTTACTGTGGCCTTTTCTGGACTGCTCTTTCCGTCGTTATGCCGGAGCCACCTGCCGAATCAATAGCTTGGGTTGGTGGGGCGGCAAAAGTTAAGAGACTCGCCCTTCCTTTAAGCTTACTGGTTGGTGTTACAGCCATTTCAGGAGCCTTTGTCGCAGGAAATGATGCTGTATGTAAATTCACTTTCTACTTCAAAATTTATCTTCAAAAACATGCAAATAGATAATATAGGGTTTCTTTTTCTGCTATCATAAGATAGGATGACCTCATATGCTTACTACCAGGGACATGCATTTAATACTTTTCCAAAGATGGGGGATACTTGGATCCCTGGTGATATTCTCGAAATGAAGCCACTAATTCGCAATTTCTTTGAGAACACGTCATTGGTGCAGGTATCTCTTTTTTATCACAGGCTTCACTTTTTTCAGTGAATTCCCTTGAATGTAATTGTTTATAGGATGTTTTTGGATACTCTTCCAAGTAACAGCAGGTGCGGACTTGGGTTTTTCCACTGGTTTATATGGTTCTTATGCAATTCCTCGAAGATGACTGTAAAAGTCATGATAGAGATCGTGCAAGAATAACTGATCTCAAAATTGATGAAGTCATTAATAAAGACAGTCTGCAAGTTAACAATTGTCCGAAAACTTTTTAGTTCGTTCAACGCATGATAAGGTCGTGTCTATTGTCTTAAGATACTGGCATGTATGTACTGTGCTACAACTACCATGTGTCGGAATTGTTCCAGTGTTACTTACAATGCACTATGACGATAGAAATCGTTGCTCAATGTGGTCTGGTGTTTGTAATTTTTTGCTCTCAAGAATAGTGTCGTATAGGTCATGCCGTTTAATTGCTGCGTCTATTGTCCTTGACATACAGCTTGACCATCGCATTCTTGCAACAACTACTTTGGTCGCAATCGGCATTTTTTGGTGGTCAACCAGAAAGCTAGACATACATCCAGCAGTTCGATCATTGATTGGAAGTACTGTTGGCATGGCTGCTCTTCAGGTGACTTCCTTAGTTTGCTGCTCTCTCTTGTTTCTGACTAATATTTCCTTCCTCTGGTTTCTGAGTTCTTGGAAAAGAGCGGTCTTTGTCGTCCTATGAATGCAGATTCTGAGTATTGCTTCTTTCTGCAGGTGACTTTAGGGGTATCGACTCTTCTATCTTACGTGCCTGTTTCGCTAGGCACTGCACATCAAGCTGGGGCTCTGACCCTTCTCACTCTCATGCTTCTGCTAAATCACACCGTGCGTAAGCCGTCACTATCCCTCCTCAAATCTCTCCCTCAGATCGTGAAGCCAACTACATGACCATAGTCCGACAATTCTTGGAAGGCTATTATTTACCGTGTTTCCTCCTCGTGTTTCAACTATTACCCAAGTTTTACCAAAAGAGGATCCGGTTCTTGTTCTGACCCTTGGATGCTCTCCGTTTGAACAACTTGTGGTGTCATTGACCCATTGCCATGTAGTCGCCTTCGATTCGCAACGCAACAAATTGTAATTTGAGAAGAGAACAATTTCATTATCGTAGAATGGATTGGATAACCTGAGCAGTAGGTTTTATATATGTACAGAAGTGGAGAGGTATTTGTGGTCAACAAATTTGACGTTTCGACACCAAATTGATAGATAAGTCTGCTTTTAACGTGAAATCAAGATGTAGATCGACTCATATGCTCAATTTTCAACTTTCAATTAAGCCATGGGAAAAAAAAATAGAAATATGAAACGAGGGCATATAATATAAGGTCTGCAGCAGTCAAAATAAAATACTACACTTAGGTCTAAGCCATAATAAACTCTGTTTAATTTAATAACTCAAAGAATGTTCAAAGTGGGGCGTAAAATGGAACCCCTCATTTAGGTGCTGTATTTATTAATCGAACAGAAAAGGAGAGAAATTATAAAAATGATTATCATTGGACAAAAATAGAAAAAAGGCTACAATAATGGTGTCATTTTTATTGAATTAACCTCATTAAAAATCCTAAATTAATACTGTTAAACATTTAGGTACTGCATGAAAACACTTCTAATTTTTCATTTCACGCTTCTAATTCTTTCTTTCCTTGCCAGAAGTCAATCTGGCAGGGAAATCCGTTTGAAAAACACCTTGCCGAAGTAAAAATCCATTTGGTAAAAAAATTGACTTATGATAAGATTTTCAACTTATGGCAGGATTTTCAACTTCTGATAAGATTTTTGGACAATTTCGAGAAGCAAAAATTATTTACTTCTCGTCTCCAGAAGTGATTCACATCTTTGACGACTGTCACCGCCGCCAACACCCGGCCTGCTACCGTCGCCGCCGCCGCCGCCGCCGCCGCCGCCGCCGCCGCCGCCGCCGCCGCCGCCGCCGCCGGTCACTGGCCGTCGCAGATGATCAGCTCGAGCTTATCCAGTACTTCTAATTAGACATCCTCGTTTTAAGCTCTACATATGCAAGGAGTCAGAGGATTCTCCCATATATCATAGTTAAGAAATGTCTCCTCGGGCAATCCGGCCCTTGTCTGGTGGATCACGACCACAAGCTCAACAAATGCCTCCCAACCCATGTAGGAATCCCCGAAAGATTTAGACATGAGGCCTTATCATGTTTTATTGATTTAAGCCGATGGCCCATGTATCTTCGTGTTCTAATTATCAATTTAGCTAAATTCCCTCCATGGGTCATCACAAATACGTCGGAATTCAAGCATACTAGAAAACAGAGAGCTGCCAAGCTTGTCACATGCTTTCTAAAACCATCAAGCTCATCCTTTGTCACCTGTTATTTGGTGTGATATAAGTGAGGCTCTCGGAGTACCAAACTCGATGCCTACCCATACTCATTAAAGACTTTTGAAACTTCTTGCTGATAAAAATATTACCAAACAAAGAGCCCCAACGACATTCTCAACCGAATCTTCCAAGAAACATTGCAGAGTTTCAAATGTTGCCTTTTTCTATCCGAAACGAAAAAATCTTTCCAAATCGAAAAAAAACTATGTTCTCATCTAATTGTCCTTCCAACGTTCATACATTTACATTTCAGTATGCGTGAAATTGTACTTGGGTGTCTTAGAAACAGTGACATAAAAAAGGTTTCGCTTGATAGTTCGAGTGAGTGATGAAAGGAAGCAACCATCAAAGAAACTGCAAGACAAATCAATCTCCTTTGATTGTAAGTTCTCTGCCACTCACAGCCTATGCACAATTTCAAGCTTCGACATCATCCACTACTTAAGAATTCTTGGACATACTTCAAAAGGAGGCATTTCATTTCCAGACCTCAGTTCTCTTTCTACCTAGATAGGTATATGTAATAATTTAATCTGGATGTGTCAAAACTTAAAAAGCAGTATTTAGTGGCTAAACCTGCGATTGCATGAGAAAATGGCAAAACTATAGAATAATTTGAGTTTCCTTGGGATGACCCATTGCTCGCAGAATCATAGCAACTTCCCATGGCTCAAGAGGACATCGGCCTTCCTTCCTCTTCTGCAGGGCCAGCTGCCATAGATGAGAACCATTCTGCCCGGAAGAGCAATACCGCCAAGGCCATTCCTATTTTTCTGTACTCAGCAATTTTAGTTTTCTCCTCCCTTTTCCCCACAAAATCACAAAAAGATAAGCCAACCATTCCCTTCTTAAAACTAAGATGAAGCGCCCTGTTTCAAGATACAGTCAGGTCCATGAGGTATTACCGTATTAGAACCCAATAAATGATTAGCGAATATTAAGTGATGTAGTTGCATACATCTAGGGATTCTGACTACCAGTGCAGTTTCTCATCCTTGATGCCGGTAAATTCGACATTTCTTCAATTTTAGGGAGAAACTTCACCAGCATGGTAATTCACGCTGCACCTTAGTATGTTGATCTATGGGAGAACATTATTATACCTAATCAAGAAAGGATCAATGATAAGAAAGGACATAAACATATTTCGCTCGGTACCTCAGACTGACAGAAAATCGATCTACATATATAAATAATCGACTTTCCCAAGGCGATCAACAAAAGGTTTAAGCGCCATGATCATTTTCTCCTTAATGCGGGGTAGAACGTTGTCAATATAAAATCTTACGGGTGCAAATTTTTTATTATTCTTCACTGTCCGTCTATAAGACAATCAAATATTGAAGCCATTAATGCCAGATGCAACTCTAAGTAAGCCGTCAACCATGTCATCATACTTGCAAGTTGAACACCAGTTGAAAACCACAGCTTTTCTAATTGGTATTGCCAGAAATAGGTCAGAGATGTGCTCTATTTGACTGGTTCACAACTTAAACAAACAATTTTTACTAAACAACTTTTCTTTTTAGTTCAGAGCGTGAGATGAAGGACATAAAGCTGAGATATCTTCTAAGCAGATGGTAAGCATACTAAACCTCAGAGACCACTAAATTTCACTTAGGAGGTGTGAATATGCAAAAATCTAAAACCTGGTTTGGGCCTAAATGATGCAAAATTCATTGAACATAAAGATTTACTACAATCGCATATCTGCAAAAGCATTCCCATGCAAAGAGCCATTAATTTATCATCCTGGAGTTAAAAGTATTGCCTGAAACCTACGCTTGCTGTAGAGGCATGGATAATTAGGGATATCCAACCAAATAGGCCAATAAGCATAATTTTCTCATTCAGATTGATAAATTGTTAAAGCAGAAATCATTCTGTGATTCTTTGTTGATTCAGTCCGCCCTCAACATGGATGAATATGTAGCCACTTGTGTCATTCTCAGGAGGAACATCTGTACGAAGGAATTCTGCATCACTTTATGATGCTAAAAATTGCAGGAATATTTTTAAATGGCACGATATTCCATTCAAACCCAGAATTATATTTAACAGCTTTCGAGAAAAGTATGACTCTATAAGGCAGCTTCTGTCCACAGTAATTGTTTGAAACATTCTTCATCACCTACCGCGAGGTGCATCTAATGATCTAATGACGTCGCTATAACCGGATGTTCTTATTCATCATATCTAGCTTTTGGGAAGGAACTTACCATAAGCCAGTGCGAGATCTAGAAACTGCAAAGGAAAGAAAATCTTCCCGCACAAACATGACAAAGGAGAAGAGGTAAATATCATGCCCTTCTTTATCAGGCATATCAAGGCCCAGGGTTGTTAAAATATCATCTATTTAAGAAGCAATTGCCAGAAACATGTCCTTACAGCAACTCTCTCAACTCCTTAATCAAAGTTCTTGATTGACTTCAACAATCAACTGCAATGCCGAAGCACTCTTTGGCCTTCACACTCATTGCTCTTGTTCATCTCTTGTGCTCTGACAAGAATCCAGGTGCGAATATGCACTTTGTAGTTTCGATACTTAGCCGTGTCCAGCCAAACATCTTCCTCTGATTAAGCAAAGACTCTGCATAGAGGTGTTGCTGTCACCAACAAAGAAAAGCCGAAAGGTATTCGAGCTTTACAGGTATGATCTCATTGTCTAGTGGTCCACAGTATCTGTGGATAACATGTTATAATGCTTCAAGTGGTTCAACTTCTATTGTGGTCTCAAATAAGGATTATTATTGGAGAAATATAGCTCAAGAAGGTCACATGTATAGGGTTCTCATCAATCATCTGCAGCACATGAGCCTCTCTCTGTAGTTAGCAACCATGACCAGTTGTGCAATTTCAAGCTTCAAATACAATCTTTGACAACCTGAAAACCACAACGAACTACATGAAGTAATGAATGAAGTTGAGCAGAATGCACTTGTGCATTAAACTTCCAAGAAGAAAGATTAGATCATCGATGCAGGAACCTTTTCTTTCATCCTAGATTGTACATGCGAGACCAAGAGAAGAATAAGCACAGACAGAGTTCATGTTTGTGCAGCTGAGATCAAACTCCTCCATATTTGCTTGCAAGTCAAAGGATAGATTAGCTTTACAAAGTTACCAAAAACTTACAATTGCGATTAGCAAGTTTTCATGTAATTTTCCAAAATCTTGCTGGTGGTTCAGCGCACAGGAGACCAAGTCAACCGCGCTTGGAACATTGACGGACTTTGGTGCATTGCGAAGCCTTTCACTGATTTTGATCAGCTCCAGCGCAAAAATAATAATAATAATAATTGTTTGTGCGGATTCGAGCTATGCTGTGAAATGTGATGCCACAAGATGGGGGATACTGGTATACTCCAGGAAACAAGGTCTCAGAAGCATCATTCGACATGAAACTCTACTACCAATCACTGTTCCACTCAATTGGCGATTGCTACTTCAACGACAGTGCTTTACTCATTTCTCAGGATCCATGTGAGCAGCATGATTCCTTGTTCAATAACTTACATGGTTTCTGTTTTTTACGTGCAGCTTGGGACCATTGCCAATATCCATCTTATTAGAAGACCGCGTAGCCACATGAGGGTTGGAATCACAAATGAATAGAGGATGAGAATGAAACAGTAGACATCGTGTTGCTGCAGAGCATTTTACTCATTTTTCTTATTCTCGTGTCTGAGGTATCCTAAGAGTAGTTTGGAAATGGGACTTCACTACTTACTATACCTACATATTTCAAATAAACATCTAGCCCTCGAGGATTAGAGATTGAACTATTGACTGCGACGACTTAAGAGAACAGAGAAGATTCTTCATATGTCATGGAATATGATCACAAGGATGTCTTTGGTTTTCTTTTGAAGCATCATAACAACTTAACTCAGTTGTCACTTCCGACCAAAAAAAAAAAACTCAGTTGTCACTTGTCATTTTGTTTCTTCATTGTTCATTTTCCTTGAACCAGGTATTGCCTCTTTCATTAACTTAGCCCTTTCTCTTTTTAGGCTGTAGTGCCGATCTTTCGAATTTCGACCCCACCACCGATTCTAATTATGTTCTTCCCCTTTTCATTGACATAGTCACCTCTCTTTCTAGGCATAAGCAAATAAAAGTGGTTGTTGGTTAGGCAATGTCGGCGCACCTCTTTGGAATTGCTTTTGGAGAATAACCACAACAGGACCTTAGACAGCTCCGGGGATGATGATTCATGTCGTTCTGTTTTGCATCATCTTGTCTTAAGTTGGAAAAGTGGATCAAATTCACAGGAAGTGACCAGTGCAGAAAACATAGGAACAAGAAAATGAAGTAACAGAGAAACGTAGTGCACTCAATGTTCACCATGTTCACAACTTATAATTCTATGAGAACATGAAGATTGACAATGTGAATTCATCGCAGAGTCAAGTACTTGGTTAAGAATATACACAAGAAATATAACAAGTTTCTTCATAACTGAGTTGTCATTACTATTGACACAAGTAAACAACTCAACTAGAATCCTATAATATACAGTAAAGGCACTCTTTGATGCAGGGACTGCGCACTACTAGCTATAGTCAAGCCTGCAGAAATATGTAGCAACCTAACGTCCTAAGCGATGCTTTGAGAGCCTTTCCACAAATGCCAAAATTATATCGGTTTTCGACCCATGGTTCGATTATCACTTATGCTTTTCGATGAATAGAAATGCTAAAAAAACACATTCTGAGTAGTGCCCATGAGCTATTAAGCAAAAAAACACATCCTCAGTTGGTCAGATCCATTTGTCTAGGAAGTTCCTTCCCCTTCTTTATCAGGCATATCTAGGACCAGGGTTGTACAATATTCATCTATTTAAGAAGCAATTGACAGAAACATGTCCTTACAGCAACTCTCTCAACTACTTCATCCAAGTTCTTGATCGACTTCAACAATCAACTGCAATGCCATAGCACTGTTTGGCCTTCATTCTCGTTGCTCTTGTTTATCTCTTGTGCTCCGACAAGAATCCAGGTGCGAATATGCACTTCGAAGTTTCGATGCTTAGCTGTGTCCAACCCTACATCTTCCTTTGATTAAGCAAAGACTCTGCATAGAAGTTTGCGGGAAACTACTTGCGTATCCATTCATCTCTTGTCTACTGAGCAGTAATGTCATTTCTAATGGAGTGGCTACGTTTTTTTAGGTGCATGAGGTGTTGCTGTCGCCAACGAAGAAAAGCCAAAAGGCATTTGAGCTTTACAGGTATGATCTCATTATCTAGTGGTCTATGGTGTCTGTAGATAACATGTTATAGTGCTTCAAGTGGTTGAACTTCTATTGTGGTCTCAAATAAGGATTATTATTGGAGAAATATAGCTCAAGAAGGTCACTGTACAGGGTTCTCATCAATCATCTGCAATACATGAGCCTCTCTCTGTAGTTAGCAACCATGACCAGCTTTGCAATTTCAAGCTTCAATAAAGACCAGAATTCAAAGGTCAGCATCTGTATACCAATAATAATCACTCCAATGTTCAGAACAGTAATAAACCCTGACATGATTACGCAGCGCGATATTCTTTCGATTACTACATAAAAAGCCATCCTTCGTTCACACGCCTTTCAATTTTATTATGTGAAGTAAGCATCTGAGAAATAACAATATGCATTGCTTTATAGCAAGTCCTTGATAACTAAACCAAGTAACTTAGGGCCTGTTTGGTAATGTTATTGTTAAAAAAAAAAAAGTTATTTCAACTTTCACTAACTTCTCTCTAAAATATTAGGGAGGCCTGTACAAACCCTTGAAAGCATACGCTCAAACTTGTACGTCGAAGACGCGGTCAATTAAGAGACCCAAGGAGGTGTGACCAACACACAGAGCTCAAACCATGTACAGCCAATATCTCTATGTTTTCCCTTCGCTAACAAGCAGACTAAACTAGGCGTGCACATTCAGTTCTTACAAAACTGAATATAAGAAATGTATGTTACACGAAGAAGTATTAAGACAAAGTGCTGTGCACAAGCTCCAACTAGTTTGGAGAGAACTAATCAGAATCTTACCTTGTGCTACAGTGAAGTTCCAAGCTAGCGCAGCCCTTCTTGATTTTTCATTTGAGAGAATTTACATTGCCAACTTCATACTGGATGGGTCTTCCTCCGCGATAGCACCGCTCGGTATGGCACCCCACAACATCTATTTCAACTCTTCTTCAGTAACACATGGCTCACAGTCGAACTCCATCGCAGAGAGTGAGGAATAACAAAGGTTTTCAACGAAAGAGTGTCGCGTTTGTATAGTTATGGGGCACACTGGATGATTAACTATAGAGACCAAAGTTTATCTTCTAATCCTTCTGTTTCCTCTTTTTTTTTTTTTTTTTTTTTGTGTGTGTGGGGGGGGGGGGGGGGGGGGGGGCGCTGATTATGCTATGGTTCATAGCTGCCACTTTATGAGACTATAATGTGGAGAACTCAATGATAAGGATGAACTGTATCTCTCAAATGAACCACAAGTCAAATACTAAATCTGAAGTCTGGAAGAAACGGGATGACTACCAGCAAATATTCACTTTAAAAGTTCATATGCCCCGTTCCATGCTATGACAAAAAGCACTAGTTTCTCTCTTCGAGCTTCAAAAAGTTACTTTATGGGGAGATCTCCAAAATGCACTAAAACAAAAAGAAAAAGAAAAAGAAAGAGAATTCATTTTAATTGAAGAACCATGTGAATCAGAAGCAAATATACAGTCATAACATGACAGAGGAAGCTGCAAACAACCAGCATGTAATTTTGAAAATACCTCCTTCCTTTCAGTTTCAAACCAAGCATTTCTTAGCATCCCGACCGACAAATAGGTGACTATCCTCCTTCCTATCGGGGTATATAATATCAAGGAGAGCCATGCAACTGGTCTGACCTAGAGGTACCACGAACAGTAATCATTAACCAATGCAATGCGAAGCACGGAGAAGAGAGATTGTAAGATGGGAAGTTTTCAAGGCAAAAAAACCGGACGGACATCTCTAATGCACAAGAAAGAACTTTAAAAAGTTCTGGACTTACCACAAATCTGGCAACCTCTGTACCATTACGAACTGCTATACTCTTGGGAGGGATATCAGTGCGAAACAAGACAGGCAACCTAAACCAATTACTCCCGAACATGTCAGATATGCTTTGAGGTAAAAACTTCTAAAGGAAGCAACTTAAGCTACAATTGGCACATCTAGTCAAGCAACAGTCCTGATCTAACCAAAAACATTTAATGAAAATTCACCTACCCAATAATCTTCCCACTTTAAATTTCTCAATGGGTGAAGCAAAATTACAGGAAAAAGATTTCAACTTGAAAAACAATGGACTTACGGTCATTACTCCAGTTGCTGCACTAACGCCAGCTTCGCCAAACATCGCCGTTGGCAGCATCCGTTACTAATGGAATGGAGTAGCCACAATGTCGACCACTCTGAGCACGTAGATGTAATGAAGCAAGAGCAGCTCTAAAATCGCCAACTTATAATTGCAAAAACGTATCGTGGTCGAGAATCTTGCCATATCAATTCGAAGCATTCTAAAAGATACCATTTTCATGCTCTTTTTCAGCCAGTTCACGCACCCCGAAAACAGACTTAGTCGCCTTCGATTCGCAAACGCAACAAATTTTAATTTGAGAAGAGAACAGATTCCATTGTCATGGTATGGTTTGGATAACAAGAGCAGCCGCATGTATATATGTACAGAAGTGGAGAGGTATTTGTGCAGGGTCAACCAATTTGACGTTTCAACACCAAATTGATAAAGAAGTCTTCTAGTTAGCGTGGGAGAGAGGAGCGATGTTTATGTCAAGTTTTAATGTGAAATGCAAGATTGAGACCGACTCATATGCTCAATTTTCAAATTTTCAATTAAGCCATGGGGAAAAAAAGGGGAAATATGAAAGGAGGGCATAATATATATATTTGGTAAGGAGGAGGGCATATAATATATGGTCTGCACTAGTCAAAATAAAATACTATACTTAAATCTAAGCCATAATGAACTCTATTTTAATTTAATAAGCCAAAGAATTTTCAAAGGGGTGGTCCAAAAAGGGAACCCCCCTCATTTAGGTGGTTCTTGTCCCATACCATGTGCCTTGCATTTGGTACGGTCACGTTGGTGCTGTACTTATTAATTGAACAGAAAAGGAGAGTGAAATTATAAAAATGATTATCAAGGACAAAAAAGAAAAATGGCGGCAATTATGTGATGAGGGAGGAAAGACAAGAAAAAAGGCATTTGCCCTCTAAAATCCCGAATTAATACAAATAACACATTTGCCCTCGAGTAAATTTCGTATCACATAAAATATCAATCTGGTGCCTCGTGACATATTTTATCCCAAACTAACTATTATCTTGTGAAATTTCCAAAAGTGGTATCCATGCCTCGATGAACCCTCTTTAAAATGCGTACTTACTAATACCCATGAATGTTTTTTTTTAAAGCCAAATTTATCATTCGCCACGTCAAATTAATCTTTGGAATAATGATATAATAATGTGCATTATGATCCCCAAACTTTAAATTTGTACAATATGATCCTTGAACTTCAGCTAAGTGTGCAATTTGGTCCCTGAATCTTTAGCTTGTTCAATGTGGTCTCTAGACTTTTGCTACATGTTCAATATAGTCCATGGACCATATGAAAGTGCTCAATGTAATCCTTCCATTAATTTAAGATCATGGATAAATAATGAACATTTTCGTATGGTCCATAGACTATATTGAACATGTAAAAAAAGTCTAGAAACCACATTGAACAAGCTAAAGGTTCAGGGATCAAATTGTACGCTGGGCCAAAGTTAAGGGACTACATTGAATAAATTAAAAGTTCATGGACCACATTGCACATTAAGCAAAAATTTATGGACTATTTGTGCCATGTTCTCTTTAGAGATACACGAAATTGTTGACAACATAGTTGTTACCAGAGTGTTTTGATTGTTTTTTACTGTCTTTTTTTCCCCACCCGATTGAGTTTGTCCTTTTGACTTGAAAAAAAAAAAGGAGAATGAAACAGCTTGTATGCTCTTATTTAAGGGATTGAGATTTCCTAAGCAATGTTAGGAAAATATTGTCAAATCCGAGCCGTCCAAATCAAGATGGACGGCTCGGATTTGATACACATCATCTATAAAAAAAAAATTTGAATTTTCTACCTAAATTTTTTCCCCTTTTGATGGATGACGCGTATCAAATTCGAACCGTTCATTTTGATTTGAACGACTCGAATTTGACAATGCCATTAGGAAATCCAATTCCCTTATTTAAGTACAACCAACGGTCATTTTCTCCCGCCGGTGAGAGAGTGGGTGGGACTTCGACAGGGCTGAGGGCTTTATAGATAACCTTTATAAGTCATTTGCTTCACGTCCAAGGCTCCACCACTTCAGATGATGACGTCATGTCCATTATCTCCGGACAAGTTTCGGAAATCTTCCACCATGGAAATCGTAATTAAGTGTTGATCGTATTGCGTAGTTAATTACGGAAGGAAATTAATTGGGGAAAAAAGGAAAATAATAAATAAGGAAAAAAAAAAGGGAGGAAGAAGAAGAAATGGAATGCGCGTGACAACTGTGTGGAAACCGCCGCTAATTACGAAACCGTCTTCAATGCTTTTTATTGTTTTATTATTATTATTATTATTATTATTTCACTTTTTTTTTTGTCCTAACGAGAAGTTGCGAGGGAGATTCCAGGCACGACCCCTCAGCTGTCTCCGAATAATTTCTCCGTCGGTTTTTTTTTTTTTTTTTTTTTTTTTTGGGAATTTGGGGATTATTAAAATGTATTGAATTTCTTCGTCTTCTCTTCTTCATCATCGTCTTGTTCGACAACTAAGAATAGGATGACCTCCTTTTGGAAAGCATTCTCGGACGCGAACAGCGCAGAGAATCAGGTGCCGCTTCCTTCGCATCCCTATGTTTTCTTCTGCTCCTGTCTCTCTCTTTGTTTTCCCTCCCTCCCTCGAAGGGATTCATTCTCTCTCGGTCTTTGTGTTTTCCCCTTTCTTTCTTTCTTTCTTCGGTTCAACTGGGTGGTCGCTCATCGTTTCCCATTTTCTCTGGTCGTCAGCCGATCCACTGGTCTTCGGCATTGTCCTGATCTTTTGCCCAGGTTAGGTGCTTTCCTCTGGATCCGAGCCTGATTCTTGCCTGCCTGCGTGCGCAATCTGCTGTGGGGTCACGGGGAGAGGGATCGTTAAAGCTCTCTTCTTGAATCAATTGTGGGGTGGATTGGCGCCGGTTGCGCGAGTTTGTGCTATGTTCGTTTAGATCACCGGTTGAGCGGTCGTCGGATTTGCTTTCTCATGTGAAATGCATTTTGATGCTTTCGAGGGGACGTGGATTGTTTGAATCGGCGATTTCGATGGCGAATCTAAGCTTGTTCGATATGCTGTCTGTGGAAGAGGTCAAGTCAGTTCTAGGGCAGGTGGCTTGTCGTGATTTACACGACGGTCCAGTTACGACATAGCACATGACGATTTTTCAACTTTTGGGCAATTAGTCATATAGATTAGATCGATGTGAACGGGATTAGATAATGACACTCGTGAATATGTTGAGGAGGATGTCTGACATGTTTGTCCTCAATTGGGAGCAATCTACTTGCCATCGTGTTTTGTCTGTCTAATTTGCTCTGGGTTTTCATGTGGCATCAGATTCAGTTGGCCTTTCTGGGACTTCTTTCGACCGTGATCAAAGTACGTGGGGCATGTAGATGCACCACCACAGTGTTATGGATAGGAGATTCTTGACGTGCTTTTTGTAAAAAGAAAATGGATCACAAGTTGCAAGTTGGCGATCGACCTCAAATCGAAGTATGATATCCAAAAAATTAGACGAGCATATTTCTTTTAGAAGACTTTGTCATACTCTACACTTTCCTTTCCATGCAATTCCTTTTTTTCGTTAAGATTTCTCCACTCTCTGTTAGTTATGTCTATGGCATACATTTTATTCAAATACCAATTCCTATTGCTGATGATTTCTATTAAAGGAATTTTATGTAACAGATGGGATCGCTTCAGGAAAGACCAATCCATGATTTCGACGATGAAAGTGCTTCCAGCACGTCGAAAGTTTTTCCGAAGATGAGTTCTTTTCATGCAGCCGAACAAGGGCCGTTTTCAGGGACTTCACGAGTTGGAGGTGTTAACATGTTCAGTTGTGCATGTAGAAGTATAAAAATAGTTGTCTTCTCAAATAAACTCAACTTGCTTATGCCATTTGGTCCGGTAGCCATCTTGGTTCATAATATGACTGGCCATCATGTGAGTTATGATCATCTACATTCATATCTGTTATAATATAGTGCATTCAAGAATGCGCTATTAATTTCTGTAGCTGGACTGCAGGGGTGGGTTTTCTTTCTCAGTTTACTAGGCATTACACCATTGGCCGAGCGTTTAGGTTATGCTACAGAGTAAGACCTTTTAGTTCTTCTGTTTGATAATCTTTTGGACATGTGGTTTGATTAAGGCTCATGTCTATATCTTGTTTGATGTAGGCAACTGGCTTTCTATACTGGTGCTACAGGTGAGATTCACTGAAAATCCAAGTGTAAATTAGATGCGACCATACTTACTGTCCTCTCCCTTCACATTTTTTTCCTCTAAGAATTGTGTGGTATCTATAATTTAAAGGGTTGATGGGGGTAATTTTCAAAATTTCACAAGTAATTGTTTTTTGACAGGAGATGATTTCTAGTATTTTATTTTGTTAATACCTTAGCGTGTAATGCACACAATCGTTCCTTACCCATATGAATGTAATTGCGAAATCTGAGTCTCTCACTAAAGCATGCCCATTTATCACAAGTGCATCAGTTTGGGGTTTTCCGTCGTATTAACCATAAATAAAATCTAAATTGACCAACCTCATTATTGGTATTTATGACTAAGAGGTTAATTCCAAACAAAGAAGAGGGAAAATATGTTTTTATGCGGAAAAATTGGCGTTCCTACAAGATTTCAACCTATAGAAATAATAATAAAAGAAGAAGGAGTTTGTCTTAGTAAATATTTTTCCCATGTTCAATCAATGTCCTCACGCCGGGTTTGTCCGGCACCGAAGAATAGCGGCCCCAATTTTAATAGTTCGATGACTAAGGGGCATTTAAGTAATCACCTTAAAAGTTTAGAGATAATGACACATTTAGCCCCCAGAACCGTGGCTAAATTTATTATGCCTTTGAAATTTTAATTTATTCAATATGATTCGTGAATTTTAACTTAGTATATAATATGATCTTTGAATTTTTAATATGTTCAGCGTAGTTATTTCAGTTCAATATAGTCATTCAATTAATTCAAATTTAGGAATAATATTTAATATTTTTATATAGTTCAACGATTAAATTTAATATGTAATAAAATTTCTTAAATTATATTAAATTAATAAAAAAAATTAAGCACATAAATTAAAATTTTGGGTTAATACCATCAAAAAACCTAAATTGGTATATCTGTGACAATTTTACTCCAAATTATTATTTTTTATCATGAAAAACCCCAAACTAGGTATACTTGTGATAAGTTTACCCCAAATTGGTACAATTGTGACAAATTTACCCTTTGTTAGTTTTCTTTAAATTTTACTGTCGAATTGCTGAATTGGATGACACATGGCAATTGTCGGGTGTACACGTTATCCTATATTTGCTACTATTGCGTTAATTTAAAATTTTTCGTGGTATTAGCTCAATTTAACGGAAACTAACAGAGGATAAATTTGTCATATGTGTATCAATTTGTGATTTTTTATGGTAAAAAATTAATTAGGGGTAAATTTGTCACAATTGTAGCAGTTTAGGATTTTTGGTAGTCAAAAAAATAGTTTGGAGTAAATTTGTCACAAGTATACCAATTTGGGATTTTTGGTGGTTAAAAAATAATTTGAGGTAAGTTTGTCACAGATGTATCAATTTAGGAGTTTTTTTTGCGGTATTAACCTTAAAAGTTTTGAATCCATCTTCCACGTTTTATCAATAGAGACATTTGTGTCATTTTTCCAAAACAGCGGGCTCAGGCGACGTCGTCGCTGAATGACTTGTCGGCCGACTCTTAATCCCTTGCTAAACCCTCCAGGCCATGACAGGGGAGGAGCCCTGACAGAGGAGGAGGAGCCATGTTCAGGAGTAGCCGAGCGATCTCGTCGTTCCTGAAGCGGAACAGAGCTCTGAATGGCTCCTACCGAGACGCCGCGACGCTGCCCAGGCCTCCGGCGGAGCACCATACGTACAGGTTGTTCGCTTCAACCGCCGGGAGGAGCTCCTTTCGCCTGTTCGATTCGCTCCCCAAGGTAGGTTTGATCAACTCCTGCATTTCGAATTCGATTTTGCCTCCCTTCTGCCCCCGACATGGGGAGTATTGGGGTTATCTCTCCGGAAGGGTGATTCGAAAGGCGTCGCCTTGGGGATGAAATGGCTTCGCCCATCGGAGTGGTTCGTGAAATTGTCCTAGTTTTTTATGTGATTGTCGTCGCCAATGGTCCCTCACAAGTTTCTTGATAAATGTTATTGCACTGATTCTCTGTATGTCGTTTCTCTTTTGAAGAGGAAATAGTTAATCTGATAAATATTTGCTCTCCTTTAGGACGCTTGGTCACGTGGAGGTGATGTCTTGGCTGAATGCGTGCTTGAATTCTACATTCTAGCTTTTTTAGTCGCTGTTTATCATAAGCTTTCTTGTTAATTTACTTGAAATATGAGCTGTAAGAATGTATCAAGCTAGATACTTCCTGGCTTTAGGGGAATTGAAAGGGATATTAGAATTTACTTGCATTTCTCGTTAGAGCTATTCTACTCGTGTAAATTTCTTGCTTGAATGGAATCCGCTGGTTTTTTCTTTGTTTTGTGCTGCCCATTGAGCAGCTCTCTCCGTCTGTACAAAGGGAAGATCCTGACTCTTGTTACAGGTGAGGCATTTGCCGCTATGGAGGAGCATGTCCACCACTGCGTCCATTCCCTTGCAGAGCAAAGAGGGGTTGAAGCTGCTCGTGACTGGAGGGCCTCAAGCTCAAAAGTGGGTTGGAATCTGGCTTTTTGGGTCGGCGGCATGGGTATTCAGTATGGTGATACTAGGTGGTGTTACGCGTTTGACTCGTTCCGGTCTTTCCATGACTGATTGGAAATTTACCGGTGGCCTTCCTCCTCTGTCTGATGAGGAGTGGTTGCTGGAGTTCGAGAAATATAAGCAGTCTCCTGAGTATAAACGGTACGGTCAAGCATGGGATTGAATTGCATCTAATTGTTCTGAAACTAAAAATGAAATCACTGCGGACGGATTACTTGAAAAGTAATGTGTTGTCTCATTTTGTGTAGTGTTCTTCCTATTAACACTATAGCTTAGGACGACTAATTGTTCAGGCTACTCTCTTTTTCTAGTTTTACACATATTTAGGGAGAGAATGTCTTCTGTATTATACTATGAAGTTTCAATTCCTTTTCTTCTTCGGTTGTTGGAACTCTGCATTGTTTATTTCTATCATAAGTAAAACGGAGCTGGTACTTTTAGTTTAAATTGAATTTACATTTAATCCATGCTTTCTAACATTGCTTGGCTCATGTAATCTCATGCAGCGTAAACAGAGGGATGAGTATTGAAGATTTCAAATTTATTTACTGGATGGAGTATGCCCATCGGATGTGGGGAAGGGGTCTGGGAATCATGTTTGCTTTGCCATTTTCGTACTTTCTTCGAAAGGGATACATCACTCTACGCCTTGGGCTGAAACTCTCCGGTCTTTTCGCTCTTGGCGCTGGGCAGGGTCTAATTGGCTGGTGGATGGTTAAAAGTGGTCTAGAAGTAGGTAGCACTCTCATATGTTCATTTGTATCTCAGCATGCCATTTTCTTTAAGGACTTTCCTTCTCTTCATTTTAATTAGGAGCCGCCATCTGAATATGCTCAACCAAGGGTGAGTCCATATCGTCTTGCGGCTCACCTAACTTCAGCCTTTGCCATTTACTGTGGCCTTTTCTGGACTGGTCTTTCCATTGTTATGCCGGAGCCACCTGCCGAATCAATAGCTTGGGTTGGTGGGGCGGCAAAAGTTAAGAGACTCGCCCTTCCTTTAAGCTTGCTGGTTGGTGTTACAGCCATTTCAGGAGCCTTTGTCGCAGGAAACAATGCTGTATGTAAATTCACTTTCTACTTCAAAACTTATCTTCAAAAACATGCAAATAGATAATATAGGGTTTCTTTTTCTGCTATCATAAGATAGGATGACCTCATATGCTTACTACCAGGGACATGCATTTAATACTTTTCCAAAGATGGGGGATACATGGATCCCTGATGATATTCTCGAAATGAAGCCACTAATTCGCAATTTCTTTGAGAACACGTCATTGGTGCAGGTATCTCTTTTTGATCACCGGCTTCACTTTTTTCAGTGAATTCCCTTGAATGTAATTGTTTATAGGATGTTTTTGGATTCTCTTCCAAGTAACAGCAGGTGCAGACTTGTGTTTTTCCACTGGTTTATATGGTTCTTATGTAAAAGTCACGATAGAGACCTTGCAAGAATAACTGATCTCAAAATTGATGAAGTCATTAATAAAGACGGTCTGCAAGTTAACAATTGTCTGAAAACTTTTTAGTTCGTTCAACGCATGATAAGGTCATGTCTATTGTCTTAAGATACTGGCATGTATGTACTGTGCTTCAACTACCATGTGTCGGAATTGTTCCAGTGTTACTTGCAATGCACTATGACGATAGAAATCGTTGCTCAATGTGGTCTGCTGTTTGTAATTTTTTGCTCTCGAGAATAGTGTCATATAGGTCATGCTGTTTAATTGCTGCATCTATTGTCCTTGACATACAGCTTGACCATCGCATTCTTGCAACCACTACTTTGGTCGCAATTGGCATTTTTTGGTGGTCAACCAGAAAGCTAGACATACATCCAGCAGTTCGATCATTGATTGGAAGTACTGTTGGCATGGCTGCTCTTCAGGTGACTTCCTTAGTTTGCTGCTCTCTCTTGTTTCTGACTAATATTTCCTTCCTCTGGTTTCTGAGTTCTTGGAAAAGAGCGGTCTTTGTCGTCCTATGAATGCAGATTCTGAGTATTGCTTCTTTCTGCAGGTGACTTTAGGGGTATCGACTCTTCTATCTTACGTGCCTGTTTCGCTAGGCACTGCACATCAAGCTGGGGCTCTGACCCTTCTCACCCTCATGCTTCTGCTAAATCACACCGTGCGTAAGCCGTCACCATCCCTACTCAAATCTCTCCCTCAGATCGTGAAGCCAACTACATGACCATAGTCCGACAATTCTTGGAAGGCTATTATTTACGTGTTTCCTCCTCGTGTTTCAACTATTACCCAAGTTTTACCAAAAGAGGATCCGGTTCTTGTTCTGACCCTTGGATGCTCTCCGTTTGAACAACTTGTGGTGTCATTGGCCCATTGCCATGTGAGCCTTCGATTCGCAACGCAACAAATTGTAAGTTGAGAAGAGAACAATTTCATTATCGTAGAATGGATTGGATAACCTGAGCAGCAGGTTTTATATATGTACAGAAGTGGAGAGGTATTTGTGCAGGGTCAACAAATTTGACGTTTCGACACCAAATTGATAGATAAGTCTGCTTTTAACGTGAAATCAAGATGTAGATCGACTCATATGCTCAATTTTCAACTTTCAATTAAGCCATGGGGAAAAAACAGAAATATGAAACGAGGGCGTATAATATAAGGTCTGCAGCAGTTAAAATAAAATAAAATATTACACTTAGGTCTAAGCCATGATAAACTCTGTTTAATTTAATAACTCAAAGAATGTTCAAAGGGGGGCGTAAAATGGAACCCCTCATTTACGTGCTGTATTTATTAATCGAACAGAAAAGGAGAGAGAAATTATAAAAATGATTATCATTGGACAAAAATAGAAAAAAGGCTACAATAATGGTGTCATTTTTATTGAATTAACCTCATTAAAAATCCTGAATTAATACTGTCAGACATTAGGTGCTGCATGAAAACACTTTTAATTCTTCATTTCACGCTGCTAATTGTTTATTTCCTTACCATAAGTCAATCTGGCAGAGAAATCCGTTTGAAAAATGTCTTGCCAAAGTAAAAATCCGTTTGGTAAAAAAATTGACTTATAGTAAGATTTTCAACTTATGACAAGATTTTTGGCCAATTTCGAGAAGTAAAAATTGTTTACTTCTCGTCGCCAGAAGTGATTCACATCTTTGACGACCGTCGCCTCCGCCAACACCCGGCCGCCTACCGTCGCAGATGATCAGCTCGAGCTTATCCAGTGCTTCTAATTAGACATCCTCGTTTTAAGCTCTACACATGCAAGGAGTCAGAGGATTCTCCCATATATCATAGTTAAGAAGTGTTTCCTCGGGCAATCCGACCCTTGTCTGGTGGATCATGACCACAAGCTCAACAAATGTCTCCCAACCCATGTAGGAATCCCCGAAAGATTTAGACATGAGGCCTTATCAGGTTTTATTGATTTAAACCGATAGCCCATGTATCTTCGTGTTCTAATTATCAATTTAGCTAAATTGATTCTATGGGTCATCACAGATACGTCGGAATTCAAGCATACTAGAAAATAGAGAGCTGCCAAGCTTGTCACATGCTTTCTAAAACCATCAAGCTCATCCTTCCTCGCCAGCTCCTCCTTTGTCACCTGTTATTTGGTGTGATATAAGTGAGGCTCTCGGAGTACCAAACTCGATGCCTACCCATACTCATTAAAGACTTTTGAAACTTCTTGCTGACAAAAATATTACCAAACAAAGAGCCCCAACGACATTCTTAACCGAATCTTCCATGAAACATTGCAGAGTTTCAAATGTTGCCTTTTTCTATCCGAAATGAAAAAATCTTTCCAAATCGAAAAAAAAAAAACTATGTTCTCATCTAATTGTCCTTCCAACTTTCATACATTTACATTTCAGTATGCGTAAAATTGTACTTGGGTGTCTTAGAAACAATGACATCAAAAAGGTTTCGCTTGATAGTTCGAGTAAGTGATGAAAGGAAGCAACCATCATAGAAACTACATGACAAATCAATCTCCTTTGATTGTAAATTCTCCGCTACTCGCAGCCTATGCACAATTTCAAGCCTCGATATCATCTACTACTTAAGAATTCTTGGACATACTTCAAAAGGAGGCATTTCCGGACCTCAGTCTTCTATCTACCTTGATATTATATGTAATAATTTAATCTGGATGTGCCAAAAGTTAAAAAGCAGTATTTAGTGGCTAAAACTGCAATTGCATGAGAAAATGGCGAACTTATAGAATAATGATCAAGGAATATTCTTCATGCTGGAAAGAAGATTAAGGCTTGAGTTTCCCACTGCTCCTTGCAAGATTTAACAGAAACTAGAAAGCGGATGCTCACCAGCTTAATTAGATAATCTAAATGGTACAGTATGAATAACATGTTCCTCAGCGGCGCCAATCGATTCTGGCCACCATATACTTGCCCATAGGCAACATAAATTTGAGTTTTCTTGGGATAACCCATTGTTCGCAGAATCGCAGCTACTTCCCATGGCGCAAGAGGACATCGGCCTGTCTTCCTCTTCTGCAGGGCCAGCTGCCATAGATGAGAACCATTCTGCCCGGAAGAGCAATACCGCCAAGGCCATTCCTATTTTCTGTATTCAGCCATTTTAGCTTTCTCCTCCCTTTTCCCCACAAAATCACAAAAAAGATAAGCCAACCATCCCCTTCTCAAAACTAAGATGAAGCGCCATGTTTCAAAATACAGTCAAGTATTAGAACCCAATAAATGATTAGCGAATATTAAGTGATGTAGTTGCATACATCTAGGGATTCTGACAACCAGTGCAATTTCTCATCCTTGATGCCGGTAAATTCGACATTTCTTCAATTTCAGGGAGAAACTTCACCGGCATGGTAATTCACACTGCACCTTAGTATGTTGATCTTTGGGAGAACATTATTATACCTAATCAAGAAAGGATCAATGATAAGAAAGGACATAAACATACTTCGCTCAGTACCTCAGACTGATAGAAAACCGATCTACATATATAAATAACCGACTTACCCAAGAAAATCAACAAAAGTTTTAGGCGCCATGATCATTTTCTCCTTAATGCGGGGTAGAACGTTGTCAATGTAAAATCTTGCGGGTGCAAATTTTTTAGTATTCTTCACTGTCCGTCTATAAGACAATCAAATATTGAAGCCATTAATGCCAGATGCAACTCTAAGTAAACCGTCAACCATGTCATCATACTTGCAAGTTGAACACCAGTTGAAAACCACAGCTTTTCTAATTGGTATTGCCAGAAATAGGTCAGAGATGTGCTCTATTTGACTGGTTCACAACTTAAACAAACAATTTTTACTAAACAACTTTTCTTTTTAGTTCAGAGCGTGAGATGAAGGACATAAAGCTGAGATATCTTCTAAGCAGATGGTAAGCATACTAAACCTCAGAGACCACTAAATTTCACTTAGGAGGTGTGAATATGCAAAAATCTAAAACCTGGTTTGGGCCTAAATGATGCAAAATTCATTGAACATAAAGATTTACTACAATCGCATATCAGCAAAAGCATTCCCATGCAAAGAGCCATTAATTTATCATCCTGGAGTTAAAAGTATTGCCTGAAACCTACGCTTGCTGTAGAGGCATGGATAATTAGGGATATCCAACCAAATAGGCCAATAAGCATAATTTTCTCATTCAGATTGATAAATTGATAAAGCAGAAATCATTCCGTGATTCTTTGTTGATTCAGTCCGCCCTCAACATGGATGAATATGTAGCCACTTGTGTCATTCTCAGGAGGAACATCTGTACGAAAGAATTCTGCATCACTTTATGATGCTAAAAATTGCAGGAATATTTTTAAATGGCACGATATTCCATTCAAACACAGAATTATATTTAACAGCTTTCGAGAAAAGTACGACTCTATAAGGCAGCTTCTGTCCACAGTAATTGTATGAAACATTCTTCATCACCTACCGCGAGGTGCATCTAATGATCTAATGACGTCGCTATAACCGGATGTTCTTATTCATCATATCTAGCTTTTGGGAAGGAACTTACCATAAGCCAGTGCGAGATCTAGAAACCGCAAAGGAAAGAAAATCTTCCCGCACAAACATGACAAAGGAGAAGAGGTAAATATCATGCCCTTCTTTATCAGGCATATCAAGGCCCAAGGTTGTTAAAATATCATCTATTTAAGAAGCAAATGCCAGAAACATGTCCTTACAGCAACTCTCTCAACTCCTTAATCAAAGTTCTTGATCGACTTCAACAATCAACTGCAATGCCGAAGCACTCTTTGGCCTTCATACTCATTGCTCTTGTTCATCTCTTGTGCTCTGACAAGAATCCAGGTGCGAATATGCACTTTGTAGTTTCGATACTTAGCCGTGTCCAGCCAAACATCTTCCTCTGATTAAGCAAAGACTCTGCATAGTGGTGTTGCTGTCACCAACAAAGAAAAGCCGAAAGGGATTCGAGCTTTACAGGTATGATCTCATTGTCTAGTGGTCCACAGTATCTGTGGATAACATGTTATAATGCTTCAAGTGGTTCAACTTCTATTGTGGTCTCAAATAAGGATTATTATTGGAGAAATATAGCTCAAGAAGGTCACATGTATAGGGTTCTCATCAATCATCTGCAGCACATGAGCCTCTCTCTGTAGTTAGCAACCATGACCAGTTGTGCAATTTCAAGCTTCAAATACAATCTTTGACAACCTGAAAACCACAACGAACTACATGAAGTAATGAATGAAGTTGAGCAGAATGCGCTTGTGCATTAAACTTCCAAGAAGAAAGATTAGATCATCGATGCAGGAACCTTTTCTTTCATCCTAGATTGTACATGCGAGACCAAGAGAAGAATAAGCACAGACAGAGTTCATGTTTGTGCAGCTGAGATCAAACTCCTCCATATTTGCTTGCAAGTCAAAGGATAGATTAGCTTTACAAAGTTACCAAAAACTTACAATTGCGATTAGCAAGTTTTCATGTAATTTTCCAAAATCTTGCGGGTGGTTCAGCGCACAGGAGACCAAGTCAACCGCGCTTAGCACATTGACGGACTTTGGTGCATTGCGAAGCCTTTCACTGATTTTGATCAGCTCCAGTGCAAAATAATAATAATAATAATAATTGTTTGTGCGGATTCGAGCTATGCTGTGAAATGTGATGCCACAAGATGGGGGATACTGGTATACTCCAGGAAACAAGGTCTCAGAAGCATCATTCGACATGAAACTCTACTACCAATCACTGTTCCACTCAATTGGCGATTGCTACTTCAACGACAGTGCTTTACTCATTTCTCAGGATCCATGTGAGCAGCATGATTCCTTGTTCAATAACTTACATGGTTTCTGTTTTTTACGTGCAGCTTGGGACCATTGCCAATATCCATCTTATTAGAAGACCGCGTAGCCACATGAGGGTTGGAATCACAAATGAATAGAGGATGAGAATGAAACAGTAGACATCGTGTTGCTGCAGAGCATTTTACTCATTTTTCTTACTCTCGTGTCTGATGTATCCTAAGAGTAGTTTGGAAATGGGACTTCACTACTTACTATACCTACATATTTCAAATAAACATCTAGCCCTCGAGGATTAGAGATTGAACTATTGACTGCGACGACTTAAGCGAACAGAGAAGATTCTTCATATATCATGGAATATGATCACAAGGATGTCTTTGGTTTTCTTCTCAAGCATCATAACAACTTAACTCAATTGTCACTTCCGACCAAAAAAAAAAACTCAGTTTTCACTTTTCATTTTGTTTCTTCATTGTTCATTTTCCTTGAACCAGGTATTGCCTCTTTCATTAACTTAGCCCTTTCTCTTTTTAGGCTGTAGTGCCGATCTTTCGAATTTCGACCCCACCACCGATTCTAATTATGTTCTTCCCCTTTTCATTGACATAGTCACCTCTCTTTCTAGGCATAAGCAAATAAAAGTGGTTGTTGGTTAGGCAATGTCGGCGCACCTCTTTGGAATTGCTTTTGGAGAATAACCACAACAGGACCTTAGACAACTCCAGGGATGATGATTCATGTCGTTCTGTTTTGCATCATCTTGTCTTAAGTTGGACAAGTGGATCAAATTCACAGGAAGTGACCAGTGCAGAAAACGTAGGAACAAGAAAATGAAGTAACAGAGAAACGTAGTGCACTCAATGTTCACCATGTTCACAACTTATAATTCTATGAGAACATGAAGATTGACAATGTGAATTCATCACAGAGTCAAGTACATGGTTAAGAATATACACAAGAAATATAACAAGTTTCTTCATAACTGAGTTGTCATTACTATTGACACAAGTAAACAACTCAACTAGAATCCTATAATTTACAGTAAAGGCACTCTTTGATGCAGGGACTGCGCACTACTAGCTATAGTCAAGCCTGCAGAAATATGTAGCAACCTAACGTCCTAAGTGATGCTTTGAGAGCCTTTCCACAAATGCCAAAATTATATTGGTTTTCGACCCATGGTTCGATTATCACTTATGCTTTTCGATGACTAGAAATGCTAAAAAAAACACATTCTGAGTAGTGCCCATGAGCTATTAAGCAAAAAAACACATCCTCAGTTGGTCAGATCCATTTGTCTAGGAAGTTCCTTCCCCTTCTTTATCAGGCATATCTAGGACCAGGGTTGTACAATATTCATCTATTTAAGAAGCAATTGACAGAAACATGTCCTTACAGCAACTCTCTCAACTACATCATCCAAGTTCTTGATCGACTTCAACAATCAACTGCAATGCCATAGCACTGTTTGGCCTTCATTCTCGTTGCTCTTGTTTATCTCTTGTGCTCCGACAAGAATCCAGGTGCGAATATGCACTTCGAAGTTTTGATGCTTAGCTGTGTCCAACCCTACATCTTCCTTTGATTAAGCAAAGACTCTGCATAGAAGTTTGCGGGAAACTACTTGCGTATCCATTCATCTCTTGTCTACTGAGCAGTAATGTCATTTCTAATGGAGTGGCTACGTTTTTTTAGGTGCATGAGGTGTTGCTGTCGCCAACGAAGAAAAGCCAAAAGGCATTCGAGCTTTACAGGTATGATCTCATTATCTAGTGGTCTATGGTGTCTGTAGATAACATGTTATAGTGCTTCAAGTGGTTGAACTTCTATTGTGGTCTCAAATAAGGATTATTATTGGAGAAATATAGCTCAAGAAGGTCACTGTACAGGGTTCTCATCAATCATCTGCAATACATGAGCCTCTCTCTGTAGTTCGCAACCATGACCAGCTTTGCAATTTCAAGCTTCAATAAAGACCAGAATTCAACGGTCAGCATCTGTATACCAATAATAATCACTCCAATGTTCAGAACTGTAATAAACCCTGACATGATTATGCAGCGCGATATTCTTTCGATTACTACATAAAAAGCCATCCTTCGTTCACACGCCTTTCAATTTTATTATGTGAAGTAAGCATCTGAGAAATAACAATATGCATTTCTTTATAGCAAGTCCTTGATAACTAAACCAAGTAACTTAGGCCTGTTTGGTAATGTTATTGTTAAAAAAAAAAAAAGTTATTTCAACTTTCACTAACTTCTTTCTAAAATATTAGGGAGGCCTGTACAAACCCTTGAAAGCATACGCTCAAACTTGTACGTCGAAGATGCGGTCAATTAAGAGACCCAAGGAGGTGTGACCAACACACAGAGCTCAGACCATGTACAGCCAATATCTCTATGTTTTCCCTTCGCTAACAAGCAGACTAAACTAGGCGTGCATATTCAGTTCTTACAAAACTGAATATAAGAAATGTATGTTACACGAAGAAGTATTAAGACAAAGTGCTGTGCACAAGCTCCATCTAGTTTGGAGAGAACTAATCAGAATCTTACTTTGTGCTACAGTGAAGTTCCAAGCTAGCGCAGCCCTTCTTGATTTTTCATTTGAGAGAATTTACATTGCCAACTTCATACTGGATGGGTCTTCCTCCGCGATAGCACCGCTCGGTATGGCACCCCACAACATCTATTTCAACTCTTCTTCAGTAACACATGGATCACAGTCGAACTCCATCGCAGAGAGTGAGGAATAACAAAGGTTTTCAACGAAAGAGTGTCGCGTTTGTATAGTTATGGGGCACACTGGATGATTAACTATAGAGACCAAAGTTTACTTCTAATCCTTCTATAGAGACCAAAGTTTACTTCTAATCCTTCTGTTTCCTTTTTTTTTTTTTTTTGGGGGGGGGGGGGGCGGGGGGGGGGGGAGTGATTATGCTATGGTTCATAGCTGCCACTTTATGAGACTATAATGTGGAGAACTCAATGATAAGGATGAACTGTATCTCTCAAATGAACCACATGTCAAATACTAAATCTGAAGTCTGGAAGAAACGGGATGACTACCAGCAAATATTCACTTTAAAAGTTCATATGCCCCGTTCCATGCTATGACAAAAAGCACTAGTTTCTCCCTTCGAGCTTCAAAAAGTTACTTTATGGGGAGATCACCAAAATGCACTAAAAGAAAAAAAAAAAAAAAGGAAAGAGAATTCATTTTAATTGAAGAACCATGTGAATCAGAAGCAAATATACAGTCATAACATGACAGAGGAAGCTGCAAACAACCAGCATGTAATTTTGAAAATACCTCCTTCCTTTCAGTTTCAAACCAAACATTTCTTAGCATCCCGACCGACAAATAGGTGAATATCCTCCTTCCTATCGGGGTATATAATATCAAGGAGAGCCATGCAACTGGTCTGACCTAGAGGCACCACGAACAGTAATCATTAACCAATGCAATGCGAAGCACGGAGAAGAGAGATTGTAAGATGGGAAGTTTTCAAGGCAAAAAAACCGGACGGACATCTCTAATGCACAAGAAAGAACTTTAAAAAGTTCTGGACTTACCACAAATCTGGCAACCTCTGTACCATTACGAACTGCTATACTCTTGGGAGGGATATCAGTGCGAAACAAGACAGGCAACCTAAACCAATTACTCCCGAACATGTCAGATATGCTTTGAGGTAAAAACTTCTAAAGGAAGCAACTTAAGCTACAATTGGCACATCTAGTCAAGCAACAGTCCTGATCTAACCAAAAACATTTAATGAAAATTCACCTACCCAATAATCTTCCCACTTTAAATTTCTCAATGGGTGAAGCAAAATTACAGGAAAAAGATTTCAACTTGAAAAACAATGGACTTACGGTCATTACTCCAGTTGCTGCACTAACGCCAGCTTCGCCAAACATCGCCGTTGGCAGCATCCGTTACTAATGGAATGGAGTAGCCACAATGTCGACCACTCTGAGCACGTAGATGTAATGAAGCAAGAGCAGCTCTAAAATCGCCAACTTATAATTGCAAAAACGTATCGTGGTCGAGAATCTTGCCATATCAATTCGAAGCATTCTAAAAGATACCATTTTCATGCTCTTTTTCAGCCAGTTCACGCACCCCGAAAACAGACTTAGTCGCCTTCGATTCGCAAACGCAACAAATTTTAATTTGAGAAGAGAACAGATTCCATTGTCATGGTATGGTTTGGATAACAAGAGCAGCCGCATGTATATATGTACAGAAGTGGAGAGGTATTTGTGCAGGGTCAACCAATTTGACGTTTCAACACCAAATTGATAAAGAAGTCTTCTAGTTAGCGTGGGAGAGAGGAGCGATGTTTATGTCAAGTTTTAATGTGAAATGCAAGATTGAGACCGACTCATATGCTCAATTTTCAAATTTTCAATTAAGCCATGGGGAAAAAAAGGGGAAATATGAAAGGAGGGCATAATATATATATTTGGTAAGGAGGAGGGCATATAATATATGGTCTGCACTAGTCAAAATAAAATACTATACTTAAATCTAAGCCATAATGAACTCTATTTTAATTTAATAAGCCAAAGAATTTTCAAAGGGGTGGTCCAAAAAGGGAACCCCCCTCATTTAGGTGGTTCTTGTCCCATACCATGTGCCTTGCATTTGGTACGGTCACGTTGGTGCTGTACTTATTAATTGAACAGAAAAGGAGAGTGAAATTATAAAAATGATTATCAAGGACAAAAAAGAAAAATGGCGGCAATTATGTGATGAGGGAGGAAAGACAAGAAAAAAGGCATTTGCCCTCTAAAATCCCGAATTAATACAAATAACACATTTGCCCTCGAGTAAATTTCGTATCACATAAAATATCAATCTGGTGCCTCGTGACATATTTTATCCCAAACTAACTATTATCTTGTGAAATTTCCAAAAGTGGTATCCATGCCTCGATGAACCCTCTTTAAAATGCGTACTTACTAATACCCATGAATGTTTTTTTTTAAAGCCAAATTTATCATTCGCCACGTCAAATTAATCTTTGGAATAATGATATAATAATGTGCATTATGATCCCCAAACTTTAAATTTGTACAATATGATCCTTGAACTTCAGCTAAGTGTGCAATTTGGTCCCTGAATCTTTAGCTTGTTCAATGTGGTCTCTAGACTTTTGCTACATGTTCAATATAGTCCATGGACCATATGAAAGTGCTCAATGTAATCCTTCCATTAATTTAAGATCATGGATAAATAATGAACATTTTCGTATGGTCCATAGACTATATTGAACATGTAAAAAAAGTCTAGAAACCACATTGAACAAGCTAAAGGTTCAGGGATCAAATTGTACGCTGGGCCAAAGTTAAGGGACTACATTGAATAAATTAAAAGTTCATGGACCACATTGCACATTAAGCAAAAATTTATGGACTATTTGTGCCATGTTCTCTTTAGAGATACACGAAATTGTTGACAACATAGTTGTTACCAGAGTGTTTTGATTGTTTTTTACTGTCTTTTTTTCCCCACCCGATTGAGTTTGTCCTTTTGACTTGAAAAAAAAAAAAGGAGAATGAAACAGCTTGTATGCTCTTATTTAAGGGATTGAGATTTCCTAAGCAATGTTAGGAAAATATTGTCAAATCCGAGCCGTCCAAATCAAGATGGACGGCTCGGATTTGATACACATCATCTATAAAAAAAAATTTGAATTTTCTACCTAAATTTTTTCCCCTTTTGATGGATGACGCGTATCAAATTCGAACCGTTCATTTTGATTTGAACGACTCGAATTTGACAATGCCATTAGGAAATCCAATTCCCTTATTTAAGTACAACCAACGGTCATTTTCTCCCGCCGGTGAGAGAGTGGGTGGGACTTCGACAGGGCTGAGGGCTTTATAGATAACCTTTATAAGTCATTTGCTTCACGTCCAAGGCTCCACCACTTCAGATGATGACGTCATGTCCATTATCTCCGGACAAGTTTCGGAAATCTTCCACCATGGAAATCGTAATTAAGTGTTGATCGTATTGCGTAGTTAATTACGGAAGGAAATTAATTGGGGAAAAAAGGAAAATAATAAATAAGGAAAAAAAAAAGGGAGGAAGAAGAAGAAATGGAATGCGCGTGACAACTGTGTGGAAACCGCCGCTAATTACGAAACCGTCTTCAATGCTTTTTATTGTTTTATTATTATTATTATTATTATTATTTCACTTTTTTTTTTGTCCTAACGAGAAGTTGCGAGGGAGATTCCAGGCACGACCCCTCAGCTGTCTCCGAATAATTTCTCCGTCGGTTTTTTTTTTTTTTTTTTTTTTTTTTTGGGAATTTGGGGATTATTAAAATGTATTGAATTTCTTCGTCTTCTCTTCTTCATCATCGTCTTGTTCGACAACTAAGAATAGGATGACCTCCTTTTGGAAAGCATTCTCGGACGCGAACAGCGCAGAGAATCAGGTGCCGCTTCCTTCGCATCCCTATGTTTTCTTCTGCTCCTGTCTCTCTCTTTGTTTTCCCTCCCTCCCTCGAAGGGATTCATTCTCTCTCGGTCTTTGTGTTTTCCCCTTTCTTTCTTTCTTTCTTCGGTTCAACTGGGTGGTCGCTCATCGTTTCCCATTTTCTCTGGTCGTCAGCCGATCCACTGGTCTTCGGCATTGTCCTGATCTTTTGCCCAGGTTAGGTGCTTTCCTCTGGATCCGAGCCTGATTCTTGCCTGCCTGCGTGCGCAATCTGCTGTGGGGTCACGGGGAGAGGGATCGTTAAAGCTCTCTTCTTGAATCAATTGTGGGGTGGATTGGCGCCGGTAGCGCGAGTCTGTGCTATGTTCGTTTAGATCACCGGTTGAGCGGTCGTCGGATTTGCTTTCTCATGTGAAATGCATTTTGATGCTTTCGAGGGGACGTGGATTGTTTGAATCGGCGATTTCGATGGCAATCTAAGCTTGTTCGATATGCTGTCTGTGTAAGAGGTCAAGTCAGTTCTAGGGCAGGTGGCTTGTCGTGATTTACACGACGGTCCAGTTACGACATAGCACATGACGATTTTTCAACTTTTGGGCAATTAGTCATATAGATTAGATCGATGTGAACGGGATTAGATAATGACATGGGTACTCGTGAATATGTTGAGGAGGATGTCTGACATGTTTGTCCTCAATTGGGAGCGATCTACTTGCCATCGTGTTTTGTCTGTCTAATTTGCTTCGGGTTTTCATGTGGCATCAGATTCAGTTGGCCTTTCTGGGACTTCTTTCGACCGTGATCAAAGTACGTGGGGCATGTAGATGCACCACCACAGTGTTATGGATAGGAGATTCTTGACGTGCTTTTTGTAAAAAGAAAATGGATCACAAGTTGCAAGTTGGCGATCGACCTCAAATCGAAGTATGATATCCAAAAAATTAGACGAGCATATTTCTTTTAGAAGACTTTGTCATACTCTACACTTTCCTTTCCATGCAATTCCTTTTTTTCGTTAAGATTTCTCCACTCTCTGTTAGTTATGTCTATGGCATACATTATATTCAAATACCAATTCCTATTGCTGATGATTTCTATTAAAGGAATTTTATGTAACAGATGGGATCGCTTCAGGAAAGACCAATCCATGATTTCGACGATGAAAGTGCTTCCAGCACGTCGAAAGTTTTTCCGAAGATGAGTTCTTTTCATGCAGCCGAACAAGGGCCATTTTCAGGGACTTCACGAGTTGGAGGTGTTAACATGTTCAGTTGTGCATGTAGAAGTATAAAAATAGTTGTCTTCTCAAATAAACTCAACTTGCTTATGCCATTTGGTCCGGTAGCCATCTTGGTTCATAATATGACTGGCCATCATGTGAGTTATGATCATCTACATTCATATCTGTTATAATATAGTGCATTCAAGAATGCACTATTAATTTCTGTAGCTGGACTGCAGGGGTGGGTTTTCTTTCTCAGTTTACTAGGCATTACACCATTGGCCGAGCGTTTAGGTTATGCTACAGAGTAAGACCTTTTAGTTCTTCTGTTTGATAATCTTTTGGACATGTGGTTTGATTAAGGCTCATGTCTATATCTTGTTTGATGTAGGCAACTGGCTTTCTATACTGGTGCTACAGGTGAGATTCACTGAAAATCCAAGTGTAAATTAGATGCGACCATATTTACTGTCCTCTCCCTTCACATTTTTTTCCTCTAAGAATTGTGTGGTATCTATAATTTAAATGGTTGATGGGGGTAATTTTCAAAATTTCACAAGTAATTGTTTTTTGACAGGAGATGATTTCTAGTATTTTATTTTGTTAATACCTTAGCGTGTAATGCACACAATCGTTCCTTACCCATATGCATGTAATTGCGAAATCTGAGTCTCTCTCTCTCCCCCCATTTTCCTCTTCTTGTCCTGTCAAATGTACGTCATAGAAGTTACTTACTGGAGAACCTCATCTCGTTGTTCTGTCAAATATACGTCATGGAAGTTGTTTACTGGAGAACCTTATCTCGTTGTTGGAGTAAAATTTTTTGTATGAATTATTACAAAAGTATGAATGGACAGTCTTTTACTCTTTTCAAGAAATGTCCGATATTAAATTTACTTCTTCCATCAAGCTTAAAATGTAAAATTTTTGATAGGTCAGTGGCACACAGATGGTCATGCATATTTTAACATTACTCTAGGGGATTACAGGTTGACATATTGAATTGGAACTTGCAGTTGGTGGTCTGTTGAATGCAACTTTTGGAAATGCAACCGAATTGATTATATCAATACATGCACTGAGGAACGGAATGATTAGGGTGGTTCAGCAGTCATTACTGGGTTCGATCCTCTCAAATATGCTGCTTGTCCTTGGTTGTGCATTCTTCTCTGGTGGGCTTGTTTATATGAAGAAGGAACAGGTTTTTAACAAGGTAAGCCCATTGTCACTTTCCACTTTTATTATGATTGACATTCACCCTCTGTTCTATGTTTCCCTTCCTGACACGTTAAAGTTTGGTGTGCAGTCAACTGCTGTTGTAAACTCAGGGTTGTTACTGATGGCTGTCATGGGTTTACTTTTTCCTGCTGTCCTTCACTACACACACAGTGAGGTGCACTTTGGGAAGTCAGAACTGGCTCTCTCGAGATTCAGCAGCTGCGTCATGCTAGTTGCATATGCTGCCTATCTCTTTTACCAGTTGAGGAGTCAATCAAATCAATATGTCCCTCTCAATGAGGTCGGTTAGGGTCAATATTTTCTTTAACCTGTATTTCATTATTTTTATTATAGCCTATTTCCTCATGCTGTAGAATTTGATGTTTGTTTACATGGTTCATCCATGGAAATATCAACTTTTCCTTTCATGGTTTTGATCCAATTGTATATGACTTGGTTAATGGGAGCTTGTGAGTGCTTCTGTCTTTGACTACCTCTGTTCTTATTCGGTTATTCTGTTCAAGGCTTACTAATTGTGGATCTGAGATTTCTGTAGTAAACTTGTCATGCTCAGGCCCTTGCCTCTTGCTATTGCTAACATTTCTTTTCAGTTTATGAACAATAGCATTGTGTAGCGCTCTAGAATTCTGAGTCTTAGCGATGGTCTCTTTGAGTCCTTTCAAAGTGTTCTGGATTGTGTATGAAGAATAGCATCGTGTAGCGCTCTAGAATTCTGAGTCTTGGCGATGGTCTCTTTGAGTCCTTTGAAAGTGTTCTGGATTGTGGTTTCTAAGCCACTCTTGGTGGTGCTTGCGAACATATTCCCTTTAGCTGTTTGGGGAACTTTGTTCACAAAATTTTCCTTGAGACGCATTTACTCTTTTGCACTAAATTTGTCTCTGTCTATTTGTACTAGGAAGGGAGTCCAAGTGGAGCGAGTGCCGAGGATGATGATGAGTCCCCAGAAATCACTAAGTGGGAATCTATAATCTGGCTTGCAGTAATGACTGCTTGGATCTCATTTTTATCAGACTACTTGGTTGATGCCATAGAGGTATTGACATTTTTTTTTTCCTTTATTCACTCTTGAGAGATTAGATATTGGTCGTATTGGATTCTGTTTGTTATATTCATTTCTCACAGAGCTTATCTTATATTTTTGCAAAATTGGTGCAAATTGTAAATTACCTAAGCTTGGCTTTAGCAGTTTTATGCACAATTCCTGTTTGTCTTCGTGGTTTATGAATACCTTTTGATGTCATGGTAATCTTCTGGTCAAAAGCTCTTTTCGGCAGTTGGCTTGGTGTCAGGTCAGATAGTATGGGGGGACAAACATTTTAGAAAATGTGGTAGTGATAAGTTATATGTCTAGTTTTTTAAAGGAGAATTCCATATTCAACTTAAAGCAATTAAAGGTGCTTTTCATCTTCATGTCACGCCTATCCGATCTTTTAAGTGCTTATTCTTAATCGATTGGCTAACTTAAAAGTAGCGCTTCTTGAAGTACAAGCGTCCTTGTTCCTCTTCCTTTTTCTTGTCTTTTTTATGGTTAAAGTGCTTGAAAGTTTCCTTATGAGGTACCACTCAGTTTACTTTGGCTCCATCATTTAAGAGTTCCCTTGTTGTTTGACATTTCAGGGGGCATCCTCAGCCTGGAAAGTACCTATTGCATTTATTAGTGTGATATTGCTTCCTATCGTAGGTAATGCAGCAGAGCATGCAAGTGCTATAATGTTTGCGATGAAAGACAAACTTGTAAGCATTTACCTCTTTTAGTTTGTGTTTTTCTATTAATATTATTGTCCCTTGCAATATTTATGATTTCATTGGCAGGACATATCTTTGGGAGTGGCAATAGGATCGTCAACTCAAATATCTATGTTTGGGGTAAGCCATTTGTCGTTGCAAGTTGATTCTATAGTCTATCTATTCGCAGACTCTGAAGTGAACCTACATGTTATCTTTTGATTATCAACTTCAATTTTATTTCCCCGTTAAGATGACAGAACAGTTCTTTGATGTTTGACATCAGAAACACAAATTTATTTTGATAATATATGCTTTTCTAATCTATCATAAGGGTTCATCCAACACGAAGAAAGGAAGAGGTTGGTCGAAACTTACTTGGGGGAAAGTAGTAAAAAAAGATTTAAGGGAGTAGGAAATAGATTGGCTTACGGTTTGTCTTAGGACGGAGTGGAGGAAAGCTATGTGGAGGGGCAGAACTCCCATGTACCTGACGGTCCTTTTTGGTCCTTTCCCCCATATATATTTATCTATATTTTTATTTTTGTTTATTTATTTCTTCTCCATCGATCGGTCTTGCTTTTATTTTATGTATCTTTGGGGTTCATCGACTGCCGATCCCAACTAGTTTGGGATAAAAGTGTTGTTGATGTTGATGTTGATGTTGATGCTTTTCTAATCTATGTAGATGCTGCAAATGTCTTGTTTGCTTTCCTTTCCATAGGAATAACTTATCCATAGAAATACCTTGGAAATATTCTAGCTTGGTACTCCTCTCTGTATGTTCTTGGCTAAAGGTTTGTCACTTGTTATTGTATTGTGCTCCGGTAACTTCATTTGGCGGCTCATTTGGAGCTGTATTGGCTGTGATTCAAGCATCATTGGACCTTTTTTTTCTTTTTTCAACCATGCATTTCTCGTCTTGGGCATGCTGGCTTCTTCATTGATGTTCAGATGATTAAAATGATTTGTCATCGTTAACTTCATTGATGCCAATTTTTTTGGCTTTGATAGTTCCATTACAACCCTGAAAAGAATGAGGTTATGTTTAGATTTCCTTAGGAAAAGATGTACAATTTTTTTTGGCTCGAACTTATGGGTGTAATGTGTGTCTCTCCACGTAGAATTTTCCTTTCATGAGTACCTCTAGTGTTGTTTTCCCTGTATCTATTGAGATGTAGACTTAGAATAGGGCGGGCCTCTTGGAACAAGTTGGAAGCTCCAGGATTAATATTGTGTAGAAGGAAATTGGGGAAAAGAGAGATGGCTGTGATTTCATCAAATTTTTAGTTGTCATGCCTGTGCTCCATCTTGCTAACGTGTGCAATCTCCATAAAAAGATAGAAGCTCCAGGATTAAGATTGTGCAGAGGGAAATGGTGGAAAAGAGTGGTGGCAGTGATGGAACTAGAAGGTTCTCAATCTCATCAGCTTTGTATATTTTGGTTTTCACCAAAGTTGGAGGACTGTCAATATATGCAGGAATGCTCAAATTTTTGTATATTGTGTATGAGTGAAGTTTAGTTCGATTTTCATGGTGTCCCCCCTATATTCTACATTGATCTTTTTGTCTTCATCAATGCAGATACCCTTTTGTGTGGTTGTTGCATGGATAATGGGGCGCCCCATGGACTTGAATTTTCAACTCTTTGAAACGGCAGTTCTTTTCATTACTGTATTGGTTGTGGCCTTCTTGCTCCAGGTTTGTGAGGCATTAGCTTGCTACTTTTAGCAGAGGACATATCATCATCTATGCCATGTTTTGCATTGCTCACAATACTTCACCAATTCCATTTCATCAGTAATTTGTTCAACATTCCTTCATTAAATTTTTTCAATCTGCAGGAAGGAACTGCTAATTACTTTAAAGGATTGATGCTAATACTTTCCTATGTGATCGTCGCTGCCAGTTTCTTTGTTCATGTCGATCCAACCAAAGGTTAGGACCTAACTGTCCACGAAAAAAGTTTGTTTTCCTGCTTGAAATCACGTAGACACTCTCTCATACTTCACAGCTCTGTGGAAATTACATTCAAATTCTTCATTATTATCTTTTACAGAAAATAAACAATTAGAGACATAAGGAGATTACATGGTTGGATGTTCAGAAGGGCATGCTTTAGTCTGAATGTATATATGCCGCGTTCGACGGTACACATCTCCTGCTCCTGCCCGACGCGTGTTCAGTGGTGTCCATTCGATGGAGCATCTCAGGCTGGATTTTTGTTCCACATTTCCTTCATCTTATATTTAAGATCCAGAAGGATTGTATGGTAGGGTAGTCAAGAATTAATTCTCTGCTTGCCTGATGTCAGTCACATGGGCAATTTGAGACCCCATCACAAAATTGATGGGATCAGTTCATGAAAGGTCTCCTTTTCTTTTTCCCGTCTGTATTTTGTTTCGTGTTCCTGTAATCATGGAATGGCTCCATGCGAGTTGGTTTTGTACAGGTACCTATTTTACTTTCTCCCTTTGGTAACGAAGGGAATTTAAAGATACGAACGGCGGAATAATGGTTTGAGACGTTCACTAGAGATTCTCAGAGTTGCTATATGAGAGTGCCTTCCATGTTTAGAGAGAACATAAGCCAATTCTGATGTAATCTCCATCACTTAATTTTGCCTATGTAATGAAATTCCAATGTTATTTGCAGCACTCAGTTTGGAACTTATGTATGTTTTCTACTGGGATGGCATATTATGTTACTGCCCTAGTTATTACCATGCTCTAACCTATTCTTGGGGCTGTATAAATTCTCCCATATATTCATGTCTCTTAAACGTATATTAAATGGCAAAACATCTTTCGTAAAGAGAACCTAATAACCATATATTTGTATTGATGATTTAACTTGCTCATAGGTTCTCACTTAAGGTATGTTTGTTTTAAGTGAAGGAATTTTTCGTTAATTAGCTTGTTCATCTTTCACGTATTTGATTTGCTGAAATGATCAATCAAGAGAAAATCATGCGATAGAACAATATGCATGCTTAAAATTACGAAAAAGGTTTCCGTAACTTGGAAAGGGGGAGTATCTTTCTTGTAGATGATTTTTCCGGAAACATTTTACTTGGGAAAATTACTAAAAAAGTCTTGAATCTATTGTGCATGACTAATTCAATTCAAAATCTTTCAATGTTATCAATTTAGTTCTAAACCTTTTGACAATTTGTAAATGCAGATTTTCTAGCTGATTTTGATCAAAAATCATTAACGTGAACAATTTTCATGGATTTTCAAATATTTTATTTTTTCTTTTTCTCGAAGTTTATTATTTTTCTCTATTTTTTTTTTTTTTTTGCCTTTCTTTTCCTTTTTAGCCATGGTGGCCGGTCACACTCACAAGTGAAGACCGCACTCACCCACCGGAGACCAACTACGGTTGCCCAAGCGCACTGGCGAGTTCGTGCGACGCCTAGGCAACCGTCGTCCCTAGGTGTGGCGAGACGGGTTGGCCTTGCTAGATCTGCGCGTTAGCATTGTTGCCCTCGTCGGCCACTTCTTGCCCAGGCTCGCTTGTGCCCGGAGAGGGCGACGGTTAAAGCATTCAATTCGTATAGAGCTCCCGACTCGCAGCCAACCACTCTTTCCTTGTTGCCTGACTTTTTTAGTTTGATAAATGAACTTATCTTTCTTCGTATAGGAAGCCAAAGACAGATAGTAATGGGATAAGCGGTTAAGTCTCGTTGGACACCTCCGTTTGGAGCAAGATTTTGTAACCGTTCCCTGTCGCCGCCCAAAAAAAATAAAATAAAAGAATTATTGGCAAAATTGACTGAAAAGACTATATTCGCAAATCGTCAAAAAGTTTAGGATTAAATTGGCACAATGAAAAGCTTGGGATTAAATTGCCGTCGTACCATAGGTTTATGACTTTTATGGTATTTTCCTCCATTTTCTTTTTTCATGCAGTTTACCTGAAACAAACATATCACGTCTGTTTCGACCAAAAAAAAAACATATCATGTGTTTGTTTTAATAAAACTGAGGTAATTGCTTGTCAATTTTTCGATATTTGAATGATGGAAACTTTATCAATTTATGAAAAACGTTCTGCATGGACCGAAGACAACAAACTAAAAATTGGGGAAAACAACTTCCCTGGTAAGGAGGAAATTACTTTCTTTAAACCACCGAACGAATGAGAACTAATAATTTTTCTTGAAAAATAGTTTTACTTATTATAATTTTTTTTTGTGAAGTAAAACACACACAAATTAATTTGGTTTCGTTTTTCAATGACCGAAACCTTTTAAATGGCGAATTAATACCTTTTTCTTTTCTTGATCAGCTTTTTCAGTTTTCCTGATTGCTAAACACAATAGGTTGAATAGTTTTTCTTAGTTATGTTAAATCAGACTTACATGATGGTCAACATCAAATTTTCGCGGACTTAGTGCGTCTAAATAAGGAATTGCTTCTCATTAATATTCATCAGCTTTATTTATCTACTTTTTTTTTTGTCAGGTTTTATTTATCTACTTTGGTAGGTACGTATATGTAGCGTATAACAGCATTCAAATGGGTCGACGCATGTATTTGACTGGTAGCTAGGTCAGCATCGGAGTGTACCTTACGTATGTACAGAGATATGCACTTGAATGGGAAAAATTATTAAAAAATTTTTAAACCTATTACAATTGTGTCAATTAAGTCATAAATCTTTTTCTTTGCCAATTGAGCCCTAAACATTCTGCATTTGACCCAATTCAGTCCATCCGGCCTAAAATTCCTAATTGTGGCGCCGTCGATGTGGCATTGACAAAACTTAATATTATTCTAATATTCTTTTCGATTTTTTTTTTCTGTTCTCTCTTTTTTCCCTTCCCTTCCTTCTTTCTCCATTCAATCACTAAGGTCCAGAGACGCCTTGCCAGGGGTTAGCAAGGCTTGCCCTTGCCAAACGCAAATGGGGGCGAGCTCTGCCAAAGGCCTATAAGGGTGACCTCAACGACCGACCGGAAGAAGAAGGAATGAAAGAAAAAGAAAAAGAAAAAACGAAAACAAATTCGAAAAAAAATAAAATTTGGTTAAATTTTGTCCACATCAACGTCGGTTGCGCCACGTCAGCGATTACTTGACAATTTTATTTGGCGCAAATACAAAAAGTTGAGGACTCAATTAACCAAAAAAAAATTGAGAATAAATTGACATAATTATAATAAGTTTAGGACTTTTTAAGCCCCATTTTTAGTATGCTGGCAAAAATCAGACAATGCTTTCAAGTTTTAGAAAAAACACAAGCACACATATATTTTTAGTATGCTGGTAGAAATGAGACAATGCTTTTAAGTTTTAGAAAAAAACACAAACACACGTAGGGAGAATTACCAAAAAAGTCTTAAGCTTACTGTACTTGCACCGGTTCCATCATAAACATTTTAATTTGGCCAATTTAATCATAAACGTATTGCATTTGTGCCAATTTAGTCTTATACTTTTCAACTGTGTCAATTTTTTTGGTCAAATTCAATTGTGTCAATTGAGTCCTAAACTTTTTGACGATTTGTCAATTTCGTCTTTTGGCTAATTTTCACAAAAAATCACTTATGTAGTGGTCTACTCATCACCGATCTTACTATGTGGCGGGGCAGATGCTAATGTGGACGATTTTTGTATTTTTCTTTAAATTTTTTGTTTTATTTCATTAATATTTTTTCTATCCTTTCTATGGAAAGGAAAACGAAAAAAAAAAGGAAAGAAAAGAAGAAGGAAAGGGGAAAAAAGTACAAAAATTTAAGACTAATTTGTTCAAATTAGCTAGAATGACTAAATTGACAAATCATCAAAAGGATTAGGACTAAATTTGCAAATCGTTAGAAAATATTTAAGATGCAATTGGTACAATTAAATTTTTTTTTACTAGATTAGTATAAGTTCAGTAGGTTCATGACATTTTTGGTAATTTTTCCAAAGAATATGTACTGAATACTGGTAATAATCAGAGTGCAATGATGGTAATAAATCAACTCAGGAATATCGTATCAAGGAGGGCTTAAGTACACCTGGAGTGCCATAAGTTGTGTACAGCGATCAATTTAGTGCCAAAACTTTCAAATCGATCGGTTTAATGTCAAGTTTTCATAACTTCGATCACTTCAGTGCCAATATCGGAGAAAATCGTGCACTTCAGTGCCATTCCGACCAAAATCCAGCCAAAGTCCAGCGAAATGAATTACGTGGACATTATAATTGGTTTTTATTATCTGACATGGCAAATTTTTAGAAGCTGCTGCCACGGTGGAATGCCGACGTGGCTCAAACGTAGGGCACAAGAGTAAAACGGCATCGTTTCTAATGTATAGAAAAACGACGTTGCTATTTGGCCGGAGGAGCTCCCGCCATAGGGCGAACGAGACGGAGAGCCAGAAGGCACCGGACGGCGAGAAGACGACGCACGGGACGCCGCACTCGTGAGCGAAGCAGTGGGTCCACCGGAGAAGAAGTCGAAGACGACGGCGTAGGGGGGAGAGGTGGGACTCGAACCACCGGGAGAGGAGGGGGAGGTGGAGGTCGCGGAGGTCGCGGACACTGGCGGCGAGGACGAGGACGATGACGGAGACGGAGACGGAGACGGAGACGGAGACGGCGAGATCGGAGGGGCGGAGGTGGAGGAGCTTGTGGACGAGGTCGAGGAGGGGGATGATGTGGCCGGAGGTGGGGTAAGGGTACATGAGGATGTGGACGGACATGGCCGGAGCTCCAATCAGTTGCAATCGTCGAAGTCAGCAAAGGGTTCAATTTTGGGGATTAGGGTTTGAAGGCGCAATTTGGTCATAAACGACGTCATCCGCCTCCTTACAATGCTGAGTCGGCCTCCAGCGAGCCACGTCAGCCTGATTTTTTATGCAAACCATCCATGTAGGCACCACATAGACTTTCCGGCAGCCACATGTGTACTTAGCACTGAAATGATCGAAGTTGCGAAAAATTGACACTAAACTGATCGATTTGAAAATTTTGGCACTAAACTGATCGCCGTACATAACTTATGGCACTCCAGGTGTACTTAAACCTATCAAGGAGGCATAACTTGCTTTCTTTCCATACTTGGAATTCATGAATTGCCATAAAAACTTAGCACATTCGATTGCTCGCTCACTTTATATATAATAAACTCGATTCATAGAGACAAGAGTTTCTACCAAGCATCAACCCATGGCCTCTTCGTTTCTCGGACCACCGTGCGTTCCTTACCCATGTCTGCCGCCTCTGCCACCGGACTTGCAATTCGTATTTCCAATGCCGCCGCCACCGCCACCTCCATCTCATCATATGTCCCCGTGGCTAGTGGTCGTCCTTGTTTTGTTGGGCCTCCTCTTATTTATAGTAGCCTCGACAGTCATGATCCTTTGTTGCTTGCAAGCCAAGAGACGGCGGGAGGCAGCAGCCGATGAAGAAGCGATGTGGGTAATTGAAACTGGAGGAGCAAGGGAACTGCCGATGTTCTCGGCGAGCTTATTTAGGTGCACCCGGTCAGTGATCGATTTTATCTTTTCTGGTGCAGCAATCAGCCGATGTTCCTGGCGAGCTTCGGCGGTCCGAGCTAAGATCTGCTCCCCCGCCGGATCCAAGGCAATCCGTCTGCGCCGGAACTAAGGAATCACATACGCATAGTGTTGGCGCTAAGAGATTAGATACGGTAGAGACGGTGTCCGATTCATACTTCTCCGACATGTGTAAGCAATTTGAATTCAATTTTACAATGCTGTAATAGAATTTCTTCTTCTTTCCAAAATATTCATCATGTGTGATCAAGATATCATGAAGACTAGGTGGAAATCTAGGACAAAGCATTCTCGGGGCTTCTTGTCTAATTGCATCAGGGTGATTATGATTAAATAAGCATCGATTAGTGGGACTAGGATTCGATGACGTAACACAGTCAATGTGCTGACAACTACGTGTGTAATTAATTAAGTTGGAAATAAAAAAGAATCGCAGCTCCCTTTGAATGTAGATTTCAAATTTGTTGGACAATTGCTAGGAAAAATGTTGAGATGTATCGTGGAAATAGTAGTTGTATGCTAAGAAGCATCGACATTATTTGAGGGTCTCCGTGTCGTGTCAGACACTTCGATACTCTCCTACATGCGATCGACTTGTGGTCGGAGTCGATCAACGCTCTAGACACAAGCACGCCAGCTCATGCAAGTCTAGCATTCAAGCCAGTGACATGCAAGTGTCACGAGCTCATAGTTTCCTTGGCTGCGGAATAGCCCGTGGGGCACTTGACGTGTTGTGCTAGGCCAGGCTAACCATTTTCTTTAGTTGTCCCATGGAACATTCAAGCGAATATCTTTACCGTCTCGAGTCATACCACGTCCAGCTTAACTTATACGTCCTTTGTATCGAGCGATAACACATTATCTTTAACACTACGACTAGTTTCGGCCTGCCATGGTCTCATTAGGAGAGCGACATCAGTTCCCGATCAGTTTGTACACGGAAGGCCAATCTGCCTTCAGAGCTCCTAAGGAATGTATTCTGTTTAATCATAGAACTCCTAATATAAACCAATCTGACATTACTCCCTAACCCAGTCGCTTCTTTACCTTATACATCTCTCATGAGTTATATTTGGCATCAACAAGTATCGATTCAAGGATTTCAAGTGTAGAAGGACCCCACGATACCCGTCGTTTGATCCCCCGCATCGTTCTAGGGTCACGAAATTGCCGGCCCGTGTCATTCTTCCCCACTCATTTTCGCAAAGCTCTCGTTGCGGGTTTTGTCCTTTCTTGTGCCTTTTCCTCCGTCGGAGGTGTCGCGCTCGCCCAAGAGAACTTTTTCTCCTTGTTGTGCGTCAAAGTCGCTTGGTCAGGCCTGAGTGGGCTTTTTGAGATTTGGCCCAAAAAGATGGCTAACGTGGAAATCTTTTATCGAACGTTAGTTGTTCATTAAGTAAGAAGGATCTCCGCGTTAGTTTTGAACAGAGAATGTCAAATGCATATTGTATATTGACAACTGCGTGTCTTTCGACAGCTTCGTACAGACTTTCGACCAACCTTCCCAATGACTATTCGATGAAACTTGTCGAATACTTCGACGTACTCATAAACTAGGATGCAACACCGGAATTGAATCGACGATGCCGGACCTTACTGTAGGACACGATGCTGAAATTTAATTGACGACACCGGACGGGTGGAAATGTAGGATACAATACCGGAATTGAATTGACGGCACTGGACAAGGATGAACAGTACAACATCGGAATTGAATCGATGGTACTGAATTGGGTGAGCAGACGCCGAAATCTAATTGACGACACCTAACTCTCGATATGAACACGCCGGATTTGAATTGATAACGGGAATCTAAACATTACAGCTAGACTAAAAGCTAATTTTGAAATGATAAGACTTGTTTGTTGTGTTGTGTGTGTTTTTTGTGTTGGATGACCCTGGGTATTTATGGGCATACTTTGGTAACCGTTGAATGGTTAATGCCGTGGGCTCCTAACACGTTCTTGTCGATGGCTGTTGTGGATAATGCCTTTGGCGGTTTCCGCGCCTTTTCCTCTCAATTTTTTTTTCGAAATTGCCGCCAAACTCTGTAACCGCCTTGATCATATCTTTTTATGCGCATCTTTTCTCTTAGTTTTGGGAAAAATGCCGCCAAAATTACTCTCACACGTGGCATCTCCGTGGTCGATCGTCACTCAATTTTCTGTACACCTGTCTACAACTAGTCACACCTCTCCTACATGCACATCACGTGGCCCTCAGGGTAACTTTTGGTGTTAACAAATGCCCCCTTTAAAAGAAATAAATAGAATATTTATCTCTTTTAAGTGATGTCCTTTGATTTGACAGCCACCATCTATGGTAAACTTTCTGATTTCCTTTCCCAAAGCACTATCATTCCGATTTTCCCACAACGCATCAATTTCTGATCCAGGTTGTCGCTCTGGTTAGAAAGTTCTCAATCGTCGTCTTCTTTGTCATCCTAGAAGCTTAAACCCTGTTTAGTTGCCTCATCCTTTCTCATGGCATCTCAAACCTCTAGTTCCGATCCGAAGCGACTGATTTATCATTTCGATAAGTTGAAAGATGAAAGCAGTGGTGACTGCTTCTTCGAGCTGTTGAACACCACTAGGAAATATTTTGGGTTTGTTCTTGGACCCAGTCTCCGAACCCACATGTCCGTTCCAGTGCATCTCCAAGCTTGTTTGCCAATGCATCAGAATGAGAAACTTCCTATTCAAGCTTCTCCTTTGCGGGACATCTGATCGCTCCCGTCTCAACGATTTAGAAGTTTTCCATCACCTAATGACACGTTTCTTGCTTGGTTTCATCAACTCAAAACTAACTCACTAACTACCACCGCCTGGGCAACGGCAAGCATAAGGACAGCCCTTGAGGTTAGTTTGCTATCCCATGATTTGGATAGAGGTCTGTTAGGCTCCGTCATAAGCTTCTGGTCTTCATCAATGTCGCGACCCGTCCGGAAGCGGACGCGGCTAATGGATTACCGATCGCGGGCCTTGGATCGGCGCGGGCCCTCCCAGGCCCATACCAAATCGCGGGGATTTTGTGTTTGGATTGGGCTCGCCTCTCTTTTGAGTAAATTTCCTTTTGAATGATTTGACAAATAATCATATTTGGAAAAATTCGTTTCTTTCTTTCCCAAAATTTATCCATCGAGGGGATTTTGTGATGTATCGTGCATGTTTTATTCATGCTTTGGGCGACCTCCCGATTTAAATCATGAACAGCGATGCATTGGATAATTTTCATGGCGGCTGAAAGGATTTTAACATTCTTTATCTCCAGCTAACTGGGAAAAGGATACTTACCTACCTGTCGCGGCTGCAGACCCCTGAAAATGTAAAAGAAGCATATCATTGTATGTTCACGAATTTTTCGAAAATCGGAACGATACATCCTACCCTCAACTACCCTAACAGGTAGTACGTGGGATGTAAAAACTTGTTCGTCTCCAAGGCGATTCCCCTATCAAGGGTAGACAACGAGTATCAATTCATATTCTCGAATTCAAGACAAATTGGGACGATACAACTTTACCCTTGGTTCCCATCCCGTTCTGATGTTGCGTATTGATATGAACCCCGTCTATCAAATCCGCCTATCCATGCTTGGAGTGGTTGCAACATCGATGGTTCCTTTGCCCCCAGCTGGGCAGCGTCTGTTCTGTTATTTGAACGCATGACTCCTTGAGTGATTTATCCATGTTTATCACCTGAGAAGGGAAAGAAATGATACATTACTTTGGTATTCGGTTGAAGATCGTTTAGGAACGATACATCGTTTTACCAAATGGGAGGCTTCGTGACCAAACGTATTTCGTGCTGAATGGGGTAGATCCCATTATGCTCCGCGGGTGATAGTCATCGTTCATGGAATTTGCTCCACGAATTAAGTGATTAATCCACGGCCCTCGGCTTGAAGATGCTCAAAGGGTGATGTTGACACTCACGCGCAGTTAGTTCTAGATATTAAGGAAAGATGTTCCCGTGGGAACCTTACAGTGCGATCAACAACATATTCAATAGGAGTATTCAACCCCTTTTCTCTAAGCATTTTTCATCGAGTAGCCATGCCTTGCATCAGACGTTTGATCACCGGCTTTGCGTTACCACTGCGATGGTCCTCCGGCTCCAAATTGATCGAGCCAAAGATTGAACTCATCGCCAAGGAAATTGCTCGGGTCTTCGAGCCATTGATGTTCAAGTTGGGTATCAACGATTGTTGACGAATAACAGCTGAGCGTTATTCGTCAACAGGGATGGTTCATCGAGGAACACCTCGCCGAGGACAACAGGATTACCACAATTAAGGCAGGTAGCCTTGGTAAGAGCTTCCTTATATCTCGCGCTTTCAGCTTGAAGCTTCTCATTCTCCTCCTTCAGGACCAGTAACTCATGGTCTGCGTATTGCTGTTTCACCCGGGTTCGTTTGTTGGCGAACCAAAACTTGACCTTCGAAAGCTCCAATCCTATCTTTCGGCTCAACTCCATTTTCCGTTGTCTGCTTGGAGTGGGGCATTCATTGAAGAAAGCTTCGAGCTCTCGGATTTGGCCTGGAGTGTGGCGTTGTAGTTGCTTCCTTTTCCGGCTCCGGTCATCATTGTATACTCCTTCTTCGTAGCTGAAACCTAGAATTTCATCGCTGGAGGAGTCAGTCTCTATGGCCTTCGGGCAGGATTCAGCTCCAGGATCTTCAAAGTCTCCCAGCAGTTCGTGCTCAGAAATGTCCAGGTAGGGCGTTTCTAGCAGATGGGAATAACTTTTAAACATGATGGATCGGGGTATCTCGGGCTGATCTAGTTCACTCAGCTTTCTCAATTCGCTCTTACGTGTTTGCTCACTCTAGAAATTTTCTCAAGTGATTGTGCGTGTCCTGGAACCATCCTTCAGGCTGCATATGAAGACCAGCAAGCAAGCGCTCCTCCCGAGATTCTGCAATTACTCATCGTCTGTATTCCCCTTTCTTTTTCCTCGTGATAGGATCACAAACTCTCTTGCATTGATTCGGTCTCATCGAGTATTGCGCTCGTCCCCTAGTTCAGTCTTCAAAGTGGTGGGTCTACAATCTTTCGGCGCCTTTTATGATTTGCTAGGCCCGAGAACGTGGGGAGCAGCGGTGGACCCGCAATTAATGACTCCGTTTAATTCATTTAGCTCCATGGGAATTAACGCTATGATCTTCTCTCAACCCCTTTTCATCATTCAAACGAAAGTGACATTTTCCCTGTGCATGCTGTTACTCTTCATTTCAGCATCCCGGGCGCTTGGTGAGGAATGAGTTCGTGGCCACTCAAAATTTTAAAGACCGTCTCTGGTTTCAGACTTAATCTAACAAGGGATCATCACAACTGAGCATGACGATGTTCGTCGATAGCGTTGGTTTTAATATAGAATTAACTATAGTCATTAAAGAAAAATGTTCCCGTAGGAACTTTACAACGGATAAAATGAGTGATCTACTCGTGAACATGTTCTTCTTTCTATGGGTGTTCGTAGTGACCGACCCATCGTGCCCCGAGCCAGGTGCTAGATCATGGCTGTCCAAGCATGCCAGCTTCCCACTGATTGAACAAGGCATCGAGCCCCTCATCGAAGAAATCGTCTGTCGTGGGTTGACCAGCGGCAGGCAGAGCACCAGCCGATTGTTGCTCGAATGGAGGAGTGCGCACTCGCTGTACTTGTGACACGCGCTCTTGAGAAGTGTTGAAATGGCCTGGGAGGACATTCTGATCAGCTTTCAGTTTGCCGGTGGTCGGGTTGCTAGCTTGATTGATGCTTAGATTTGGCCGGGTATCTCTTGACGCCTGAGCATTACAATGGCGGTCGCCCCTAGCTTTTGAGCTCGAGACGGATTCCTCCCGGTTTAGCTCCGCTCGACGTTGTTTTAATAGCTTTCTGTAGGCAGCAAGGTGATTCCTGACCAGCTCCTTACTAAGCCCCGGTACATTCATGGCCTTAAATATGCGCGTCGGAGTTGCTGAGTCGATCCCTATTTGGTGAACCACGTCTAGGAATCTGGAATGCAGTTCAGGGGGCCAAGCGAACCTCCTCTTATCGTGGCCCAAAATTGCATCGATGGCTTGACGACTGATTAACTCATCTCCAGCAGGACCCGACCCTATCGAAAATTGTTGTGCATGAGGCTGATATGCTTTGAGCTGGTCGGCGGTAACATCCAGCTCCTTGAAACTATAACTCCAATCAAAGCGATGCAAATCCCATCCCCCAGGAGGCATTTGTATCATCTTCGTAGGATCATCCTGCTCATGCGTGACTCCGGCAAAATCTGGTTGAGCAGGAGATGCCCCGAGGGAGTAAGGTGGTAAATGAACGTCTTCAATCATCGCGTGAGGCTTATCGGGGAATATCTTACCGAGGGCGACGAGGTTATCGCAATGAGGGCAAACGGTAATATTGAGAGCTTTTTCATACCTCATGTTTTCTGTTCGCAGCTTTTGGTTTTCTTCCTTTAAAATCTCGACCACCTGACGTTTGCGTTGAGCCTTCGATTTGGATCTCCTATTTTGAAACCAAAACTGGATCCTCGACTGATTAATCCCCAACTCCCGGCTCAATTCAATTCTCCACTTCTTTTTCATGTAATGGCTTTTATTGAAAAGGGTTTCCAGCATTTGGGTTTCCTCCTGAGAGTATTGGTGAGGACGTCTTCTTTTCCCGAGTTGAACATCGTGGATGTCGTTGTCGTCGTCGCAGTGATCTTGATTTCCGTTGCCAGAAGTGTTGGGCTCCATGGTTTTGGCGTTAGACTTGATCTTGGAATCTTCGAGATCCCTCTGTAGTTCAATTTCTGAGATTTTTGAGTCAGTCGCCTCTAGCAGCTGACAATAACCTCTTAAATATGTTGGATTGAGAAATGTTTGATTGGTTCTTGCCCACTCAGAGTTCTCCACTCTCTCATGTATGCTCACTCCCTATAAAGTTTTCTTCGAGTGACTTCGTATGTTTAGGAGACGCTCTTCAAGCATCATTAGGCAAACGTTCCCCCTCAAGACTTTGAATTTCTCGCTTAACTTTTCAACGTGATGGGACTGCCAAATCCTGTTAGGGCTCTCTTCGATAGTTGCACTTACCTCCCACCTAACTCCAATAATGATGATCCCGACAAATCTTTTACATCTTTTAATTGATGAGCCGGAAATCGCGGACCGAAACGAATCCAATGGTTCTCGTGAGGGGACCTCCTGCTTTACCCCCCTAACTGGGCTCCACCAGCATTATTACTGAGACCCTTCATCATCCTCGAGTTGCTATAAAATGAGGAATTAATGTATGGAAGGTTAACGTTCTCGCATAATCAGCTTCTTCCTTTTAATCTCTCTGTTAAACTCGTCTTATTCTCAAGCCAACCCAACGCAAATGGCCTCCTCTCCCGTACGCACTTTTTCAACTGATGTCTTGGCCCAGTGGGAAAAGCTTTACAACCTACTGGGTCGCGGTTACGCGCACATAACCGATCATTCTGCAACCGAGGATGCAATCTGTGTCCTGCTCGAGGACCTTGATACCACTTCTCTCGAAGGTACTACACTGGGGAGGGAATATAGAACTTTCCCGACTCTCTTTGCACACTCCTTAGAGGCCTATCGTGTTGCTAATCGGGAGGTTCTCGTGGCTCGCGTCTTGCGGGCTCGTTATGAGGATCGATCTGATCATTTGGTGCTGACCAACTATCTGGTTGATAGTTACAAAAAGGCCGTCGAGTTTGCTAATGAGCGGGTCGCGACGTTGCTTCGCGAGAGGAGAAATCTGGTGGATCAATTGGCCATATCCCTGACCACCGGTGAGCATGACTGCCGCAACGTCCTACTGAGGCTTCAGAGCGACTGGCAGGAAGAACGGCTCGACAAGATAACCGAGGACATAGCTCGCGGGAACGGACTGGTTCGGGACCTGGAAGTAGTCACCGAAGAACACGAGGCCAAGGTCGCCGAAGTTAAGGGAGAATGCAGAAGTCTTCTCCTCAGGCTTGCCGACCACAACATGCGGAGCTGGGAGTATGAGCAGAGCATTAATAACATGGAGGGTCAGTTGGGATCCTTTGTGTCGTTAATTAGGGCTCACTTTGGCTTTACTTTTCCACCCCGACTTGTATGACCTGCTTCTGAAAACCCTCCGCTGAGCAAAATAAATGAAAGTTCTCGTGTGTGTGTTTTAACTTCTGTATGGTTCATTTCTTCGAGCATCCAAACATCTTCAACTTGAGTGAGCCGAACCATAATAGCAATAAGCCGAGCAAATACGTCCTGATTTTATAACTCGCTCATGATCAGATGGAAGAATAGTTGCAGATTTGTCCAAGAAAAGATTTCTCTATACTACTTGTTTTTCACCTGCAAATAAAAAGACAGAATCAGAAGGAATAATTTGAAAAAGAAAGCATAGACCCCTTTCAATCTTATGCTTGCTTGTGATTAATAAGGACAAGAACTTTTACAAGGGTTTTAATCTTGTGCGAAAAGTTTTTATCAATATTCATCGAAAGAAAGCATACTATTGAAAGGAACGTAATTCACGATAATCGCTTTTGATTAATTTCGAGAGGAATGACTTACTCAAAAGTGCAAGACATAATAACGCGTTTTAAATTCAATTGAAGATATGGCATCCAAATTAAGGTCGTTCGCTAAGAACGAAAGTAGTTTGGACATCTATTTCGTCATTAAATTTGAAACTACGCTGATATTCTTGATCAATTATCGTGAATTACCAGTGGTGTACAACATGCATGAACCAATTCAAGTGCGTAGTTCCTTCTAGCGAAATTGGGGTTGGATTACCTCACATGACCAAAAGGTCGTGCAAGACTTCCAATTTTAATTTCCTCTAAAAGAATTATAAACTTGACTTGGGAGTATTCGGATGATTAGAAAAAATGCCACTATCACATTCCAATGACCCGTTAAAAGAAATACAACCAAGTTCCATCTGAATGTATACACCAATAGATCCCTAATACAATCACTCTAAGGGGTGAGATAGAGAAAACCTCAGTAAAAATAAACCCTATACAAGAGGACTAGTAATGGAAAATGAAATAAAGGAATGTGATCCTAACGTTTAAGGATGCCCCAGTTTTGATCTGTGCCTTCAGGATCACTTGCCCCAACTCGTCATCTTCATTGGATGATACCTCAATAATGTCCATAGTATGCTCCTTATCGCACACTCGGTGTTCGTTGTGGGATATCACCCTCCTCGTCTTCTATCAAGGACGTTAGGGACAAACGCACATATCTATCCTCGAAATGGCATTTAATCTAATCACCAGAATGCAATAAATGAAATGCCTATATCTATATGAACAGTGATAGATTTGGGGGGATAGAGAGTCTTACCAACCCAACACGTCGACTTATTGTGCGGTTTTAGGTGTACCAACCGCCCAGAGACATGCACATGAAACAAGTGATGGTAAACTTCTAAAAATCAGAGGGTTTGGCACCTAAGGTTAAGGTTCCCACCTCGAGTTCTAGACAGAGCCGATTCCATTGCACAACTATCGTTGCATTGGGACTCGATCCATAGCTCGAAGCGAGCGGAATTGAAAAGTGGATTACCCCATGTTTTTCCTCACGGAGATTCCATTTTCAATTCCTTCTATTATGTTCCTAAAGGCGGCGCCCGGGGTTTTGGGCGCGGTTGTGTGTGCCCATGTGTCGTGATCATCACGATGCCAGTCATGCACAACAGTTTATCAATCAACACTTCAAATCATCCACACAACATACATTCCTACGTCCAACCTGCATAAGACAAAGTTAATCATGGACCACACCCCTTATTTCTCCAATCTGCAAAAACATTTAACACATCAAGGGTTAGAAAAATCACTCGGCATTTTAATTACGGCCTAAGTCCACTTGAGGTCTAGAATCATAAGTTCTAGAACAGAAAGTCCCCAGTGGAGTCGCCAGCTGTCGCGACCCGTCCGGAAGCGGACGCGGCTAATGGATTACCGATCGCGGGCCTTGGATCGGCGCGGGCCCTCCCAGGCCCATACCAAATCGCGGCGGGAGTTTCGTTTAATGGGCTCGACAATAGGAGTCGATCGCTCTCGACCTTCAGTGTGGTCGTGGTGACATGTGCAATGTGTGCATGCATTTGGAGTCGCCACCCGGTCTTTCTTGGAAGGTAGACCGGAAACCTCACTGACCGATTGGGAGAGGTCGATCAATTCTGCGGAACCAGAGATTATGGGTTCGGGGACTTGGTTACGCTGGTGTCATTACCAACGCCCTTTCGGTACCTAACGCGAGTGATTTTCCTAGTTAAGAGTTCATGCAGGCGCGATTTTAGGTGAGATGGGTTTGACTCGGGGTTTCATGCAAATTGGAAGACTATTTCTATCAATCACAATCAATTTAAGTGAAAGAACAATCAAATACATAAATAAATCACACTAATGCACGTCAATTCAAATCAACGGTTTCCTAGTATAGCCATAAGGGCTTAGATAAGGAATGATTTGGACCTAGGGCTAAAATGGGAATACTTGGGGACGATTAGCCCGAAGGGCAGAATCGTCAACTTTTGGAAGACTTGGATACCGAATTACCCAAAATATTCCATGGCCAGTTGATTGTGGCCATTTTCCATTTTTGGGAATTTTTCTAGAGTTTTTCTGAATTTTTTTTTATAAAAAGCATGTCCTTGACGATAGATAACACTCAACCAGATAAGTAAGCTAACCACTAGACTGAAACAAATATATATGCAAATCAAGTCTATAAAGATAATATTTTAGAAAAATAATTCTGATATACGGATCGGGTACGTAAAACATACCGGATTGGACACCGGCCCTCAATCGCCCAACCCCAGCCTGCGACCCTTCGTCGTGAGCTTCACCTCAATCACCAACCCCCATTGAGCTTCCATCGCCACGGGCATCATCGTCAGTCGCCACATTGGAATATCAAAATGGGGGATCAAACTTTTGGAACGTGCACTTACTCAAAGTAGATAGTCAGCAAAGTTCAGCCGATTAAAGGATAAAACGAGTGTCTCGAATTAAACTCTAATTATCGTGCTAATTTATCTACTAAGATATGCATAGTATTCAGACATCTGCAAGCGAAGTTAAAACTAGGTAATGTGAATTAAACATGGAGAACAAATCGACAAATCAAACACACATAAAGCCTAATTGAGACAATATACGCAGATAAATGCATTTTCTATCTATTTCTTTTTTTTTTTTTTATATTTTATGAAATTTTATGATTTTTAATTATTTGGGATTTTTCTATTTTTTTTTATAATGTTTATTAATGATAAATAAAAGAAACCGGGCCCGGGTCCGGGTTCTCGGACTCGGGCCTGGATCCAGTCCTTGGCCTGATCAGGCCCGGAAGAGGGAACTCGAACCGGCCCGGTCGGCACACAAGGAGTCAGGCCCACCCTTCCTCTGCCCTAACCGAATTGGGCCTAGACCCTTTCTGGCCCAGCCTTTATTTACATTCCTCTTGGACCAGCTCAGCAGAAGGCCAAACGGGTGGAAAGGACAAGCCCAGCCTTTCTTTTCTTTCTTTTTTATTCCAACCCACCCGAACGGCCAACAAGACTAAAAACGCGCTACTGTTCATCATCACCTTCCTCGCGCCGCTCTGTTCAGTGCACGCCTGACGAAACCACCCACCTGCAGTCGCACCAAGCCTTCGCCAACCTTCGCCTGCGGCCGTGACAGAACTCCGCCAGCCTTCGCCCGCGTTCGTATCCACTGGTGCTTGCTCGCTCTCCACCGGATCCGCTCGCCGCACGTCGCTAGGTCCCACTCCCGCGGACCTCCTCGTTACAAACGTTGGGTCCGCTCGTCACAGGTCCGAACTCGCGCGCGTCGTACCGCTCACGTACGCGTCGCCACTAGAACGAGCTCGAGTCGCCACTACACCGGGTTCGAGCTCATGCGCCACATCCTCATGCTTGCACCATCGCCAAACCATGCTTAAACCGGACCTCTTTAAGCATCGATCGGTTTTGTTCGTCGAGTGCCGAGACCACGACTTTGAAACTCGCCCGCTACGCCGTTGGGACTCGCTGGTATGCCGCCGAGTCGTCAGGATACTCACCATGCCAACGGTGGGACTTCCTCGTCAAACCAACGCTAGACCTGCTCGCCACCGGCGTTGTCTCTATCGTACTCGTCACGCCATCTCTGAGTTGGCCGTCGCGCCTCCTCCGGATGCCATGAAGATGCACGTCATCTCGCTCCATCGCGGACCATCGAGCCCACATCACCCGAATTTTTACCGAGCCGAACACAGAATGCCAGCCCTCAAACGGCCTTCAGCTTCCTTCCCTGTGTGTTGCACCGAGACATGACGGTTTCTGCTTGAGCCGACTGGTTTGTAGTGCAAGTCGCCGGGCAGACACTGGCGTCAGCCGCTACCTCGCTTTCGCCAGACTAATGTACTCCCATTGAGATGAACTTAGATGGAGCTGAAGGACAAAGAACCCCGGAGTCCCGCCGTCGTCGCCAAGAGCTGCGAGGCCACCTCTTCATGCCTTGACAACGGCGACCGACGCACGTCCGGTTGACAACTGGGCGGAAGCGCGCACCTCTTGGCACAGAATAACATCGAAGAGATGGCGGGCAGGAGCGATGATGTTGATGAAGAAGCTCCCTCCTCTCTCTAACGCTCCTTCTCTGGTTCTCTCTTGTATGCTTCTGAGAGCTCTTTGCTCTCATGCGCAGCTCTCAACACTCATCAAGCTTTCGGAGGTCTATGTGTGTCGGGGAAGAGAGATTCGAGGGTCGAAGCTTCGCTGGTTGGAGGTCGACGAACGGTGGCCGTGGCTCCGGAATCACTCTCTCGGTCTCTCTTTCTTTTTTTTTTTCTTTTTTTTTTCTCTTTCTCACTATCCTCTATTCCCCCCATCCACCGTCTTCTCTTCTTGGGTTTGCTGTGGAGAGCATCTCCCTTTCTCGTGTGCTCCACTTCCCTTTTCATTTATTTTAAAACCATCTGTCCGGCCCTCAACCCACATTCTCTCATTGTTATTTCCTTCCACCGAGGAAGTGCTCTGTCCCTTTTCCCTTTTTTAAAGCCAATCTCGCCACTCCCTCTATCATTGATCGGACGAATGGCGCCACTCCTCGGCTTTATGCTTCTTTGGCGAAGTGGTAGACGGGATGAGATAGACTACGCCGTCTTCCGTAATGTACCCTCCCCTCGGTCGCCACATCGCATCAGCGGCCGCTTTCAATTTTGAACTAGACAACCTAGAGACCGAAATGACCGAATTTTTTTATGCCATCGAGTCTTTAATATCAGAATTAAGCAACTCCCGGAACAACTGGGTCAAATTGAAATACAAGGCCACTAAATTCACTGTCTAGACTCAAAAAAATGCAAAATTTACAAATTAATAGACACAAGTGACATTTTTTTGTTATTTTTAATTAATTTAAAATAATAATAATAATAATAATAATAAAAATAAATAAAATAAAATAAAAATAAATAAAGATAAAAATCACGATAATAGATGGTGAAAAATCAGGTGTCAACAATCAACCAATTGCTTCTTTTTCCCGTGGGACCCTATGTCGGTAACTCTTTTAGATGTTTTACCATTACTGGTCTGGCTACCCATGGTGCCTCTGCTGTGAATCTCGAAACCCTAGAGGATTGTTCTACTCCTAGTGCTTTCCTTGCTTACGAAAAGTTTTTAAGTCTTCATTGCAAAACCTCTTGTACCGTCACACTCATTGAGCGAACAGCCTTCCTCCTTTTTTGGTTGTCGAAATACTTGTTCTTTAGTCCAACCATAAAGGTATCTAAAGATTACCTCGTGCTTGTATCCAATCTTGCAAGAGGAATAGATGTCGCCCTAGGTCCCTTGCCTTAGCCATTCTGTATAGAAGCATTACCCATTCTTCTCAGTCGATGACGACACCTAAGAAGGACGGTGTGTTGTCTAGCCCACCCTAGATCATTCAAGCTTGGACAGTACTGTACTTCCCTTTTATGTTACGAATGTGCCTAAACCTTAAAAGGATAGTCGACCCTGCAGTTTTGGTACTAGACTGCTTAGGGTCGTTCCATTGAATGTTCTTGCTAATGTTCAACCTTTGAACCTCTATCTCCAGCAGATCTTGATGTGGACATCGAACCATATCGAGGAGGAGGTGCTGGGGACTCGTTGTTCTATCCTCTTGATCTAATTACTCGAGCGAGAGCGAGGAAATTCAAGCAAGCTATCGGCATCATGGTTCAAGATCTTTGGAGTGGAGGTGATCTTGATTCGAGAATTGAAGAATCTGAAGCTCCTTGGAGCAACACAATTACATTGAGCCTCGCGAATTCTGAACGGATTTACGGCTAATGAGCTCCGAATGAGCTCAAATTTGGTCAGCTAAAGAGAAACGACGTCCTGATCAATACTCATGGCCTATGGCCATGAACTGTGATGAATTTCGGCTATTCGGCATCGTTTAGATGGACTTTTAGGTATTTTTCTATTTTTAGGCGAATTTTTATTAATTAAGGGTATTTTTATAATTTTTGCCTTTTAGGGTTAGCACCATATATAATGATGCTTATGAGTTTCTGAAAACATAACATTAATTCAGAATTTTATACATAGAGGTTTTCTCTTCTTCAAGTTCTCTTGAGGACTAGATCTTATCAATGCTTCCTTGTGGCGATCTATCGACTTATTGAGCAAGATCGCGAATTCTCTTGTTCGTGGCGTCTATAGCGTAGATTGGTTAACACAGGTTCATCAACAGGTCACGCTCATACCGAGGTTACCAATCACAAGTTCGATTGGGGGTCAAGGTTAGCAATTCGCAACCCTTGAATTTTCGTAGAACGATCAGAGTCCGTAACGATTCACATCATCTGGTATCAGAGCTGGTTCTACAAGGTCTAGTTATCTTACTTTTACTGATTTTAATTCAACAATCTAGGATTTATAGAATTAGGGTTTATAGAATTGGGGATCTGTTACTAATCGAATTAGGATTCTGAATTGTTCTTGCTGCAATTTCAATTTTGACTTAGGGTTTTCAGTCCTAGTTGTTTTGATTGTATTGAGTTCGTAAAAAAAATGGTAAAAAAAATTCAGTGAAAAAACAAAACAAAAAAAAGAGTATCGGTGAAAAAAAAATCGATCAAAAAAATAAAATAAATAAATTCGAAAAAAGGGCCAAAAAAATCGAGAGGACGACTCGTTTCTTTTTATTATTATTACTATTATTATTATTAGCTGGACCGAATAGAAAAAAAAAATAGTAGCAAACAGTGAACCTAGATTCAAATCTAGCTAAAGTTGCTGATATTGCTGAATTGATCTTGCTTGGTGGTTTAGTCGACTGTTATGATGAGCTTATGAGAATGAAATTCTAGTCTGATAAAGAGCTTGAAAGAAGGAAATGAGAGGAAAAATGGAAGAGTGTGTGATTTTAATTGAGGGAAGAAAAAGCCTAGATTGAGTTAAACACGAGGGGAGTGACAAACACCTTGAGCGAAACACGTGAGGGATTGTGGTGAGATTTTTTTTATTTCTAACATTTTCTTGCAGGTTAAAAAAAAATCATGTCAGCCTAAGAAAGCGTAAACAAAGGGAGGATGACACCAATCCAAGAGATAATGCGATTTTAGCAGGCATCCAGCAATTGAGCTTACAACTTGAAGCACTTAGCATCCGAGTTGTGAGGTGTGAGACGAGGCTTGATGGTGATCAAGAGCCACCACGAGGGAGGCCACAAAATCAGCAAGATGAGCCTAGGGCGCAACCCAAATGGCAGCGGCAATTTGACGATGAATATGTGTTCGATATAGAAGATGACCGAGATGGCAGGTTTGGGAGGAGAAACAGACGCCGAGAGTTCAGACATCGAGAAGATGATGAGATTGGAAATATCAAGATTGTCGCGACCCGTCCGGAAGCGGACGCGGCTAATGGATTACCGATCGCGGGCCTTTTCCCCGCACTGGGGTGCGGATCGCGGGCTTTGGATCGGCGCGGGCCCTCCCAGGCCCATACCAAATCGCGGCGGGAGTATTTTTCAAAGGGATTCGACGATAACAGTCGATCGCTTTCGACCTTAGTATGGTCGTGGTGGCATGTGCAACTTGTGCATGCATTTGGAGTCGCCACCGGTCTTTCTTGGAGGGTAGATCGGAAACCTTATTGACCGATTGTGAGAGATCGGTCAATTCTGCGGAACCAGAGATTTTGGGTTCGGGGACTTGGTTACGCTGGTGTCATTACCAACGCCCTTTCGGTACCTAACGCGAGTGATTTTCCTAGCTAAGAATTCATGCAGGCGCAATTCTGGGAGGGGTAGGTTTGATTCAGGGTTTCATGCAGGTTGGAAGACTATTCCTATCAATCACAATCAATTTAAATGAAGGCGCAATCAAGTGCATAAATTAATCACTTCAATGCACATCAATTCAGATCAATGGCTTCCTAGTATAACCATAAAAGCTTAAGGAAGGTGTGACTTCGAACTAGGGGTAAAATGGGAAGATTTGGGGACGATTAACCCGAAGGGCAAAATCGTCATTTTTAGGAGGTTTGAATACCGAATTACCCAAAATATTCCATGGCCAGTTGATTGTGGCCATTTCCCAATTTTGAGAATTTTTTGGAATTTCTTGATTTTTGATTTTTTTTTTATTTTTATTTATTTATTTATTTATTTATTTATTTATTTAAATAAATAAATAAGGCCGGGTCCAGATCGGGTTTTCGGACCCGGATCCGGATCAGGCTGTCGGGCCTGATCCAACCCGAGAAGGAAAACCTGAACCGGGCCTGGTTTGAACAAGGAACTCAGGCCCGTTTTTCTTTTCTTTGAACCTGTTGAGCCCAACTTGCCGAAGCCCAGTCATTACCCACCAACACTAACGCCGGCCCAACCCTAAAATAGGCCCACAAGACCGAATAAACCCAACAAACAAACCAACATGAAAAGTGAACCTTACCTACTGTTCATCGTCTTGTCCGTTTCCTGCATGAAAACCAGACCGAGCTCGCCGCTGCCAGGGACCTGAACTCCACGATCCAAATGCTTCGGGACCACTGTCGGGGTCCAGCCGCTGTGTCTCGTTGCCAACGACTAGGTCACTCGAAGCCGCCGCCGCCTCCAAGACTTGGTTACTCTTCAAGTCATGCGACTCGCCTGCTGAAGTAGTCGGAGCCGGACCTCGAGGTCGACGGCCCCGACTAGGCGTGGACGGACCGTCTCCACTGAGGCTTCGTTCGTCCTCATCGGTCGACGAATTGCACAAGCTTTGGGAACAACTCATCCCTTATGCGGTTTCTGAATGCAGCTGAGGACTGCATGTCCACGATAGGTTGTAGGCGAATGACGTACATCTTGCTTCACTTCTTCATACAGTTTTTCTCCCCGGCTAATAGCTTATCCAAAATTGTTGCGTGGATTTCAGGTTCATCCGTATCAAGGTCATCCTCACCCTTGTCGCCATACCACCTCTGAATGACTTGTTCCCTTGAGCATTTTCGAGACCTCCTGTGCACTCTCGGAAAACCTTTAGGAAATGGTCGTCAACGTCGAGATGATGGATAGCGGCTTCGAAAATGCTTCTCTGCCGACTCATCTCTTCCTTGAGCCCGAACTCGGCCTCAACTTGGAGCTGCTGTCCAGTCGCTGATCCTGATAGGCGCGAAGGATGGTCTGGGCGCTGAGGCGAGTTGGTATGTCATGCAGCGCTTGACAAAGGGGCGGAGGTCGAGGAGCCTAGTGAGTTGATAGTCGGCGGCTGCAACAGGAAGCGGAAGAGCCTGACGGGGACTCTTGAAGGAAGGGTTCATCGGCTCGATTGCCTCGAGGTCTCGTTGACGAAAACCTCGAGGTCCTCGTTGGAATGACTTGAGGACGAAGGGGCGGTCGTCGAGCAGCGCGTCGGCGAGGTGGGAGCAGAGGGAGTTGCATGCAGGCGTAGGACGACGGCCACCGTAGCTGCACACGAGCCTCTCGGAGTGAAGGGGGTTCCCTAGCCACATTGGCTCCTGCTCGTGGACTGCTCCTAGCCCACTGGCGACATGCGGCGGTCGGGACGACGGCTGGAGGCGGCGCCCTAGCTGCTGAGGGAGTGGTCAGGATTCCCCGCTATAAGGAAGACCATCACCAGCTTTCGATTATTTTTTTTTCTCTGCTGTTGGCCGACCGTTTTTCCTCCGTATCCCCTTCCTTGGTCTCTCTTTCTCGCCCCACCTTTTCCTTTTTTATTCCTCTCTTGCTTTGTTGTCCATCCACCATTCCCACGATCGATGCTCCAACCAAGAAAAGAAGACCTTTCCCCCTTTTTTATTTCTTCATGCTATCCGGCTCTTTGAGTGCTTCCAGGACGGCTCCCTTTCATTCACTTTTTTTTATTTTATTTTGTTTCTTTTTTTTAGGCTCTATTTAGGTTTATATTTGTGAAGAAATAGTAACCCGAGCCGAATTTTCGAGATTTAAGGTGACACACTTGAAGAGAAAATTAAAACAAAATTATTGAATATTTTTGTGTATTTTTCTGACCACGAATGGTATTTTTCTGATTTTTTTGGGTATTTTTATAATTAAATAAATTCGAAAAATATTATAAAATATCAAAAAATATTTTTTTTTGTTCAAAATTGGTCCCCGAGGCTAGGCCAAGGCTTCCAAAGTTGATTTTGTGATTTTATGCCCTTTTTAAATATTTTTAATTAATTTTAAAGAATAAAAATCACAATAACTTATGGTCAAAAATTAGGTGTCAACAGCTGCCCCTCTTTGAGAGGAATCTCGTTAAAGGTTTCTCTCAAAGACAAGATGGCACCTGATTCCTAACCGACTCAACTAGGAGAATGAAAGAAGAAATGCTATGACATCGGATCTTCAAGGCTCTTGTTACAGGCTCGAATTAGTCCTCGGTTTGCTCTAATAATTTGAACCTGGGCCGCGAAGAGAGAGGCTTACCTGAAGCTCACCTGCCGGATGCTGCTGGTTGCGACAACTTTCAAGAAGATACCTAGGACTTGTTTCAGAAGATCCTAGGGAGATTAAGCTCTGACCTATATGGTAGGTCATACCGTTATGAGATTCCTAACTGGTAGGAAGCTAAGGAAGGCGCCTCCCACGCTTTGGGATTTGCCAAGGATTTTGATCCGTATGGTGGACCGGACCTTTGTGTTGATCCTTAAGGCGGTTTCTACCATATTTTGACCCTTTAGGCGGTTTCTACCTTTGTTTGTTTTGAAAAGGGGGTCTCATGACGAGGGTTCTCCACGTCCGATGAGACTGCTTGAATTTTGAAAAGGGGTCTCATGATGAGGGTTCTCCACGTCCGATGAGACTGCTTGATTATTTTTTTAAAAAGGGGTCCTGGGACGAGGGTTCTCCACGTCTGATAGGACTTTTTCTTTTAAAAGGGTTTTTCTTCCCCTCTTTTTTTAGAGACCCCGAAGTTTGTCGGGAATTCAGTTTTTGAAGCAATGAAAGATTTTATTTTGACAAAGCCTCGCTTTAGTCTGTTGAGGTGACATTCTGGGAGCTGGGTTCTCCAGGTATCCTGCAGAAAATTCAAACCTGTGTGCTCCACTCCATGGAGCAAATATTTTTCTGGGATTCGGGGTTCCCAAGAATCCTGCAGAAGTTTGAGCTTGAAAGATTTTTCTTCACCAAGAAAACGTTAGTAATCTTTGGGAAGACCACGGCTGTCCATTTGACAAAAACCGTATGACTTAAGTTTTAATTGTGAAATGTGCATTTTGATGCTGGAGGTTATCCAAAGCATTCTTGCAACACACAAATGTGATCACAAATTCCTTGTGCGGCAAATCTGGATCAAACAATTTGAAACTTCCAAAAAGAGTTTGTTCAAAACATCTATTGGAATGTTTCTCGACGAGGAGGTCTTTTCACCTGTTTTGAGATAGTGGTCTTTATAGGGGATGCACTCAATTCCCTACTAACCTGTGCCTAGGTTTTAGGCTCATTCGCAGCGCATACATTTTGATCGGTCGGGAGGTCTTCCACGGGACCGTAATGTTGGGCTTGAATATTGGTTTTCAAGGGGGACTCGCTTTGGAGTCAAGGCCATTGAATGAAAGTCTTCATTATCTGCTCCGGGTTTACAAGTCGAGAACCCTCCAAATGAGAAAGAAATAGTCTTGCTCGTACCTCTTCGAGCTAAGCTATATGTTAACCCAAGTGTCTTAGTCAGAGAAGACTGTTTCGGGGTTGTAACATTGGTAGGATTGGGGACCGAAACAGGCTTATTTTTGGCCCAGAATTCGTGACGGGTTTGACATTGGTGATCATTGCTGATTTGCCACCTGTCCTTTCTTTTCTGCATCTTTAGCCTTTGAGGCGTGCAACCTATCTTGCGATGTGCACCAGCTCTTTAAAGAGCGTCTCTTGTTGCATTTAGAGACTGACTCTTTCTATGTCTTTGTTCTGCGCTTGATAGCATTTGGGGAGCAGTCCTTTTGGATTTGGCTCCTTTAGGGATTTCCCATTTTTCCATCCAGCTTCATTGCGGATCAATTAAACAACTTGCACGAGCATCGGCCTTGCTTTTACTAGGCACTTTGCTTTTTCTTGATGCCGGGGATTTTTTCTCATTTTCATTTTTGAAATCCCACTTTTTCTCATCTTCATGGGATCATGTTAGACATATAGTCTAAACATGCTTTAAATATCAGTCCGGGAATTCTCTTCGTGATCCCTGAGTCTTGAACTCTTCCATTTTTGAAGTGGTGCGGCATCCGTCTTGGAATGATCACCAATGGGTTCATGAAATGAATTTGCAGGCTCAAGTTGGCTGTGCAAAGGATTCGGTGTGTGGGATAGAGAAATGAATGCTTCTCATCATCCTATGGCACTTGGATTACCATATAAACAACACACAAAGATTAATGTTAGTCCAAGCAAGAAAATTTCTAACCATTTTCTCCTGATGCTGCTGGACTCACCTCTATTTTGCCCCGATGTGGGGTGGTTCTTGACAGGGTTAAGAATGAAAATCGCCGTTCAAAGGGGTTATCAACGGTCACCTGTAGTGTTTGGGGGATATGAAACGAATGCCTCCGTCATCCCAACCCATGTAATCGCTGCGACTGGTCCCTACCTCCGTAGACCCAGATTTTGTCATCTGTCCGCTCCACTCATCTCTCAAGTGTGTGTTGGACGTGTTTGGATTTAGGCTTTGCCTCTCGTCTTTCGAGGAAACGTCCTTTTGAAAGTTTTGAACAACTTTTGATTGGAAAAAGCTTTTTCATTTTCTCCAAAAATTCTACCCGTTAAGGGGATTTTAGGATGCACCATGCATGTTCTTATTCATGTTCAGACAACCTCCTGTTTCAAAACATGAATGCCAATGAAGTTAGAATTATATGTCTTTTCTAGACATTAGATTCTGAAAGCTTTTCTTTTCTTCTCTGTTTTTTATTCAACATCTTCAATGGATTGGGGAAAGTGATACTTACCTGTCCCCCGCGGCTGGAGATCCCTGAAAATGCAGAAGAAACATGTTATTGTACGTTCACGAATTTTTCAAAAAATTAGAACGATACATCTGACCCTTGGTCGTGTACTCCAACGGGTAATTCATGGGGTGTGAAAACCTGTTTCACCTTGATGGCGATCCCCTGTCAAAGATGGGAATTAGTCTGTCGCGACCCTCTCGAGGTTGCATGTGGGCTCTCGAGGGCTAATAGGCCGTCCAGTCTGGTCGGACACGGGCCTCTCCCAAGGCCCGTTACCCAAATCGCAACGGAGGTATGCGTAGTCGACCTTCAGTGTGGTCTGGTGAATGTGCTAAGTGTGCATGCCATGGAGTCGCCACCAATCATTTTTTGGAGGGTATGATTGGACCACCCTATTGAATAGTCGGGAGTTTCTATTCAATTCTGCGATAACCAGAGAAATGGGTTCGGGAACTTAGTTACGTCAACTGTCAGAGTTGACGCCCTTTCGGTACCTAAGTTGACTGAATTTTCTGACCTAAGATTTCATGCAGATTAGTGGAGTACGAATCATAAATCTAGGAATTCATGCAAATAGGAATGACTATCCTAGCAATCACAATCAATAATAAGATGCGCAAATCAATGAATCCAAATATGTAAAATAATCACATCAAATCAACATGACACTCCTAATAAGGCTCTATTAGCCTAAATAAGTATCAATCAAGCTTAGGAATGATTTAGACATGATTTTACCCATCAGGGGTAAAGTCGTAATTTTGAGACAAAAGGGACGATTTGCCTAAAAAGGGAAAAATCGTCATTTCGGAATGAATCCGGAGTAAAACAATGTCAAAAATAGGTTTGGTCACTCAATTGACCCATTTCCTATTTTTTTTGCAATTTTCATGATTTTCTGGAATTTTAGAAACCGATTTACCATTCGAAGGGGTAAAATCGTCATTTTCTAAAAATGGGAATGAAATGTGGAAATCTTAGATATAAGGTTTAGCCACCTATCTGGCCCATCACCAAATTCTAAGCAATTTCCACAATTCATCGGAATATCAAAGACGATTTACCCTTTGAGGGGTAAAATCGTCATTTTGGATTAAATGGGAGAAAATCCAAAAAAATGGAAACAAATCAATTTTTTTTTGTCATTTTCAGCCTTCAAAATTTTTTTAGAATTTTTTTTAGGAATTTTTTGCAATTTTTCTCAATTTTGTTTTGAATTTTTCCTTAATAATTCATTTTTTTGGAATTTTTTTTATTTGATTTTTTTAATATAAATTTTCTGAAAATAAATCCCAACTGACGGTCCCTAACTCGCCACGTGGCGTCTCGGTGACAATCGAATCATTTTAATTTTTGTAAAATTCGAAATTCATTTCTTTTAATGTTAAAAATATTTTTTATTTTGAAAATCATCGGATCACGACACGTGGCTCATCTGCAGCCATCCAATCTAGCATTTTTTTTGTTTTTGTTTTTATAGGACGCAACACAATGCAAAAAATAAAGAAGATATTAAGTCATTATACAACATAAACATAAGCAAAGGAGATGGGATCCGATAAATTTTACGACGTCGGAGTCCGTCGGTGCTCGTGCAACAATGTGTGGGGGTATAAACCACCAGCAGGAGGCTCGGCCTTCCGATTCTGGGGTAGCACAATATAATTTACAGAAAATAAATGAATAGAATGCCTTGAACACCAATAGGAGGCTTGGCCTTCCGATTCTGGGTCTTATATGCGAAATATAAAAAATGTGCACTTTTATTGGATGCAGTACAATACAAATTAACTATATGATGCATGAAAGGCTATGGCATAAAGTAAATACACAACAAATATTTAGACACCAACAGGAGGCTTGGCCTTCCGATTCTAGGTCTAATAAGTAAAATGTAGAAAATGCACGCTTTTATTAGATGCAATACAATGCAAATTAACTATATGATGCATGAAAACTATGACATAAAGTAAATACATAGCAAATATTTAGACACCAACAGGAGGCTCGGCCTTCCGATTCTGGGTCTAATAAGTAAAATGTAGAAAATGCACACTTTTATTAGATGCAATACAATGAAAATTAATTATATGATGCATGAAATGCTATGATATAAGATAAATACACAGTAAATACGAAAAAATACAAAATAAACAATAATCCGAGCTCGGATGAGGAGGACGTTGAACTATTTTCACAAATCCGAACGGTGAAGATGAAGAAAGAATTGAGATGAGATTATACACAAAATTTTACCTCGATCCGATGGTCGAATTGATCGAAAACTGAAGAAATACCGGCGGATGAACAGTTCCCGCGCTAGGAGCAACTTCTGATTTGGCTGCTGTGCGACCACTTGGAGAGATCTTTTTAAAGATCCGAACGGTGGATATGAAGAAGGGGTTAAGACGACCCTGTACACAAAAAATCAGCTCGATCCAACGGTTCAATCGGCCGGAAACTCAAGAAATGTCGGCGGGTATACAGTTCCCACGCCTGGAACAGCTTCTGATTTGGCTGCTGTACGACCACTTTGAGAGATTTGTTTAAAGATCCGAACGGTGTATATGAAGAAGGGATCAAGAAGACCTTGTACACAAAAAATCATCTCGATCCAACGGTCCAATCGGCCGGAAACGCAAGAAATGTGGAGGGTGGTAGTGTGATGACAAAAAAAAAATGGAAGAGAGAATATGGGGAAAAAAAAATGAGCGTGGGAGAGGAAGAAGAAGAAGAAGAAGAAGAAGAAGAAGAAGGAGGAGGAGGAGGAGGAGGAGGAGAAGGGGCGACGGATGATGGGGGGAGGTGCCTAAAATACTAAAAATAAAATAATAAAATAATAATAAAATAAAATACTAAAAAGTAAAAATAATAATAAAATAATCAAAAGCGAAGACAAAATGATTAGTCCCCTTTTCTTTTAAATGATGATGTTTTCACTCCTTTTCCTTTTAATCATTACTAATATTTTTGCCAAATTCAATTTTATGATGATCAAAGAACACCTAAAATCAAACCTGAATTTTACTATTTATGAGGTCAGAAAATGGATAAAATAAAAATAAAAATACAGACTATTTATATATATTTTTGTGACCTCAAATATTATTTTTCTTGATTTTCTTTTTCTTTTTTTCTTTTTATTTTGTATTTTTCGACAATATATTAAAAAAATGAAAATTATGAAAATTATTTTTTGGTCAAAATGGTTCATTTAGCTTGGCTAAGGTCACCAAAATTGATTTTTCAATTTTTCAACTTTTTATGGATTTTCTATGAATTTTCAAAAAAATAAAATAAAAAAAAAAGTTGATCAAAATTTAGGTGTCAACAAAGATGAAGATTCCATCTTTCCAAGGAAAGAATGATCCTGATGCATATCTAGAATGGGAGAAATGAATGGAGATGGTATTTGACTTCCAGTGATATTCGGAGCTCAAGAAGGTAAAAATTACAACTGTTGAATTCACCGATTATGCTATAATTTGATGGGATCAGCTTGTGAATAGCAGGAGACACAATGCTGAGAGACTGGTAGAAACGTGGGATGAGATGAAAGCGGTTATGAGAAGGCACTTCATACCAAGTCATTACCACATAGACTTGTTCCATAAACTGTAAAATCTCACACAAGGTAACAAGAGCGTGGAATAGTACCATAAAGAGATGGAGATTGCCATGATCCGTGCTAATGTGGTAGAGGACCGTGAAGCTACTATATCATGATTCTTATGTGGTTTGAGCCGAGATATAGCAAGAGTGGTAGAGCTGCAACATTATGTCGAGTTGGAGGAATTGGTGGATAAAGCTATCAAAGTAAATGGGCAATTGAAGTTGGACCGAAATTACAAGAGTAGTGAAGGTCCAAGCTCGAATTGAAAACCTAATTGGAAGAGAGACGAGAAGCCGAACTGGAAGGGAAACAACACTTAGGTCGAAACTTCAAAGGAGAAGGAGAAAGATGACAGAGTTGGTTCGAATTCGACTTCAGGTAAAACTGAAAATCCTAACACTATAACTCGTGAAATTAAATATTTCAAGTGTTTAGACAGGGGTCATATGGCGAATCAATGCCCTAATAGGATGGTGATGATAATGACTGGACCTGGAGATGTTTAATAAGAAAGTGACAGGGAGGAAGAGGATGATGTCATGCCACCATTGGAGGACTGTAGCAATGTCGATGCCAGTCAAGGGTGAATTGATGGTGGTTAGACGTTCTCTTAGCGTGCAAGTCAATGAGGATGAGCATCACTAGCAACGTGATAACTTGTTCCATACAAGATGCTTGATGAATGGTAAGATTTATATTTTAATTATTGATGGAGGTAGTTGTACAAATGTGGCAAGTTGTACTATGGTGGAGAAACTAGGATTGAAGACTACAAAGCACCATAGACCATATAGACTTCAGTGGTTGAATGATATTGGTGAAGTGAAAGTGTCAAAGCAAGTCCTAGTTCCATTTGAGATAGGGCGATATAAGGATGAGGTGGTGTGTGATGTTGCACTTATGCAAGCGGGACATCTTTTAGTTGGTAGACCATGGCAGTATGATTGGAGGGTACATCATGATGGATACACTAACCGATATTCGTTGGTGATGAATCAGAAGACTTACACTTTGGTGCCAATGACACCTACTGAAGTATATGAAGATCAATTGAAACTACAACGTGAGGCTGAGAAAGAGAGAAAAAGTGAGAAAACTGATAGCTTGCGTGGAGAGTCTGAGACGCAAGGAAAATGAGAGGCTAAGAAAAACAGAGTGGTAAAAGCCGAGGGAAAATCAAAGAGAAAAGAAAAGAGAGTAAAGAATTTCTATGCAAGATCGAGCGAAGTGAGAAGAGCTTAGGTTCTGGACCGACCGATGCTTATACTTTTGTACAAAGAGGCATTGTTTACTACTAACGATCTTGACCCGAGTTTGCCTAGTTATGTCGTGTCTTTATTGCATGAATTTGAAGATGTCTTTCCTGATGAGGTTCTTGGAGGTTTACCACCGATTCGAGGCATAGAGCATCAAATCGACTTGATACCTGGTGCGCCATTACCTAACCGACCCGCATATCGAAATAATCCTGAGGAGACAAAGGAACTTCAACCCGCATATCGAAGTTAGTGAATTACTGGAACGAGAATATGTGCGAGAAAGTCTTAGCCCGTGTGATGTTCCTATTTTGTTAGTGCCAAAGAAGGATGAGACTTGGCGAATGTGTGTTGATTGCCGAGCAATCAACAATATTACGGTAAAGTATCGACATCATATTCCTAGATTAGATGACATGTTAGATGAGTTACATGGAGCTTGCATATTTACTAAAATTGACCTGAAAAGTGGTTATCATCAGATTAGAATGAAAGAATGGGATGAATGGAAAACTGCATTTAAGACCAAGTATGAATTGTATGAGTAGTTAGTCATGCCATTTGGTTTAACTAATGCACCTAGTACTTTCATGCGACTTATGAATCATGTTCTGCGTGCTTTTATTGGTCGATTTGTGGTTGTCTATTTTGATGATATTTTGATATATAGTCGAAGCATTGGTGACCATATTAAACATGTGCGAGCTGTTTTATAGGTTTTAAGGGCCGAGAAACTATATGATAATTTGAAGAAGTGCTCTTTTGTGACTAACAAAGTAGTATTTCTAGGGTTTGTTGTTGGAGCCGATGGAATACAGGTTGACGAAGAAAATGTGAAAGCGATCAGAGAATGGCCGACACCTAAGACTGTAGGAGAGGTGCGCAGCTTTCATGACTTAGCCAGTTTCTATCGCAGATTTGTAAAGGATTTCAGCACCATCGCCACACCTTTAACCGAGGTCATCAAGAAGCACGTGGGTTTCACGTGGAGAGAAGAGCAAGAGAGAGCATTCAATCTGTTGAAGGATAAGCTAACTAATGCTCATTTGTTATCTTTACCAAATTTCATTGCTACTTTTGAAATAGAATGCGATGCTTCTGGTACAGGAATTGGAGCTGTATTGATGCAAGGAGGACGTCCCATAGCTTATTTTAACGAGAAGTTAAGCGGAGCAACATTGAATTATCCAACTTACGATAAGGAGATGTACGCTTTGGTGCGAGTTTTGGAGACTTGGCAACATTACCTATGGCCAAAGGAGTTTGTGATCCACACCGACCACGAGACATTAAAGTACTTGACGGGACAGTAAAAGTTGAACAAAAGACATGTCAAATGGATGGAGTTCATCGAGACTTTTCAATATGTAATCAAGTACAAGAAAGGTAAGGAGAATGCGGTAGCTAATGCACTTTCTCGAAGGTACGCAATTCTAACTACTTTAGGAGCAAAGTGCCTAGGTTTTGAGCATATCAAAGAGATATATACTGATGATGATAACTTTGGAAGAGTGTTTGAAGCTTGTGAGCATGCTGCGTTTGAAAAATTCTATAGGCATGATGGCTATCTCTTTCGTGAAAACAAGTTATGTTTGCCTATATGCTCTTTGCGAGAGTTGTTGGTGCGAGAGGCGCATAGTGGTGGTTTAATAGAGCATTTTGGAATCAATAAAACTTATGAAGTGCTGCATGAACAATTTTATTGGCCACACATGAAGCAAGATGTCACACGTGTTTATGAGAGATGCATTGCATGTAAGCAAGCTAAGTCTACAACTAAACCACATGGCTTGTATACGCCTTTGCCTATCCCGACGCATCCTTGGGTTGATATTTCTATGGATTTTGTGTTAGGATTGCCTAGGTCTAAGCATGGTAAGGATTCTATTTTTGCAGTTGTAGATAGGTTTTAAAAAATGGCTCATTTTATGCCATGTCATAAATCCGATGATGCATCACATGTTGCTCCCTTATTCTTTCGTGAGGTTATGCGTTTGCATGGCATGCCTAGGTCCATTATTTCTGATCGAGATACTAAATTTCTTAGCTACTTTTGGAAGACATTGTGGAAGAAATTAGGTACATAACTTTTATTCTCTACTACTTGCCATCCACAAACTAATGGTCAAACTGAAGTAGTTAATAGAACTCTAGGGACATTGTTGCGTGCTATCATTAAAAAGAACATTAAGTCTTGGGAAGATTGTTTACCGCATGATGAGTTTGCATATAATAGGAGCGTGCATTCTGCTACTAAATTCACATCGTTTGAGGTTGTCTATGGTTTTAATCCATTAACTCCGTTAGATTTAACTCCTTTGCCTGTTAAAGAGCTTGTGGATTTAGATGGTGTTAAGAAGGTCGAATTTGTGAAGACATTGCATGAAAAGACACGACTGAATATTGAATACAAGACAGAGCAATATGCAAAGCAAGCCAACAAAGGGCGTAAGAAAGTAGGGTTTGAACCCGGCGATTGGGTTTGGGTTCATATGCGCACGGAGCGTTTTCCCGAGCAATGACGTTCTAAGTTATTACCGTGCGGGGATGAACCATTCATGGTGTTAGAGAGGGTCAACGATAATGCTTGATCTTCCAAGTGAGTATGGCATTAGTGCTACTTTTAATGTTACTGACTTGACTCTTTTCGATGCAGGTGATGATTTGAGGGAAAATCCTTTGCACGGGAGAGGAAATGATGTGGACATCGAACCATATCGAGGAGGAGGTGCTAGGGACTCGTTGTTCTATCCGTTTGGTCCAATTACTCGAGCAAGAGTGAGGGAATTCAAGCAAGCTATCGGCATCATGGTTCAAGATCTTTGGAGTGAAGGTGATCTTGATTCGAGAATCGAAGATTCTGAAGCTCCTTGGCGCAACACAATTACATTTAGCCTCGTGAATTCTGAACGGATTTAAGGCTAATGAGCTCCGAATGAGCTCAAATTTGGTCAGCTGAAGAGAAACGGCGTCCTGATCAATACTCATGGCTATGCGATGAATTTCGGCCATTCGGCATCGTTTAGATGGACTTTTAGGCATTTTTCTATTTTTAGGCGAATTTTTATTAATTAAGGGTATTTTTGTAATTTTTGCCTTTTAGGGTTAGCACCATATATAAAAGGGTGCTTATGAGTTTCTGAAAACACAATATTGATTCAGAATTTTATACAGAGAGGTTTTCTCTTCTTCAAGTTCTCTTGAGGACTAGATCTTATCAAGGCTTCCTTGTGGCGATCGATCGACTTATCGAGCAAGATCGCGAATTCTCTTGATCGTGGCGTCTATAGCGTGGATTGGTTGACACAGGTTCGTCAACAGGTCACGCTTATACCGAGGTTACCAATCACAGGTTCAATTGGGGGTCAATGTTAGCAATTCGCAACCCTTGGATCTTCATATAACGATCAGTTTCCGTAGCGATTCACATCAGATCTTGTCATATAACCCGAACAAGGTTGATATGTTCCCATATCGTTCAGCCGAACTCGGCTTTCTTCTTGACCCGAAGACCCATGAACCTTTTAGTTTTCGTGACTTTTTGGTCTACGTTCTTTCTCCTAAGGACCTTCCCATTCGGCTATGCCTTAAATGCAGGTTTTATCCTGGGTTGAACCTTATTCTCCACAGTATTTCGCCCGGCAGTTTGGCCTTCGACAAGCTATTCCCATGCCTACTCTTTTTCTTATGGATTTTTCATTGATGGACAAGAAGGCATATAAGATTGATGACGATGCTTCCTTCTTTTGCTGCGCCCAAGTGACTGCATTAATGCATCAGTGCTTTTCTAAGAACATCATTGAGGCCCTTCGATTTGGCCCTAGGATTACTTCAGATTACACAACCAGGTGGTTATCCTTTAGCCTCGAAAGTCCTTACGAAGCAGCTATTACCTCACTTCTTAGCGAGAATAGGATCAAGTCTGTTGGTTTGATTGTGGAGGAAACAGACAAAAAGGTCAAGAGCAAGGCTCTCCAGCCGGACAGTCCTAAGCACTCAGCAACTTTTTCCGCAGGTAAAAAAAAAATAGTCCTTCTTTCTTGATTTAATTAGCCTGCCGAATGTTTTGAATGAACTCGCTTGTCTTTGCTTGTTAGATGATGATCCAGACGACGAAGATGATAAACCCATTATTTCCCTTCATCGGCGAAAGTGTCTTAAATCTTTGATCGAGCCTTCAATCACCCTCCTCAATATTGACGAATCTTCAACTGTTCCTCTTCAGGATCCTTTAACGAGTGTTGTACAAACTGCCGGAGAGTTCAATGATGGTTCTTCCGTCGACAAGTTACCTGTTCCTGCTACATCATCTAGTACACCAAATCCGCCATCTTTGGAAGTCCACGATGAGCCTCCACTAGCTCTCTCTCTTCGTTAATCAGATTCATCCAGCCACCTTCCAGTAATCGAGGAGCCATCTGGTAAACCTTCTTCTTTGGCACTCATTGTTTTTCAATCATCCCCGGCTGCTGATCTTCCACCTCTTGAGGCTATTCCGGATTTGCACGTAGCTCAAACACCTCTGGAGGACATTCAGGCTTACTTTGCGGAGCCTTCTCACCCATCTGACCCTCATGTCACACCTCAAGAAGGTATTTCTCCCTCTATAGAAACTCTTTGTCGACTGAAGGTCAAGTTGTCTCACTCTTTGGACCTCGTTCTCTCTAGGATTTCTTCTTTTGTTGACAGCCCGGCAACCCTCGAGCGCATCAAGTCCACAATGGCGGAGTTGACTAGGGAAGAGTTTAGCATGCTGCTCCCTTCAAATGTGGCCCATCGGCTAAAGAATTTTTTCGAAAAACTTCACAGCTGGTTTCTCCTACTACCAGAAGTGTCGAGACCGAGTGGTTGCTTTAACTAGCTTCGACGATCAATCTTGTAGTGCCGATACTCAAGTAGCAAAACAACTGGTGAGTCAAGAACGACAATCTCTTCAATCCATTGCGGAAGAGGTAGCTGCACTGAACGAGAGAGAATAGACCCTCGAGCAACAGAGGCTGGCAATAAAGAATGAGATAGAGGAGACATGCCTTCGACGCTCGACCATACTTTCTCGTAGATCAACTATTGAAGACTGTCTGAAGGCATCCATCGTTTCTTTGGAAGAGAAAAAGCAAGTAGACCTTGTTAGGATGGCGATGCTAGACTAGGAGTGAATTCATAGTTCGTAACAAAAGGTTTGAGGCCACACTTATAAACTCCTCCTAGGTGTCAAAGATTTCTTGTACCCCAAGAAATCCTAATGAAATTGTCTTTCGTTTCCTCTTTCTTGCTTTTTGCGCCAAAATATCCACCACCATCCCACGTTAGCGCAATAACTCAATTCGGTTACTTCTTCAGCCTCTATATAAACGCGAGTACTGTGGTGTAATCTAAGCTCACTTCATCATGGCAAACTATCATCAAATCCTTATTGGTTGTCAGGCAACCTCTCATTTGTCATGCCTTGATGATCTTTCTGGCCATGAAGATAAAGGAGAAGTATCTCTTTCCCATATGGATTGTCAATCTGAAAATGGTCACATTGTCCTAGGTCCGCAGCTTAAGCGATTACATCCTCCTCTAATGTTGGTAGAATGTTTTCCTAGTCATCGTGAAGAAATCTTGCCCATTGAACGATCAATCATCTGTGCTTCTAATTGGCTGACGTATAATCATCGGTTTATCTCTTACCTGTCTTTTGACAGTCAATTCTTTAGCTGGTACCAACAATTGAAAGGAACAGTTTCTACTGTGTGGGAAGAAGTTAGGATCGACAAATTATTGGCGTCCTGTGACATATCTATCGATCCTTTGAAATATGGTTTGATCGATAGCATGTGTTGCTTTTGATCACCCTCGTCGAACTGTTTCTTCTTCCCGACTAGTCCAGTGACTATCACCTTTCTTGACGTCTGGTTTTTGACCAGTCTTTCCCCTTTTATCGAATGTAGTGCTCAACATATAAATGAGCAATTTCATCCTAAGGCATTCCATTATGTGAATTCTCCTTATGACGCATTCATGGGTTACCATAATAACTCCATAGGACCTCCTTCGGCAAAAGAACACATTGCTTTCCTCTTATGCCGGCTTTGTCGATATATCTTCTATCTTCCCACTCTTCAAGTATCCTCAGAATTCCTAAACATTGCATACGCACTAGCACGTGGCATCGACATAGGATTAGGTCGAATGACTCTTGCATCATGATATCGCGGTTTGACGGACGCGCAAAGTTCCTTGACAGGCGGACATTCGACTCCTTTTTCTGGCCCACTATGGCTCTTGCATCGTTGGCTCCGAATTTATTTTCCTCAGTTGTTTCATGAGGAAGATATTACTTCAATAGCGGGACCATCTATCATAAACAACTTTGGTCCTGAGGTGTTCATACGTGCTCTTTGACAACTACCACACGGCACCACTTCCTTCGACAGCTTTTTCTTCGCTTTGTTGTCCCTTGCCGAGTTTGAGTTCTTCAAGTTGCCTGTCGAGGGCAATATTTACAGCTCGCTTAATGAAAGTTCAGATGCGCGTCTCCGTGGATGATCATCACCCAGTTTTCTGTACACCTGTTTACAACTAGTCACACCTCTCTCACGTGCACATCACGTGGTCCTTAGAGTAACTTTTGGTGTTAACACTCTCAACATTGGATAGCTTGTTTTTCTTTTCCTTTCTTTTTGTTTTGGAAGGTTGTTCAGGTGGGTCACCTGAACGTTTTCAGATGTGGCCGTTGGCCAACTGCCTTTTTTGTTCAGTAACTCATTTTTCTCACCCTGGGCTTTTTTCTTCCTCTCTCTCTCTCTCTCTCTCTCTCTCTCTCTTTGGTTTTAGCTAGCCAACATAGGGTTTTCCTTGATTTAAAACATGGTAGATGACTTATCTTGAGATTCGTCGAGTTCAGTCCAAGAATATTTTCCCATTGTAATGTGGAGTCAGTTTCCACCTGTGCCCCCATTGGCATCCTAGAAGCAAGTCAAGAGCCGCACGTTGTCTGAGCCTTTTTTTTTTGTTGGTTCCGGCGATTCACTCTCCGCACTCGTAGGAATGGTAGACCATATGTTTCTTCCAATTCAACACACTTACTAGAGGGATTCATGCTCTGATACCATTTGTCACGAGCTTATAGTACCCTTGGCTGCGGAATAGCCCGTGGGGCGCCCAGCATGTCGTGCAAGGCCAGGCCAGCCCTGCCCTTTTTTTTAGTTGTCCCAATGGAACACTCAAGCGAATATCTTTACCGAATCGAGTCATACCACACCCAGCTTAACTCGGACGCCCTTTGTACCAAGCGATGACACATTATCTTTAACACTATGACTGGTTTTGGCTTGCCATGGCTTCATCAGAAGAGCGGCATCAGCTCCCGACCAGTTTGTACACAGGAGGCCAACTCCGCTTTCAGAGCTCCTAATGAATGTATTCTGTTTAATCCTAAAACTCCTAGTACAAACCAATCTGACACTACCCCTGATCCTGTCGCTTCTTTATCTTTTGCATCGCTCATGAGTTATATTTGGCATCAACAAGTATCGATTCAAGGATTTCAAGTATAGAACGACCCCACGACACTGATCATTCGATCCTCCACATCGTTTTAGGGTCACAAAACTCCCGGCTTGTGTCACAAGTCTAGTATTCTGACATGTTGTTTCGACAAGCATGATATCAATTTTTAGCATTTCCAATAAATTAAGGGACAAAATATACACTTATCAAAAATACCCAATCACCTCAAAATTAATATATCCAGCCAACACAAAAAAAAAAAAACTAACTGTAAATCCTTAACAGAAGAAAAAGAAGAAACACAACGTTGATATTTTTATATCATGTCAATGTGTCTCAACATACCGAAATTATCTATTTTTTAAGAAACGACGTGTCATGTGTCGGTACTACTTAAGTTGTATGTCAAGACCATCTTATATTTACTTTTTTTTTCCCAGTTTGTTCATTAATTAGCTAAGTTATGGTAGAATATATTGCTCGTCACTAGCAAAGTTGCTTTAATTAAAAAAAAAATTCTTACAGAAATTATGGAGATATTACAATACATCACATATTGCGCAAATCATTCAGGCATTTACCATGTTATATGTGTCTTGTTTATAGTCGAGTTTGTATCTAGATTCATGATGTTTGGGATATTAGACTCGACTTTCTCTGATTTGATTTGAAACGTATAAAATAGGCCATAATAGTAATATCCAAGTTAAGCGAATTCCAAATGACATCATTATAAGATCGAAGTTAAACGATTCGCGAAAATCGTCACAAAATGCAAAATGACAATCGTGGGATTTGACGAGTCTTCATGGTGACAAGTAAGGCTGCGTATGGATGGTGGCTGGGGAAACTGTTTCTGTTCCAAAAGTGTTCCGGGAACACTTTTGGAGCAGAAACGCGTATGGTTCAAAAATGTTCCAAAAGTGTTCCGCGGAACACTTTTGTGCTAGGGAACACTTTTGAAGGAACAAAAAAAACTTGCTTCTGGGATTTTGGAACACTTTTTGGAACACTTTTGAAACCACCATCTATCGTCGCCGACGCGATTACCACTCGCCGCCTCGCTAAAAGCCGGCCGTCGACGGTCGCAGGCCGCTGTCGCCGGCCGCCTTCCGCCGTTGCCGGCCGCAGTCCGCCTTCCGCCGTCGCCGGCCGTCGTCCGCAGTCCGCCTTCCGCCGTCGCTGGCCGCCGTCCGCAGTCGCCGGCCGCCGTCCGCTGGTCGCCGGCAGCCGGTCGCCGCCGCCGCCTGCGGTCGCCGGCCGCCGCCGGTCACCCTCCGACGCCGCCGCCGATCGCCCGCCGCAGCCGCCGGTCGCCACTGCCGAGCGTCGGCCGCCGCCGCCCATTTCCCGCCGCCGGCCGTCGCCGCCGATCGCCGGTCGTCGACTAAAAAAAGTGTTTTTTTTTTAAATTACCAAACGCGTTTTTTTCCTAAAAATCGTAATTTTGAACAGAAACACAAAAAAATGTTTCTGTTCAAAAAATGCTCTCTAGAACAGAAACGCTACCATACGCAGCCTAAGTCTCCATTTTAGATAGTGGAAAATGATGGGTTCCCCACTAAGATTGCTGGTTTCGAACTATTTTCGTCATCGCACGGCAAAAAGCTCATTTGTCAATTTGTCATTTCAGTTTTCTAGCAGTGCAGGCACTGAAATTCACATTAGCAAAAAGAATCTGCCCAGCCTTATTTCGCCTCCGGACATCTTTGACACGATTACAAGCAGTGGTAATAATATTCCGTCATGCGAAATTTCAAAATGCTGAGTAGGTGTCCGTACTTTTGAAGACATATCCTTTTCATGAAATTATTTTCCGACTTTTCAATAATCGATTTACGAAAAGTGTTTTCCATGAAAGTTTTTAGTGAAACAAACGCCCAATGATGCTTTGTTTATTTCACGAAAAAAAAAGAACAATTTTAAAAAATATTTTTCGCAAAAACTATCTCTTGTATATAAGGAAATGGACGGACAAAAAATATTTTACGAAAAAATATTCTCGTTATGAACGAAAAAGTTTAGCTATATATTGTTGTCGATGATGGAAATTTTCTCTTATCGACGAATCATTTCAAATGATGCAAATAATTATTTTTAAGCAGTTTAATTTTCGTGAAACGATGGCACAACGAAGTTGGTGGGATCTGTCCGACTCTTTGGTTCAATTCAATCGTGTGTCCGCAGATTCAAACAAAGAAGGGGAGAGGTGGAGAGCAAATTGTTCAAGAAACGAACTCTTTTGAAAACGACGTCGTGTTTGCATTCTCTCCCTCCTCGTCATATTTAACACTTTTCCGCCAACAGCTTTTCGCGAGGTTGAAGGGTTGACTAGGAAAATTCGTTTTTTTTTTTTTTTTTTGTCCAAAGGAAACATCGTTTGTTCATAGTTAAAAAAACAAGATCTTCTGAGATTTTGAATTGGGATTGGTGCATCTGAGATTCAATTATTAGAATCCTACTAGCATCCCAAGATGCAGCAGAATCTGCCTTAGATTTTTCAAATTGCTTTTCTATGACTTCCCAAATTTCACATAAAATTTTGACCCAAAAAAAACTCACATAAAACGAAAAAATAACGTGTCGATATCGATAAATAGAATGCAGAAAAACATAAAGTTAACGTCATTTCAATTGGAAAAATCATATGCTCGTGTCGATATTTACGAGCTTTGGAAGTTTCGGGTATTATCGGATGTTGTCGTGAAACTCCGATTAAGTGAAAAGAACAAAAAAGAGAGAGAGAGATTTAGGACAAATCTTGCGTACCCCACGTAAAGATTCAGCTTGAAGTTGGCGTCCTAGCGTTTGCTGTACCCGGAAAAACGACGCTGGTTCGTACGTCGTTTTAGTGCTTCACCAAACGTTCAACACCTGCCTCGTCAATGTGAAGTTTCTGTTTTCCTCTTTTCTTTGGGCTTAGTGAGAGAGAATCTTCCACGGTTAACGTAACCATCTGTTTTTCTGGTTGCGTGGGAGGGATGATGAACAGTCTAAAACTGGGTATAAATTGCTTGTCGATTTACTTGACAACACAGCAGAGAGAGAGAGAGAGAGAGAAAACTATAAACTCCTCCATTTATGAATCTCTGCTGAATAGTCCACATCAAAGGAAAAACAAAGTTTCGATTTTTTTGTTTCTTTATTTTTTGGGTGTTGAAAAGAGTGATGGGTGAAGAAGACGATCCACAGTCGCCGTTGCTTGAGAGCATTTCTTCACACAGTGCATCGGAAGCGCCTCTAAAAAGAACAGGTGAGTCGTCCCCCTTTGGCTCCTCTGCTTTTCATGTTGCTCTTGTGAAAGCTGACCTTTGTCAACTAGAAAATATGTCTTTAGGAATTCTTCGGAGGATTTCATGTCTTTGTCCTTTCTGTAATGCTTTCTGTTACGACGTAGTGTTTGATCAGAGGACATAATGGAGCAAATGCTTGTGCAATTTGCATTTTTGTAATCTGGGTCTCTGGTTGAGCAAAGGGGGACTGTTAAGAACTTCAGAGCTCAGAGTGCTCCTTTGTTTTTTTTTTTTTCGGGTCGTAAGTTGATGTTGCAATTGAAATCTGGAATCCTGTGAAGTTGCAATTTTTTGACAACTTTTGAGTTCGGAGAATATGAGCTTCAGTGGTTATTGCTCGAATGCCCCAAACCCAACTTAGTCTAGGATATTACTGTTAGTTCTGATATCTCCAAGCTAATCAGTTGCCCCCCAGTCAAAGAATAATATTGAGACGCACCCATTATGAGCTCTTTATTGGTTTTCATGCCGATCTCGAGAAAGCTAACTTTTCCAATGTTTCCGGTCGTTGTAATGCTCTGAGAGCAGAATGAAGCACATGCCTGTACAAGTTTCAATTTCTAATCTTGTCCTGCGGTTGAGCAAAGTGCACCGTTCAGAAATTGAAGTTGCACTGTGAAGTTGCAATTGCCAGCTTAGAGTTTGAAAAATATGAGTTTCAATGGTTATAACTCTAATTAATCTAGGATTTGCAGAACCTCACTATGTTATCATATCTTCTTAGTCAGTGGTTATCAAAGATGTTCCCATGAGAAACATCAGGAAGGAGGACCTCAAGCTAACCAAAAATCCAGTTCAAATGTAAATATTGAGGCCGTCCTCTGATTCAATTTTGTATAATGGAGTGATCCATAATAAATAGGTTGCGCCTCAACACTTAACAAACCCGTGCAATTCGTTGTTATTGTTCTTTGAAGGGACCCAATGGACTGCAGTGGCGCATATTATAACCGGAGTGATCGGAGCAGGAGTACTTTCTCTTGCTTGGAGCATGGCTCAACTTGGTTGGGTTCTCGGTCCCTTTTGCATATTATGCTTTGCAGGCATCACCGTGATTTCCACATTTCTTCTGTGCGATTGCTATAAGTACCCTGACCCAGAATACGGAACCATCAGAAATCAATCTTACATGGAAGCTGTCAAGGTCTATTTAGGTCAGTATAGATTCCCAATGTTTTTGTTCGATTTGACAGTTGCTTGTAAAAGATGTCATGTGAATCTGTCGACCTTTCAAGTTGATATCTACTGAACTTCTCAAAATTCAAAATTCCTGGCAAAATATGAGGAGAAGGAAAAAAGAGAGAGTACGAGAATTTTGCCATATTTTAAAAGCACATGACAACAGAGGCGATGATTTTTCAGGAGAGAAGCAGCAGTGGATATGTGGAGTGTTTGTGCAGGAGAACCTATATGGGTGCGGGATTGCTTATACAATAACAGCTGCTGCCAGTGTAAGGTGCTCACATCATCTTCAAACATTTTTGTTTGAATTTTCCCTATCCTTCTTCATCTAAGAACTGGCTTGGGGTTCTAGGACCTTTTTATGTTTGCTTTGAACTAGGGATATAGAAGGAGAGAAAAGAAAAGTACGTTCGCGACGATCCTCACGGAGAGAGTAGGCAGATGGAAACATTTTCTATTATCAGTTCCTCTCCGCTTAGCGCCAAGTTTACAAATATTAGAGGACTAACGTAGAGTACGTACCGAATCTGTAGTCTATGCGACATAAGGATGCGTATCTCAACTGGTTTCATGAACTTCTCCTAGCACCAGTTTTGAGCAGCTTGACAATTATCCTGTTCCCTGACAGAAGTCAACTGCAGCTTAGGTAACTTGTGGAGACTTGACTTAGTTTACTCCCCGACAATTTTTGAATAAAAAATCAGTAAAGCACTTGCAGCTTTCCAGTCTACTATACGCTTTCTTTTGTTTTAAAGCTAAGTTAACAGTCAGTGTTTGTCAGGGACTTCATGTACCGTCATGAGTCAATCTATTTTGCACTAATACTGATATTTCAAGGGATTGGCCAGGGTAGAAAAGAATGTGGTTTTATGGTTGAAGAAGTGATAATTAGCCCCACAATTTGATCAAGTGTTTGTGATGATTATGCGTTTTTGATCCTTCGTGCATACCCATTTTCCAGCGCTAGGCAGAAGTGTGAAGTCGCATATTACATGTTTATTGTCCTTCATGCTTTTTCAATTTCCAGAACACCGTTAGGGAGAAGAAGCATGAGTTACGTCTTTGTGCTTTTAGATGTCTAGTTTTAAGTACTGTTTATTTTTGGTGATTGACTTTAGAGTTCAGATGGATGATAACTGTTTTTTTCATTTTAATGGTGCAGGGCAATCTTGAAGTCGAACTGTTATCACCGGGAAGGTCATGATGCTCCGTGCGATTACGGAGATGGTGTCTACATGCTTCTGTTTGGTGTAGTTCAGATAGTAATGTCACAGATTCCAGATTTCCACAATATGGCTTGGCTTTCAGTGATTGCAGCAGTCATGTCTTTCACCTACTCTTCGATCGGGCTTGGACTCGGCTTGGCAAAAGTAATAGGTGGGTAAGGTGATTTGCTTAGGAATCATACTCGAAATCTAAATACAGGCAAAATAGCATCCTCGTGTTATACGTATGCTCGAAGTTTGCAATTTATGAAATTCAATTACCATACATCACCATTTGATTGTGATTCACAATTGCCAACTTGCTTCCACGGCTGCAGAAAATGGAACGATCAAGGGAACGATCACAGGAGTCTCAGCTTCAAGCATTGTCGACAAGTTATTATTAGCTTTTGAAGCACTCGGAGACATCGCCTTTGCGTACCCTTATTCTATTATCATCTTCGAGATACAGGTACGAATTTATTTTCTAGCGCCCAGGATTGAGTTTTGTTTTAAGAAGGTAGCTTAATGACTGAAGCGGTACGTGTGATGGTTCGCATTGAAGGACACCTTGAAGTCCCCTCCCCCGGAAAATGAGACGATGAAGAAGGCCTCGATGCGTGCGATCATCGTGACCACCGTCTTTTACTTATGCTGCGGATGCTTTGGTTATGCAGCGTTCGGGGATAGCACCCCAGGCAATCTATTAACTGGATTCGGGTTCTACGAGCCATACTGGCTCGTTGACCTTGCCAATGCTTGCATTGTGCTTCATCTGGTGGGAGGATATCAGGTACGTTAGAAGGATTGGTTAATTATTGTTCATGTTCACGTCCAACTCACCTATCAGCTTCACGTTCTTGCATGTGCATAACAAACCGGTGATCTCCGCGGCACTTTTCTTGACCAGATCTTCAGCCAGCCCGTCTTTGCAACGGTGGAGAGATGGTTCGCCTACAAATTCCCCAACAGTGGGTTCGTGAACAATCAATACTCGTGCAAGCTCCCCCTGTTGCCGGCGCTCAAGGTGAACCTCTTCAGACTGGTGTTCAGGACGGTGTACGTGGCGTCTACGACCGCAATCGCGATCCTCTTCCCTTACTTCAACTCGGTCCTGGGGGTGCTGGGGGCGCTCAACTTTTGGCCCCTGGCAATATACTTCCCAGTGGAGATGTACTTCAAGCAAAAGAAGATCAGGGCGTGGTCGAGGGAATGGATTTTCTACAGGTCGTTTAGCTTTGTCTGTCTGTTGATCACCATTGTGGGATTCATTGGGTCAGTTGGAGAACTCGTAATTGAGAAGCTCAGCTGAGAAACCACACTACAGCCCTGCAATCCTCCAGTGGCTTCTTTCTATTTTATACCTGTTTAAATTCTTTTTGGAGATGTAGAGAGACTTTTTTGTGATTTGCTCATACCACATATTGATATAACCAGAAAGATACTTCTCTGTCGTTTTTACTTCCACCGAACGCTCGAGTGACAACGCTTGGGGTCGTAGCTTTTCGAGGTGCTCTTGGTTCGATTGTCGTTTGGAAAACCTCCAACGCATATCTTGAATTTGACATTTTACCAAACAAAGTGAATTTCCGTAAATGCATGTTGCTCTAGGGTATTTCTACGACACACTTGTGTCGTGTGAGGCCGAATCCATTCGATCCCTAAAAAGAATTACTAATCCTTGACTTTTTAACCCAACGGATTTTTTTTTTTTGTCATACTTTTTGGTGGGCTGCACGGTAGCATTTCTGGAAATGAATTTCTGTTTTAGAAGTTCTTTTGGAGTAAAAATTTATTCGGATGCAACTTCTAAAGCAGAAATCTATTTGGTTATGCAACATTAAATTTTTACTTTTCAAGTTACTTTTGAGCCAATTCTAGAAATTAAAAAAAGTTACTTCTCTTTCATAAGAAGAAATTTCTCAACATTAATATCTCTCTCATTCCGGCCTCTTTTCATTTTTAGCTCCTCTCTCCGGACGACGCCTTCGCTGTCGCCACCCACCACCGCCCACTGTCAACCTCCACTATCCACCGATCGCCCATCGCCGCCTCCGCAACCACCGCTAGCTACCACGACCTCCGTCGGCCGTTGCCTTCCTACAACCCCCCTGACCACCGTCGCCGCCGCCGAGTCGCCCTCTCAAGCCGTCGAAGTTATTTTTTTATTTTTAAAAAGTAAATAATATTAAAATAATAAAAATAAATTTACAAAAAAATTAAAAATAAAGTATAAATTTTTCGGCTGCCGATAATAATTTTTTATAGAATATTTTGTATTAATAATATTTCTTAAGCAGAAATTTTCAACCGTTATGAAATGAATTTCTATTCCATAAGCAAAAGTTTTACCATGTTATCAAACGATTTTTCTCTGATCAGAAATCAACTTATGCATAAGAGCAAAAGTAAAAAATTAACTTGTGGTCAAAAGTTAATTTCTGAAATAGAAGTGTTGCCATGTGCGACTGACTTGGTGTACTAAATAGCGTACTGAAAGATGTTGGTATGGGATCCTTCTACAAAGTCAAAATTTGTCGACATATTTGTTTATTTTATTTTTTTATTTTTTTGGTCGAAACGTGCTTCTTTCATCATGCGTTAAAATGAAAAAAAATTTACTAGTGCAAAGTGTAAATGAAGGGAAAGACAATGAACTTTTTTTTAAAAAGTCTTTTTTTTTGTTATTATTTTTGTCCCCGTACAGCAGGGGGAAGGGGCACAAAGCACTCGTGAACTAATAAACAGTGAAGAATGGGCTGGTGAACGGTCAGGTCCACTTGTCTAATGATAGAAGAAAGCAACAAAAAAACAGGGAGCTTTACTTCTCCATTTTAAACATCTTTCGTCTAGATTGTAATGCAAAGGTGTAAGCCGCTATAAACTCTTATACGGCAATCTCAGGATCAACATAGTTAATATCTAGAAAGACAGTAATGGTTAAAAAGAATTTGTGCATCTAATTTGGGATTCATCGGTCTTGATGCAGAATTTCGACGATCCAATACTTAGGCGCTTCCCTTTTATGACCCTTTTGAAAGCCTGACGTCGATGAGATAGCCTTTCTTATTCTCCTCTCTCATCCTCATGAGAAGAACTGACGTATGGATTCATTAGGGGCTAGAGAGGGGCGCCTTAGCCTTATTTATAGAGTTTCTGGCGAGCCCTTTCATCATGGGCCGGGAAAGGCCGGGCAGAAGTCGGCCCACACTAGCCAATCATATATTCGGCCCATTAAGAACATTATATCTAATTTTTATTAGACCAAGTCAGCAATTACAATCCCAATTAATATAAGCTCACATTAGGATAACTCTAACAGTTTCCCACTTGGGCTAATATTAATTAAAAGTGTACCATAATGCGCACCTTTATGCTGGTCTTGGAATTATTCTTAACGGCCAATTCGATCTCATAGAGTCTCAAACACCGAATCATTACAGTAAATGCATAAAATTGTATGCGGAGCCATCCATGGTCACGAGTATTCTTAACTCCACCGATCGATATATACATTGTCGAAAGATAACTTTATAGGCGAAATATTAAGAGTTCGTACATGAAGAGCCCAAAAGAGAGGCATCCAAACAAAGTAGTGGTTGAGGTGGTCTAGAGATCCAAGAGGCTGGGATACAATCTAATCGGTGCGACTTTGCCAACCAATCTGCAACTAGATTTGTTCTACGGCTACAATAGGCTACCGAGATATTATCGTTGTTGAGGACCAGTAAATTTAGGGCTTCAATTAACAAGGCTTCGGTCTCCCATCCCAGCAGGGCCAGCACAGTTTCCCCCATCGACTTCAGATACCACAGCACTACAGTCAGACCCAGATGATCATCTTCTTTTCTCCTCCTCTCTCCTCAAATTCAGATGCATACCGCTCTAGAAAACTTCAAAGCTTCCAGCAACGCCCTCGCTTTCCGCTTGAATTGGTGACCATGATCGAATGTTTTCCACGAAGCCGTCCACGAGGGAGTCGCGCAGCACGCCTGCAATGGCTCCATCGCTGGGGGTGCCACCAACTGAAGCGTCAATGTTAAGTTTCAATTCAGATCTCATCGGAGGAAGTTCAGAAAATCAAATTTCAAAATACACTTTTACTCAAACAAATGCATCCCTTAACTGTTAAAAGCTCCAAATGCATTGGGAGTCATCTCATTCTCAAATCGTGTTCCATATTTTCGTATCTTGGTTGTTAGTAGGGGTGATCATTACGCAGGGAGTCAATATATCACCCAAGGCCGTCCATTAATTTGAAATATATATAGGTAGGGGTGTCAAAAAGGCCCGGGCCAGGCAGCCCGGCCAAACTCGGCCCGAAAATTCAGTTAATTTTCGAGCCTTTTCGGGCCAGGCCGGCCCGATGCCCGGATGTTTTTTAGGGCGCGCATGGCAACACTTCTGCTTCGGAAATCATTTCTGAAACTGAAGTTAATTTTTCAACTTCTCAATCAGAAGTAGAAGTTGATTTTTCAACTTTTCCATTAGAAGTTGATTTCTACTTCTGAAATTTTCTACTTCTGAAATTTTCTACTTCTGAAACATTATTAACAAAATTTCCGACGGAGCTTGCTGCCGCCGTCGGCCGGCGACCGGAGGCGGCGGTAGCCGGTGACCGGCGGCGGCGGCTGGAGGTGGGCGGCGGGCGGCGGTGGGCAACGGCGGGCCGACGGCGGCCTGAGACCTGTGGTGGGCGATGGGCGGCGGTGGCGGCCGGCGGCGGTGGCCGGTGATCGGCGGCGGCAGCGGTGGTGGCCGGTGACCGGAGGCGGCGGTGGCCAGTGACCGGCGGCGGCGGCGGTCGGCGGTGGGGGGCGGTGGGCAACGGCGGCCGGCGGTGGGGGGCGGTGGGCAACGGCGGCCGGCGATCGGTGGTGGGCGGTGGGCGGCGGGGCCTGCCGACGGCGGTGGCCGGTGACCGGCGGGGGCCGGCGACCGGCGGTGGTGGCCGGCGGCGGCGGTGGGCAACGGCGGCCGGCTACCGGCGGCTGTGGACGGCGAGGGCGACCGGTGACGGGCGGCGGCGGGCGACCAGGGGTGGGCGGTGGGCGGCGGCGGCCGGCGGTCGGAGGGCGTTGGAGGCCGACGTGGGCGGGCTGCGGCAGCCGGCGGCGGCGATGGGCGTTGGTCGGTGAAGACCGTTATAGTTGAAGAAGTGATTTCTTTTTGAGAAGCTACAATTTTTAGCTTCTCAAAGTTGGCAAAAAATCCAACCAGAAGTAGAAATCTCTTCCAGAAGTAGAAATTCTCAATATTTTTACCAAACGGCTTTCAGCTTCAGAAGCACTTTTGAAGTGTCTTTACCAAACGCGTTTCTGCTCCAGAATGACTTCTGGAAGAGAAATTCTCTTCTAGAAGTGTTACCATGCACCCCCTTAACATCCGTATTTTCCCTTTAATTTAATTTTTTTTATATTCTTTCATTTGGTAGATTTGTCAATTAATTTTAATTTTGAAAAAAAAAAGAAAAAAACCAAAAAATAAAAAATAATTCGACCCGGCCCGAACTGGGTACTGTTCACCTTCGGGCCGGGTCTTGACACCCCTATATATAAGAACGTTGGGCCTACCTGGGCCAGCCCAAAGTTGGGGAGCTGCACTTTCTAATGTAAGGACGTTGGTCAAACAGGCCCATTTACAAGGAAGTTCATCCTGCCGATTATAGATGAAAGTCACTGAAATAGATGTGAGCTATCCTACATTGCACAACTGATGCCAACGTAAATAATTTTTGCAATTTTAAAGTAATTTTCTCGATTTTTTCCCCTTTTCTCTTATTTCCAAAAAATTTAAATCTTTGCCGACTTCCTTGAAATAAGATTTAAATCTTCTTGATCGTTGGTTAATGCCAAGCTTAAGTGTCATCTTGCAACAAAAAAAAATCACTTGTGTTCGCTTGGCAATATGTTTAACTCGTATGGGGGAACATTTGTGATGATTGTACTTCGCGATTTAAAAAAAAAAAATCAAAACTCCAATATCTAAATAAAGCAATGATGAAATAATTCGTTTTTTTTCAACGGGCGGGAAAATCCAACGATGGTTTTTGCTTGCTTCAAAACGAACGGTGCGGATGTGACGAGCATGGAGCATTGAGGCTACGTTTGGCACTCAGGATATAAGTCAAGATAGGATAAAATTTATCATCCTGTATTTGGTTCAGATATAGCATGATATAAGGGGGATATAGCATGGATATAATTATCCTATTGGGGGAGGTAGGGTAAATGTGGATAGGATTTCTTTTGTTTATGGTATAAAAATTATTTTTATGAATAACAAACTTCTTATATAATAAAATTAAAATAGTAATTATTTTTAAATAAATTTGAATTCTAATGTTAGAAAGAAAAATCAAAAATCAAAATAATTTTTATTTTTATTTTTATTTTTATAAATCATATTTATAATTTGATTTCTTTCTTCATTATAATATGTAGCTTGTATATGTACACACACACACACACACACACGCGCACACACACACACACACACACACACACACACACACACACTTAGTATCTATATCATTAAATATTTTAAGTTTAATAGTACAATTTGTTATTTAATGAAAAAATTATTAAGAAATGATGGAAGGGAGCCAAAATAATAATAATAAAAAGATTTATAATTAAAAAATAAAAAAAATGAAGCAGAAGAAACTAGATTTTAAGTAAATAAAATGATTTCTCTAATTCTTGAAGAGAATGAGTAATGAAATTTCTAAAAAAAAATAGCATCTCCATCTCCGTCTCTCTAACTCTAGTTTATGCGGAAGTTTCATGATTGCTTTGTAGATTTATAGTTTATTATAAAACTTTACGAAAATAGCGAGATAGTTGAAACTTCCTCTCCTTCTTAGCTTTCTGGTTCACATCAAAAGTATAAGAAAACAGAAAGAGAGTCAAACATTTTTCTCCTCCATAACCTTGTGTTTCATATTGAGGTTTAACGAATAACGAAAAAGGCAAAACTTTTCAGCAAAAGTTGAATGTTTATATTTTCTTTCTTTTACTATATTCAGCAGTAAATTACAAGAGATTCTTATATTTTTCCCTTGTGCTTTTTCAAATTCATTTTACATTGATATATCGTATATACCAAACAATGAATATAATATGATATGAACATATCCGGCTCTATTACTGCGATTCACCAAACATAGGATAGGATATGGCAAAATCCCTGGATTTCATATCATATCCTATCCTGACTAAAAATTCGAGTGACCAAACGCAGCCTCTGGGTTTATAAGGTTTTCTATACTTGTGGTTTCTTCTGAGTTCTCTCATCGTTCTTATTCCTTCTTTCATCCTATGTAGCACGGACACGCCGGGAGAGACAATTTTTGCGTGTCGGACACGGCGGCGTGTCGAACACGAAAGGACACGGCCGACCGCATGTCCGGATGGGAGGAAAAGAAAAACAGCCATGTCTGAGGGATTTCTCACTTCACAGTTCTCACGACTTCTCTCACAGGCTGTTCAGCGACGTCAGGGCTGTCGGAGAGGCGGCGCGAGGGTATGAGGCTGACGGAGGGTGACGATGCGGTGGCTGGTGGTGGTCGAAGGGCGTCAGGCTGCTGCAAACCGAAGCTGGGCAGGGGTTGAAGCGAAATAGAGTAGGGAGGAGGAAGCGGGGGCTGGTTCGAGCTCGTTGGTGGTGCATGGCGGTCGTGCGGGGACGGCGTGGTGGGGGAGTGACGGTGACGGCGTGAAGTGGTGGTCGGTGGTGGTGCCGCGCGGGAATAAGGGAGGAGGATGATGTTCGGGTGGAAGGCCGAAGGCGTGAGGGGGGGACTCAGGGGAAGACAGAAATAGGGCAGGTCTTCTACTGCCTTCCTCACGGCCGTTTGGCGACTGGCGGCCTCGAAGGGTCAGTGGCGGCGGCAAGGAGTGGCAAGAGGTGGTGGTGGTCGGTGATGGTGTGGTGGTGGCGCACGAAACAACGGGAGGAAGAGGAGGTCTCGGCTGGGAGGGGAAGTTGTCCACGAAGAAGACAAAGAAAGAGAGAGAACAGAGAGAGAGAGAGAGAGAGAGAGAGAGAGAGAGAGAGAGAGAGAGAGAGAGAGAGAGCGGAAGAGAGGGGAGAGAGAGTTGATGGAGAGATGTGATTGGTTAGGTGAGAGTTGATTTGAGGTGGGGTCCATTTGGGTTTAAATTTTTTTTGTTTCTTATTAATGAATTATTGAGGAAAATTCGGTCATTTGGTAATTCAAGACTGAAATGAAATTTGGTACACTGGACAGAGGAAAATTTTGGTATTTTCACAGGCCAGGATCGGTTTTATATATATATATGCCGTGTCCCGCCGTGTCGGAATTCTCTATTTTTTTAGAATTGCCGTATCGGCGTGTCATGTCGTATCGTGTCCCTATGTCCGTGTCGTATCGGTGCTACATAGCTTTCATCTCGCCGCTTCAGATTTCCAGGCGATGCGAACGGGATCGAATCGAGCGAGCAGTTGAACCCGGGCCATAAAGGTTTTGCTGTAACCGGAGTCAAGGGTGTGATCAGGGGTTGAAGGTGTGGAAGGTCTTCGATGACGGATGACAGATCAGAAGCCCTAGAGGCGCTGAAGGGTGAAAGAGGGGTGGAATCGAGCAACAGACAAGGCAATGACGAAGGTCCATCCATCCTTACACAGGGTTCGCATCAGACCGTCACTGCAATCAATGAAGATGCCTCTCGAGGGACTTTATTCGATGCCATGCCGTACCTGAGCTCTGGTGCGGATTCATCGGCCTTCTTCGATCGCCTGAGACGAATTCGCCTAATCAGTCTCTTCCTGCTTTGACCAACATGCCACAGCCACTTAATGCGGAGGAGGGAACGACTATGATATCTCTCAAAAGAAAGCTACGAGAACTCATCAGCAGTCGCCTAGCGGACATGGGCAAGCTAAAGTGGCAGTGAAGGGAGGTAGAAGAAGGATACTGGAACGAAGTTGCACGGGTTGAGAGTCAACCAGGTATCCGTAGGCTTGCCAACAGGATGACATCTCGCAGAAGAAACGTGAGAGCACTCGCCATCAGACGGCTAGCGGACATGAACTAGAGTCGAAGTGGAGAAGGATAAAAGGAGAATATTGGAGTGTAGTGCGGGCAATCGAAGAAGGAATATCTTTTCCACCAGAGAAAGTAGCAGAGGTGGAAGAGTTGAGCAAAGAAATTGAAAAGATTTTTCTAGTTCTAGGAAGAGTTCGGCAAGAGGTGATGGCACTTGTTAGACGCAAAACATAAGTAGCACAAAGTATGTGCATCTCCAAATTCCTCTTTTGTTATGGCTCTTGTGGGACGCTTAATGTCTTATTGTTTTCGCCTAGTAAGAGGGATATAGGCAGGAGGATGCTCAGATTTCTAATGGTTATGGAGGATCAGAAAATAGTTAGGAACTAATAGGAAAAGAAGAAATTAAAATCTATCATTGATAATCACTAGGTCTTTGAAAAGGAGCAGGCAAATCTTGTGAGTTTATATGCTGTTGCGATCATAATAAACTTTAAATTAGTCTCTTCCTAATTTGACTAACATGCCATGCGGCCATGCCCAACCGAGTGCGGGAGAGAGAGGACCTGATACAGTGGTTCCACAAAGTATGTGCGTCTCCAAATTCCTCTTTTGTTAAGAGCTCTTGCAGGATGCTTAATTTGTCTTCTAATCTTCACCTAATAACAGTGATATAGGTGGCTGTCAACTTTCTATTAGTTATAGGTGAAGACAAAATAAACTGTAAATACTTACCCAAAAAAAAAAAAAAAACTGGAACTAATCTTGGAAAGCACTGGCTCTCTCTATCCCCTCAGCTCATCTATCTACATAAAGAGCATTTGGCTTTAAAAGAGAAGCAAAATATTGATTTCAATCTGAAGAGCAAAGTTTGAAAACTGTTTTCGGTATTTTCGGAATAAGAAAATCTCCACTATCTTCCTACTTGAAACTTATCTGTTTACTCTTTCGTGGGATACAGGGCAAATGCCTAGAGCGATGGATCCATTTTCGGAGCTCGTTGAAGAGAAGCCTAATGACAAGCGGAAGTGTGACTTCTTCGGGAATGAGAATGTTAGAAGCGTGAAGAGGATCAAGGCTTAGTTTATGCCTTCTGTTGGCTGTGGACGAAAGGGTATTGCTAATTCGTTGTGCGAGTTTTCTCTACCTCCCTTACTCTATGTTTTTGTTAATTCCGTCTATGATGATTGACGAATTAACAACTGTCAATTGAACTATTTTTCATTTGAATTAGTATTTTTGCTTATCTGTTGTACATCCTTATTATTATAATATAAATAATAATAAAAAAGGAAAGGTTTTGAAAAAAATAAAATAAAATACCAAAACAGAAACGGAAAGTGAGGGATTTTCCAATTGAAATGAAATGTGACTACCGAAATTGCATTGTACATCTAGAATAGGCTTAAGAAGACATGATCCCAAGTTGATACTTGACATGTCCCCTCATCACAAGGGAAAGGAAAATGAAGATTTGTTTTATCTTGTATCAAACGAGAGCTACGAGCAAATAGAACACCTATCAAAAGTATCAACATCGTGACATGAATCGTAAATGCATGAATGTTAATGGAATATAGCGCCCCTAAATTGGATAAATTGGCTAAATTGACTAATTGCTTTAATTGCTCTCTATAAGAAAACACTCCATAAAATCTCTCTCAACGGACGATCGATCGGCGGATCGGAATCGTTTATCATCTGCAACGGAGGCTCTTAATCTATGGCTATCGAGGTATGTTCGTTTTACGTAATATACTTCTCCGATCAGTGATTCAAGTTTGATCTCAAGGCTTGATGATCCAGTATAATTGATGCGTAAACGTACGTGTACAACGGTTTGATTAACGTATGATGGCAATCCGCACTTCGTGTTTATGGGTATGTGGATCTATTTAATTCCGCTTCGTTTGTAGATCTTAATTAGCAATTGTTTGAAATATCCATAAGGATGTACCAAAAATCCGCAGTTCTTAATGGAATAGGTAATAAAGCAACCTTGCCACCTACTGCCACTAAATCACCATCTCCCCAAGTCAAATTGGTGCTTGCTTTGGCGCCTGGTGCAAATGGATGGCCATTTCTGCATCATCATGTTGATTGATGTTTAAAGTAGCTCTGAACCTTGTGATGGCATATGCTTAGTTTATGCCTTCTTTTCCAATCTATGACAACTATGCCTTGTTTATGGATATCTTGGTTTGTATTATCCCTTATTTCTACCCCATTAAACATTTCTCTTTCTATTTCTCTCACCGCCACTTGAATGAATGAATCGTGTAAAGAATTGATGTGGGTATGCGTATGAATTATAGATGATCTACTCATTATAAGCATAATCTACACAAATTATGCAATTTTTTCTATTGAATTATTAATATCACGAAAGTTATTCCATTGCATGGACCCATATAAAAGCGCATCGGACAAATTATTTTAGACTGCAAAAAGATGGGCCTCTCCTCTCCTCACTAAAATATCTCGTGTGAGCATTCATTCAATGTAGTTGATTGTGGATAATATTATCCTAGTTCATGAAAATTATCCACATTCCCTCATAGAGTAGAAAGAAAATTCCAAATAACGAATCGAAGTGTCCTCCTCTTTTTAAATAATTGCATGAAGTGCTCTATGTTTCAAATAGGGGTCTGAAATGGTCATGATTATTTTAAATAAGGGCTTGAAATTGATGACCCATCAAGGGAATTTTCGTCAAAATAAAATTTTAATAATTTTTTTGTTAAATTAAATTAAAAAAAATTAAAAGTAAAAAAAAAAATCAGGCGAGAGGGCTGCATTCTCGCTTGTGGTTACTGCAGTTGGGCGGCGATCACAGCTGGCCGCAAACCAAAGATGAGTGCTACGACCCTCGCTATGTCCGGAGGATGGCCGTGACCGTAATGACCTCCTGACTATATTTCTATTTCTTAATTTTTTTTAAATAGAAAAAAAAGAGTAATTTAAAAAAATTAAATGACAAGATTGCCCCTAATCAATGAGTGAGGTGCCTTTTTTTAAATTGACATGGCCACTTCAACCTCTTATTTGAAATACTATCTACTGCTCTTATTTGAAGCATTGAGGGCACTTCAGGCCTTTATTTGTAATAAAATCCATTTCATACCCTTATTCGAGAAAATGATGGAACTTTGGGCATTTATTTGATATCTTTTTTTCTAAAACAGAATTTTCTCATACAAGAGAAAGGAAAGCTTGAAAAGAAATTTTATTGTAAAAAAAAAAATTGAAAATTATTATGTCGCTTGAAATAATTAGTCAATGAAAAATACTTTCATTGTCAACAATAATTTATATCTAGACATTTTTCTGGACGACCATGACATTTTTCATTCATTCATTTTTTAAGCGATATAAACATTTTCAGAATAATATTCCTCGAATCATTCATTTTCATGAGGCAAACCCGCTATTAAGTAATAAAATGAGCCATTGCCATCAAGCTAGGTGCATAAATCAATCCTTTTTTATTATTTTTATTTTCATCTGTGTGGATCGATCCCTCTATATTGCAACAATATAGTTCCTTTCAGGATAAAGTATGAACTTGTCATACAAGAGAAAATAGGAGGGAGGTTTGGGGTTCTTATCTAAAAAAGCTCAACGAGAGTTGTAATGGTTTGTGGATTATTTTATTTTTTCTCAAAGGGAACTCCAAACCAACCAAGCGTAAACATTCTGAATCATATTTCCACTATAATTTTTTTTATTTCCATTAGAATTATTTTAGTCAAATGTACGCTTAACTAATGACTAAAATACTCCGAAATTTTCACCGAAACGCAGAATGTTTCTGGTCATCGTGCCACGTTGACTGTGAAAAAAAAATTAAGATTGGATTGACGAAATTAAAGATTGAGGACTGAATTGACATTTATATGTATATAGTAACTAAGGGTGTTGGTGTGATTTTCATGCTTTGATGCTTTTGAGAAGCGAAATCGAATTTGCCCAAAATAGTAAGGGCAAGCATGGTAACATTTCTCAATTAGAAATCAATTTCTGACCAGAAGTTGATTTCTTTACTTTTCCTCAAAAGCAGAAGTTGATTTTTCTACTTCTGCTCCAAATTGACTTCTGATTAGAAAAATTCATTTGGTAACGGTTGAAATTTTTTATTTTTGAAACATTATTAACAAAATCTTTGGCGTCGGTGGCAGGCGGTGGTGATCGACGGGCGGGCGGCCGAGGCGGTGGCGGTCGGTGGGCGGCGGGTGGTGGTCGATGGCGGCGGCAGTCGGCTAAGGCCGTTGTGGTCGAAGAAGTGATTTTGGAGCCGAGAAGTAAAAAAATTTTACTTCTCAAAGTTGGCCAAATACCTAACCAGAAGTAGAAAATCTAACCAGAAATAGAAAATCCTACCATAAGTCAATTTTTTTACCAAACGTCTTTCTACTTCGAAAGTGGCTTTACTAAATGAATTTCTCTATCAGATTGACCACTGGCAAAGAAATTAAGAATAGGATGCGTTACCATGCATCCCCTAAGTCTTCTAGATACACTTTCACGTGGCGATCCATGCGCACATGAAGCTGAAGACATTAACTTCGTTGTAAGGAAAAGGGATAATTACATAAATGGTCCCTGAACTTTGGCAGAATGTGCAATCTGGTCCCTGAATTTTTAATTTATTCAATTTAATCCCTGAACTTTAGCAGAATGTGCAATTTGGTCCCTAAACTCTTGACTTGTTCAATTTAGTCCATAAACTTTTAGTGCATGTTCAATCTAGTACCTGAATTACAAGAAAATATTCAATATAGTCCTTTTGTTAATTTAAGGTCAGGGATAACGTTGAACATTTTCATATAGTCCAGGGACTAAATTGAATATTTACTAAAAGTTCAGGGACTGTACTGAGCAAGTCAAAAGTTATGGATCAAATTGCACATTCTGCCAAAGTTCAGGGACTAAATTGAACATATTAAAAATTCAGGGACCAGATTGCATATTCTGTCAAAGTTTAGGGACTATTTGTGTCATTTTGCCTAAGGAAAAACAACATCACGAATGACAACATTTACGTCGACCGACTAGCCAGGGGCAACATCAACGCCAGATATCACCATATGGCCATGTTTCGGACATCCGTGCACCCTTCTAGATGCCTTGGAACTTGGAAATCCAAAAAAAAATTAAAGAGAAAATTCCAAATAATGACATGAAATGTCATCATATTTTTAAATAAAAAATCGAAATTGGATCGTCATTTTAATAAGAATCTAAAATGTGCTCATTGTTTTGAAGAATTGCTTGATCGAATGACATTTTCATCCTTTACTTTTTTTTTTCTAATTTCTTCTTTTTTGTTTTCTTTAATTTAAAAAAAAAATTTCCCTTTTCCCTCCCCGTCCATCGCTAGACTCAAGCAAGGGTTGTGGGCACCAAGTGGGGTTGGGTTCGGAGGACGACCCTCGCCAGCCCAAGAAAGGGCAAGGGCGGCTATCGCCTAAGGCAGATGATGACCAGAGAAGGAGAGAGGGAAAAAGATAAAGAAAAAAAGAAAAGGAAAAAATTGCAAAAAAGTAAAGGACAAAAATGTTTTTCCTCTGGGCTCTTTTTTTTTTTAAAAATAATGAGGGTATTTCAGACCCTTATTTGAAATAAGATCAATTGCGAGCCTTTTATTTAAGAAATTGAGAGTGCTTTAAATCCTTATTTAGAATTTTTTTTAATGTATTTCAAATCGCGTTTCATGTCTTGTGGACGGGTGATGCACTGAACTTAAAGCGACATTTACATGCATGCGAGACATACGAACTCCCGTATCATACTAAGCTAACAGAAGCTAGCGGCACGCGTTTTCTTTAAAATTTCTAGACCTTATGCCATTGGCACTGTCGCATTAAAACTTTCACTGAAGATCGTATACGCGAGAATCAACAAAGGATTGGAATTCTGTTTTGAGGAGCTTAGTCGATTTTACGGGGAGGAAAGCATGGTCAAATATCGTGCTAACGTCAGCACTTGACAACTGAACGATGTCGCAGCATTATGAACACAAACGTATTGGAGAAGTTCGTTCTTTACTCTTCAATGCTTGATCAAATAAAGATTTCAGAGGCGAAGCAGTGACTACCACCCATTGGTTCCATCACCGACAATCGAATGCAAAACTCTTGAGAAAGCATGGTCAGGTAAGCCTGCTGATTATACTTGATTGAGAGCATTCGGTTGCTTTGCTTACGCTCCTGTGAGTGATGACACGCTGGAAATGGGAGTAAGGAAATGCTTGTTCCTAGGATATGCACATGGGTAAAGGGGTGATGTGGTGGGAAAATTTCATTTGGGTTCTTTGACGAATTTTCTCCATTTTATGCTAATTTATGTGATAATGTTTTATCCTCGCGTTAGACTTAAATAGTAAGATTCATTCGTTTTCATTTTATTGCACGACAATAACGGTAATTCCACCCTCGGGCTTGGATCCCCTGTCAAGGTTTTTCCTTGACAGGGTGATCCCCACCATTCAATAAGGTGGGCCCCCCCTCTTGAATGGTGGGGATCCCCCTGCCCAGCCGAAAAATGGGCAGGGGATCTTCCACCGTCATAGTGACATAATAAAATAAAAAAGACAACGTTAACGTCATCGCACTGGCCAGTGACCACATGCGTTACCGAACAGGCCTGCTTGGGGCAATTAACAGGGTTGTCCGTTTCCTACCACATCACAAACCTCCTTATACTGTATGTAGCCCTACATTAGAACTTTCTAGAAGATGATGTGCCTCAAAATTGACAGAAGGTGGGAGTCTGGTCCCGAGAAGATCGGCCGATTTTGCGTGGAGGAAAGCATGGCGAAGCTACTGCACCGAGGCTGACACATCGCAGCTGACTGGAGTCCCGAAAATTTTAATGAGGAGAGCTCGCTTTTTATTCGTACAGTATCTCTTTTGTGAGGTGTTATCCATTTGCCACACCGCTATATTGAATTCATATCAGTAGAGTGAAGACCACTCGTGACCATGGATGATCCTGCACAGCAATTAATGTCGTGATTCGGTGTTTGAGACTCTGTAGGATCAGATTCATCATTAAGAATAATTCCTAGACCAGCTTAAATGTGCGCACTACAGTACACTTTCAATTAATATAGCCCAAGTGGGAGAATATATGGGTTATATTAATTGAGATTGTAATTACCGTATTGCGGGATTAATTTACTGTTTACGGAGATGGTCTAATAAAGGTGGGATATAAAGATTTTTAATGGGCCAAATATGAGCCTGACTAGTGTGGGCCAGAGTTCTGCCCGGCCCGTCATGAGAGGGCCTGCAGGAAAATTACCAAAAAAGTCCTAAACCTTTTACAGTTGTGCCATTTCAGTCCTAAACTTTTTTTTTTGCCGATTCAGTCCTAAACCTTTTATAATTGTGCCATTTAAGTCCATCCGGCTAATTTTGGTCGGCCGGCGCTGACGTGGACGTCGGCCGGCCGGCAGTCCAATATTTTAATATATTTTTATGATTTTTTTATGTAATTTTTAGGATTTTTTTCCTTTTTTTGGCCCTTTTCTCTTTGCACCGCTTTCTTCCTCCTTCACCTCCTTCCTCCAGAACGCAGCTCACTCATCCTTCGGTGCTTCTATGTCCTCCTTCCGCCAGCCGCCCGGCGATGGCCATGTCTCGGCCCGACGAGCTCGAGACGGCTGGCCCCTGCGATCTCGGGCCCGCCCGAGGCTGGCGAGCGATGAGCTCGCCAGATCCAGGCGAGCTCGAACTCGGCCATGGCCGGCGAGCTCGGGGCTTGCCAGATAACGAGCTCCGAGCTCCGCCGAAGCCAGCGAGGCAAGAGCTCGTCGGCCTCCTTCGAGCCGTGGCTCGCCGATCTGGCGAGCTCACGTTCCACGCCATGGCTGAGATGGACCGGATCTGGCAAGCCTCGAGCTCGAGCTCGCCTGGATAATAAACCTCCTCAAATGGCAGTCCCTAAGCCACCGTATCAACTGCATGGACCACCACCTACATCGACATGGCTGGCCGAGGTCGAGCCCGGCCATGGCCTGTCGAGGCTCGACCTCGACGACCCAGATTTGGGCTTGTGAGGCCGAGCCTCTCTCCGCCATCGCGGGGCTCGACCTCGCCGTCGGTGCCTCGACACACGACGGCGAGGCCGACCTCCGCCATGGTCGCGCGAGGTGGCCTCTTTGGCTGCATCTCTGAGTTGTAGGGGAGGGAAGGGAAGAGGCGCATTGCAGGGGAGGGATGGGAAGGGGATGGCGGGGCGGGGCTCGACCTCGCCATAGCCGGGTGAGGCCGACCCTTGCCATGGCCACGCGAGGTGGCCTCTTCGGCCGCGTCTCTAAGTTGCAGGGGAGAGAAGGGAAGAGGCGCATTGCAACTTGCAGGGGAGAGGAGGGGAGGGGAGGGGAGAGGAGAGGGAGAGGGAAAGGGGGAAGAAAAAAAAATAAAAAGAAAAAAAATCCTAAAAATTATATTTAAAAAGTATTAAAATATTAGGTCGCCGGCCAGCCGGCGTCCACGTCAGTGCCGGCCAGCTAAAATCCATCGGATGGACTTAAATGGTAAAATTACAAAAGGTTTAGGACTGAATCGGCAAAAAAACAAAAGTTTAGGACTGAAACGGCACAACTATAAAAAGTTTAGGACTTTTTTGGTAATTTTCCCGAGGGCCTGCCAGAAACTCTATAAATAGGGTTAAAGCGCCCTTTTCTAACCCTATTCATTACATACGACTCCTCATAAGGCAAGAGAGAGGAGCGAGACTGTCTCATCGAGGCCAGACTTTCAGAGGGTCATAGAGGAGAAGCGCTTGTGCCTTGAATCGTCAGATTTCCGCGTCAAGAACAACGAATCCCAAATCAGGTGCACGAATTTCTTTCTCTCTATTATTTTGTTTTTAGTTTTCGATTATGGAGATTCTAGAGAGTCTTTAGCACCGACGGAAGGCCGTGTGGATGGCCTACATTATGTATGCTCGTTTTCTTTACCTATATAGACAATCGTGGAGGTCCCTATACCACAGATTGAACCTATTGAGGCTTAGGAACCTGTTATTAAAGTGATTCCATATGAAGTCCCTCAAGCATTTCAAGAACAGAATGAGGTAGAAGATGCTCCTCTAAGGAGATCTGTTAGGCAGAAACAATCAACTATACCACCAGACTATATAGTCTATCTGGGAGAGTAGTATTATGATATCGGTTGTGTTGTTGATCCCGTAACTTATATCAAAGCTATTTCTTGTCCCCAATCTGATTTATGGTTAGATGCAATAAAAGATGAGATGTTATCTATGAAACATAATGATGTTTGGGAGCTTGTTGAATTACCTGAAGGTTATAAACCTATTGGTTGTAAATGAGTTTTTAAGACCAAAAAAGACTCCATAGGAAAGATTGAAAAATTTAAAGCTAGACTAGTAGCTAAGAGATTTACTCAGAGGGAATGCATATATTATGAGGCAACCTTTTCTTCAGTCTCTTCTAAAGACTCTTTTAAAGTAATCATGACTTTAGTAGCTCATTTTGATATAGAGCTCCATCAGATAGATGTTAAAACTGCTTTTCTGAACGGAGATATTGATGAACAAGTTTATATGGCACAACCTGAAGGTTTTGCAGTAGATGATGCAGGTAATCTGGTTTGTAGATTGAAAAAGTCTATCTATGGTTTGAAGCAAGTTTCTAGACAGTGGTACTTGAAATTTCACAGTGTTGTTTCTTCTTTTGATTTTGTTGAGAACAAGCTAGATCAATGTATATACTGCAAGGTCAGTGGGAGAAAATTTATTTTTCTCGTTCCTTATGTTGATGACATCTTGCTTGCTAACAGTAATATTGAATTAATACATGAGACAAAGAGAATGTTGTCACAGAATTTTGATATGAAGGATCTTGGTGAAGTGTCTTTTGTCCTTGGCATTGAGATTCATAGGGATTGTTCTCGCCACATATTGAGCTTATCTCAGAGGGCATATATTGATCTTATTTTGGAGAGATTCAATATGCAAGAGTGCAAACCAGGGATTGCTCCTGTCTACAAAGGTGATAAATTAAGTCTTTCACAATGTCCTCATTTAGATATTGAGAAAGCACAGATGAAGAATGTACCTTATGCTAGTGCACTTGGTAGTATCATGTATGCTCAAGTTTGTATTAGGTCAGACATTGCTTTTGCAAGAGGACTTCTGGGTAGATATCAGTCAAATCCAGGACACGATCACTGGATTGCTGCCAAGAAGGTTTTGAGGTACCTAAAAAGAACTATAGACTATATGCTGATTTATAGGTGTGTTCAGAACTTGCAGCTAGTGGGTATTCAAATTCAGATTATATTGTTTGTCAGGATGTCAAGAAGTCAACAACGGGTATATCTTTATGCTAGCAAATGGTGCAATATTATGGAAAAGTGAGAAACAAAGAGCGGTATCATCCCCTACCATACAAGTGAAGTTTATAACATGCTTTACAGCTGCTACTCAGGCTATTTGGCTTCGGAATCTCATTAGGGAGTTGACCGTGTTTGATTTTGTTGATAGACCCATACAGTTCTATTGTGACAATAACTCTGCAGTGTTGTTCATTAACAACAACAGAGGTCTAAGCATATGGAGGTCAAGTTTTTTACCATAAAGGAATCCGTGCAAAATGGTGACGTTGTGATAGAGCATATTACTACAGATGCTATGATTGCCGATCCACTGACTAAAGGTCCACGCCCTTGTGTATTTGAACGACATGTCATTAATATGGGCTTAAATGCATCGTGGGATGTCATTGTTTAGTGGGAGCTTTCTAGTTTTTGCTCTAATAAAGTTTACAGTATTATGTTACTTTTAGTAACGGTTTTGATATGTATTGATTTTTTACTTTCTTTGAAGCGTTTATGAATGTGACATTGTTATTGAATGCATATCTGTTGAAAATTTCAAGGAATTATGTAAACCTTGAATGACGGCTGGGGTATTTATTTTAGTCAAAAGTATATTTCTTGTTACACATAAAGTATAGTTAACTATAAAAGTAAAACATATGTTGGCTCGTTGGAACTATAAAGACATTCTCTTGTGACACATCAGGTTTCGTGACACGTAAAGTAAGAAAATGGTAACTGACAAGGATGATAACATATAAGGTGTCTTTATTATTTGGGATGTTATCCGTTTGTCACACTACCATATTAAATATATATCAGTAAAGTTAAAGGCGTTTGTGACCATGGATGGCTCTGTGTCTTTTGATGTAGTTACTAGCATGATTCATTGCTTAAGACTTTATGGGATTGGACTATTGGGAATTATCTCTAGAACAATATAAAGATGCGCATATATAGTACAATTTTAATTAATTTAGCCCAAGTAGGAGAATGTTATAATATTCTATTTTAATATTCAATTGTGGGCTTTATTATCTATTTAGTCTAATATGGTGCTGGATAGTGTGGGTCAAGATAAACTTTATCTTTAATGAGGGGATAAGTTTCAATCTCTATAAATAGAACTCAAGTCTCCCCTTCAAACCGTAATGTCCATATAACCTCACATCAAGAATCGTCAGAAGCAATACGTGAAGACCGTTTCATTGAAGCCAGTGATAAATGGGTTCAAAGAGGAGAAGCTCTTGAGCATTGGATCGTCGCAATTCCGCATCAAGAACGATGGATCCGAAACAAGGTGCGTTAATTCTTTAACTCTATGGATTTGTGATTTGTGTGTCTATATGTGATGATCTTGGGTCGCTGTAAACGGATTAAAATCGCAGCTTATAGTCCCCTCCCCCATAAAATGAGATGACGAAGAAGGTCTTGATGCATGCGATCGTGGTGACCACCGTCTTTTAGTTATGCTGCAGATGCTTCGGACATGCAGCGTTCGGGGACAACAACCCCAGGCAATTTATTAACTGGATTCGGGTTCTATGAACCGTACTGGCTCATTGACCTTGCCAATGCTTGCATTGTTCTTCATGGTGGGAGGATATCAAGTAACATTACAAGGATTGGTTAACTAATGCTCATGTTCATGTCAAATTCACCTATCAGCACCAGGTTCTTGCAGGTGTATAATAAACCGGTGGTCTCCGCGGCACTTTTCCTTGATCAGATCTTCACACAGTGGAGAGATGGTTCGCCTACAAATTCCCCGACAGCGGGTTCGTGAACAATCACTACTCGTGCAAGCACTCCTTGCTGCCGGCGCTCCAGGTGAACCTCTTCAGGGTGGTGTTCAGGACGGTGGTGTAAGTGGCGTCCACGACCGCAATCGCGATCCTCTTCCCTTACTTCAACTCGGCGCTGGGGGTGCTGGGGGCGCTCAACTTTTGGCCCCTGGGAATATACTTCCCAGTGGAGATGTACTTCAAGCGAAAGAAGATCAGGGCATGGTCGAGGAAGTGGATTTTCTATAGATCTTTCAGCTTTCTCAGTCTGTTGATCACCGTTGTGGAATTCATTGGGTCAGTTGGAGAACTCATAATTGAAGTAACTCAGCTGAGAAACCACACTACAGCCCTGTAATCCTCCAGTGGCTTCTTTCTATTTTTCTTTTTATTTTATTTTTTTCCCTTTTTATTCTTTTTGGAGATGTAGTGAGACCTTTTATATGTTGCTCATACCATATAGATATAATCATAAAGAGATTTCTCTTGGTTCGATTGTCGTTTTGGAAAACTTCCAACACATATCTTGAGATTTGACATTTGACCTAGCGGACTAAAAACATATTATATGTGGGAAAAAAAAGTCCAACAATTTACGATGCATAGGTGCATTGGTTAACGTTACGAGATGAGGTCCTAAGGAAAAATTCTAAATAAACACTTGAAATATTTTATTTTCTCAAATAAGCATATAAAATGGATTTTATTTCAAATAAAGGTATGAACTAGCCTTTTACTGTTTTAAATAAGAATTTCACCTCGTTGGCCGGCTAAATAGTCCGGTCGATCAAGAATATTTTCGTCTAAAAATTAGTTAAACTTAAATTTTAATTAAATTAGATTAAAAATTAAAAATTTGAAAAATATAAGGGCTGGAGGGTCTCCCGCTTGTGGCTGCTACCCCACCGGCAATGGAGCGGCGGCCACCACACACAGAGTGCTGGGTTTCTCTCCTCTCTCTCTCTCTCTCTCTCAAAAGTTTAAGCTTTTCTATCTTCAGAAAAACGAAAAAAAAAAAACAAAATGAAAAAAAATCAAAAAGTAAATTATGAAAATGTCTTTGACAAGCCGGTAAGATCAAACTCTTTTTTGAGACTGACATAACTACTTTTTGCCCCCATTTCAAAAAAGGTATTACTTCATGCTCTTATTTGAAATAAACTCCACTTCATGTCATTATTTAAAAAAATTCCTAGTCATAATTAAGTACGAAAAATTCGTGGACATGTTTAACCAAATTATGAGTTTCTGTTGTGAGGAAGCATAGAGTTTTCGTCCTTCCTCGGACTCAATGTCCTAAATAGCACGACAGTAGATGCTAATATTTGATGCTTCTGTTAAAGTTTGTTTGCCTAATGCGCATAGGATGAAAGAAAGAGTACACGTTACTTTATTAGCTAGAAAGCTACTACAGTCTTTCAAAATAGAGAAATGGGCAAGAACCCCACTTTATCTGCATGTGAGTATGTGTGTAATTGCGTGATTATTAGGTGCATTTAGCACGCTTGTATGGTCGCGAATAATTATTGACACTTATCAACAATCATGTTTTTTTTTCAAAATTATAATAAAAAAATAAACTATTAATCCCTAATGAAACATTGTGACTGTTCACATAAGAGTTACAATTATTCTATTAAATTCATTCTCAAATTTTAATTAATTATTTTATTCCTAGGAGCTGCAATTTTTCAGACGATATATTTTTCGAACAATGAAGAATTGTGTCCGAAATTAACTGTTCTTCATACATGAAAAAGGTGCGTCCTAATCAACTGTTATACGGACATGGATAGGTATGTCATGAAGAGGTGCGTCTGAATAAATTGTTCTTCGGACATGAAGAGTTGTGTCCAAAATTACAGTTTTGAGACGTGAAAAGTTATCTTCCTTCGACTATTATATATTAAGAGACTTTGCTCATTCTCAGAATTTGAACTTCTATTTACGTTTTCTCAAAAGATACAAAGCTATTATTTTCAATTGTTTTCATAGTGAGATCCCGAAGAATTATTAGAATTGTTATCTACTATTCTCACTGAGACTTTGTTGTATCATGAAGGATATTTGTCGAAAATCATTAGCAATATTGTGGGATAAATAAATCCTTAAAGAGAGTGTTAGCACATCTCAAAGTCTGTTTCTGTTGTTTATCCCATTCAACCATATTTTCAACAATTTTAAGGATTTATTAGCACAACAATGGAGTTAGAATCTATCAAAATCATGAATCAGGATATGTTGAAACTAGATCGGTTCGATGGCAACAATTTCGCTCGCTGGAGAGACAAGATGATGTTTCTCTTCATTGTCCTGAAGAGTTCCTATATCCTCGATCCCAATTTGATGCCTATAGAGGATCCAACGCCTATCCACGAACAAATATCTTATTGTTGAGTATTTTGACTTTAAGTTCATTGATACTAAACCCTTGTTGGAGCAAGTCCGTGAACTGCAAGTATTTGTCGACAAATCCGTGCCCTCAAGATAGATATTCCAAAATCTTTTTAAGTTGGAGCAATTATAGCAAAATTGCCTCCAAATTGGAAAGACTGTGGAAAAAGGATGTTGCACAAGTTTGAGAAGATCACTTTGGATCAAATTTAGAAACATCTTCGTATTGAGGAAGAGTCACATTTACGTAATAAACCTATTTTGTATTATACCAAAGTGAATGTTATGGAGGGAAATGGATGTCAATCCAAAACCTCTAAACTTGAAATGCAAGAGATAACAAAATTTTAAGAAGCCACAAAAGAAGAAAGAAGGTTGTTGCTTTGTTTGTGGTAAGGAGGGTCACTATGAAAAGAAGCGCAAACGTCGCAATAGCACATCAAGGACAAGAACACTTCAACAGTGAAGGTAGACGCAAATATGGTTGAAGAGAACTATGTGGCCATGGTTTTGACCAAGTTTTCAAACTTGAATATTTCTGAAAAAGTTCAAGATTCTGTTGTCATGATTTCTGAGATTAATTCTGCTTTTCTCAAATCTACTTGGTGGGTAGATTCTGATGCAAATGTTCACATATACAAGGGTCCATCAATGTTCAAGCACATTAAACAGACCGTTGAAGTGAATCCTCAAGAGGGCAATAAGGCAAATAAAGCTCTTGCAAAGATTATTGGCAAAGGCACAATAATTTTACATTTTACTTTTAGAAAGAAGGTTACCCTTTCAATGTTCTATTTATATCCGAAATCAGAAAAATCTGATTTATGTTGATATTATTTGTAAAAGGGGATTTCAAATTTTGTTTGGGTCTGACAAAGTTATTTTGTCGAAGAATGGGTTATTTATAGTAAAGGATTATGGCAGTGATGGCATGTATCAACTGAGTGTTAATAATAATATGACGTCTTCTGCTTACATTGTTAATTCTTGTCATTTATGGCATAGTAGATTAGCGTATTTAAATTTTCACTATTTAAGAATATGAAAAATCGGACTTGATAAGTTTTGATGGCGGATAGATTATTTTGACACTTATGCTTATGTAGGACTATAACATTTACTTGATTTGTTTTTGCTCTAGCATCCATTTATGATCTTTGTGTTCATCAAATGAATGTCAAAACTGCTTTCTTAAATGAAAATTTTTAAATGAGGAAATTTACATGGAGAAATCAAAGGGTTTTGTTCTTCCTGAAAATGAGAGGAAAGTATGAAAGTTGGTTAAATCTCTTTGATTTCTCCAAGTAAATTTTCTCATTTAAAAATCTTCATTTAAGAAAGCAGATTTATTCTTTACAGGCTTAAGCAAACACCGAAACAATGGCATGAGAAGTTTGATTCAATCATATTATCCAATGATTTTAAGCATAATAGTACTGATAAGTGTATTTATTCTAAATTCACTAAAGACTATAGTGTTTTAGTTTGCTCATATGTTGATGATATGCTTATCTTTGGAACTAAGATTAAGAAGTAGATACTATCTTAAAGTTAAAAGGTATAGTTGGGGTTATTCTTTGAGGCAATGTTATTATGTTGAGAAAATGTAAGGTAAATTTAAACATCTTAGTTTCAAAGAAGTGAGCACTCCGTTTTATCTCAATATTAAAATGAGTTATAATACCGATAGAGCTGTCGCACTACTTGAATATGCTGTGATATAGGGTATTTATATGCGATGCATTGTCCTAGACTTGATATTACTTTTTCGTATATAAGCTCAATAGATATACTAGTAATCCAAGTATAGAACATTGGAATGTCATTACCATAATTTTTTGTTATCTAAAGAGAAATAAAAATTTGAGATTATTCTATAATAATTATCCAGCTATATTAGAAGGATACACCGATACTAGTTGGGTTTCTAGTGTCGGAGAAAAATATTTCACTTCTGGATGGATCTTCACATTAGGTGGATGTGTTGTTGTCGCGACCCTCTCGAGGTTGCCTGTGGGCTCTCGAGGGCTAATGGGCCGTCCAGTCTGGTCGGACGCGGGCCTCTCCCAAGGCCCGTTACCCAAATCGCAACGGAGGTATGCGTAGTCGACCTTCAGTGTGGTCTGGTGACATGTGCTAAGTGTGCATGCCATTTGGAGTCGCCACCGGTCTTTCTTGGAGGGTAGACCAAGGCTTCCAAAGTTGATTTTGTGATTTTATGACCCTTTTTTATATTTTTAATTAATTAATTTTTTTTTAATTTTTTTTTTTTAAAAAAAAGTAAAAATCACAATAATAGATTGGTCAAAAATCAGGTGTCAACAGTTGTATCTTGAGCGAGTAGGAAACAAATAAACATAACTCACTCAACGATGGAGTCGGAATTCATTGGTTTTGCGGCAACTGGAAAAGAGGCTAAGTGGATTAGAAATTTGCTATTGGACATCAAATTATGGCCCAGTTCAATGCCCTTATTTCTATTCATTATCTTAGTCAGGCTACTTTAGCAAGAGCTTATATTAGCACTTATAATGAAAAGTCTAGACATATCAGTCTAAGACTGAGTTCAAGAAACAATTTATTCAAGATGGTACTATAACAATTATTTACGTGAAGTCAAGTGGGAATCTAACTGATCCCTTTACAAAGGCTCTATCAAGAGAGATAGTAAATGAGACCTCAAATAAAATGGGGCTGAAACCCTTTACTTAAAATTACTAGTAATGGTAACTCGGCCTAATACTAGCATATCATTAATTATAAGGTTTAATGGGTAAAATCAAGTTACTAAAAGTGATTATTTGATACTAACATTAACCCGAACATGAGAAGTCAGTATCGTCTATTATGTTTTAGAGGCTGAGTTATACTCTTAATGAAGTATAATATGATTTAGTAACGTGTTCATTAGTAATGGAAACATGTGGTAATACTTCACTTATATGGGCTTAGAAGTGGAGCCGATTTTTACGAAAATTATGGTTACATTCTAGAGAGCTCATGAAACAGGAACAAGCACAAAATCATAATAATGCTGAAATATGAATTTCTCGTTGAAACAAGAGATTCGTTGTACGGTATGTCCTATTCTATTATATAAAATAGCAAATTTAAAGTCGACAAGTGTTTGTCACTTTGATAGAGTTTTAAGATACTTGCACTAAATGAAAGTTTAATTCGAAAGAGATCTTCACGTATGTATATTATCTCATGAAAATTTTAGTTGTATTTTTGAGAAATTTTATTTTGTAATTTTTTTTACAAACAAAGTAGCGGATTATTGAAGTTTATTTGCAAAACAAACAAGGAAAGTGTTCTTTTTGTTGGGGGGATTAGTACACTATAAGTATCATAACTTGTATACGGTGTTCACTTGAATGTCATAACTTTTTTTCCGTTCACTTGAGTGCCATGTCGAAGCAAAATCATTCACTTGAGTGTTATTTTTGTCAGAAAAGCTGACATTGACTTTTTACTATTATTTTATTAATTTCTCGGTGTCTCGTGGATTTTCTTTACATTTTCAATATTTCATGGAAATTTTTTATTTTTATTTATTTTTCTACTTTTATTTTTATTTATTTTTCTACTTTTATTTTTATTATTTAATATTTAAAAAACAAACAAACCCTTGATTTCCCCCTTAGCTGGCGAGGTCATCAACAACCTTCACTAGCCACCATCGAGCAGCCTAGGGGCCAAGGTCAGCTCACCTAGGGCCGGCGAGGCCGCGAAGGTTGTCAAGGCCCCGGCAGCCGCGGGCGAGCGCATGAGCTGGCCATTGGCTCGAGGGCCCTCGCCTGGACCTCGCAACGGCCGGCGAAGCCGCGAAAGCCGTCGTGAGGGCCCCCCAACCAAAGGCCGCCGAGGCCGCGAAGGCCGTCGCGGCCTCGCCGGCCCAGGGTGAGTCAACCATGGCCCCTGGGTCGCCCGATGGTGGCCGGCGAGGGTTGCTGGTGACCTCACAGGCCAAGGAGGAAACTTGGGTTTTCTTTTTTTTTAATTATTAAATAATTAAAGAACCCAAAAAAAAGGAAAATTTGCAAAAAAATTATGAAAAATTTCCATGTGTACATTAAAATATTCAAAAAATCATTTCGTTGGTGCCACGTCAGCTTTTTCGGCGTCCACATAAGTGATAGTACTTAATTGGTTGACTTTTGAAAGTTATGGCACTCAAGTGAATGGCACTTGCACTATACTTATCCTGCCCTTTTCTAACCCCACATAAGATGAAAGGAAAAGTACAAGTCACTTTATTCATTAAAAGACTACTATAGTCATTCAAAATAGAGAAATAGGCAAGGAGGTTAGACCCCACTATACCCGCGTGTAATTGTGTGATCATCAGGCGCACTTAGCACGCTTGTGTGGTCGCAAATAATTATTGGCAGTTATCAAAATTTATTTTTATTTTTCAAAATTATAATAAAAAAATAAACTATTAATTCCTAATGCAACATTGTGACTGTCCACGTAGGAGTAGCAGTTATTTTATTAAATTTATTCTCGAATTTTAATTAATTATTTTATGTCCAAGAGTTGTAATTTTTCAGACGAGACAGTTTTCAGACGATGAAGAGATATCGAAATTAACTGTTCTTCATACATGAAGAGGGGCGTCCTAATCAACTGTTTTACGAATATGAAGAGGTGAGTCACGAAGAGGTGCATCCGAATAAACTGTTCTTCAGACATGAAGAGTTGTGTTCGAGTTACAATTTTGAGACGAAAAAAAGTTATCTTCCTCCGACTATTATATATTAAGAGATTTTGTTTATTCTCATAACTTGAACTTCTATTTTTGTTTTCTCAAAAGATACAAAGCTATTGTTTTCCTAGAGAGATCTTACAGAATTATCATAATTACTGTCCGTTATTCTCATTGAGACTCTATTGTATCCTAAGGATATTTGCCGAAAACCTTTAGCAACATTGTAGGGCAAATAAATCCATAAAGAGAATGTTATCTGGCCACAAAGTCTGATTCTGTTATCTATCACATTCAATCATATTTTCAACAGCTTCTACAAAGTCAAAATGTATAACCATGTTTATTTTATCATGCATTAACAAGATAATTTTTCACAAGTGCAAAGTGTGAATGAAGGGAAAGATGAGGAACTTTTTTAAAATTTTTAAAAAAGTCTATTTTATGTCATTACTTTTGTCCCTGTGCAGCAGGGGAAGGAGGACCAAGCAGTCATGGACTAAATTATGAAGAATGGACTGGTGAATGGTCAGGAGGTCCACTTGTCTGATTATAGAAGAAAGCAAGCAAGAAACAGAGAGCTTTGCTTCTCCATTTTAAATATCTTTCGTACAGATTGTAACGCAAAAACATCTTCAACTTTTTTGTAAAAAAATTTCTAGTTGGAGAGAGAGATGGGTGAAGAAGATGATCAACAGTCCCCACTGCTCAAGAGCATTTCTTCAGCCGGTGCATCACAAGAGCCTCTCAAAAGAACTGGTAAGAATCAACACCACCCCCATCATCACCTCCTCATTAGTAGTTGATACCTTCTTGGAAAATCTGAATGCATCATTGCTTGAAACATGTCTTGAGAAGCATTGGGAGATTGTCCTGGACCATGATCATGTCCTGTTTTATGTCTTGCCCTTTTCGAATTTGCTTGCATGCATAGAGAGGAAACAGTTTTTTTCCCCCCTGATCAGACTGGATTTCTTGTGATTTAGAGTAAAATGAAGAAGCAAAAGTTTCTGGAATGATCTTTGTTCCGTGGTTGATTAAAGGGAGAATTTTTTTTTTCTCTCAGAGCCAGAACAACTTCTCTTGCTGTTGGTAAACTTCAGAGTTGGAACTTGTATAGACTATGGTCTCATGAACAACAGGCCTTTTGAGGGTTGACTCCAAATTTATTCTGCTTAGTGCTTAATGGTTGAGTCTTCAAGTAATTTTTGCGGTTGTAGAGAATTTGCAACGAAATCAAACGGACTGTTTTTAACCAAACAGGAAAATCCCTGCAAATAGTTTATGTTTATGATGTCGCTACCTAAATGCCTAAAAGTTATTTCCGTATGAAGGGACACAATGGACTGCAGTGGCACATATTATGACGGGAGTCGTCGGAGCCGGAGTGCTTTCTCTTGCATGGAGTGTGGCTCAACTAGGGTGGATTCTCGGTCCAGTATGCATGATATGCTTCGCAGGAATTGCTGTTGTCTCTACCTTTGTTCTTTGCGACTGCTACCGGTACCCTGATCCAGAATACGGAACCACCAGAAACCGATCTCTCATGGACGCTGCCAAGTTCTACTTAGGTACTAGCCATTTCCCCAAGCGAATCATTGATAGGATAACAAGATGCAACAGTGAATCATTGCCCTATTGTGAACATTAGCAGAATCTGTAAGTCATCATACATAGGGAGATAATTCTAGCTGTATGCTATGTAGGCTTGAGGAGATAGAATACTTTTATCATGGGCTTCTCTTAAGAACGATGCAGGCATGGAGTATGTTTCTCTAATAAAACCGGACAGCAGAATCAACAAAAGGCCTGAGGCTCTTGCCTCTTTGCATGAGGACAATTGTAACCCAGAAATGGAGTTTCCGGCTCTGTTTTGACACGATGAAACATGCAAGATACTCATAATCATATGAAAAAGAAGGCAGGGTTAAGGAGGAAAAAACGTTAAGCCGGCTCGAAGTTTCGCAATTTGATGCTTGATTATGATCGTAAAAGGAACATCGCATTGCCTTACCAAGAGATGACTCTGACAGAGGCGGTAATATCTCAGGAGAAAAGCAGCAACGCATTTGCGGAGTATTCGCACAGGAAGGCCTATATGGCGTTGGCATCGCTTATACCATAACAGCTGCAGCCAGTGTGAGGTGAACTGCCCATACTATGAATCTTCAAACCCTTTTCAATGCTTTTCCTGTCTTTCATTTTCTGAATGTCTTTAATGGGCCATCATGCATACCCGAATTCCAGACAACTGTTAAAGAGCGCCCCGAGTTGCATATTCCTTCATTAACATGTCTTCTATAACCTATTTGTCAAGATTCTGGAAACAGGTTGATTCTAGGTTGACGAGGATCTTTTACTGATGCAGGGCAATCCTAAGATCGAATTGTTATCATCAAGGAGGCCACAATGCTCCATGCCAGTATGGGGATAGTTTTTATATGCTCCTATTTGGCGTAGTCGAGATACTATTGTCACAGATTCCTGATTTCCGTAGTATCGGTTGGCTATCAATTATCGCGGCTGCCATGTCCTTCTCATACGCTTTTATCGGGTCCGGACTTGGCTTTCTAAAAGTAATAGGTATAATAAGGACAGAACCCAAATTTGATTATCAGGAAAAAGGAAATGTTTCTTCAATTTAGAAAGGCTTCAAGCTTTTAGCTTGTTGCTAGAATGTGTGAAAATTTCGGATTGACTCGCTTTCATTGCTGCAGAAAATGGAACCATTAAGGGATCTATCAAGGGAGTCCCAGCTTCAAGTAATCTCGAGAAATTATGGTTAACCTTTGAAGCACTTGCCGACATTGCTTTTGCCTATCCTTATACCTTGATTGTTCTTGAGATACAGGTAGACTCTATTGAAACCGTGCAGGATCGGCTTTTGACTAACGGTGTTTTACCAGCTCCACGACCAGTGTAGACATTTGAAATTCGGCCGGTCAAATGCAGGACACCTTGGAGTCCCCTCCCCCCGAAAACAAGACGATGAAAGCGGCCTCATTGAAGGCGATTGTCATCACCACCTTTGTTTACCTCTGCTGTGGATGCTTTGGATACGCCGCATTCGGTGATAGTACACCAGGCAATCTACTCACTGGATTTGGATTCTACGAGCCATACTGGCTCGTTGACCTCGGTAATGCTTGCATTGTGCTTCATTTGGTGGGAGCGTATCAGGTACTATAGAAGGATATACACGTACTCCCCTAATGCTTTTGTTCACTTGCAAGAATCGTGTCATCACATTTAAATTAGTCCTGCTGCGGAAAAAATTTCCCTAGCTTAAGAGCACAAACATTTTCGTGCATGTCTGTGTCGACACACCGCCTTTTCTATGACCATATTCATCTTGTAAATGACAGCTTCCGCACTTTCCTACAGCAAAACCCTAGTTGTCTTAATTAGATAATTTCAAGCTGCAGTTGCTTTTTGTTGCTTCACCTCTGTCCCTTGTCACGAATTTTTCTCATTAATAAAGGGTCACAAGAAGTTCGACAACCTACGGTAACAATCCTTTCATGGGAGCTTCTTTTTTCTTCATCAGGTCTTTAGTCAGGCCGTCTTCGCCACAGCAGAGAGATGGTTCGCTTATAGATTCCCCCACAGTGGATTTTTGCACAATTACATCTCATTGAAGATTCCCTTCTTCAGCACGTTCCAATTGAACCCTTTCCGAGCGGTGTTCCGAACGGCATACGTCGTGTCCACAACCGCGATTGCGATGGCTTTCCCTTACTTCAATTCGGTGTTGGGAGTGCTGGGGGCGTTGAACTTCTGGCCTCTGACAGTATATTTCCCTGTGGAAATGCACTTGAAGCAAAAGAAGATTAGGGCATGGTCAAGGGAATGGATCTGCTACAGGACATTTAGCTTTCTTTGTTTGTTGGTCACAGTGGTGGGATTCATTGGGTCACTTGCAGAACTGATTGGGGCAAGTTTAGATGAGAAATCAATGTAAATGCGGTTGCATATGATGGACAAGCACTGCCAACACATAATTAAAGAGGCGCTTCTTTATTAGTGAGAGATTTCTTTTATAATTCTTTTTTTTATTCCCCTCTATTTTTATCCTTATGGATGATATCATGTGATGAAGTTTTGGAGTGGGAAGAAGACAAAATTTTTTGCTGCTCCTGAGTTCTTTCGTCTTGCTCTATTTAGATAATTGAAGTTGTTCTCATCACAATTGTTGCTAAAGTGCAGACGAACTATCTAAAGATAACCATGCTATTAGATCTCAGCATGAAATGGGACATGATAAGGGAGCAATGTTTTGATTTTCTTCAAAATCACTTCATTTGTTTCTATATGGTCCGAAAGAAAAAAATCCCATATCCAAAGGGATATTGATTCGAATATAGAAATAAGATCAGCTCTTTCTCCTCGCAAGTCGAGGACTTCATGTACATGTTCAACTCAGTCCCTATAGTATATGAAAATGTTCAATATTGTCCCTAAACTTGAATAAATAGAAGGACAACATTGAATTGAACATTTGCATAACTCCAGGGACTAATAAGTTGAACAAGTACCATGGATCACATTGAATAAATTAAAATTTTAGGGATCATATTGCATATTGAGCTAAAGTTTATGGATTACATTGAACAAGTTAAAAGTTCATGGAGTACATTACTTATTGGGACAAAGTCCAGGGACTATTTATGTTATTATACCTCGCATAAATATTAGGGTTCGACTCCGGTCGCTAAACAAGGATGCCATTAGCATAGTTCTATATTCACATCGCTGGTGCCGATTGCGTGGCTTTCTCCAAGAGGTTACTAGGGATATGCACACACATGGGATTGGGGCTCTTAGAAGTATAGTCGAATAGATGAGGATCGATTTCAATTTTTCAATGATCCGGGTCCTACAAACTTGATCCTATCACATCTTCTTCTTCTTTTTTTTTGGAAGTAATGAGCTTCATCTCATCTTCAAGAGTCCTTAAATTATCTAATTATATTTAAATCATCCTCTTAGTAGGATTAAATCAATAAATAAAAATACCGACAAATACAAACATAGAATAAGCCTATATAGAAATAGAATATAAAAATAAGTAAGAAATAGAAGATAAGAAAACTTCCTAGCGTATAATACGTGTGTTTCTATGTGCGTGATTTATGTAAATAAATCTTAATGGACATTGTAGGCATCAAAATAATATCTCTTCGAATTATATCAACAAGTGTTGAGTAAGATGTACGTTGTGATGCCTCATTAAATCTAATGATCATCACGCGTATATGTAATGTTTAGAATTTAGAGTGCATTCATAATTTATATTCTACGGTCTTCCTATTTCAGGCAATGCATGTTCGGCTTAAAATACACTTAGATATATAGAAATGTGATGTTTTAATAAATGGAAGAAAAAATGTTGTTTAGGTTTCATATAGATTGTGTGTAGTCCTTGGGTTAATTAGTTTCATATCATGAAATATACGTCATTTAGAAAATCATACCAATAATATTAGTTAAACTTGCATTACTGGCATTATCCACATTGCGTATATCCTGTATAATGAAAATCAATGATATTCTGGCTAGTTTATTAGGTCACATTAGAGTCCTAGAGTTTAAATCTGTTGTTTTATAATAAAAAAATAAAATATCATTTCATATAGTTTGAATCACAGAATTAATTCATGATTATCTTTTTGTCATTCATAACATACGTTATTAAGATAGTATATGTCATCTTGCACATAGGATTTGGAATGCATGTTCATCCAACATGTAGATTCCTAGAGTTAATTTGGTCTTTAACAAAAGAATTGAATTGGTAGGGGTAAACAAATCAGACTGATCGGACTGGGAACCGCCCGAACCGGACTGATGGTCCGGTTATTGATTCTTAATATTAGAACCGCTAGTCGAGCAGTCCAGTTCTTGGTTCTAGGGTCATAAGACCGGACCGAATAGGTCGTTTTTATTTTTATTTTTTAAAGTAACCTTAAAACTAATGTTGTCCATTCCCGATTCCAGTAGTCCCTTAATGTCTAAAAAATCATGTATGTTCACTGACTCTCCTTTTTCCTCTCATGAGTGGGTTGGTTGTCTAGTTGGTTTAGTGGAGTTAATGCATTGCTGTAGTTTATCCGTATAGCCAAATCTTATGCATAGTATGTCTCAACCATTTTGTTCTAAAATTATATGCGACTGTGAGACTCAAGTCCTATGGTAAGGTATGGAAGATGATGTGCAGTGGAAGTATGGCTAGAGAGTTGAGAGTCATATTTCCAAAAGATGAAGTTTTAACCGGTTCTATTGGATCGCCGGGGAACCGGACCGAACTGGTTGAGTTCCCGGTTCTTGAGGAGAACCGAACCGGAACGGGAACCGCTCACCCTTATGAATTAGAGTGTCTCAATGTGGATTGCATTAATTAGTTGGATTAATTTCAAACTTCGCATTGCATGTTGTTTACTGAGTCGCATGTCATTTAGGCATTTTAACTAGTAACCCATAGTTTTACTTAATCATGTCTAATTCCAGTCAGTTTTGGACTCATTATGCATGTCTTGTAGCCTACCATGCATGTCATTTAATAAGTTAATTAGCACATGTAGGCCAATTTTTGTCACATAGAATCTTAGAATTCATTCATGTGTTTTCTTAAATTATGTATTTTGATTAAATGAGGAAATTACAGAAGAAAAATTAGTATAGATTGCATATCAGTTCGTCATTAAATCATGCATAACATTCATGCATTTTGTAACCTCGTGGTGATGGATAGTAATATGATTTACTTCAGGTTTCTTTAAATGTTCTGCAATATATTTAGGCTCGCGCTATTTTCATTTCTTAATGGCTCCTGACACCCCCGCATTGATTTGACTACATTAATCTTTGCGGGTCCCACTCTTAACTTAAAGATTATTTATTCCCTATTTTTTCTTCCTTTTCTTTTGTTTCAATTTTGCTAGGGACCAGACTATCTCCTCTCAAACAAAATTTATTAAGGTTAAATGTGGGGAGCAGTCATGATTTGATATTATTTCTTGCCTTTTTTCTTCTTCTTTTGATTTTTTTTCCTTTTTTTCTCCATTTGGAACAAAATCGATGCCCTCATCTTCCAAAAGAAATACTTTATTTAATAGATAGCTAACTAATTATTGTCATAAAAAAAACTAATTATTGTGTTAATGAGTTGATATTTCTTTTTTTTTCTACTAAGAAACTACAAAAAAAAAATAAGCATAAGTAAGAGTGAAAAGAACCATTTACCAGTTTTTGTACCATATATGTCATTATGTTGTTATCCGTGTACTTTAACTGCTCAACTTTCATCTTATTCGGTAAATGCATTAGTCCTATAACAATTTATTTTTCATGCCGATGTTTTAAAACATACTTTAAAAAAAATACAAAAAATTTAAGCACATAAAAAATTCTAAACATTCATTATTATCATACAAATGCATAAGAAAACAGTTCCTAAATATTATCACATGGAATACTATATTTGCCTTGAATACTGGTATAATTGGCTGCTGATAATAAATTATTACAATTGTAATCACATTATAAGAGGCAAATGGAATACTAGGAGTGTCAATATTTGTGTACAACGCTCACTTTAGTGTCAATTTTTTTTAGATCACTGAAATGCCAATTTTTAAAAAAAAAAAAATAGTTATTTCAGCGCATCAGAATTGGCACTAAAGTGATCATTTTTTCTCCGATTTATCACTAAAGTGATTATTTTTTAGGTCATTTAAATGCCAATTTTTTTAAAACGATTATTTAAGTGCCAACACCGTCACTAAAGTGGTCATTTTTTCTTTGATTTGAAACTTAAGTGAACGCCATACACAAATATTGGCACTTAGGTGTCCTTATGCCCATTATAAGACAACTAATTCAAACCTTTTGCAAAGACATTTTTTGTCAATTCTAAATATGCATCAGAATTTTATAAAACCATCCATGAAAAGAAGAAAACACAATATAGTGAAAGATGGATAGATTGTATATAACGTTTACCTCAACTAAATCTTTGAGTAAATTCTCGTAAACTTGTATTGAAAATCAAAATCGAAAAATTCACGATCATGAGGATAGTCCATGGAAATAGAGTAAATAATTTATAAGAAGATTGAAATGTTATGGGTGTAGAAGAAGCGGCTAGGGTGAAAAAAAAAAATTATTTGAAAGGGATGTAGGCAGTCTCATCTTTTAGTAAAAAAAAAAAAATTGACGAAATCTTTTAGTAAATCAAAACAAAAGAAAGCAAAAAAAAAAGTCAATAATATTAAATCAGAGTGGAACCCACAGGGATAATATAGCGAAATCAAGAGTCAATAAGGGGTGGAAATAGCGCGAGCCATTTATTTACTGCTCTGATTATTGGGTGTTACTTTACTATTTGCAAACCCGCATGTACACGTTAATGTCTTGAGATTAAAATTGGCCAAGCTGCATGCCAAATTGACTAAGTTAATAAGTACTAAAAGTTGGGGTCGGTAGAGCCCGTGCTGAGCATCGCGCTTAGAAATCCATTAGCTTTCCGAAGGTGGCGAGACCGAGAATGATCCGCATCTTGTGCTTGGAAGGCCACAAATCAAAATTTCTTTGTTTTCTTTTTTTTTTTTTGGTCAAGCCTCGAGGAACAGATGATTCAGAATGCCTTGTTCACGAAAAAAGATCTTGGAAATCACTATCTCGTCTGTAAAGAGTAGATATGATCTAACTGAAAGTTTGTCGAGCAAACAATAACTTCCCATAAATTTCTGAGGGTTGATCTGGTTGCCATGCCCTACTAACTGTTCGCTTGGCTAAAACCTCCCCGGACGTCTCTCTTCCCCTGTCGAGTTTCACTGAAAGAGTTGATTTTTTCGCTTCCAGTAGCGCAACGACCGGAAAGATTCAAGAAAATCTCGAGAGGTGAAGAGCCTCTTTCTTACGAGAAGACGAAGATGATCCGTGGGATCTGAACATTTGGGTTTTGCTTGCACTGTGATTACTTGCGTGAAAAGCAACTTTTCCTGGACGGGGAAAAGCATTGGAAGTTCGGTCCAGTTATTTGGATCTGCAGCTCTTCTTGAGGAGGCAAACACTGGAATCTGTGGGGCGCTGGGGATTTATGAGGCCTCGTTCGGGTGCTTTCCTAGTGGATGGCAGATTTATGTTTCCAGTAGTCCAACCTTCTTCAGGCTCTTTGATCGGCAAGATCAGTGAGGTACGATCCCCGGTTCATTCTTTTACGCCCGCGACAGTCCCTTAGGGCATGTTTTCTTTAACGCGCTTCATATTGGTGATGGATGTCAATGTCACCGTCCTTGTATCGGCGTCATCAACACCAAAGTTTCAATGGTACTGCAGCCTTGCCCATTTTTTTTTCCCAATAGTTCTTCCAGTTTCGAATTACTCGGTGCCGTGCTGTGTCTCGTACCTGTGTCGCGCTCCAGTTTCGCATCAAGAATTGCCGCAGTTTGGTTGTGAGTTCTTTGTTTATGTTGGTCAGGTATATGTGAGTCCTGTGAAATTCTGAAGAGTGTACGGAAAGTGCAATGGTTACTGATTCTGTGAGAGTGATTGACAATTCTTCTGGCATAAGTGGAAAAAAAATCTCAGATTACTTGAAAATGTCTCTTTTCTTTTAGCCAAATTCTCTCTGTATGACCCCAAATCGTCGAAACCAACGGATTTCAAGGCTGAAGAATATGCTAAATTTGTAAGGAAATTGAATCATGGAGAAGGGGTGGGATTATAGTGATCCTATCATATCTCTATCATAATTATCCAAACATATCAAATCTAGAAGGAAACAAAGGATGGATCAGGAAAATTTCATATCTTTCCAAGACCATTTCGAGCATAGGACCCGAGCTAACTCTCTGAAAGCTTTAAGATCTTTTCACGTCGGCAAGTTATCGCATAGAATTTCGATGCATGTGAAGGTGCATATGATCCCACACGAGGTGACACCGTAGTTGAACTTGTCGTGCGCATGCAGGTGATCAAGTATCAATTTTATCGTCGATTCGGATGAACACAATGGCTGCCAAAGAAAGTTCCATACTTCCTGAGGGCCCGCGCGACGACGACGGGCGCCCGAAGAGGACAGGTGAGATATTTCAAGGAATAATGACTGTCGCCGAGCTGAGTGAGCCATTTTGATTCTTGTACCGAGATACTCAAATGCAGGTACCTTAAGTAGTTGCATCGCTCATATCCTCACCGCGGTCATCGGATCGGGAGTTCTGTCCTTAGCGTGGAGCGTCGCACAACTGGGGTGGATAGCGGGGCCGGTTTATTTGCTTTGTTTAGCGGCCGTGACCTATGTTTCCGCTTCCCTGCTGTCCGACTGCTACAGGTCCCCAGACCCAGTAACCGGCACACGAAATTACTCCTATGGGGACGCTGTTAGAGTGAATCTAGGTACTACAATGAACCTTTCCTTTGTCCTGAGAACGCGGATTCTAAATCTCCACATGTGGCTTTCACATTTCAGGTAAAACACAGATGTGGTTTTGTGGTTTCCTTCAGTATCTGAGCATGTATGGTACGGGTATCGCTTATGTGATAACTACGGCTACCAGCCTGAGGTAAACATCTGTCGGAGAAGATCAGTCCGATGTAACTAAATGCGTTTTCATCCTATTTTGACTCGAGAAATTATGCTGTCCGAGTTGGAATCTGTAGGTCGATTCATAAATCAGCCTGTCATCGCAAAGATGGACAAGAGGGATCGTGCGAGTACGGGCAGGAGGGTTATATGCTGATATTCGGAGTAACTCAGATCATGATGTCGCAGATACGCGACTTTCATAATATAGTCTGGCTCTCGGTTCTTGCTGCAACGATGTCCTTCTGCTACTCTTTCATAGGATTTGGACTAGGCATCGCGAAAGTAGCAGGTACTGTCGGGGAAATTCACTTCGATAATTCCTCGAACGCGGCAGAGTTTTAACTTCTACTGGCAAAGCACTCTATTTCTTCAGTTCCTTACTTCCTTGGCATTCAGTCTGTTTTGAAGATCCTTGTTTTAAGGTGACAGTGTAGAAGAGAAGCTAGTATTCAATCTCTGTACTCTTATGGTTTTATTCTAACTGGAGAATAAGCAGATTAAAGGAGGAACTGTTAGATCATGAGCTGTTTTGCGTTTCTAACTCCTTGTGTCGCGGCTTCAGAAAATGGGAAAATCCTGGGAAGCATCAGCGGAGTACCGGCCACCAATCCTGCCAAGAAGACATGGCTTGTGTTTCAAGCAATGGGCGACATTGCTTTTGCGTACCCTTACTCGCTTATTCTTCTGGAGATACAGGTGACCGTCGTCATTTTTCTCAATTGTACCATTGTTACCACTGAATTATTAGTTGAGGAGCTCAGCTGCGCGTACTAAGACAAGGCTAAGTGAATGACCTAAATTTGCCTTGTTGAATGAAGGACACTCTGAAGTCTCCCCCGGCAGAGAACAAGACAATGAAGAAGGCCTCGGCGATAGCCATCGTAATCACCACCTTCTTCTACCTATGCTGCGGTTGTTTCGGATATGCAGCCTTTGGCAACCTCACGCCAGGCAGCCTCTTGACGGGTTTCGAGTCCTTCCACCCGCATGCCCTCATCGATTTTGCCAATGCTTGCGTTATCCTCCACCTTTTGGGAGGCTACCAGGTATTTTTGCTGAACTCGCTACTTTGAATGGCTTGTCCAAGTTCTTACACACTTTATTTGGTTTGCTCACTTTTCTTTTGATGGGTGCGATTTTTACAGCTATACAGCCAGCCATTCTTTGCGACCTTGGAGAAATGGTTCAGGAATAAGTTCCTGAGCAGTGGCTTTGTGAACAGGTTCTACAGAGTAAGGATACCTTTGTTGCCGGCTCTTCAGTTGAATCTCTTCAGGCTGTGTTTCCGCACGGCGTACGTGATATCCACAGTCGGGATCGCGCTCATCTTCCCTTACTTCAACTCGGTCCTGGGAGTGCTGGGGGCGTTGAACTTCTGGCCCCTGGCAATATACTTTCCGATGGAAATGTACTTCCGGCAGAAGAACATCGAGCCTTGGACACGGAGATGGATCGTCTTCTGGATATTGAGCTCCATCTGTTTTCTGGTTACTGTCGTCGGATTAATAGGGTCTGTCCAAAATCTAGTTTCTGCAAAGTTGGGGCATAAATAGATGTGAGGGGTAAGTGCAGAGCAACATTTGTTCATCTGCTGTAGGTTGGCGGATTCATTTTGACCAACGTTCGCTTACCTTATCCACAAGTTGGCAAAATAATTTCGAGTTGTGGCGATGATTCCAATCTCTCTCTCCCTCCCTCCATCTCTCAGAAAATCCTTTTGCTTCGTCACCGGTGTTCAGAAGATTGTCTCAGCCCTTGGAGAGCTGTTCTTCCCCACTTTTCCTTTGCCAACGAAAGCACAAAGCGAACATCGATCTCCATTTGCATCGTAATTTCCATCGAAACTCAGCTTAACGAGCAGTAGTAGTAATTAAGCATTCATACACACATGGCGCCACGAGCAGCCAGAGGATGCGAGGAGCAGGAGGGGGCGCCAAGAAAGATGCACATCAATCAACTTTTTAAGTCTAGATGCATCAATACGGCATTTTACCATCAGAATTTGATGATCCAATGGACGCAATAGTAGTACATAAGAGTACAAACAAGAAGACAGGCGAGAAAGTGAAAAGCCGCCTACACTCAAACTCAAAGGCAGTAATGAACAGGACTATAAAAAATGAGTGCATGTTGTAAAATATTACAAGACATCTATAAGCAAACCTACATGGAAGGCTAAGCCTCTATGCTGTTATTCTTCATTCTGTTGTTTTGTGTAACCATCTATTTGCCAACAGGAAAGCAATGTCGATCAAGCAAAATAGGATGACGAGGAGGACGTGTCGGCCAGGACCTGCAAGTAAATGTGAAATGCAAGAAATTTGAGTACACAAATTCATTTATAAAAGAGTCCGAGAAGAGGAAAATTATAGTTTTTAGTATATCCACCTCGAGTTGCTCTTCAGTGAACGACTCTTTCTGAAGAGTCCATGTGTCCGCATGAGTGCGTCTAAACTCGGCAACTGCTTTCGTCACGGTGGATTTCACGGGAGATGGCTCCCCAGCAAATCGTGACAGTAATGTGACATGCTCAGGTAGCCAACTGCAGAGCAACCAAAGAAAACAAAAGAGTTGTCAAGAGAGAGAATTTTCGCATAGGAAATATGCCAGTGAAAGATCTGGAAATCAAGATATCCAGCTTAATTCGATGTTGTCCCTTCCCTTAAAGAGATAGCAATGTGTAAGTAACAAATACAGAAGGGAAATGGCATTGATTCGCAGGGTTTAACTCGACATGGAAAAATAAAATTTTCAAGATCAGCCTTCAATCATCTCTCACAATTTGTGTCAGGAAACCCACTCTTCTTCTATTTCTCATGACAATGGGAGCTGTCACCAAACAACAAATGAAAATATCCCTATATGACAAGCCGGCTAAAATTTACTGTTCCTGTTTCAGATCCATGAAGATTCTTGCAAAAAGATCTGTAGCAGTTCATAAAGATTGAAGTACTGAAATAGAATTCGAGAGCACAGGAAAACGTTGAGTTGTTTCTGTACTCTTAGACAAACTGAAAAAGTTTGAAATTCAGGGTAGGATTTCAAGGGAAAACAATAATATGTATTGCCTTATTCTGGCACTAAATCATCTCCTGAAAAGAAAGTGGAAGTTGGTCAATGAAGGATATGTCATCTAGGCACTATGCACACTAAAAACATGTCCTAGATATACACTCACGACTCATGGCTCACTGCACCATCTCATTACTGTCCTGACAGTGTATGAAACAGACTTGGACAACTCAAAGAGAATAAGTGAGTTCTCAATCTTAAGGGAAACCCACCTCGGCATATCATAAGGGACTGATAACACAGAAGCAGTCAGAGCAAGTACAGCGCCATGCACCGAAGCGATAGATTGACCAGAGTTTATATTTCTGATTAGGAGAAGAGAAGAAGAAACGCATCAGATATGAAATGCTCAAAACATGTAACAGAGTCTCAATATATTCGGAACTTGAAAAAGATTTCATTTTTATCTCATCTTTTTCTTAAGCAATTGAAAGCAAAAAATAAACAAACAGATGCAATACGTCTTGAACAACAAGAATGACGCCATAGATTCGTCCAACATCTAAAGTTTAATAGAACCTTGTGACTCTATACACCACGACAAGAACAATCCCCTACTGATTTTTAAGGAACTGATTGTGAAGTTTCATTTTGTCAGAGTTTTTTTAATAAATAAACCATATTTTATCTAAAGAAAATATGTTGTCTAAGTCATTATCCTATATCCATCATTTCATTGTGGTTCACATCAACAAAGAGGACTTAATAGATAGTTACGTGATTATGAACATTCAGTTGCAGCACACAAACAGAATGTGTTTTAGTATTCTGCTTATCTAACATTTCAACATAGTAATATTAATGAAACAAGAGATTGGAATTTCATCGGGATTGATTTAAATTAGAACATTGTCTGCCCCAACTAAGAAAATTTCTAGATCCATCCCTCACCATGGATGATGAGCTTAGAGTAACTGGTGAAAAAGGAAAATCTGGCTTTATAACTTATATTAAAAGCATTCTATTCCCACAGTGTTGACCACCGAAAGGAAAAAAATACATAGTTGGAGCCGAGTGCATAGTGCACTTATGGTGATAGATCATGAGCAAAACATGTTATAGATATGTTAGGACAGCCAAGGTTATATTGATGTTGGTGAGATCCAGATCTTCAATACCTTCAGTAAGGATTATAAACTTCTAAAGATCTACTTATATGGAATATAGTTTATGGTGACAAAAAGTGTAAAGCTACCAGCAGCAAGAGAAAATGTTCTTTCTGGTACAAGTTTATGAGTGTCGTATCTAGTTAACATATGACAGGCAGAAAAACAGCTAAAGGTGTCCTATAGAAGTTAACATGTAACTGGCACAAGGAAGAAGAAATGATCGCAGCAAGTATCACAATAGAAATCAGCTAACTTAAAGTCAATGGCTCAGAAAAAAAATAACCTTCTCCTTTTCTTTTTCAAGATATCATTTGCCTCTGCAAGAGCACAAGTGCGAAAGTTACTCGCTAAATCTTCATCTCCACCCTTCATCAAGCCTGCTAACACTGCAGCAGCATGCTCTCTTACCTGCACCACATGGATTTTTAGAGATAATAACATTATTTTAAAAGAACAGTCCGGATTAGATTCATGGATTCCCGAAAAAACAAAGAAAAACATTATGACAAAAATCCACAGTGACAGTGCACAAAAAGAAATTGTTACAATACTGCTTGGCATTAGACACAGATTGTCCGGTTAAATGATCAAGAAACTTACCTCAACTTGGTTGTCTACGAGTAGTCGCCCCACTGTTTCCCAGATTTGCTTTTTCTCTATAGAAGAGAGAATAAAAGTGTGCCTAGCAGGAGAACAATTCATGAGTACATACATTGGTTGAAGAAAACAATATACTACATGACTTATCAGTTACATTCCTTATCCTCCTAAGGCATCATACAAAGATAAGACATCAGAATAATAAGACAATATCACCTAGTGTCCACACAAAAACAAACAAAAGTTGAACACAATCCGCACATTGATGGAATTTACTGAGAGATAGATGACTCATCAGAATAATTTATTTCGACTGCCACCAAAAGAGCTTTTCATAAAATGGAATACCTGTACATAAACGTTCTAAGATACGTTAAAGTAGCAGATCTTGTCCGCCAGTTAGGATCATTGGCTGAAGATAGGATTACATGCACCACCTTCTGCAGATAGGGCTTCCAGAAAATCCTCCATTTCAACAATTCAAAAGCTGCCTTTGCCAATGTTGACAGATCTTTATGAGATGTTTCCTAGAGAAGTCATACAGCGCAGCTTTAAGCATTGAATGAGCAGATGCTCCAAACAAGCATGAGGTATAAAGACAATGCCAGATGCTGCAGCTGATCATCTATCTATTAACCAACCAACTCAATATTGAAAAGTGCAGGTTCTTCACAATCAAGCCAAACAGATAAGAAAGCGGAATGCTTGTTACACGAAATTCATACTTGAATAGACTTTACCTGCAAGGAAATTACAGGATGAATAAACCCCGCCAGTACATCGAGCAAATAAGAAGATCTTCCAGACTTCAAAGATGATATTATGAAGTGGAATAACTGCATGCCCAAAAAGATTACGTTAAAATTTCTTATTTCAGTCAAGCAGAAAATAGTATAATTATTTTCATAAGTACCGTTTCCATCCACTTGACATCCTCTTTCAAGTTATTTCCACAACCATTTTCATGACTAGTAGTGCTAGAGCTCCCCAAGATGTCAGACTGGCTGGAAGATTGAATCCGTACTACCATTTCGGATGCTTGTCTAGTGAGTGATTCTACCCAATTCAGGTCATGTGCATGACTGATTTCTCCTTCATGTGAATGATCTTCACAAAGTGATCTGTACAGCTGAAAGTTGGAGCACAATACTGAAAGGGTGACCCCTATAGATTCCCTTACCTGCCACACGAAAAAGTACAGCAGACCAGAAAATCATTGCAAAAATTATTTCAGGATGAATATACTGTGGGACAGCACAAGATTGCCTAAAACACTCGATTAGATTTTTGAAAATCTCATCCAAGAAACAAGACAAATGAAACATATATGTTTATGTAGTCCAGAGATAACTTTGATGTGATTTAACCAAGATTAACAGCTGCAAGAAGAGAAAGAAGCTGCATATATACATTGGGTAGGAACAAGCATAAAACAACCACGAGAACTGCCAAGCAGAAGTTTTTCACAGCTCAGCATGGTTCAGTTTTCCCACTATTTTATGTTGATCCACCATAAGGTTGAATACTTATCCTTTTGTGTCATTATTTTCACCATTGTACACCGAAGACAACAGAAGAAAATGCCACTGGCAAAAAGTTGAGAAGCACTCTTACCTGTGCAGAGGAATGGCTCATATTATCTACCAATTCTTTCAACAGACAACTGTGAACATGCACTTCAGAAACTGGCATTTTCTGAGGGGACAGCTCTATCAGAGCTGCAGCAAGGAATGCATAGCGCTTAGCAACTACTGTTGTTGTCGTGTTTAGAGGTAAAGGTTTAACCAAACAATCTAAAATTCTTTCTCTAAGGACAGGAAGCCTTGTTCCATATTTTCCTTTTCCTGTAACTGCATAGCGTATACAAGATGCCCACTCAGGTACAGATTCGACAGATTGGGACAGAATGACATTCTGCAACTGAACCATCATCCAGCTGTCCCATGCTTCAACAAGGCCATCAACATCAGAGTGCAGTACCCCTGCTAATGCTTCAGCAGCAACACATTGTTTAGACCTCTCTTTTGCGTTAGCAAATTCCTCCAGGCTACTCCTCAGTGCTAATAAAACAGGCAAGCCACATTCTTGTACTAGTCGTTTAAATATCCTCGCATAGTTTGAGTAAAAGGTATCACTTCCAAGTAAGGAAATCCAACTAGGGGTCCGAGGCCATGATGATGAAAAGTCAAAATAAAAACGGGTGATTGATTTGTCTGCTACGCTCTGCAAAGATGAATTTCCGTGTTTTCCGCCAGAGGATGCACTTTCTGTGTCGGTTATGATGTGAACATGAGAAAGACTGCTGAATGTTTCATGGAAAAAACCCTCTTCCTGGAATATATGAGTTAATGCTCCTTCAAGAGATGATTTAGTATTTCGTTGCATTTCCTTGTCTCCTGCACCTTCATCAACTGACATTTTGTAAGGCGATTCTTTCAGTAGTATATTTAGAGCCGAGATTGCCAGAATTCTGGTCTGAGGAAGCTGACTTTTCAAGTTCTTCAAAAAGTGACCTGAAAAGACATCTATGTCAAATAATGTTCAACCTGACTGATCCAATACAAGTTCTCTGGCCAACTAATCAGTACGTGCAAAAGCTCTGACATTGACTAATCTGCAACTCAGATTTCGAACTTGTGCCTAGAGTAGTTATTGCTTTTTACTATTTTCTTTTTTCAAATCTTGCGACACATGTACTTTGACTTTTTCTTTTTGATCTTAAGCACCACAATCTTTCAAAATGCATTAAGGTTGACACGTAACTTCACATCTGTTTTCTAGAATTTGATTAAAATTTCAAATTTTGGTAGGAAAGTAAAAAGGTTGCTTTTTGCTTTTAGTCAAAAGCAAAACAAACTAGAAAAAACTGCAACAGAAAATGAGGAACGCCAGGAAGATAATACCAAAAGAATGTAAACTGACCAGCGGTTTCACTCAGAATCTTGGAAGAGAAATGCGGGTCATTTCTAGATGCCATAGCCAACAGCAGGAGAACTCGATTAGCCATTAAATTGTACCTGCGGAAAGTACATGAAAAGTATTTGCCACATTCCCCACTTCCAACTCCAGTAGAAAATGACTTTGATAAACACGACCATGCTTATACTTCAACATTAACTTCACGATAAAAGGGCCAGGCAAAAACAGTTGCCAATAATTGACGGCTAGAAACAAATGCAAAGTCTAAGAAAGCCTAACCCTAAAATCAGAGAGAAGAAGTCATTTACCGCCAATGCAAGCCCATGGAATCAAAACTCATTGAACCAATTTGAGAAACCAAATGTGAGAAGTCCAGGGTATCTGCATGATCATCTGATGTTTTGAAGAAGTTTCTGGACAAGCCCCCAAAGTGGATATTGTATTTGACAAAAAGCTGGCAGAAGTCAAAATCTGGACTTAGATTTTCTCCAATAGTAGATATAGTCGAGATAAAGGAAAAAACTTACCTCATTGATTGCTTTCTGAGCTTTCAGTGATTCATGATGGGAGCTGCAAGTGAAACAGGAACATAAGTAAATAAGTACCAAGTAGTGATGTTACATTATTATCCTCAATCAAAGAACACATAAGTTAAATACTCTCATAAAATAAGAGAAATGCTCACCTTGAAAGAATTCCAATGAGAAATGCAGAACATGCCTTGGGGTCCTGAAATATGGTAGTTAGAGCCATTAGTTTGACCTTGTATAATCTGATCTAAATTCTTTTTGCGAATTCCTTACCATGGTCAAGTGCTTGAGAACAGTTTGTGAAGCAAGAACTGCACAAGAACCCAAAACTGCATATTCTGGTGCACTGGGGTTCTGTAAGTTTTCAGCTAGAGAAAGAACGCACTTTGAGATCATAGATGGCCATCTCTTTATCATTTTTAATAATGAGTTCCCAGCAAGTCTGTTGAAGAGCACAGTTAAATCACATAAATTAGAAATTGCGTTGATTTAAAAATTTGAAAAAAAAAAAGTAAGAATAATAATGTTCCCGTGAAGAAAATAAAGGATGCTATGTAAATGTAATTAAATGAGCATGTCGTCCTGTGGTTTCCCTAGCATCTGTGCAGAGGTAACAACAATGTCTAAACTTCACATGCTTGTTGTCCCTTGGTTCCCCAAACACCAGGTTTCTAAACTAAAACGTACATGGTCGAGTAATTGAATCATGCAGCATTTTCAACTAGTTAAAAATAGGATTTGGCAAAAAAATTCCTCCATGCTCGACGCAAGCAGAGATTAATTCAGGACTTTCAGGTTTAAATGGCATCAGTGTCTACATCCAAGTATCTGACGAGCTCATGCAGAAGACATATTGATAGATAAATAACAGGTACCACCAGATTACAGCATAGGTTTGCTTATCTGTTGCATTGCCACTCCAAAACAACATCAGTAGAACTATTTTGGAAAGATGCCTTTGCCTATTGAGTTATGTCATGACACCATCTTTTGCCCACTCATACAGATCACCTCAGCAAAAGGGAAGGGAAGTGGTCTGCCGATGAAGGGCAATAATGGTGATCCACTCCATCAAAATGAATCAAATAAAACCTTAATTAGGAATGACGAGTATGCATGTACACCAGTCTCACAAAAGTAAGTTGAAATAGCTTAATTGTAGTTCAATCATATAACAAGACTGAAAAAGCAATGCCAACTCACGCTCGAACAGTTTCATAACTATGCAGAGAAAGATCCAGAAGATCATCAGTCATTATGAGCAAATGATCTGATGGAGAGAAGCTTCCACTTGTACGAAAAAGATGGTAAGACGACTGTGATGTTCTCCAGGTACTGTGCAGAAATGCCTTGTCAATATGAGCCCACCTTGGCCTGAATTGAACTGATAGAATCAGCATTCGGAGCAAAAGGAAAAAACCAAAAATAGAAAAGGCTTCTAAACTCCCTGTTTCAAAAAATGATAATGGTAATTTGCGATAGGAATAAAGAAAATTTCACCTTCTCTTCCCTTTAGAATGAGATGACACAATAAAATTCACTGAAGGTTCGATTATGGCAGCAGTTTCCAATTTCCAAGCCTGTCGGTGATTTGACCACTCTTCATACTCCATACTCCCTGGATAGAACATACTCAAAAAGCTATAGTGTTGGGAAGAGAAACAAACAGAGGGAGTATATGAGCAGCTATACCGCCTCAATACGATTTAGAATTCTATTTTCAGCTTCCCTTACCATAATTTCCTAAAGCATCCATTATACGTATCACAAGTACCAGAAGAATGCTGTCGTCTGATTTTTTCTCTAGTAAGTACCTACAGAAGGAGAAGAGTTTCTAAACTATGAGCAAGTTATGCATAGTTGATATCGCCATAAACTCCCTATCTCCAACTGCAATTAGAACATTACTTGCACACTGTATGCATGACCTCCGCAGCTTTCTCACGCAGCGCCCTACTGCCAACAGTCGAACCAGTTGCTCCAGCTATCAAGAATGGCAAATGATCTGGATCTTTGACCATCCCATTCCTGGAGGATGGGATGAAATCAGGCAAGCATGATGCAACACCTTGCAATGACGAATCTATACGCAACAGAGTCACTTTTAAGTGCTCTTTCTCGTCTCCTGGCAGCAAAATGAAAGTGCATTAGATCCAATGAGAGTAAATAGCCGCGGTATATACCATAGTTAAATCTGCATGAAGCATTGCTTTTGCTCTTTCGATTAGCATTAGCCAACGAATTGACGAATGATTTGGCAAAATCAGGATGAGTTAACGTGAAGTCATATTCTCTAATTTCAAAGTCATTATAATCAAGAGAAGTTCTTCAAAGCTGGGAATTTCCTACTCCTATGGAAGGAGAAGATTTGCACAGAAAACCAAAAGAACTATTACCTGGGTCAGAATGCATCTTAGTTTGGCATATTTTCAAAAGATCGTCTAAAGCTGATTGAAAATGAATGCTCAAAAGTTCATTTGCAAATTGAACTTCTTCATCACATGGAATATGCCACTTTGGAGCCATCAATGTTTCATCACCAGGATAATCCTTTGTGCTGATCCATTTCTCTAATGTAGCAGAATCAGGATGGAGCAAAGTACACCTAGAAACCAGAAGATGCTTCAGACTTAACAGAAATTACCTAGACAGATAAAGGAGAAGTAGAAAGAATAAATCAAGCCTATATCCCACAGGATCGAGATACCATACTTGTACTGATCAACCGGATAGTATGAAATCAGGCTTCCAAGAAGAGATCGAAGGACATGATCACCCGCTCCATTAACCTATCATTTCACTTAAAGTCATACACAAGTACTAATTCAATACGAAAACCTTGTATATGCCTTGAACACTTGACTGTTACAAATGACTAGACATATCTTTACACTACACATAATTGAGGAATAGGACCTTCCAAGATGGTGAATCAAATGCAGAAAGTAGTGCTTCTTTGAATTGATCCTTGTAACAGAGAAGTGAAGATCCTCCATAGTTTATGGCAACAGACAATATTTTTAGCTGATAATCAATTGCCGCTTCAAGAGCTGGAGAAAGAGTAGGCTTTTCCTGGAGAAAAGGACAAGGTGCACTCAAGATGAAATTTGGGCAAAGCATGATCAGGAATTCAAGGGTAGCGGTCGGAAGGGGTCAACAACCTTGTTTCCAGAAACATGAAAAGTTCCAGTTCCTCCATAACCTGTGTTGGGAGCTCCTTTCAAGGAGGATATGAGAGACGATAAAATTGGTTCCACAAGATGAACAGCTGCCTCTTCTGGGTTAGCATGGATACATGCACAACAAAGCATTCCAACCTCTGCAATTGCCCCAGGAAGTATATTTGTTTTGACAAACTTGGAGATCTTTTTAAGAGCCTGTCAAACAACGGAGGGACAAGTTCAAGGTAATTCTCTAAACTTCCGATCATGTGTAAACAAATTAAGAATAAATCTGATGAATGAACCTGGTTGTACAGTGACTTTGACAATCTCCCCATTAATACTTCAAGCATGCAATAGTAGGTAGGACCATCCTCAACCAGAAAAGTACCTGATGTTGCTGAAGAATGAAGACCTTCATTTCTGGGAAGCCAATAACGAACGAGTAATGTGAAATCGGAAGAGTACTGACTAAGTGCCTAACAAACTGAACATAATGCTAGATCACAAAAAGGAGATCACAATAGAACCACCACTTACAAAACACTACTTGGCTCCAAGTGTAGAAGTAACGCAAAAAGGCGAATTAAAAACTCATCTAGCCACTCCGAAATGCCAATTCTTGACGTAAACGAAAACCCGTCATTATTATCTTCCAGAATAGCCATCTATTAACAGAGAAAGATGTCAAGTTCTGGTTAGACTGTAGGTCATATAAGCTGATCTTGATTATAGTAATTAAAACTTGAAGCTTACATTGGAAAAAATGGAACCAATCAATTGCATGCTTGCCAAAGTTTTGGGAGGATCATTTGCATCCATGCCAAGTAATGCATTAGACAATGACTCCACCAAAAGATCAACAAAGGAATCCTCACAGCTATTGTCATCCAGTTTAACAGTAGAGGATGATAGAGAAGTGAGAAACAGAGCCCGCCCAGCATATGCAACTGATTTCACAGCAGATTTCAGCTGGTGCGTTGCAGTCATCTAACTAGACAAAACAGGATAAAGCGAAGTTAAAGGGATGAAACCAGTAAAGTATAAAGAAGCAAAGATGTAAGACCCCGACCACCAACCAATATTGTGTCCAGAGAATGCCATCGAGTCTAATGTAAACATCGGACCACCAAAAGAAAAATACTAACCGTCTCCAATGCCATATGAAACCGAGAAGCTAAAAATGGAAGAACCAGATAAGGTTCCACATAAGACAAGATGGAAGTTGCTGCAGCAACTGTCTCAGATAGGTTCTCACTCTTGCTATATTGGCCACGATCAATTAATCTCAGCATTGCACTGACAAAAGATTTCCTATCTGGCTTCCCTAGGGCCAGTTCAGTTGCTCCCTTATCGTCCAAATTCCTGTACCATGATTCACTTAGAACTGTACAGACCATGCAGAGAGAGGAAAACACAATAAATTCTTGAAATCTGGAACCTTACCGTTGTTCACAATGCAAGCGCTTCTGGAATGTGTCAACCATATAGAACAAGAAGCGTTCCAGTGAATAAGTCCAGCGACCCCCATTAGATGGATGGTAATACCTGTAAATTTAAAATGAAGAACTTCAAATAGAATTTAACCACACACAGAAATGATCAATTAAGAGTATAAGCCCCAGAAAACAAACTGTTCTAAGATGTTGATCAGTTTATCTAAGTGCTCTTGGGCAGAACTTCCTGGTTTTAATGAATAAACCTGCAATGGCAATAACAGTTAATACATTAAAAACTGGACATGATATATGAACTCAAGGAAATTCAAAATTTGCAGCAAATTCTAGTAACTTACAATTGCTTTTGCAATGGCCTTTGCAGGTGTAGTCGTTTTGTTTGGGAACAAAAACCTTGTATATCTAGGGACATCTACAGAAAAGGGATACGATGCACTTCCATTTGCCACAGGAACCTACAAATGCCAGAAAGAAGCATTGAATTTAAGACTTCAAAGTACTTACAACTTAGAAAGAGAGAGAGAGAGAGAGAGAGAGAAGAGAAGACCACATTTCAGATATAAGATGAACATAGCAAACTCGGATTCACCTTCAATCACAACAAAATAATTCTCTTTCATTGAATTTTTTCAAGCACACAGGCTATTTCCTAATTATAACTTCATGAGGGGGCATCCCTCCCAAGCGTCCACCAACACAGTACAAGCCAACAACAATGAACACCATTCAATGAACTTCCCCATATGATAGGGAAGAGGGTCGCAGCGTGTCCAAGTTACTTAAAGTGTGCAAGGACGCGATATTGCAAAAGCAAACATACTTCTTTGTTATCCCACTTCCAACATCCATCCTCCAACTCAAACGGGAGTTTGTTCCGCAGTCTCAGGGGAACAAAGACGGAAGCCTCTGCCTTGCTTCAGTCAAAGATCTATTTTAATTCCTCAATCTCCAGCTTTAGCTCTAAATCATATCAAGCGGTTTCAAACAGAAACACAAACAATCATTCCAAGGTAACTATTTAAATAGAATATTAATTCTCCTCAAAATTTAAAAGCCAAAATAATGGGTCAAAAATCTTCCAAAAGTGTATTGTCAATATCCGAGGAAATAAGCTAGCTTTGACATTCGCTTGCAGAAGATTCAGTCCTTTTCCTTTCTCACTAGTAATATTGTCAAATGGTTCCAACCATCACATTTCCACCACTATTCATTTTATCCAAATAGAAAATTAGCCACCAATGACAAAGAAAGTCAAGGTCACCAGCTCTAATGCCATCTCTAAGGTGGAGTCCCTCGTAAATTAAAAAATTGTGACCAGCGTATCCAGGTAGATCCACAGCCTTTTAACAACCTTAACCACTATATTCGTGAAACATAATGATCCAAATGTCATTTTTAATTAGCTTCAAAGTCTCACACACGCACCTCAAACATATTCAAGTATCTCGCAAAGAGAGCAGGCAAGAAAGGCTCCCAATCAACAAAGTTGTAGTTCTTAATAACACGAGCTATGATTGCAGCCCATTGACTGTTCCAGAATTGGGAGTTCGGTACAGCATCCCAGAGGTCTATACACTTTTTTATCCACTCCCTGCAATGCAAACAAGAGAATAGCTTTTCCATCACCCACAAGTCGTAAGAGAATAAAAGATGGGAATATTGTTTACCATACATTGAAAAGAACTCCTGGTTATCCATATTTGTAGGAAGAAAGAGTCTAACAAAGCCAGAACCTTCAAAGGACGAATTATGCCAAGGGTTTTCAAGTAAGCATCTGCAAGTTTGGTTAATCAAAAAAACAGAAAGAAAAAGCCGATAACAGTTAGAGGATGAGCAAAACAACAAATAAACAACAGTCTGCACTGAGAAAATGAGATCACAAAATCAGGCATCGAAATTAGTATACTAAATATGATGAAAGCTAAAATCATAATCTGCAAAAGATAAGAGAAAAAGTCACGATATCATTCCAGCATAGTCTATGACAGCAGACTTATCAAGCAAAAACTATACCACTCACCCAGGCACGCAATGGCTTGTCAAAGTTTTAATTTTTTTTTGTCACATGGATAGACTAGAGAGAGTGCTCAATTTCCGTCAACAATCAAAAGAAATAGAGAAGACAACAGACGGATGTATCTAGAAACACCCAGCTAAACAGAAACTTGACCAGAACCTGTTATCTGTTCAATCTAAATCCGAACTGAGACTCTTTAGTATTAGCTCAACCAGTATGTCAAAAAAGCTACAATTTTTAAGTGAGACATAGCAAATACAATAGACATGCATTTATTAGCAATAAATTACCCTCATATACTTTTTTTTAATGCTAAACAGACAGACAGAATGACAACTTCTCGGAATCATCGACAGACTATTAACAGTAGTATTCCACATCATCAAGGAATTTAAAGAGGATGAGAAAGTTAATTTGGAACCCTCAGAAACTCACTTAAACTCAGACCAAATCTCAAGGGCAGAACCAGGCGGGAAGAATTTCCGACAGGATTGAATAAGGGAGGTCACAGTCTCAAAATGCCTTTGTCTCAATCTCCAACCTTCGGGACCAGTGCTCCTACAGTTGCCAATACAAATTTCAAAGTAACTAACAAAATTACATAAAATTGATTCAGAAGAAGAAGAAGGTGTGGGGCATGGAAATAAGTCGAGGAAAACTCCATGCATACGAATGACCTATAAACAATTTAGCCTGGACCAAAAAAAGTGCGTCTCTCTAGGCAAATTGACAATTATATACACTTCCGAAATTATACAAGATAAGAAAACATTCTATTGTTTTTGCAGCATGACTAGAAATGATCATTCTCATATCAATAGAAATGAAGTTCTATCATCAAAGCACAGTTCTAACATGTGAATGATGGTCTGTGCATTCCACAAGTCCAACATGATTATGAACGTTACTTACCTTGTAAAATGTGTATGGACAAGAGTATCGTATAAGGGTCGCCACATAACTTTCAGAGACAACTTCTTCCGAAACTTATTAAGGACCCTGACTACAATGTTTCCCCATCTCACCTGATTCACAGAGATGACAGTCAGCAAACATTCAAAAGAGCAACTACGAAAAGATGGCGACAAATCCACATGTGCTGCAACTGCAAAGGGACCACCTGAGCATAAAGCTTATTCTGTGATTGAAGGAACAATTCCAAGCCAATATCCACAAGAGCAGCCACATCTGGCAGATCTACTTCACTTTTCGCCTTTATGAAACTACAAATGGATAAAGCAGAAGGATCACATAACAGCCATGAGGCAAGATGTGTGTAACCAAACTAAATAACATCTGATTGGCTACTTCTAATAATAGTTTAGCAATTCATGAATAATAATGGACTCTTCTCTTCAAAAATTTCAAAGTAATTCAGAAGAGAAAAAATTTCTAGAAGCAGAGTCTCGAGCAGTAAGACTCAGTAATTCAGGTTGCGTAAGGATGGTAGCCAGGGAAAGTGTTTCTGTTCCAAAAGTGTTCCGGGAACACTTTTGGAACAGAAACGCGTATGGTTCAAAAATGTTCCGAAAGTGTTCCGAGGAACACTTTTGTGCCAGGGAACACTTTTGAAGGAACAAAAAAAGCTTGCTTCTGGATTTTTGGAACTCTTTTTGGAACACTTTTGAAACCACCATCCATCGTCGCCGACGCGGCTACCACCTGCTACCTTGCTAAAAGCTGGCTGCCTCTGCCGGTCGCTGCCGCCGGACGCCTGTCGCCGGTTGCGGTCGCCGATCGTCGGCCACGGTTGCCGGTCGACGGCCGTCGGCCGCCGCAACCGCGGCCTCCACCGTCGGTCGCCGGCCGCCGCCGATCGTCTGCCCCGGTCGCCAGCCGCTGCCGATCGTCAGCCCGCCGGTCCTCGGCCGCGGTCGCGGTCGCCGCAGCCGGTCGTTGGCCGCCACAGCCGGTCGTCGGCCGCGGTTGCCGCCGCCGGCCGGAGATCGAAAAAAGTATTTTTTTTTTTTTACTTACCAAACGCGTTTTTTCCCAAAAATCGTAGTTTTGAACAGAAACACAAAAAAATGTTTCTGTTCAAAAAATGCTCCCAGGAACAGAAACGCTACCATACGCAGCCTCAATGGCTATGATTCAAAAAGTACAGTACTTCAAAGAATTGGAAGGAAAATTGAAGCCATTGTAATCCTAAATCCTAAAAAAAGTTATTTTCCTTTCCACAGCACTAGCAGATGATTCACTTCAATTAGACAAGCTGCGAAGTTCATTTCCCATCAACTCTTCACATATAGCAGGGACAGCTGCTCCTTGGTTCATTTGCAGATGTGATGATGGGTGGAAGCATGACAAGTTAAAAAATTGATTGACAGGACTAAAGCAAGTAAGCGTGAAGCACTGGGCAAAAGTACTTATTTACCGCAGGCATCTCATCACAGTTCTAGGCAGTGAGCTTCAAGATAAATAAATCAAACTGATAAAAAATGAAAAAGGTCAAATTAAATCGTTGTCATGAACCACTGAAAACAATCAACAGATTGATTCATTACTTTTGCAACTCTGCGGAAAACCATTTGGGAAATTTCCGTCCTATATATCCACTCGAGAATGATAACATCCTATGAAATACTATCATATCTTCCTCTACGGGAGAACCATTCTGGTAGGCATCCTCTCATTGAGCTCACTATTTGCCACGCATTCTCTTAATCAGAGTCGAAACACAGACGTATCCACTCCGTTGACAACACTTGAGCTCAGCAAGCTCCATCTCCATCCCCAACTACAAACAACCACTGATCAAGACTAATGGCATCAACAACACTTGCTGACTCGGCCCTCTCTAAACTGCGGCTTCTTCCCCTATCTCTATCAACCGATGATTTCACCCAAGACGAGCAGACTCGAAGCATGAACAACCCGCAAACAAGCACCAGCAACAACGATCGCAGTACCAAAAAAAAAAGGGGGGGGGCAAAGGATCAAACCAAACAGAAATGAGAGAGAGGTGGAGGGCAATCACGTTTCGAGGACGGAAATCCACTTGAGAGTGGAGTAGACGGAGTCGGGATCGTCGGAGCGGTACGATTCGCGGACGGACCGCACAGCCCAAGCGAACGACTCCCGCTCCTTCTTCGTCTCCTCCGCCACCGGCGGAGGGAGCCACGCATTGTACAGATGCATCTCCTCCTCCTCCTCCGTCAATGGTGCGATTCAAGCCGGTGCGCAATCGGAATGAATGAGCGATGAGCGAATTGAGGCTTTCGCAGTGCTGAGACTCAAGAGTCCCTCAGTGAGTATTTGTAACGGAGTATGTCAATTGGCTCCTTCTACTGCTCATTTTCTTTCTGGACAAGAAACGAGAGTACGATTTTTTTTTTCCGTTTCTTTGGACGGAGGTGGCGGCCGCGTCAGCGTGGGGCTTGGGGGCTTGACCGGCAACCGGAACCACCGGGCGGCTCTCGTTTCACGCTGACTTCCACTTCCAGCGGTCCGATCAACCAACCATCTTCTTTACGTTTCTGTGTCCTTTTAAAATTAAAACAACTTTGGGGATTTCTTGAAGGAGAATTCAGTTGGCGATCTCGAGATTAGACCAGTGTTTTCAATATCATATCGAAGGTCTGGCTGATGTTTTGCTCGGATTATCATGTGATCTGAGCAGATTTTCATTCATGGCGACCAATCCATCCCAATATCATAAAGCCGCATAATACTAAATCGAGGTACATTCGGCAAAAGAAGAGTTGGACAAGCTGGGTTTTAGAACACCGGTTCAAACTATCTCGGTCTTTGGTAATGGTCGTCTAATTCCCTAAAAACCCCTTAACCTTAGGTCTATCCTTAACTTCCCCCCCCCCCCCCAGAAAAAACCTCGACTTTAGGTCTAGTTTCAAATTCACCCCAAACTTTTTTTGTTTTAGAAAAAAAAAATCAATTTTAGGTCCAGTCCCAAATCCATCCTAAACTTCTTCTTTTTTGTGTTAAAAAAAAAAACTCAAACTTTAAGTCCAATTTCAAATATAGCCCACTTTTTTTTTGTTTAAAAGAAAAATCACAAACTTTTAATCTATTCTCAAATCTATCATGTAGTTCAGTCCGAAAATGGCATTTTCACGTAGATAAAACTTCTTCATGAGCAAAGTAATGGGACGGTAAGCGCGGAATGACATCATGAATAATAAATCCATTCCAATGAAAATTATTGAAATTCTCCAAAACTAAATCGTTTTGGGAAATGAAAATATTGGACGCCTAACAACGATTTTTGGACATGGGACTAATTGGGTTAGATTTGAAATTAGAGTAAAAATCGATAATTTTTCTCTTGAACAAAAAGGATACGATTGAACTTAAAGTTTAGGATTTTTTTTTCTCAGACAAAAAAAAAAAAGGTTTCGAGACAGACTTGGGACTGGATCCAAAAGTTAGGTTCTTTCTAAATTAAAAAAAAAAGTTGGAGATATATTTGATATTGAAACTAACGTTGGGAGTTTTCATAGAGTTGGGCCTTTTTTTTTTTTTTTTGTTTCTTGGGAGGAAGGTGGTGGGCGCGTCAGCGTGGGCTTGGTTGGGGCTTGACCGGCAACCGGAACCAACCGGGGGCCTCTCGTTTCACACCGACTTCCCCCGGTCCGGTCCACCAGCCACCTCTTACGTTTCTGTGTTTTTTTTGTTTGTTTTTAACTTTGGGGATTTCTTGGAGGAGAATTAAGGTTGCGATTTTGAGCTCAAGGTTAAGACCAGTGTTTTCAATATCTAGCTGATGTCTTTTTCGGGTTATTGCGTCGCCCGAGCCGTATTTCATGTAACGCGATCAATCCATCTCGTACAATACAATTAAATCGAGGTAAATCAGGAAAACAAAAAATTGAATTATCCAATTTAAAGAGATGAACAAGCTTAATTTTGGAACACTGATTCAAACTATCCCGATCTTCTATAATGGTCGTCTATGGGACATGATAAAGTGCCAAGCTGCAACGAAAATATTTTTTTTTTAAGTATATCACTGGAAATAATCAATCAATAAAATGTGTTTTTACTATCGATAATAATTTATATGTAAATAATTTCGTAAATAATGAAAGCATTTTTCGTAGGAATATAAATACCCACACTATTTATTTTTGCGAAATAGACATAATTTAAAATCCAACCACTTTTATGCGGCGTGGAAAGAGAAGGGGGGTTTGCGTTCGTGGAGAAGACTTCCTGCTATGGAAATCATCTCCCACGATGATCCCCACCCTCCATGTGAGTGGGCCCCCCCACATGGAGGGTGGGGATCTCAATGATCCTCTACCATTAAGGTAGAGGATTCGGATCCGCGTTCGTGTGGTGTTGGGGTCGTCACCCTTGACCCTTGTGGGGTGTTTGTGAGGAGATATTGCGTGGGGCGGCCCCAGTGCGCCCCACCGCCTCTCTCTCTCTCCTTTGACATAAGACAGAGAGAGAGAGAGAGAGAGGGGGTGGGGCGCATGGTCCGGCCCCACCCAAAATTTTTTCGGTGTTTGGGGGGCAGCAAATGGAATCAAAAGGGCACGGCGTGCGTTGGTGACGTGGCAACGAATGTCGCCATGCTTCATCAAACTTTTTTTGTGGTGACCTCAGCACTTACACCCTACACAGACACGACAAACACGACATGACATCTTGGCATGTGATTTTAAAAAAAATAAAGAATTTCGACAAGTTGAAAAACACGTTATATATCAAATATATATTTTTATATTTATTATTTCACAAATAAATAAATAATAAAGAAGAGCGCTAGAATGAATTTACACAAAAATAGGATACCTAACTTGTTGGATTTGATGAGATCCACGTGGCCTATCAGGTTTATTATTAATTAAATATATTACATGCATATATTTATTACATGTTTGTTACATCCAATTCGGCTTTTAAAACCATTATCTTTAAACCTTAATGGACGGTTGAGATTAAACAACTTTAGGGTTGGTCTCATCACTCCTTATATATAAGATCTCTTTTTGTGGAGAATGACTAACGCTTCCTTTTGTTTTACAGTTGACGTTTCTGCTGAACTCACGGATGAAAGTTAAAATGAGCAGAAATCTGCTTATGAAAAGTGGGAGCGATCCAACCGTATATCTCTTATGATTATGAAAGACTCCATAACGATCACTATTCGAGGAACCATTCATGAGTCTAATAATGCTAAGGAGTACCTTGGAGGAGTAGTATGAGAACACTTCTAAAGCAAAGGCTACTGCTTTTTGTGGAGAATGACTAACGCTTCCTTTTGTTTTACAGTTGACGTTTCTGTTGAACTCATGGATGAAAGTTAAAATGAGCAGAAATATGCTTATGAAAAGTGGGAGCGATCCAACCGTATATCTCTTATGATTATGAAAGACTCCATAACAATCACTATTCGAGGAACCATTCATGAGTCTAATAATGCTAAGGAGTACCTTGGAGGAGTAGTATGAGAACACTTCTAAAGCAAAGGCTACTGCTTTTTGTGGAGAATGACTAACGCTTCCTTTTGTTTTACAGTTGATGTTTCTGCTGAACTCACGGATGAAAGTTAAAATGAGCAGAAATCTGCTTATGAAAAGTGGGAGCGATCCAACCGTATATCTCTTATGATTATGAAAGCCTCCATAACGATCACTATTCGAGGAACCATTCGTGACTCTAATAATGCTAAAGAGTACTTTGGAGGAGTAGTATGAGGACACTTCTAAAGCAAAGGCTACTGCTCTTATCCAAAATGATTACCCTTAAGTATAATGGAATCAGTGGTGTTCGTGAGCACATTATAAACATTAAAAAAGTAAATAAAAAAATCAAGAAGAGCAATTTCGAAAAATATTTCCATCTCTTCAGACTTGGGAATTTACTTTCCTGATTTTATTCATGGATATTTTCTTTGATCGGAAAGTTTTTTCGGTTGGTTTGTCATTTTCAGCGTACTAAATGGGTGAAAGTTTGAAAAAACGAATTTTTGGAAAACGCCTTAACTCAAACAAAACACACCCGAAATTAAAGTTTCCATTCTCTCCCTTTTCAAAAAGTTAAAAAGTTTTTCTTGGACCGGAGGAGAGCTCTTTGTGATTGCAATTTTTCCAAGGATTTTACGCATGGCTATGATAATTGATCAATGAGAGGATTTACATGATACGAATCTCACATTTCAAGTCGAATTTGGAAAGATTTTCATTTTTTTTAACGGCTTACTTTCTCGAGTTTCATTTCGACACATTATTATCACGTGATAGACGACAAACACGTGAATTAACAACGATAATGGAAAATTCTGTGGAACTTGAAAAGCTACGGTCGAATAGGCTTCATCATAAGAGTCTTCACATACGCCACAAGATATTCGATTTGAGTCATAATTGCTCCGTCTCACTCACGATTAGAATGGTTTATTCATACAAAATAAGGTGCTTTTGAATTCCGCGGTTCTCGTCATCTATAACACAAGCTAAGATAAAATGATAAGTGATCCTTACAAACTCCCCTTATCCCAACCCGAGGCGATGACTCGTTTTAAAACGAAAAAGGGATTTGTTAATCCCGTGCTCGAAAGCTAACGCACAATTAACCAAAAAAAAAAAACAAAGATAAGATTAAAAAAAAAAAGAGGTCAATGATTCATGTTAATTACCTTAAGATCGATCCACGAGATAAATTAAAGAATTTTCGCGATAAATTCTTATTCGATCTCACGTGTCAAACTCTAATAGTTCTAACATTACTGAAACTCGACATTGTACATTAATTTTAAAAAAAAAGGAGGAGAAGGGGGTGGGGAGACGAAAAGAGATCGCCTAACCTTTCCTTAGAAGGTTAGACCCTAACCTTGCAATTCGGGCCATTCGTGTTATGAATGGGCGACCCAAATTATTACTAACAAAAATATATATATAATTTAAAAAATTACCCCATAAAAATAGGAGATCTGGGCCGTCCGTCCAAAAATGGACAGTCCGGATTGCAATGTTAGGTGTTTAACCTTCTGAGGAAAGGTTCCAATGATGGGCCTGTGTATGGGCTGAACTCTGATTGGGCTCTCGAAGATGTGATGGGCCGCGAACGAATCCTACTTTAAAATCGAGTAACCGTTGATCGACCTAAATCGAATTAATTAATCGTCGGAGGAGGAGCGAAAAATATGACCGTTGCGATGAAATGAAACGCACCCGTTGGCAGACTCGCACGACGAAAGTTCAGGCTCACGTTCACCCCTGTTCGCTCTCTCTCTCTCTATATATATTCCTCACTCTCCTTCCATCTCCGATCACTCAAGAACTTCCTCAATCTCAAGCTCTTTTCTTTTTCTCAAGTAATTTAACTTATTGTCGCTCGCTGCGATCTCGCGTTTCTATTTTGGATCCGCCCCACTGCCTCTGCCTCAAATCGATTTTTCGCTCGATTCGATTACAGTTTTAGTTCCATGGCTTCCGAAACGAAAGATGCCCACGTGGTCGAGATACCGGTCGACGCGGAGCACCGAGATAAGCTCTCCTCGGCCACGAACGCTGCACTGGCCGCGATCCAGCACCACCCGCTGATGGAGATCTCCCGGAGCCCGGGCCACCTCCTCCTGCTCAAGCTCTGGCAGAGGGAGGAGGCCCTGTTTGGCCGGCGGGCCGCGCTCAAGGAGGCGCGGCTCGACTCGGCCAGGCGCGAGATCTTCCAGCTCTGCTTCTCCTTCTTCGTCTTTCACGGGTTCTTCTTGACACTCTTGTACACATCCTCTGTTAACTCCACAGACGAGCGCCACCACCACGGCGCTTGCAAGAAATGGTGGTTGCCCACCATTTTGTCACTGTGCACTTCCCTTGTGTTTGTGGGCTTGGTGCAGGTGAAGCTCTGCCGGTATTGGAAGGCCTCACGGCAGTTGCAGAGGGAGAGGAGCGACAACAGGGCGCTCGGGAGGTGCGTCCAGGAGCTGAGGATGAAAGGCGCGAGCTTCGACCTGTCCAAGAAACCGACTACCGGGAAGAGAATGAAGAGCTCCAGTGTCGAGATCAAGTGGAGGCCACTCACTTGGTGTTCTCAGAATGCGGTCACCCTGTGTCTCCTCTGTTTTGCAGGTCTGGTGGCCCCTGCTTCGAAATTCATCCTTTGCTGAGTTTCGCTGTCGCCGGAGTTGAGTCAGTATGGGAGCGAATTTCGCGATTCGCAGATATTTGAATGCGAAAAACCAGGGGGAAGGTAACAGTTTTGATCAGTGATTGAAAGCGCTTCCCTTTTGTGAAGATGGGTGATTTAGTATCCGTTTTCATTTATCTTGCAGATTTTCAACGGGTTCGGAATGAGGACGTCGGAACCGGAAAGACTAGCAGAGAGCATTAAATTTTCTGCTGAAATTTCTGGGAAGCTTTGGTGCTTGCCATTTCTTAATCAACCTCTCAGGGGATGAAGCAACTGGGTCCGATGCTGCTCCGGGATGACATGAAATCGGCATACTCCTGGTCCAGCAATGCCTCGTCTAGTATGTTCCTATTCTTAGGGCTTTCGAAGGTCGAGATCTGAATTGTGATAGTGAGAATGATGCAAAGCAACACTACCTGTGTGCACACAAGCGCTGTATCTAAATATTTGTTATTACGGACGAAGGCCGTATCGAGTTGAATAACATTACATAACATTTCTATCCGAGTTTCTGCAACAATTCATAGAAGGCCTAACCGGCTTGTTCGACGCAAATTCGGCCTTTGCGAATTAGAACAAATTTCTTGGTAAAATCAAAGAAATAAAAACTATTTCTCCACGAACGCATTTGAAGAACTCCTTGCAAGCTGCCGACACGATAGAATCATTTCACCCCTGAAAAGGTGCTCTGACAATCTCATGCGCTCTCAAATCCAAATATCCGGAAAACACCTGCAGTGAAAAAGGCAGAAAGTGATTAAAGCGGGAACAAAGCAAGTCATCAGAATGCCACTAACTTGAGATTAAGATTATAATGATGTACCTTCATCTGCCTGATACTTGTTTTTGTCATCCCCAGCATATGCAAGTAAATTGTATTTTGGATTCCATTCCACACTGTTCATCGCAGCTCGGCATGGAATTTGGTGCACTGTCCGTCCAGTTTGAACATTTGACTGTTCCCAGCAGCATGAGTTCCGTCATATTTTTAACAAGAACCGACACTTACAATTACTTAAAAATCATTACCAACTCATCTTCAAATTTTCGCGGGGACAGTGCTTATCAAAACTGAATCTTTCATGCACATTTACTCATTTCTCTGTTTTTGGTGGTTGAATTTTTAAGGTTAGGTTGACATGCAAAGCCCCATTCTCACCACATGTTAAAGAATCGACCAATTCATCTTCAAAAACCTAAGTTTTGCAGCTCAGACAGAGAATGACACCACAAAAGACAGTTTCACTTAAACATACAATGTCAATGAACAGATCTTCACTGGCAGAAGCAATGTAGTCTCCAGTATGATTGAAGCTTATCGTCCTTACGGGCCATCTGCAAATGTATCAAGGGTCAATCTTATCCTCAGGATAGCAGCTGACCATTACATGCACTACATGATATGTTAACATAAAGTATTGGACTACTCACTCAAGTTTCGTAAAAGTCCTCACACAGAGCATCTCAGAGATATCCCACAGGCTCACCAAGGAATCTGCACTTCCAACAGCAAAATACCTGCAGATATGAAAAGGATGCTTGACAATAATGCCCATCAGACTCTCTGGATAGGCAGGGGCATTCTTAGAATTGATAACAACAAAGAATATAACTAAAAACCACGGAGAATCAGATACTCCAAACCCATTAAGATCTCTCAAAAAATATAGTCCTGTAATAGATAGTCCATGAACCAAACATAAATAAACAGGCTGACTTAGTTAACAATCTATCGAGTCCACTTCACGGAAGAAAATGGTTGAATTTAGCTTAAGTTCCAAAGCAACCCCACAGTAGAGGGTATCCACGTCATCTAAGGACATGAGCATCTTTCGTTCATTTCAAAAAGGGACAATATTTGGTACATGAAGCTCTTGTCAGTGTCTAGACCATGGTGATTAGGTTACATACAATAAAGAATATACGCATGAGGGTGAATGCGATCGTTTGATCAAGCATAAGACTCTGGAAATTCATATTAATGTGCCACCAATGTCCTCTAGATATTGCTCAATCCATGCAAATTCAACTAAACAACACAAAGATGTCAAGAACCATGACTGTCTACAAATTTTGTCAGGTCAAGAGCACGTTGATTACAACTGAAAATGTGGTACAATTTAAACGGAAAAAAGCAGCTTTATTCACACCTTCCAATTGGGTCAATTGCAATACAATAGCAGCCGGCAGTATGAGCCATAAGGGTGTCCATAGGTCGAAGAGATGGGTATGCTAATACTTCCACAGTACCTGGGGCAGTTCAACAAGCAGCAGTATATAGCATAAGTAAAATAGGTAGAGAAGTTAAAACCGTACATCTGTTAGTTGAACAGGAATTTTTTGCCTGTTGGGACAAAAAAAAGTGGACAGGAGAAAAAATGATCTCACCATTTCCCGTCGTCAAAAAGAACATCTCTCCTGACATGTTCCATGCTATTTCATTTACCTGGGAGAGCAAAAATTAGTCAGGTTGAGTAATCAACCCAACAAAGTGAAGGGAAGTAGAGACGTATATCATCGCCAACAGTGCCATGGACTCGTGGTACAGAAACACTGTCCTTATTCCACACGCAAGTTCAAATTATCCATAATAAAGGACATAACAAGTCAGCTACATAGACAAAATTTGAAACGAAATTGTCACTGCTCATGTTAATTCTTGTAAGGGAATCAATGGATGAAATAAAACTTCAATTCATACAATTTGCGAATATGAACAAGTAATTCTGCACCAGAGTTCCAGTGCATCTCATATCAAATAATTGGCCAAAATATAAGCCATGAACTTCCCAAAATCATTTCTCAAACCTCACTAAGAGATGGCCACACAGCTAAAGCTCACTCACATAACCATGTAATGTAGAAGACTGGCCAAATCCGCAATGTCTGAAACAGGATTACCTCATAATTGAACTTACGCTTGTGAATTGGCTTAAACTTCCGAACATCCAAAATCGTTAGCTCGTCATCCTACATAGAATAAGAATGGATTGAAATTTTAATGCTTGCTGGGCACATAAAAGACAAGATAGTGATATTTTTTACAACATCTAAATGGCTGAAAGTTCCCTAGACAGCCATCATTCCACACTAGTTGTAATTGATTGGTGAGAGAACCACCTCAAATTGACTTTCTCATTCCCTATTACAGAAACATAAAGCATACCCTATTACCGACTGCTACATGTGTTCCATCAGGTTTGTAAGTTATGTTGATGTTTTCCCCACTGAGTTCTGCTTGCTGTGAGCATTTTCCACCTGTATGACCCAGAGCATAAATGACCAAAATCATCAAATATCCAATGCATGCCGTGCTCAATTTATCAGATTTTAGTCTGCAGGGTTAAAAATCGAAAGATGTACATTTGAGATAAATCAATGACATTGAGAAGTATTTTTTTTTTTTTAAGGATAAACAAAGTTCTGTAAAGGAAACGAACCAAGAAGGCACCAGCCCGATACAAAAAGACTTCGGAGGTGAAACCTCCAATACATAACAAAGAACAGAAAACTGCCAGCTGTGCTCATCCACCCCAGCCAAATGGAAGTAAAATTTGAAAAGAGCTAGAAAAAATCAGTGAAATGAAGATCGTCAAAATAGCGCAACCACTTACTTCGTGCATCCCACAGCCGTACAGTCTTGTCGCCTGATGCTGTTGCAATTAAATCCGCATGCTTCGGATCCCAACATAGCTGATCCACGCTGTCAGTGTGCCCTTTCAATTCAATATCTTTGACCTTACCCTGTAAGCCCAATTTGACGTGGCAAGGAAACATTCTTCATAATCACTTCTAGCAACTAAATGATGTAAGGCAATACTTTAGCAAATAAATGCCCCCATACAAAAATCCACTCCTGCCCCTAACCCCAGTCCTTTTCAATCCTACTGCAAGCCAACACCATTTTCCTCAGACACAGTGGGAGCAAAATCTGGCAACGAATGAAATGAAGGCCGCTCGAGTCTTGCCAAAGCGGAGACCTTTACAGCTCCAATTCCAGCATCCTATAGTGAGGATATATCCGATTGGTGGTAACTGACAAACAACTCGTTCATTTCTTCTCTATCTTAAGAAAGATTAAATCATTCATTTCAGTACTTCAGTTAGAAGGATATTCACAAAATCGAAACTGGCCTGCAGAGAAGGTGAAAGTATCAGCACAATTCATCCAAGCTCCTTTAAGCCTTTCCAATTTGCGTTGGCACCGGTCCTCCTAATTCAACCCTAACTCCGCTCTACGTCACAGTCCTAGTCCTTTACCACTTCCATTGAAAAAAAAAAAAATCAAGGAGGGCATTTCAAAAGTATACAGATATAGCCCTAGGCATGTAGCTGTAAAACAGCTCTCAGACATCAACGAAACACGAGCCAACGAGAAATCAGACAAAATCGGATAGTCGAGTTGCAGAGTGGGGGACTCACGTGACCGTGGGGCTCGATGTGCCAAACCCGAGCCGTTTGATCGACGGAGCCGGAAGCGAGCTTCGTTCCCGAGCAGTTCCAAGCCACCGAATGCACCTGCCATTCGCCATTTTCGCGTCTCGTCAGCGCATTCGCTTGCGGTCCAGAAGGCCGGGAAAAACTTTGAAAAAGGAACCGCGCACGCGCGAAAGCGGAACCGAGAGGAAGGGAGAAGAGGCCATGCCTTCTTCTTGTGACCTTGATACTCTCTGCTATGGAGATTCTTGAAGGGGATCGCCTCCTCCATGCTTGTCTGCAATGGGACTTCGCGAGGCGGAATCGAAGCTACTCGCCACTTTGCCTGCGAGGCAGAAGGGGAAGACAGTTCTAAAGTCAACGGGCCTAAATTTTTGGGCTTTGACTCGCTATTTATTGACGCTGGGCCCAGACCCGTTCTATTGTTTGCAGGGGCCAGGGGGGATCGCATTTGTCCGTTGATTTTCTATTTTAAGGATTAATGCCATTATGAATCTAAAACCGACCTTCATGATGCATTTATCTCCGTCTGTTTTCGCGGAAAAAATAATAAATTTAAAATCATTTTTCTGAAAATAATTATTTATATCGCTTGAAATAATTGGCCAATGAATAATATTTATTATTGATAATAATTTATGCCTAAACAATTTCAGGGGGCTGTGAAAATATTTGTTGTTCGTTATTTTTTTAGTGATTCAAGAGATCAATTTTTAGAAAATAATTTTTAATCATTTAGTTTTCGTGAAATAAACTCATTCTTAGTTGCTTTCGAAGCAAGTACCATATATAGAGAATGTTGCAACTAGAATTCATAAACTTCAAAAGCCAACGCATTTTTTTCTTTTAATTTCATTTCTAGAGACAAAACATATTAACATTTATCAAAAAAAGCCAAATAAAGAAGAACGAAGAAATTTGTCTAATGTATTCTAGTTTAAGCATATTAACATGAATTAGAAAAATGGGTCAAAAACTCATTTATTAATTTAGTTTTAGTGGGCCTAGGTTGAACATGGGCTTTGACAAAAAAAAAAGGTTGAACATGGGCCACTTAGGGCAAACATGATAAGCATTCTGTTCTTGACAACAATTTCTAGATAGAGATATATATTTTTTCTATTTCTATTGATAGACGAGTTTCTAAGCAATTAAATGTGTTTGACAACGATATTAAATTTCTAATCCTGGAATAGAAATTTATTTGATAATAATATCAAATTTCTAAGGTTGCCGGCCCGAGCATAAAATGAGACGATACTCAGCGAGAGGGACGCGAGAGTGAGGGATACCGCACTAAGAGAGAGAGGGAATGAGTGACGAGAATAATTCTTATTAATGTTTCTATTTCATAAATAGAGAAGTATAAAAACTTTTCTATTCCAAACCTACTTCTGTACTGAAAATTCGTTCTAGAAATAAAAAAAATAAAATTGTGTTGCAAAATACATTTCTGTTCAAAATCTATTTTTAGAACATGTTTGGAAAAGAAATAGAGAAACAAAATAGTTATCATCCACCCTTGAATTGTGGGTTAAAATGTTAAAGGTAGGTCTAATACAGGTTTGACGCAAACTCATATTCAACCCATCTAACTTGAACCCTAAATGCATGTAACCAGTGAAGGCCTCGGGCGAGCCTCAAGCTTGCCGATCACCGTCCACCATTCATCGATTTTCGATTGCCATTCGCCAATTGTCAGCGACCTCCGACATCTACAGGTCACCAGTGGTCAGGGTTGCCGATAACCCTTGCCAGACGTAGAAAAAAAAGAAAGGAAAAATAAAAAAAAATGAAAAAAAAATCAGCATTCCTTTGTTAATTATACAAAATTGCACTCATTTTAGCAATATATTTTAAAAAATTATAAGAAACAAGTTTTTATAAAGTTAGATTTTTAATTTTTAATTGTACTCTTCCACAACTATTATGTGCACGGTAAAAGTGGGCAATTGTGCAAAAAAAACATCCCTTTCTTAGATGCATACTCTTCAGGCGCGCACAGGTATAGTTTCCATTTCCAAGACTATAATTTCAACTATCGATGGAATCGAACCAAGCTCGAGCTTAATGATATAAGTTAAATCGAAGAGCAAAAGATTGAAAGGTCAAATATATCAAAACTTAACTTTTCGAAGAGGCTTATTTCTTTACTCTCTGATCGAAAGAGTGTTGATGTGTGGTCACGTCGTGAAATTATATTAAGCTTGCGAATGCTTTGATACTATAGTCAAATCTTAAATTTGGTAAATTGCAATTCACATCAAGTAAATCTGACTATGCACTAATTGTGCTCTGAAAGATACCAATCAGTCTTATGACCTCTTGTTGTTGTTGTTGTTGTTATTGTTATTGTGTGGTACATATGACCGGATGTGAAGAAAGGATGATGGCCACGTCAGCAGCCGACGGCTATTTTTGAATTGCTATTTTTATTTTATTTTTTTACTTTTTCATGTTTCTTGCAGGAAACATCTTCCCACGAAAAGGATCTAAATGGAACATGAAATGGGAAAGAATACACGGAAGCAGACAAAATCAAGTAATTGTCCTAAAAACAGGCCCTTTTTCCCCGTCCTAGATCCCGCTTCCTTGTCTTGCCCAGCTTGGTCAAATCAAAATCATTTGGTCCACGTATTATAAAACACTCTTTACGATAATTACATCTGGTACCCCTAGTAATTTTTTGGGACCATCAGTTGTACTTTGTAATTACATTAGTGACAAAACTAGTGTCCATATTATTATTATTATTATTATTATTTTAAGGGGAAACTTTAATTGCTTCCATCAAGTTCCTGTCCAAATTTTCGTGAAAATGTCAAATCAGAAGGCAACTATTCAGGACTAAATTGAAAGAACGTAGATGGCATCGACTCTTAATGATCGCTATTTTTAACTCACAATGTGATATGCAAAGTCGTATTATTATTATTATTATTGTAGATGATTGAGATTTCTTAGCAAAAATTGGTGATTTCCAACAATTTGGCGGGCAATTGATTGCGAAGGAGCCAGTCAGTCAATCGTGTTAGAGACTCTCGCCATAGTGATGGATACTTTCCCTGCCCTCTCAGGCATCGCTTTGCAAGCTTTCAATTCCTTCTTTGGGCAATGCTTTTAATTGCTTCATGCATCTCAATAAGCAATGGAATCGAATTGAATGCATTTCACGGGCTGGAAAATCATTCGGTTGCCTACTCACCATTTCGTGTAAAAGCCCCAAACTTTAGGTTGAATCTCACATTTGCCTCAATTTTTATTTTTTTGTCTCGAAAACAACCCCAAACTTTTCAAACCTGCCCCGTACTTCTTCTTTTCTCGAAAGACCCCCGAATTTTACCCAAACTTTCTTTTTGTTCAAAAGAAAAATCAACGATTTTTTTTACTCTAATCTCAAATTTGTCCCCATTAGCTCTTTGTCCAAAAAAAAAAATCAATGTTGGTCGTGCCTAATTTTCATATCTTAGAAGTTAGGACGGTTTTATCTTGGAGAATTTCAATAATTTTAACTGAACTGAATTTGTTAACGACGTGGAAATGCCATGTCAAGTTGGGGACTGGATCATAAGAGAAGATTTGAGAATATATAGAAAGTTAGGGATTTTCTTTAGACAAGACAAACAAAATACAAGGCCAATTTGAGACTGGTCCTAAAGTTTGGAATTATTTTTCGAGAAAAAAAAAAGTTGGTGGCAGATTTGATAATGGATCTAAAGCTTGGATTTTTTTTTAAATAAAAAAAAAGATTTGGGGCAAATTTGAGACTGAATCGTTTTTTTTTTTAACGGAATGACGCCGAAAAAAGTAAAGAAGAGTGGAGCGCTTGACTGATATGTCATCAGCAGGTCGTCATCAACGGAGATAGAATGAGAAGAGTCTTCAAGGAAAGTATAAACTAAAAGGGAAGGGGGACATGACATACGTGCAGTGCAATTCAATCCCATACGTTCTCACAGAGAAAGAATTTTCCTTCTTTCTCATTCTCTGTCTCGCTCTGTCTTTTGTGAATTTGACACAACATGAAAAGGGAAGAGCAAATTTTCAGGGAGGGCAAGATTGAGACTTGTAGACTGGGGGGGTGCATGTTGCGGATTCAAAGATTGGAACTTGACCGAGTATGTGCCGTACCAGAAGGGAGAAAATGGGGCACCACTATTGCTTTCTCTCACTAGAAGAAGCACAGACGTTGACCCCCCCCCCTCTCTCTCCAGCTCTCTCATTTTCTTCTTCTTTGGCGTGTGTGAATGTTTTCTTGCTAGTTTCGCTGCTCATGTCACTTTCTTTCCTCTCTCTGTTCTTAGCCCCTCACGCAATGTAGACTTGTGAAGCTGGGATAGTGAGCGGGGTCTTCTTCTTCCTCCACCTCCTCCTCCTGGGTGGTCCACGCGAAGTTGGTGGTGGTGGTTCGCGGTCGTGGTGCTTCTTGCGTCTGCAATTCCCACCCTTTTTTCCATGCTGTTTCGGAGTCACAAGGCAACGACCGCATTTCTGAGCATCGGACCTGCATGTCCTAGTCTCTGTCTCCGAGGTATCTTCTTCCTTAAAGTAACCACTTCATCTTTCTGCCAGCATGTCTTCGTTTTTAGCTTCCCCGGTTGCTGTACGTTTGAATTCTTCCCTCAAGGATCTTTTTTTTTTTTTTTTCTTTTTCCTTTTTCTTTTTTATGTTCACGTGTTTCTCTGCTTATTCCTGCTTCTATTTCAAACGCAGAAGAAAATGGTGAGAGGAAACTCCAAATTCAGAAGATTTCTCAACATTCTCAACAGCCCGAGATTGAAAAGAGGCCGAAAGATGGATAAAGGATGTAAATTTCTATGCCCACGAGGCATTATGAGCTTCTTCTGTATAGTTTCAGTCCTCTTTCACCACCAACTCACAGCAGCAGCGGCAGAAGTAAATGACGAAGTGTCAATGTTATTGGCTTTCAAGAATTCGTCCGTTCAATCTGACCCAAATGGGTTCTTGTCCAACTGGGAAGCCAGCTCTCAGACACAATGCTCATGGAGCGGAGTTTCGTGCACGCCTGATGGCCATGTGCAAGCCCTAGACCTCAGCAATGCCGGGCTCGGAGGTGCGCTGCACTTCCCTCCGCTCACCGAGTTGCCCTGTCTCCGAGTCGTGAACCTGCACGGCAATCTGTTCTCAGCTGGTGACCTCTCTGCCTCTGCATCTTCTTCATGCCAACTTGAGACTGTTGACTTGTCCTTCAATAGATTCTCGGAACCTTTACCGGGAAACTCTTTCTTGACATCTTGTCACCGTCTGGTTCACGTCAATCTCTCACAGAACTCAATCCCTGGTGGGAATCTCGAGTTTGGCCCTTCTCTGTTGCAGCTTGACCTCTCGAGGAATTCCATTTCAGATCCCACCCTTTTGACTTATTCCCTCTCTAGCTGCCAAAACTTGAAACTCCTCAAATTTTCCGGTAACGTGATCACCGGAAAATTGAGTGCCACTCCCGACTCTTGCAAGAACTTATCGGTTCTTGATCTTTCCGGTAATCGTTTGTTCGGGGACATACCGCCGAATTTCGTGGCGGATTCCCCACCTTGTCTCGAGTATCTTGATCTGTCCAACAATAACTTTTCGAACAAATTCTCGGACCTTGATTTTGGTAGCTGTGACAATCTGACTTATCTGAACCTATCGAGCATCGGCCTCTCTGGGAGCGAGTTTCCGGAAAGTCTGAAGAACTGCCAGGTTTTGGAAATGCTAGACATCTCGCATAATCAGCTGGAGTATATGATTCCTGGTGCTTTGCTCGGGAATTTGCGAAATTTGAGGCGATTGTCTTTGGCACACAATCACTTCATGGGTCAGATTCCGCCCGAGCTGGGGCAAACTTGTGGAACTCTAGAGGAGCTCGATCTGTCTGTAAATAACCTCACTGGTGGATTGCCATCAACATTTGTTTCATGCTCTTCCCTGTGGAATCTCAATCTAGGGAATAATCATCTCTCTGGAGATTTTCTTGTTACCGTCGTCAGCAGTCTCTCTAGCCTGAGAAATCTGCGTTTACCATTCAATGACATCAATGGCTCGATTCCGCTGTCCTTAGCAAACTGTAGCCAGCTTCGATTACTCGATTTGAGCTCCAATGTCATCACAGGTAGTATACCTCGGGGCTTTTGTTCGTCTTCCTTTTCATCGTCGCTGGAGAAACTACTACTTGCAAGCAACTATATCTCAGGAACTGTGGTTTCGGAGCTTGGAAAGTGCAAGAACCTGAAATCAATTGACCTCAGCTTTAACAGCCTGAGCTGCGAAATTCCTAAAGAGATATGGCAGTTGCCAAAGCTTTTGGACTTGGTTATGTGGGCAAACAATCTTACTGGCAAAATTCCTGAAGGGATTTGCGAGAATGGGGGAAATCTCGAGACCTTGATTCTTAATAATAATCTCATTTCAGGAACAATTCCGCTGTCCATTGCCAACTGCACCAACATGATCTGGGTTTCCCTTTCCAGCAATCGGCTCACTGGAGAGATCCCTGCTGGAGTCGGGAATCTTCAGAAACTAGCTATCCTCCATCTGGCAAATAACTCGCTCACCGGAAAAATTCCGCCGGAGATTGGCAAGTGCCGGGGACTCCTTTGGCTAGATTTAAACAGCAACCAACTGACCGGTTCTCTCCCCCCCGAGCTAGCCGATCAATCAGGCCTGATCACACAGGGGAGCGTTTCCGGGAAGCAATTTGCTTTTGTTCGATATGAGGGAGGCGCGGATTGTAGAGGAGCTGGAGGACTATTTGAATTTGAGGATATAAGACCGTCGAGGCTGGAGAGTTATCATATGGCGCACTCCTGCCAAACGACTAGGATTTATACCGGTGTGATTGTCTATGGCTTTGCTAGCAATGGGAGCATGATGTATATTGATTTGTCCTTCAATTCATTGTCGGGTACGATTCCGGAAAGCTACGGCATTATGACTTTCCTACATGTACTGAAGCTGGGCCACAATGAGTTAACGGGGACTATCCCCGAAAGCTTCGGAGGTTTGAAATCTATCGGAGTTCTCGATCTCTCTCATAACCGTCTTCAAGGATTTCTCCCAGGATCATTAGGATCTCTATCTTTTCTCAACGATCTCGACATTTCCAACAACAACCTCACCGGCCCCATCCCTTCCGGAGGTCAAATGATCACTTTCCCGGCGTCTCGGTTCGAAAACAACTCTGGCCTTTGTGGAGTGCCTTTGCCCCCATGTGGCTCCAATACCGGATCAACAGTTCCATCAAGCTCCGGTGGCCGGGAAAGGATGCAATCTGCTGTAGTAGGTGCAATCATCGGTACCGGTATCGCCGCATTCTTTATCATATGCATCCTCATTCTCATGGTAGTGTTCTACCGTCTAGAGACACACCACAAGATGGGGAAACAGAGGGAAAAATACATACAAAGCCTTCCTACTTCAGGTACTAGCAGCTGGAAGCTCTCTAGTGTTCATGAGCCCTTGAGCATAAACATTGCCGCTTTCGAGAAGCCTTTGCGAAGGCTTACCTTTGCCCATCTGCTAGAAGCAACTAATGGATTCAGCTCAGAGAGTCTCATAGGCTCTGGAGGGTTCGGCGAAGTGTACAAGGCTCGGCTCCAGGACGGGCATGTAGTTGCCATCAAGAAGCTGGCTCATGTCACAGGCCAGGGCGATCGGGAATTCGTGGCTGAAATGGAAACAATAGGGAAGATCAAGCATCGCAACCTCGTTCCTCTACTCGGCTATTGCAAGATCGGGGAGGAGAGGCTCCTCGTGTACGAGTACATGAAATGGGGGAGTCTTGAGTCCGTTCTTCACAACAGGACCAAAGGAATGGCCTCGAACCTCAATTGGGAAACTAGGAAGAAGATAGCCATAGATTCGGCTCGAGGCCTGGCGTTCTTGCACCATAGTTGTGTTCCTCACATTATACACCGAGATATGAAGTCGAGCAACGTCCTTCTGGATGAAAGCTTTGTAGCTCGTTTATCTGATTTCGGCATGGCTAGATTGGTGAATGCCCTAGACACTCACCTAAGCGTCAGCACCCTCTCCGGGACTCCAGGTTATGTCCCCCCGGAGTACTATCAGAGCTTTAGATGCACAACAAAGGGCGATGTGTATAGTTACGGAGTGATCCTGCTCGAACTTCTCTCGGGGAAGAGGCCAATAGATTCTTCCGAGTTCGGCGAGGATAACAACCTGGTAAGCTGGGCGAAGCAGCTTTGGAGAGAGAAGAGGAGCAACGAAATACTCGACCCGGATCTGGCTGAGGATACATCCCACGAGGACGAAACTCGTCGGTACCTAAGGATAGCATTCGAGTGCCTGGAGGACAGACCTCCTAGGCGACCGACTATGATTCAGGTTATGGCAATGTTTAAAGAGCTTCAGGCCAGTACATCGGACAGCGATATCCTCGGCGGTCTGTCGGCGAAAGACGCGGCTATCATCGAGTCACAAGAGGAAGAACTCCAAGACTCTAGCTCATGATGATGAACTTCATGTGGATTTGGCTAAGCATTCTATTTTCCACCCTCCCAGAGTCCAGGAAAAGGGGTTCACCATTCGCATTCATCCCTCCATAAATACACGAAAACTCGGCTGGGACACCAAATTGTCGACATGTATATGGAGAACGACAATAACGGAATCGGCTTCGGTTCTCCGAGCCGCTCGAAATTCAGCAACTATATCGTCCAATTCCCTCGTCATGTCATAGTTGTAAAAGTTTTTTTTGTGTTCGGCATCTATTTTCTTGTCTGCGATGATGGTTTTGCTAACTGATGTTCATCTTGTTTCGTTTATGGTCGGAAAACAAGTGATTTGCCATCGTTTCTTTCTTTCCTTATGCCTATAGAAGCTTGAAAACCGTGAAGTTGGAAGTTGTGTAGGCCATAATAAAAAGAGCATTTTGACATCTGATGTGAAATTAAGATGACTTATCAGTCCTTTGCTCATGAAATTTTCCTTCACTTTGAGCTGGATTTGTTCAACAAGGGTAATGATGAGACCATGTATTGGATTCAATCAGTGCCATAATCACTCATTATTTACGCTTATCTAACGGATTTTTCAATAGCTAACCACCGCCATGATTAAACGTTCGCCGGAGTCAAAAATCGACGTCCGCATCAGCGAGTAATCTTTAGACTTAGGAGCCGAAAAATTGGCTCTAATGATGATCAAGCGGTACTAATACTCGAGACCTTGACTTGTAAAATTTTGCTTTAAAGACTTCATGGTTCCCCCCCCCCCCCTCTCTCTCTCTCTCTCTCTCTTGGCCCATTTCCATCTGAGGATGGCCCAACCAAAGAATAAAACTTTCAGATGGGCCGGACGTTGGCCCATTAAAAAGCCTTTTAGATGAATATTGGCCCAATCCCGATTCCCATGCGGCATCAGTATGGCCGTCTTTTCTTTAGGCGTCGTTCACTTCGCCGCGGATCTTCTTCGTGCGGTAGTCTCTAGCAATGGCCATGTCCGTGAAGGCCCGGCACGGCCTTGCGACAATGATGAGCCCTTCCGGATCTCTTTATAATGTCAGGTTCAGCATGCCCGGACCATGGCGGCTCATGCACAGCACGGCACGACACGGCATGCCTTAGTCCGGTCCATGGGTGGGTGGTCGCACGTGGGTAGAGGCCCCTCGTGTCATCATCGGACGCCTCCGAGAAGTGCCCGAAAAGCTCAGCAACCTTTCGATTCGCCAAGTAGCTGAGTACCAGCGGCCGGCCTCATTTCGTGGGGCCATGTTCCTAGCAACCGGAGCGTTGATCGTGGCATATTATCCAAAGTCATCGGACAATATTTTGTCCAAAATGCAAAAGTCAGTCACTATTTTCATTTCCATGATTAGAGTCTAGGGAGGTCCATGAAATTAAACGTCTCCCAAACATTGAACTTTTCACCATGTTCAGTTGCGTGGCATTGGTTAGGATTCGTTGCTCTTTGAGATCGGGGGCGGAGGTGGTGCCTTGTGGAGGGTAGTGATGAGCATAATAGATCGGTCGACTGAAAACCGCTCAGATCGACCCGTTTGATCCGATTCCCTATTCCATACAATCGAAATCAATTATGTCCGGTCCCGTTGAACCGGACCGAGTAGTTGTTTTTTTTTTTTTTTGCTAGAAAAAAAAATTCTAAATATAAACCTAAATTCAAAATGCTTAGAATACTCGTTTGATCAAAACCTCTTTTAAGGCATAATTTGAGGCTAAGGCATGACTAAAATTCGAACGTACGAGGATTCAAAAGTCCAATGCAAAAGGGTCCCACAGACAACGGGACAAAAAACCGGTTTACGACGGTACTGACTTCAAGTCCCCCTCCTTTTTTTTTTTTTTTTTTTGTTGGGTCAAGATTCAAAAAAATAAAATAAAAAAGCAGGTCCTTCTTTCTAAAATTCCAGTCTTTTTTGGGTCCCCCCCCACTAAAATTAAATCATAGCTATATTAATTAAATATATAAAAAAATTGAAAATAGACGGGGAAAAAAAGAAAAAGGAAAAGAAAAAGAAAAAGAAAGTGCTACGACTATATAGTATTCGATATTTTAATTAAATTTTTTTCTGATCCCAATGGAAACCGCGCCACCTCCTCTTTTTCTTGTCCTCCACGAATTTTACCTTCTTCTTCTTCTTCTTTTTCTCTTTTTACTAACAGTAAAAAATCTTACGTGAAAATTCTGAGAATTCAAGGACACATTTCAGCTTTATTGCGGAATAAACCCAATTGGTACAAAGAATCGTTGGCTGAAAAGCAAGAGTTGGTGCTGTCGAAAGAAAATCAAGAATCGATGTTTGTGTAAATTTTTATGTTAATAAATTTGAAAAAAATCCTTATATTGAGTGGAAGACAAAATATTGTCGTTAAATTCGGGAAATCCAGTTGTTGTTTCATTTTTTTTTTTACCCTTGTTGTTTGGTCTGCTTGTGAACTCGTCTGAAGTAGATCGGGGTAAGCCCGATCAGCTCCGTTCTCCGATTAGATATTATCGAACCGGCCCGATCGTTCGCGCCCCTATTCGGCTCCGTTAATTCTCGCGGGGAGAAGAGAAGGGTAAGGTAGGACTTTGGGGAGAAAAAAGGACAAAAGACTCGGTCAGAGGAAGCTCTTTTGACTGGGCAAATTTGATAAAGAGCCCCACCAAACCATGCAATAAATAAATTCCGACAAAAAAAAAATCAATAAATTAATTACATAAATTAATTATAAATTTCTCAATTGTCAATTGGAGAGAGAAGAAGAAGAAGATGGAGGAGGAAGAAGATTGACTGAACTTGTGTTTGGTAGCTTAATGATATTGGCGGTCTGGTTGGTTCCAATTGGCTTCTTCCCATACAATTCTTTTTTTGTTTAATACAACGTTTGCATCTTGTGCCCCTCTTTGGATCCATCCCCCTCAACTCAATTCTCCCTCTCTCCTTCTTAAAATGAATATATATTCGGGTCTCTAACATAACGCGTATTCGCGTTACCTGCAGATTTCGGATTGCGCGTCCGGCCGAAACTGCCCCATGCTTTCCGCGGCCCGTCGAAGACTGTACAGCAAGCGAGAATACTTAATTGGGCATGTCGGCACGTCACTCGATTTATGTATTGAATAAAATTTTACCATACTCTCTACGCGTACGGTTACTTAAATTTTTTTCCCATTCTTTTTTTTTTTTAATGCGGAGCATATGCTAGGAAGTGTCTCTTTTGATGAGCTGGATTGACCCCCCCCCCCCCCCCATCAGATCTTAGCAACATAGATAGATTAAAGTCAATAAGTGATCTATGAAGAGACAAGTTATGGGTCTCTTTCTCTCTCTTAAAGATAAACTCTGGTGAACAAAACAACAAGGGGGGGTGACAAATCTTAAGCATATTAACCACACCAAAAAAAAAAAAAAAAACCTAAAACATCGGGCGAGTAATTGCTCCACAAATTACACTTATCTTAACTTTCATTTTCGAATCTATAAGCCTAGGTGGCATTTTATTTGCTTAAGTTCTAGAAACATGTGGATTTGGACCGACCAAATGCTTTTATAATCAGCTTAATCGGTTTATAATTTAATCATGCTGATAACTATCAGGTGTTTGCCAAACCGGACCGGGTCCTCCCTCATCATCTCTTTGGTTTCTTAATCACCACTCCTTACTAATTATCAATCCCAATCGAAATAGAGGGTCAGTCATATCTTATCCATTAAACGTTTCATCAAATTAGGTAGCAGACAAATTCAGACTCATAATAAATGCCCAATTTTCCTTTTGTCCCAATCTCCAAAAATATATATATATATATATATATATATATATATATATTTCCCTATTTTTTATTTTTTCGAAAATATATTATTTATTTTGATTTTTTATTTTTGGGGGGGCTGAGCCGCACGCATGCATTGTTTCAAGACGTTTCCCATCTTTGTATGTCCTGCTTCATGCATTTAGGTGCCTACCACATTGAAAGGCCAAGAGACATCTTCTTTCTTATCACCACCAAATTAATCAATCTGTCTTGAAAATAAAGTTATTTCTTTTATTCACACATTTTCCCCCCACCTTTTTTTATTTTTATTTTTCTAATCAATTTAGTTTATTTTGACTAATATTTAAATAAAAAATATTTTTGGATCAAAACGACGTGGTTTTATATTTATCTTTATTGTTTCAGCCACGTCAGTGCCACACAGCAGAGAGAATGTAATAAAAAAAAGTGCGCGTCAGCAATTTTCTTTAGCCGAATCGGACCGAGTTAACAGAAAAATTGAAATGTACAGATTTGACAAATTTTGATATTCGATTGCACTTTTTGAGAATTTTAGTACTTAATTATACTTTGACGATAAATTTTAGGATTATAACGAAATAGGTAGGGCAAAATGATGTAAAATTTAAATAAAAGAGGAAAGGAAAAACAGAGGAAGAGACTGGAAAGAGGGTATGAATAGGATTCAGCCTAGAATTCGATCCCAATCTCATCAAAGAATATATTTAGAGATAGCAAATCATTATCAATCAACCTGTCCTTTTTTGCACAATAAATAAATAAATAAATAAATAAGAGAGAGAATATTATAAAGAATAAAATAATAAAAAAACCGAAAAAAAATTTCAGACGGTGCCAAACAAATGGGTTTAAAAATGAGAACCTCTCTTTTGCTGTCCTTTTCAACTTAGCGTCTTTCACTTTGTGTGAGTTGGACGGTCCTCCATGCTTCCTTGGTTCCCTCCATACAAACCCTAGTTCTTACCCACGAAAAAAAAAAAAAAAAAAAACCTCATTAATTCGAACGTTGTTGCAATAGTTGTTAGGCAAAACCCTAGATTAATTTTTTTCTCTCTCCTTTTTTTTTTTTTCGTACCGGCCGAGTTGTGTATCGGCAGATTCCGCGATCGAATCATCTGTTTAAAAATACTTCAGAATCCTATCTAAATCGAATGGCACGTGAGGATTTACTCCCTCGAAAATCGAGCATAGGGAGCTCGGAAGCAACGGGCTAGGTGAATTTTGATGTTTTTAACATATGCATATCGAACGTATCGCAACAATCCCATCCCCTCACAAAATCATCAATTTGTAGCCCTCCCCCTTTTTTTTTTATTCGCAGCACGCGAAAACTCCATATTTTTTTTTTCTCGAGCGTAGCTCTAACATGGGATTTACAAAAAAAAAAAAAAAATCAATTTCGGAAAACATTTTTGAGGGCGCCCGCCAACGTGAAAATTCGCGAAAAAATAAGAAGGAAAAAAGAAAAAGAGAGAGAGAGTGAGGGGGGGTTGGGGTTGGGGTGCGTGGCCTGCAACCTGCAAAAACGATCTTCAGTCGTGTCATTGGAAGCTCCGATCATCTTACTCCTTCTTCCGATTCTCTTTTTAGCCGTCTCCAACAGGAACAGACTGTACCCTTTTGTCACTGACGCGTGTACTATCTTATTATTATTATTATTATTTTTTTTTTTATTTGTCTTTTTGCCCCCCTCCCCCCCTTATTTATATGCAAATTGAGATTTGATCCCTCCCCTTATTTTTCCATTTGAACAAAAAAAGAGAAAAAAAATAATCGAAAAAAAAAAACCAGAACCAACGCCGTATCGAGTGAAATCTCGAGTACATCAACTAGTTTCTGTTGGGTTGTGGATGCCATTGCCGGTTAAATTTATTATTTTTTTTTGGCGTCATCAGCCGAGTCAATCAATTTGGGCTATTGCTCATGAATTACAAAATTTATTTTTCGAGAAATAAACGAAGCCTTAGCCAGGATGGATTATCATTGAGAATTGGATTGAGGGTGCAAAAATTGATAATTACACATAAAACAAGGGAGGTTAAAAGTAGAAAAAACAAAATCAGAGAGGAAATATAAGTAATAATGATCTGGAATCAACCCCAAAAATCTCTGTAGACGGTTGTAACTTAATAAGAGAACTTGCCTTTCTAGAGGGTAGAGAGATCACAGATGTTAGGCTCATAAGGTGACAGCCCAGCTTAAATCATGTAATTTTTGCTATTTCATTTTTGTGAAACCAAAAAGAAAGAAAGAAAGAAGTAAATAAATTCCTTTTTCCAATATTCAAGTGTTCAATGTGGACTAATCACATTCTTTTTTTCAGGACAATATTGCCCCTGTATAGCAACCCCAGCAACAGATGTGGTGCTGTGATTTGCCAGCCTACTTGGGCCCAGGAAACCCAGAAAGGCCTTCTCAAAAATAAGATTTTGTTTTCACAGAGAAAATTTTCAAACAACAGAGAGTAATAAATAACTCGACCAGAAAACAAGACAGTAATAACTATTTTCCTTCTTGACCAATAAATAAATAAATTTTAGATATTTCCTTTGGAATAAACGGAAAATTAATTATATATTGTGTGTGTGTGTGTAAAACTGTGCAAGACCCCTCTTTTTGGTTTCTCCTTGCCATCTTTCTCTGTTTCTCAAAGATTCCATCTCCATTTCCTCTCTCGGTCCACCACCGTTCTTGTTTCTACACATCCCATCCTCCCTTTTTCTTCTTTTAATACAAAAGACAATATTGTTTTTTCCCCACTCTTCAAATTCTCCCTCGAAGAACCCAATCATGTCATTTTGACGCGCAGAGAGAGAGAGAGAGAGAGAGAAAAAAAGAGAGACAGGCTAAAGAAGTGGGGGCGTTTTGGTTTTTTCTAACCTCGTTTTTCCAGACAAGCCAGAAAAGAAGTGGATGTTCTTCCCATTGAACTGAATTTTAGAGAAGAGACAGAGCAGAAGCTCGAAAAAGAGAGGATTTTGAGAAAAGGGTCGGCTCAATTTTTGCATTTCAGGAGGTGGGGGTGCTGCTGCGCAGGTCCTGGTCGGAATCATCGTAGCATTGACTCCACAATCAAGGAGGTAATCATTTCTAATGATGGAGTTTCACGCCTCTTGTCTTGCTTTTACTCCTTTTTTTTGGGTTCATTCTGTTATCATCTTACCTTCTTTTGCTTCTGAAATCTTGGGAATTTTTTGTGTTTTTGTACCTCACTTTCTGTATGTGCATTTCTGGGCCATGCTTTGATTCATTTTTTTGTTGGAAAGGTGTAATTTTGTTGTTTTGGGTTTGCTGTTCTGTCGACTGGAAGCTGACAGACACGTTTCCACATTGTGGGATGCTTTTGTTTCCCTATTTTTAGATCGTGCTCTGTTAATTTCGTTGTGTCATTGACGGATCTTGGCCAAATTTGGAATACGATCCATGATTTCCTGTCAGAAAATCTGAAAGTCTTTTCGCTAGTTTGTGGGTTTTTCTGGGTCCAATTGTTTTAAAGTATACAGAGCTAATCGTGCAGAGGACAAGAAGAAAAAAATTGTAAATTTCTTGTCTTTCTGTTTTCCATGTGATAATGTATTCTGTTTACAGATCATTTCCTGATCTTGAATTTCTTTTGGGAGGAGCTGCTTTGCTTCTCAGATTCTTGGAATTGATTTGATTCGGAAATATGCCGAGCAGTTAATTGGATATATTTTGTGCTCGTGTAATTCCTGCTTGATTTCAGCAAGCCTCAAAGGAACCTTTATCTCGTAGTCCACCTTCTCTGTCGAATATCAGTAGAAATATATTTTATGTGTTTATTCAAGCTGCAGTTCAATATAGCTGGACGTATTCTTACATCTCCTACCTTTCTTGTATGGTTCGTGTTTTTCAGAACATTCTACAGCACCACAATAGTTTTCGGTCTGTCCTTACTTTAAGCTGAGGTTTAGCTACATCATGAGTGGGATGGATGATAATGTTGCTGTGATTGGCGATTGGGTGCCTCCAAGTCCGAGCCCAAGAACCTTTTTCACTGCATTGCTTGGTGATGACATTGGTTTGAGGTCAGGACTGGAAGCTCCTGGAAACAATAAGACAGGGGGGTTTTTTCTAGGATCTCAAGAGAGGATGATGACGGGGAACTTTGAAAACAAGGACACAAAACGAGTTGGTCCTAGTGGTGGTGACTATTCCAGTGAATCCGGTTCGGCTATCGAGCCGAAAGGGTATTCGCGTGGATGTCTTGTGGAAAGGTTGGCGGCCCGAGCTGGGTTTAACGCCCCAAGATTAAATACAGAGGGAATTAGGTCTTCTGATCTTTCGTCGAATCCTGATGTTAGGTCTCCTTATTTGACGATCCCTCCTGGTCTAAGTCCTACAACACTTCTTGACTCCCCAGTTTTCCTCTCGAATTCACTGGTAAGCTTGAGGTTGACGATTATGTCGTTGTTGGGCTGGCCTTTTAAGGTTCGGATTGGATGTTGCGTGTTTATATGAACTTATGGATTACGTGATAAAGGAGATTGGTGAAATTATATATTCTGTGGGTGGTTCTAAAGTACTGTGAAGTTGTTGATGTGCTTGTAAGTTGTAATGTCTTCACTTATGTGAAAATTGGTTTCTCGAGCTTGAGACATTGCCTTCTGTCTTTGGCAGGCTCAGCCCTCTCCAACCACAGGAAAGTTCCCTTTCTTTCCTAACAATAATAGCAAGAGCTCCGGGTTGATATTAGATGCAGACACAAGTAGAGATAACCCATTCGAGGACAACAGTTCTTCGTCATTTGCTTTCAAGCCTCTTGGTGAATCGAGTTCCTCCTTTTTTGGTGCTGGGAGCCAAGTAATTGTCTTCTTTCTTAGATACTGGAAATATATGTTTTTCAAGTAATATGTCTCAGGCTAATTACACGATGTGTGAATTTCTAAGCTTAGTTTCTTGATCTTTTGAAAGATGGGCAAGAATTTAGACACTGTTATTTCTTTTAATTAGTCTATGTCTTGTACAATCAACATGCAGATGAATCAAGCCACATTTCCTCAGCAGTCTTTCCCTAGAATCGAGGTTTCAGTTCAGTCAGAAAATTCTGTCCAATCTCGTAATGTGGAACCAACCAAATTGCAATCCCAGAGTAGAAGCGGATTCCAATTTCAGGGAGACTTTTCCAGGTCATCAACAGAAAAAGTTGCTGGTCATGATGGGGTGCCATCTGATCAAAGGAACTTTGGTACTGTCAGTGGTGACCCTGAGCATTCTCCACCGCTGGACGAGCAACAAGATGATGAGGCAGACCAAAGAGTCAGCGGAGATTCCTTTGTAGGTGTTAATGGTGGCAGCCCTTCCGAAGATGGATATAACTGGAGAAAATACGGACAGAAACAAGTCAAAGGAAGCGAGTATCCAAGAAGTTATTACAAGTGCACTCATCCCAGCTGTCAAGTTAAAAAGAAGGTGGAACGATCTCACGAGGGCCATATTACGGAAATAATCTACAAGGGGGCCCACAATCACCCGAAACCTCCACCTAATCGCCGATCTGTCATTGGGGGAGCCAATTCCCTTGGTGACATGCAGTTGGACGTTCCAGAACAGATGGGCTCGCAGAATGCTACTGACACCGATCCAGCTTGGGCTAATATGCAGAAAACTGTTGGTACGGGAGGTCCTGAGTGGAGGCAGGATAACCTCGAGGTGGCATCATCACCATCTGATGGCCCTGAATTTAGCAATGCTCCGACCTCTTTACAGGCACATAATGGTGGTAATCAATTGGAATCGGGGGATCAGGTGGATGTGTCCTCTACTTTTTCAAATGATGAATGTGATGATGAGCAGCAGACTCACGGCAGCGTATCTTTGGCTTATGATGGAGAAGAAGATGAATCCGATTCAAAGAGAAGGTATTAATGCCTCCCTGTTCTCTGCACATGTCTTTTGGTCCTTTTTTTTCCTTTCATTTAACATTAGAGAGTCCGAGCATCTCTTCATCCTGTGGTTCTTCAGGAAAATTGAAGCTTATGCAACTGATATGAGTGGGGCTTCAAGAGCCATTCGTGAGCCTAGAGTTGTGGTCCAGACGACCAGTGAGGTAGATATTCTCGATGACGGTTATCGCTGGCGCAAGTATGGGCAGAAAGTTGTGAAGGGAAACCCGAATCCAAGGTCACTTGCATTTACATCCCCCATTTGAAATTGAAAGTTTCTTGTTGTAGATTGCAATAACATCCAAAGCGAAGTGGGAAAAGTTGTCCCTCTAACCAAGGGAGCACCTAGTAAATGACCATATATCGTGAGATTTATTTCTATTTTTTTCGAAAGCTCACATTGCAAAACTTGAAACTGAAGACCTTTGGTTTTGGTGCAGGAGTTACTACAAGTGCACTAGTGCCGGCTGCACGGTTAGGAAGCATGTAGAGAGGGCGTCGCATGACCTCAAGTCGGTAATTACTACGTACGAAGGGAAGCATAACCATGATGTTCCTGCTGCTCGGAATAGCAGCCATGTCAACTCTGGCGCATCTAGCGCCATACCGACCCAGTCCGCCACATCTGCAGTTCAGACTCAAGTCCATAGGCCCGAGCCTTCGCAAGTCCATAACATGATGGGGAGGTACGAAGGGCCCGGGTCGTTGGGTTCATTTAGCCTACCTGGAAGGCAGCAACTAGGCCCGGCTCCCGCATTTTCCTTTGCAATGAATCCACCCAGACTGGCAAATCTTGCGATGGCTGGGTTGGGTCCCAGCCAGGGAAATCTTCCAGTCTTGCCTGTTCATCCATTTCTGGCTCAGCAGCGCCCAGCACTTGAAATGGGATTCATGTTGCCGAAAGGAGAACCGAAGGCCGAGCCAATATCCGAGCCTGGTCCGAATCTGTCTAACAGCTCGGTTTATCAGCATATTATGAGTAGACTGCCGCTTGGACCTCAGATGTAAATTTCACCCTTTTCTTCTTGTTTTGCTGCTTAAAGAGAAGTAACATCACCTCATAACATATAGCTTTCCGATAGCGATACATATTCCTGTTCTTTTTTTTTTTTTTTTTTTTAAAATTAAGTTCTGAGAATTGTTGACATTCCTTCCTGGTTTTGACAATATAGTCTGCATTTCCTCGTTCAATGATGCGCGCAGCTCAAATTCATGTAACATAGTACTTGCTAAATTTGAAGCATCCTGTCTCAGAGATTGTTACCAAAACCATGCTGAGTTAATGTATCCAAGTTCATCAAAAACTTTGTAGGAGAAAGAAAAGAACATTGAGCTGCGTCTGGGATGCAAAATGTAGGCGCGATGTGCGCGCATATCTTGTAATGTCTTCGGTTACATTGCTGTAATTGGACAGATGTTTGCCATGTTCATTTGTCTCAACAAATGTTAACGAGGCAAAATAAGTCATCCAGCACTTCACTCGGCTTCAATTGATTCACTGTAGAATATCAGGTTTGAGAGCGAAATGACACCTTTTGTAGGACGCAGGAAATTTAATTTTCCTACACTATTGGATACATATCTATATCTTGCGACTAATTCTATAATCGATCCACCACATTTGTCATCCATGAAGGAATGAGCTGTATGTAAAACCGACGAAAAAAAAATTACATGATAAATTCTGGTTAAAATTACAAAGATGCATCTTTTGTCGGCTATATGAATCAAAGAATCATCGGGAACCAGAAAGCCCCTGCCGATGAGGTTCTATCGTCAACCGACTCTGCTGACCGGATCACAGTCTGGACAAGGCAAACTTTCAGCACACACTAAAAATTGCTGGCAGTTTGGCCGCAGAGGGAAAAGGTTCTTCAGATGAGTCCCCTCCTTAATGGGAGTTTGAGATCGAGTCTTCAAGATTGCCTTCTTTTCTGCGTTGGTTTACATCTTTTCGGTGCTTTATTTCATCTCTGCATTAGCATGGGAATGTCAGCCTTGATGTTATGAAGCAAAAGTCAGACGCAAAAATCTTTCCATTACATGGAAATCACCGTCCACATTAAGATGCAGACGACTCATGATAAGTTCACGAAGAAATTACTGTTGACAGGCCAGGATTTCAACTACTTTCTTTTTTCTTTCATTCTTGTTAGGAGCACATCAGTAATTATGAATAGAATGAAGGCTCCTAAGAGATTAGTAACAGTTCGAAGAAAGGTCACAGACATGCCAGGTTCCCAGTGATCACTTTATTCACACACCGTGACAGTCTCAATAGCAAATAAACCAACATTGTTAAGCGCAGTAGTGTGAACCATCTGCCAAGATACAACCAATCATTTCACCAGTACCTCCTAACTTAAGAAATCTGCAGCATACAATTCATTCAGACGTGATGTGGTCTTAAGATACGCTAACGAAACTTGTAGGATTTTTGCAATTGCATTAAAGCTACCCTTATACTTTTATAGCAGCCATCCTTTTCAACAGATCTATGTTTCAGGAGCCTAGCAATTAAGAAAACATCCCATGGAATGAGAATACCTTGTTAGTACTTACTTAAACAATCTACAGAAGACAATTTCCAATATTAAAGTTGCGAAAATGGAAAACACCTGAGAATGGACTGTATTGAATCATAGTGAAGGATAGCGACAATCCTTCTCTTTCGTCCTTTTGGCAGTTCTCCACCACGCTTTACCACAGGCAATTGCTTGATCCCCTTGGCCTCCATCAACTCTTTTGCCGTTTCTAAATTCGTGTCTGGGTAGCAGGTTAGAAGTCCACGCTCTTGGCCACGATAAGTTATCTTCCTTGTACATATGGAAGAAACGAGAGAAGCATTTGCCTGTAAAAGTTACAATTCCAATAATCAGACAAGGGATTTAATTACGGACCCTTGGCGGACAGCCCAAAGGTCTTTGGGTTTGTGGGTTTAGGAAGCGGACAGCCCAAAGGTCTTTGGGTTTGTGGGTTTCGGAAGTCCAGGCTTCAATCGGCCAAAGAAAAAAGGAATTACAGTGCAGAGATTATCTCATCAACAACTACAGAATGACCATGACATTTGAGAGGAATAATAAATATACAATAAGAAAGGGAAGCATTATGTAACCACATACATCCTCTAATGCAGCATCACCGGTCAAAGCATCAGTAGGCGTTTTGGATAAATGACGTTTGATGTCGCCATATGTTAATATCCCTTCAAGCAGATTTTCCTTGTCAACCACAATCACACAATTTTGCTTGCTATCAAGCATGCATTTACTGGCATCCTTCAAGGTTGTTGCAGGAGAAACCTTCGCATACTTCTTTGACATTGCCTGAGATACCTGAAGTGCAACATAGAAAGCCAAATAATAAATATTAGGATAGACGTAGCAGGTCAGAAAAATAATCGAAGAGAATATTCGAACTTCAATTAGTAACAATAACCATCAAGTAACCTTCAGATCAGCCAAAAGAGTATCTTCGTTATCCACTTCACATTGAGCATCAATGGAAGGGAGTTCAAGACCATGCCCCTCGGTATGCCTCCTCTCAGCATCGCTTTTGTCTTCAGCATGTGAAAGATAAGAATAGCCTCTTCGTGGAGTTCGTGCATCAGATGGCTCAGTCTCCTTGGCTTGGTTTGTCACGGAGGGCACCCATATTGCTAATCCAACAGCTCCCTAAAATTGTTAGATACAACATCAATAACCAGACTTAAGTAAAGTTGGATTTCATTATGAATCACAAATTGCCATGAAACCGACTGGGCTTAATGCTGCGCAATATGAAGCAGTAACAAGTGCGACAAACATACCAAGGTCGTACCATGGTGAACAGTAAACTTGCAATCGAAGCCAATAAAGATGTACAACAAAAGATGTTAATGCCAGAGTAACTGACAGGCCACTGTTTCAGCCATATTACGTCTGGACAGTGTGATGACTAGCAGGAAAAGGTTAGAGCCATTTGCATTTTACATCAAGATAAGGTCAACAGCTAGTACCCCTAGAAAAGATGGTTCAATCAGGGAAAGTCATTCTCAGATTCCACAAGGGATACGGGGGAAAACAAAACAGCCATTTAATCTGAAGGATAGGCATGGCATTGGAGGAGCTCTCAAGAGTATGATGGCCTGATGGTACGGACCTTGTTTACCTTTATAATCTGTCAAAAATGGAGGGTATTGGTTCTGGGGGAAATGTATTTTGTTAGGAGGGAAAACTATCAGTTTTCTAACATAGAATCCTCCTCCACAAGGAAGTATCTTTACACTGACATACCCGAAAAGGTAGCATATATGCACGATTTAGCAACATCAGCAAGGAAAAACCTGTTGCTACCTGTCCTGAAAACAAAATTGTGTAATGCAACAAGCAAACAATTGGACAATGTTCCTCTGCAATATGGTACAAATGATGGATCTAGCAGCAGACCACCCCCCATGAATGCACAATATTAGAAAAACGAATTACCATGAGTGGAAGCAGTATCCTGTAATCTTTTGTCAGCTCGAACAAAAGTAAAACTGACGTCAATGGCACTGAACACACAGAAGCTAGAGTAGCAGCCATGCCAACCTGCAGCAATATTTTGAAGCTTTGAGAACCAACTTTGACTAGAGAATAGAATCATAAGACCTCTCAAACCTCAGGGCAGGGGTTTGAATTTTTTTTTCGTGTACATATATAGACATGCACACACACATACCAGTGCGGCAAGAAAACATACCAGTGCATATGCCTGTGGCTGGGCAACAGCAGCATTGCCTGGAATGGCGGAGTTGACAATTTCAGCAGCTGAGCCCCCAAATACGGCACCAACAGCAGCACCAATCATCAAACTTGGTGCATACAGGCCGCCTACCAGACCAGAACCCTTGCATAATGCTGTAGCCGTAACTTTGGCTGCTACTAGTTGTGTCAGCAGCCAAATTCCAGGTGCAGATGCACTTTTCCCAGTATGTAAAATTTCTTCCACATTTGTAAAACCCCAGTAAAGAATTCCAGGATATTTGAGAGCTATGATGCCAGCTCCTAGACCGCCCAAAGCAGGACAAACAACAGTAGGAAGGCCAAATTTTTCCCTTATAAACTCGAATGATTTGGCAAACCAACTAACCAAGCGGGTGAAGGCAACACTTACTACACCACATAGCATTCCCAGTATCAAGTACAGAGGGAGCTCTGCAATATATCATTTGAAAAGGGGCATCAAGGATTCGTAAATCAGCGGAAAATTTGGTGGTTCATTACATGTATTATTGCCCGATGGCCCCGATATGTATCACTACTCTTTACACAGAGACAGACAATCAAATTATCAGCATGCAAATGATAACCATGTGACTATTATTACAAATGCAAGTGTTAACAAAAGCTGGAGATCATTCAGTGTCTACCGAGGAATCCAGGGATAAAGAATTTCCAGTCAATAATTTGCAAGAAACTGATGCACTGCCAGACATTACTTTGTTTTAAATTGACTATGTTAATGTGACATCCAGTGCATGCAAAACCATTGGCGGTGGACTGGATATCTGAGAAATAACTTTGACCGGAACTATCCAAGGAGCAGTAGGTAGTATTGGCAATAACATACTCATGCGCAACCAACCAAAGGTCAAGAAGCAAATCCCTTGAAAGCAAGGAAAAGAGATTGCAAGGACTATATTTTTCTGAATAAATTTGACTTAAAGGTACGAGCTCTATTTGTCAAGCCCACTGCCAATCAGCTAAAATATTGTTCCTTATGCCTTTATTTTGACAAAATATGCAAACATGAAGTGCAAATTAACCCCATCCAATCCACCGGCCAAAGAACCAAAATAAAGCAACTTCAAAAACTGAGATAGTGTCCCCTTCTGCAAGTGCGAAAGCAGAGGGCATGCTCGAAGGAGAAGAGTATTCCAAGACTAAAGATCACATCATGCATAATTCATAAACAAGTCTTCAGGCCTTCAGCTCAGAAGGTAAACAATTAAGAGGAGTCTCCTGACCAAGCACAAGGACTTTTCACATCATAAACTGCAAACCTAACAAGAAGTTAAGTTCATCAGATCTGCTGATGATGGCAGAAGAACGAAGGACAAATCACCTGCAGCAGATTTCAGATCATATGCTGGCACGGTAAAAGCTGATTCTGTCCCAAGTAAAACATTTGATACAGTAGAGGAGATAACTGAAGCCAATATTATCATTGCTGTTGTAAAGGGAGGAGAGTTTTCTGCACGAAGAGGCCTTAAAACAGTTTCAATTGCAAAGAAAGATCCAGCAAGTGGAGCATTAAAACCTGCAAAAAGACCACGAATAATTAACTAAATATAACACAAATTTTCAGAGCAAAAATCCATGAAATGTATCGCCCGATCACTTGCATGGATGGAATTCAAAGGGTAAAAACGGGAACAGGTTCTCACTTTTCTAAACACAAGTTGGTCTAACAGGATGATGTTGCACAAATTTGTCATGAATGAACAATAATGCAAGGTAGAGAAATGCATTTCGCGAAAAAATCTAGATGATAAATCACTGCAGGGAGCATGTGACTGTATAGATTTGCAATTATAGTCAGTGACCTGCATACCTCCCTAAAAGCTAAAAGAAAATATCCATATCAATCCTGAGCTTTCCCATGAAAAAGATTCAACATATCAGCATTAACTCCACTGCCCGATTCCCAGCTCAAACAGAAAGACCAAGGCATATGACCACCGCCTGATCTAATCGAATGTTCTTTCAATAAGTAATTCATCTAATGCCATTCACATTCGCTCACTGCTACCTGAGAGAATATGGCAATAAAAAAACCGACTTCATCTAAATAGAACATTACTCCTACACCCAAAGAACTAAATCGTATAATTTCTGCCAACATAAATACCATAAATGCTTTTATTTTATGTATCTTTGGGGGTTCATCGACCGCCGACCCCAACTAGTTTGGGATAAAGGTGTTGTTGATGTTGATGTTGATAAATACCATAAATCTCTATCTTCTGTTCGTGAGAAATTATTGCATGGCATCCATTCAAAGATTTCTAGGAAAATTATATGCCTCCATAGCCAAATTCCAAAAATGCAAAAATCATAGTTCAGCTTCCTAAGTGAAGAATCAAACAGTACAAATTTTTCCATCTGAATAGATGTTTTCATACAGCTATCAAAATAGCGGGTAATCAGACTCAGAGAAGCTATGACCAGCTAAAATAATGCAGTGAGTCACGTAAAATGTGCCAATTTGGGTTTTCAAAAGCCTTCACTATCAAATAGTGGGTAATCAGATCAAGAGAAGCTATGACCAGCTAAAATAGTGTAGCGAGTCATGTAGAACATGTCCAATTTGGGTTTTCAAAAGCCTTCAGTACCTGAAGAAATTCCAGCTGCTGCACCAGCTGCAAGAAGCGCTATCTTCCTTTCTCTGTTATTTTCCATCATTATTGAGAATCCATGTGCACATGACTTTCCAATATCTACACTAGGGCCTTCAGGACCCAAAGAACAGCCAGTACCCAAAGTCACGGCAGCCTGGATGGCTTTTACAGACGGAAAAACTCCAGCAAGCAAATCAAAACCCTGCCTTTGAGAAGACATGGACTGCTTTATTTGATCCAATATTTCAAGCAAACCATGCATCATCCCAACAATAACTCCGCCTGTCACGGGAATTAGAAGAATGCGATGCCAAGTATCAGCTAATCTCTGTAAACGAAGCCAAGCAGCACCCTCGTTTGGGGTACCAGCCCATGCCCATTCATGTATTAGATGCACCTGCATATGCACTCTGATGTCAAATCTCAAGACACGAAATTAAAGTAAAATGTGTCATCAGAAACATATAATGAAAATAACAGGAGAGACAATTCCACAAATGACATGGAACCCGAGAGAACATTTCTCAAGTGGCAAATAAAAAGTCCAACAGCACCCAACGAGACTACACATCTTCTTCACCACAAGCACGTACATGGCATTTGTTCACTAAGAGAGTCAAGTAAAATGCACGAAAATGGGAAATATAACCTAAATCTGCAACTGCTTAGAAGCAATGACAACTGGCTTAGTAAGATGCTTCTATCAGACATATAGCACAGAAAAGAGACTGATTTCCATAAGCATGAACTGAAGCCCTTGATTAGCAAAGAGCTCGTCCTAACCAATCAACAGAAAGTAAGCTATGTCTCACTAACAACTATTCCAACCACTGAACTGTACAAGAGCATGGAGCTGATTGCAAGGTGGCCAGCCCTCATATTTTCCTGGCCACACACCAGCTCCAATCTAACCCAAACTGATAGATAAACTTCAGATCCAAATCTTGTTTGATGATAACTACCTAGCAGATCTCTTTCACTCAAAAGAGTTCGATTATGCTGTGCCTTACCACATAGGACGATTGTAGGTCAAGTATCCAAGAGGGATTAACTGACCCAATGCCTAATGAATGAGCTTTCACTGAACTTAACAGACAAATCAGTAAAGTCTCACCAGGTATCGTCTGTTCTCTATTCTCTAAGTGAAAGTTTTTTGTGGAAGGCAAGATTGATGGGTACCTTTTTGCTTGCTTCAAGTACCGCAGCTTGGTAATCAAAAGACATTCAATAATTGACATTTTTCTTTAGGGAAGATTCAGCCATTTTGTTAAGCATATCATTCACATTCCATCATGGGCTATCTTTCCGCCATTTTGTTAAGCATATGACTCAGATTCCATCATGGCCTTCTCTCCTTATATATGACAGAGAGTAAAACAGTCCTGTGGCTGCAACTCTTACTTAAGCATTAACCATAACCTTTGGCAAAATCCCGTGAGGACAGAGGTCCAAGGGTGAATAATGATAAACAGAACATCATGCGTTCTATTTGTATCTATGAGTCACAGAGCGACCAAAAAATGGCACGCACGCTTTGTTGTTCCAATGAAAATCCCCCCAATATGAAAAAACTCCACGCATTCCAAGTAAAATACTCCTATTTTGTCCTACTCGTCTTCATAATCTAAACCAAAACCGAGAATGGCTCAGAGCGTGTTGATACAATCAAACAGAGCAACCGACTATATTGTAGCTGCTAATGAATAAACACGCACAAAACAGAACCATATCGATCCAAAGTTTAATCTAGAAAGGGGAAAAGGAATCCAGCTCACCCCGTTGTTAAAGGCAGCAACGAAGAGACCCGTTGCAAGGCCGAGAAGGCAACCGATTAGTAGCAACGCCCACTCGGGCGGTGCGCTATCGCCCAAAACATCACCGTCCAAGTCGAAATGATGATCCTCGTCCCTCGCCGAGGCATGCTCTCTCTCCCTATCTCGCTCTCTGTCCCTGTCCCTGTCCCTGTCGAGCCGCTTGAAGCTATGGCGGCGACTCGAGAACCCGCGATCCAGATGCTTGAGCAGATCTCTGAAGCCTCCCCTCCCGCTGCCAGTCCCCCCGCCGCCCTGAGCCTCCAAATCCCGTTCCTCCTCCTCCCCGCCGTCGTTCCCGGATGCCCTGAGCAGGTGGCCCTGGTCGCTGTACTCCGCCCCGGACATCGCCCCGCCCGTTGCACGGAGGCGCGCAAACACGGGCGCACTCTCTCCGCAACCTCAAAGTGGATTCAGCGAGCGCATCGTGGATCAGCAGCAGCGATCGCCGATGAAGGAGGAGAGAAGCCGCGAGGTGGTTTCCGCCGCCGCGAGGTGGTTTCTTCTCAGTCGGAAGATTCGTCCGTTCGTTCGTCCTCTCGCGCTGAAGGTGAGGAGTGCAACGGGATCGGTTCTGGTTCGTCTTCTCGGTGAATCGCGCGACCAAACTCAACGTCCATCCGACAGTTGTTTTCCCTTTTTCATTTTATTTCTTTTTTGCGCGACGGGTTAAAGAAAGGAGGAGAGAATCTCTGATTTGCCTGGATTTGATGGTTAGAAGCGATACGACGCCGTATTTCCCGTTGTTGGAATCTCACTAAGTGGACCATTATTTTAGTGATTTCTTTTCCTGCCAAGAGTATAATGTAAATATCGAGGCCTGCGCCACACCCATGTTTGATGTCAACACTTAGTTCGGCTTTGAAAATGAGTTTTTAAAAATGGGATAATACCACAATTACAATAATTTTACCTCAAATTATTTTTTTATTATGAAAAATCTCAAACTGGTACATTCGTGATAAATTTACCCCAAACTGGTATATCTGTGACAAATTTACCCATCGTTAGTTTTCGTTAAATTTTACCGCAAAATTGCTAAGTTAGATGACACGTGACAATTTTCGAGTATACACGTTACACTATGTTTGTTATAGGTGTATCAATTTGTAATTTTTTGTGGTGTTAACTCAATTTAATGGAAACTAACAAATGGTAAATTTATCATATGTGCACAAGTTTGGAATTTTTTATGGTAAAAAATTTAGTTCGGGGGTAAATTTGTCACAGTTGTACCAATTTAGGGTTTTTGGTGGTAAAAAAAAATAGTCTGGGGTAAATTTATCACAAGTGTACCAGTTTGAAATTTTTGATGGTCAAAAAAATAATTTGGGGTAAATTTGTCACATGTATACCAATTTAGGGTTTTTAGCGGTATTAACCCTTTAAAAAATTGTAAATATCTTTAGCATAAAGAGTTTTAGGAAAATGTAAATGGCGATCGATAAAACATGCTTTGAAAACTTTGATTTGGCACCGACGGCCTTAGCCTAGGTTTTTTTTTTTTAAAGGCCTTAGCCTAGGGTTTGATTTTTCTTTTGTATTATATTTTAATAAAAAAAAATAATGTAACAAGAAAGATGAGGGGTAAAATCGAAATTTGAAAAAAAAAGGATAGTTTTGGAAGAAAAAAATCTTAGTCCAGCATTTGGCCGAATGCTGAAAGCTCAATACTAGTCCCTATCAATATTGAGCTTTCAGCTTTCTCAAGGCCATTTCAATCCCAAAAACCACTTTCATCCCAAAACACATTGGTTGCGTTTGATTGTTCGGATTTCTAGTCAAGATAAGACTAGATAAGATATGATAAATTCAAGGATTTTGTCATATGATATCTACTATTTAGTGAACTACAGAATTAAAGTTGGATAGATAAAGGCAAAGCCCAGCTGAGATCAACTCTGTTTTGCTGAAACATTAGGATGCTTTAGAAATTATTCAATGATGAGTTATGATGAATGGGTTATCATTGAGCAGAGATTTGTGCCATTTGAATTCAGGCACAACATCGATGAAGTAACCCCGTAGAATCGAGGGTCTTCATTTGGAGTTAAATCCTTTGAGAATAATCCGCTGGCCTTGCTCATTATTTTGTCGAGTGAGTAAATAAGTGTTGAACATTCTAATTATTCGACATGTTTTCGCTAGTTGAAGATGCACTAGGTCGTCAAAGAGAGTCCTTTCAAATGTCAAGACCCCTTTTGAAAGTCGATGACAATCTTGAGTTTTTCATAACATGTCAAGACCCCTTTTGAACATTGAAAATGTTCAAACGGTTAAAGAACGAGGGAAGTGATCATACATAACACCAAACAATCGATTAAAGGACAAGGTCGTGGAAATACCCGGTTTTGTGACTAGAGACCTCATCATGGTGTCTCTGAAGAAGCGGCCACAGTCGACAGTCGCTACACCGGAGAGGCGGCTTCTTGCTAGAGAGGCAGCTTGGCACAGCGGAGAGGCGAACCAATGCGGAGGAGATGAGGTGGTTGTAGGAAAAACTCGATTCTTCTCGTGTCTGCTCTATTGAGAAATCATATCCTGACCTATCCCACCCCCTCCCCTTAGATTTTTCATCATAGCTATATCTCCCTATATCCACCTTTTATCATATCTCAGATAGCTGTCAAACATAAGATATGATAAAATATATCTTATCATGGCTTATATCCTGAAGACCATATGTAGCTCTTGTGAATGGTTGTCAAATGCTTCACATTTTTCTTAAGGGATTTTGGGAAAGCTGAACCAAACGCACTCTAAAAAAATAGTTTTTGAGAAAATAATTGAGTTTATAAAATTGGTTAAATGTTTTCGAGAGCGAGTAATGATCAATTGTAATTTTCTATGCAATTTGTTGTGAGGGTAATGACAAAATATAAAAATAAAAGCGAGCCGAATTGAGATTTTTGGTTTAGGTAATATAGAAGACACTTAATTTTATGAAAAGGCTTGTAGGAATGCTTTAAGTATCAAATGATAGTTTCTCTTATTGAGAAAAACTCTATTGTGATTAGGGTGTGCAACCGGATCGAGTTTACCCAAAAATCGAATCACCCGAAAAACAAGTCTAGGAACTGATTCCTGTTCAAGCCGATTTGGGAATATGTTTTTATTTTTGAGAACCGGTTGAAAATGGTCCGGTTCTCGATTTCAAGCGAAGACCCACCTGAGAACTAGACCGATTAGGACTTGATTTTTAGCTATTGTTAAAAAAAAAAAACTAATCTCACTCACCTCATTTCCTCTATTTTCAGTGGATTGAAATTTCTATTGCTCATATTAAATATTGTAACTTATGGTGAATAATTAGTTTTATTATTCATCTTTTACATTGAATCATTTCGTTGCCACTCTTATTATTTTGTTAAAAAAATGAAATTGGAAAAAAGGAATAAATTTGGTTAGACATTGGAATCGGATCGAAAAACATGATAGGTTCCAAAATATGTTTCTGGACAAATGGGGTAGGTTCCAAAAACTAAAAATCGGTTATAATAAGATGGTTTCAGGTTCTAGGTTTGAAATCTACCCAGCGGATATGCTCACCCCTAATTGTGACTTGGTTTTCAATTTGTACATTACCCTTTTAAGGATTTACTCATGCAAAATTGGTTTACATGTGTTGAAATAAATAATCGATGGCAATAGTACTTTCTAAAGGGTAACAAAAAAATTTCAAACTGGTACACATGTGACAATTTACCCCAAACTATTTTTTTTGCCATAAAAAATTTCAAACTGGTACATTTATGATAAATTTATGATAAATTATTATTTTTACCACTAAAAATCCTAAATTGATATAATTGTGATAAATTTACACCAAATTAATTTTTTTACAACAATTTTTTTTTTAAATTTGTACACATGAGACAAATTTATCATTTATTAGCTTTCGTTAAATTGAGTTAATACCACGAAAAATTCCACATTGAGGCACTTAGAACAAACAAAGGGTATCGTGTATACCCGACAATTGCCACGAGTCATCCAACTCAGTAATTTGACAGTAAAATTTAATAAAAATTAACGAAGGATAAATTTGTCACAGATGTACTAGAATTGGGTAAAATTGCCATAAGAGGGGCTAATTCCATAAAAAAAAAACCACCAACTTTAGGTTTAATGACTATTCTAGGCCGAACTTTTTTTGTCTCTTAAAAAAACACCAACATGTCAAATGACGATTCTGGCCCAAATTTTTTTTTCATCCCATGAAAAAGCACAACTTTAACTCAAGTCCTAACCCTACCCATTTTACGAAGCAGATGAGAAACTTCATATTTCCGTGCCAAGAAAATGATGAATAGTATCTTAAATCCACGTCAAACAAGCCACATGGATTTATTGATGACGTGAAATTGCCTTGCTAAATAATTAATGGTTCCAAATTAAGAGAAGGGATTTGGGACTCAAGTTAAAGTTTGTGCTTTTTCATGGGATAAAAAAATTCGGGCCATTGTTATTGGACCTAAAGTTGGTGCTTTTTTATGAAATAAAAAAAAAGTTTGGGCCAGAATTGTCATTGGAGCTAAAGTTTGTGCTTTTTTAGTGAATTAGACTGCCATAGGAGTACCAATTTGAGATTTTTTGTGATAAAAAAAATTTGAAGTAAATTTATCACGGATATGCTAGTTTGGATTTTTTGGTGGTATTAACACATTTCTAAATTAAGTTTTCTTGTACGAGGGTTGAAAAGAAGTTTGTGTGAAGAAATTCAACAAAAACAAAACAAAACAAAAGAACAAAAAAGAAAAATCTAGAAGCTAGCTATTTTGGGTACACTTGGTAACATTATTATTTCTCGATTTTTCTATTTTTTTGTTCTCCGAAACAAAATAAGAATAGAAATCTATTTGTCTACGTCAATTAGTTTTTCTATTTCTCGAAATAGATCAGTAGCCAAGGAATAAATTTAGTACGAAAACAATAATTAAAAAATATATATATATATTTTTTTGTTTCTGAGAACAAAAGGAGAAACAATGTCATTTAGAAAAACAAGCTCAGCGTAACCCGACCCAGACATGATACCTAACCCGAATATTCCTAAGTCGGGTCGGGCCCAGTTTTGGGTCTCTCTCTTTTCTATTTTGTTTTGCATATGACCATTTATACTTTTGGCTTTCTTAGTATACTTGTTATCACAATAATGTCAAGATAAAATCAAAATAATTGATTTTATTAATTTCTATGTGAAGATTTTTCTTTAAGCGCCTTCATCTTCATGTACATTTCACAGAAGGCGCACAGAAAAATTCGTACGCGATGAAAGAATTGATAGCAACAAAAGAACTTTAAATTCGTATTCGAATGCTTTATATCTACATATATGAATTATGTTAACACTAAGAGTTATATTAAATCCTTTTTTTTTGTTTAAATTCGTATTCGAATGCTTTATATATTATCAATTTTTTGATTGGGTCTTTAAATATTTTGTTTTGATTAGTTATAATTTTTTTTTAAGATTCTTGAGAATGCAAGTAACAACAAAAAACAAAAACCCGACCCGAACCGTCAAATTTCCCGAAATCTCATTTACTCAAAACCTGGCCTGACCTGACTTGAATAAAAAATTTTGGGTAGGGCCGGCTAGGATATTTTTGACACCCCTAAAGTCATCTTAGAATATCTTGATCAGTTAAGTCCTTACAAAAGTATTCTATCCAAATATGAATTATTAAGTCTTCACTGACATGTAAATAAATAAATGAAAAAAAAATTGGGAATATAAATTTTTAGGATCGTACGAAACACATTTCTATTCTTTTTCTATCCCGGGAATGGAAATCTTGTACGATTATCAAATACATTCTTTTGCTCAGAAACTCGTCTAGGAATAAAAATAGAAAAAAACTATTTTTTTAATAGAAATTGCTCCCGGAAACATAAATATTACCAAACACACCATTATCTTTGGTAGACTCACATCAATAACCGTGGACACAATATAAGAAATTAAGTGTTTGATAATAAAGGCCTCTCTAGCATAAGCATATCCTTCATTGTATTCGGTTATTTACGACTAGAAAAGCGAAATCGAAATAGTCTATTGATTGGACACCTACGACGCCTTATCCGCCTCATACCCAGATGTCGTCGATGTCACCTTCGATTGAACTCCCTTAAGCTTTTTAATTACGCGTTCAGATAACTACGTTTATTGTTAGGATTAGATGCACAGTCACAAAGAAATAAAGAGAAAAGATGAAAAAGATAAAATTGAGACACAAAGGTCTAGTTCACCCTCAAATTAGGAATACATCGGGCAGATAACCATTGGAATTAGCACATCTCGACTCTCTGTTACAACTCTTGATTACAAAAGAAAGATATTGTATAACGGTAGCTATTCATGAGCCCAAACCCAAACTACAACTAAAATACGAGTTTAAACTATAAAATATTTGCCTCGTATTTTCTTATCGATCGAAAGTATGAACCACATCCCCATATTTATATATTATAACTGTTAAATATGTCTTGAATTTATGCACTCGGTCTGGTTCATCACCCAGCCCGACATATTTTTTGTGCGGCCCAAAAATGGAGAAAAAATTGAGATTTGGTTCCTGGCGCGGAGAGTTGGGCCGATAGGCCCAACTCGGAGCAAGCGAACAAATCTCTATAGGGGTGCGAACAGATCTCTATGGGAGTTCGGAGGCAATGCTCCCGAGAAAAATGTTTGGGCTCTATTTATGCTGTGGCTAGGGTTTATTTTGTAGTACGGAGAATTTTCGTCATATGAGAGACTTGTGAGCCGTGTGCTTTTTGTTCAGTCGCGAAGACCGACTTCTGTAATATGTACTCTCTTTGATTATAGTGGAATCTTGTTTTGCCTTGCCCGTGGATGTAGATCACTTTGATCGAACCTAAATCCTTGTGTTCTGTGTTTGTTTTTTCCGCGTTTTTGACAACAATAACTGTGTCGCACTATGGCCCTACCATGAAGTCGGATAATTCTGTGTTTTCCCGAGACTGTAACTAGACCGCATTGCCTCAAAACTAGCTGGCGGATTAGGGGCAACAATTAAAATCATACGAACTAGACGACATGGGAATCAAAAAGCTATTAAACTCCTAGTAACTAGAATGCATTAAAAGACCTAGGAACTAAAAAGCATTAAAGACACAACAACTTGAGATCTTGAATCTTGCATTTTCGAGCATCAGACTGGACCAGCAAATAACCACCACATCAAATGATCAAGGAAATGACTTAGAATAGCACCCCATGGTTATATTGCCAATATCCTTCGAAATCAGCAACTTTCTTGGCGTGACGACACATATTCAACAAGGAAGAATTAACAACTCCTTAAACAATAAATTAGCCAATAGTCTTCTAATTAGCATGGGCAGCTCTGTAAATACCTCTGAAGATAGGTAAATAGCAAATGAACTTGTCCACCAATATTTGCGAATAGTCTTTGTGTCGATATCTTCATCCTTGACCCATCGAAACAAGTTTTATCTAAAATGTGCCTTTGCTCGAATGAACATCGGTTTTGTTAGATAATTCCAGAATAGCCTTTTATGCAAGGTGGTCGATCAGAGAAAACTTAGAATCCACAATAAAACTTCCAAAAAGATATCTTGGTAGCATATGGACAGCTTGTCCATTCGATCGATTCATCCTATGCTTTTGATCGACTTCTTCAACCCACCTTGGTAAGTTATAACTAGAATCAACGTCGGCTTGAATGCACATCGACATCGCCGGATATGTCGATAGAACCAGGTTGGAACGCAAGGAATATTTTGATGATTTGGATGCTCCCGCATCATGAACCCCCCCGACACAAGTTATTGCCACAGACTGCTTTGGCTTGATTAGAAACCGATGTTGCTTTGACTACACGATGAAACCATGTAGGAACTTACGGGGTGTTCCTTTTTGGCTGCTCTCGTATCTTTGGTTGGATTAACCGACGAGGACTGAGTTGAACTTGCTAGCCGATGGATAGAACCCTATGCTTTGGCGTCAGTTTCGGATGGCAAAATTGCCACTATCATCCTATGGGAATTAAACACGAATTAAAGGCTAAATAATTCCATGTAAACAAGGTAGGCCAATGGTCCCCTGGATAGGGTTCGATGTTTCGCATTTTGTAAGATTTCAGGTGTTCGGGCTAAATAAGAATAGCATACGAGCGCAACCACAATTTTTACCTTATAAACGGTCCTGACTTACCACGAAAAACCCCAAACTTATACACTTGTGACAAATTTACCATTCATTAAATTCGGTTAATACCACGAAAAATTTCAAATTGATACGACTGTGACAAACAGAGGGTAAAAACCTTAAATTGGCACACCCATGAACTGATGAGTGCCATCTAACTCAGCAATTTGACGATTAAATTTAACGACAATTAACGAAGGGTAAATTTGTCATAGATGTACCAGTTTGGGGTAAATTTATCATAAATGTACCGGTTTGAGATTTTTTGTGGTAAAAAAAAATAAAGAGGTAAATTTGTCATAAGTGTACCAGTTGGGAGTTATTCGTGATATTAATCATTTTAAATACTATTTTCGTACATATATAATGTTTTTAGTTTATGGGTGTGGCTAACACTACTTTCATCATTTCTTACCTAAATTTTCTTTTTTCAAGTTTTCGGTAATTTGTTTTTCTATTTCGATGGAAAATATGGGTACAACTTTCGATGAAGCTTTTACAGCCACCCAAAAAATATATAAAAGTTGCTCCTAAACTCAGATGAATAATCTCGATGTGCACCAATAGTCTTATTTATAGCTGGATGTGAAATTTATACCTATTATTATTTCATCAAACACCTATAAAATAGCCAAAATTTAAATTGTAAGCGCGGGTATAAAGAAGGGGTGCTATATATCTCCTAATGATTTCTATGTTCCACAAATTTATGTTGAAATTTAACATTGATGAATTCACTAACCTCTATCGATATTCTATTATGGAAATATCCAGGAATGTTGTTGAATCACGACGTGTCCTCCACGAAGCTTCAAACTCACGACTATTCGAATATAATTACAGAGAAAATTATTCAAGTTCTAAATCGCAAATGTGAATGATTCTGAAAGTAACGAGGTATGCCTTTCTTTGTATTTATGAGAGAGAGAAGAAGAATGAACGTACGTCTTTCTCTGTACGTCTATTGTTATTTTTGTCTAACATAACCCCTTTGAAAGTTATCAATTTGTTTTATAAATAAGGAGGTGCCCGTTCGAAACACACCTCTTCGTGGGACCCTCTCTCAATCGCATCCTATCATGGATGTTATCTTACATCTCCCACTCGGACATGATGGGCTTGATAATCCTCTATCTATAATATAAAGCAACTAACACCATCTACTTTAAAAACAATTCATATTTGCAAATACGTCGTGCCACCAGTGAGTACACTTGCACCTGGTAGGTCAGATTATGCATCTGTTAGGAATACATAATAGCTACAACCCTAAAGAGTAAAATAATATCTCACAGTACCTCAAACATATTTTGTTACATCAATTCAAGTATACCTTTCCCTTAAAGGCTATACTTGATTATTCTTTACGCATCATGTATTTACAATTATATCCGCACCCACAAAGGCGACATGATTGATAGACCGATAAATACATGTGTAGATGTAAAACAATAATAGTCTTTCTTCGTACTCATGTCTCTCTCCATTTCAGACTAACTAATTTCTCAGACATGTCCCATAAAGTCATATTAATTGCATGATTGTTGGTAACATGCTACAGCAGCAACATTGATCCGTCAGTTTGAGAATATAGTCAGAAGTAACATATGGTACAAAATGAGATAATCAATTTATAAATTACCTCAAGGACTCACATGATGAGTAATACGAATTACATGTTATAGTGGATTTCTCTTTCCATAAGAGTGTGTGTCATCTATCAAACATATCCACTATATATATCTTAGCCTAAACATAGTCACATGTTTCTCACGTACATATGTTTAGCCTGAGTGCTATATCAACTCGTCCTCAACAACGCCCAATTAAGCATTTGCATACTACTTCCATTAGCCATACATGATTGTGGGATTATCATGTTCGGTCTTATTGCATATTAATCACAGACCTCATCTTGATTCCAATTAAGGCGATGCAAATACAATATATACTGGATTTGTTCTTCTAACATCCTTCGTACATACCGTCTCATCTCAACTCGCTTACTATACCGCTTGAGGCTATTGCTCGTGTGAGTAAGCCAATCATTGACTGGTAACATACTTTTCAATTATATATGTGCGTTTGTGCTGGTCTCATTATATATGAAGCTATCCTTTATGTCAACGCGCTTCGTCACCACGATACTTAGAATCCTTCACATAGGCAATGCCTGCCTGACTATCACAATAAACTGTAGGTGGTCTTGGAACATCAGTGACAATGACTAAATTTCTTTTTGTAATAAAATTTTTTAGCCATACTGCTTCTTGTACTGCATCAAAGTATGCAATCAAATTCAGCCTCGATTGTACATAGAGCTGTCCATGTCTGTATCTTGCTACTCCAAGAAATTGCACTTTCATTAAGCGAGAACACACACCCTGATATTTATTTACGCTCATCTAAGTTCCCTCTCTAATCATCATTGGAGTGACTAATTTAGTATTAATCACTCCTTTGATAACAGAGTCAATAGTCCATAGTGCCTTTCGAAGTGCCTCAAAATCCTCTAAAATGCTTTCTAGTGTACTTGACCAGGATTTGACAGGTAGCGACCCACTAACCCCGTGGTATGACATATGTCGTATTGACTGCATATCATAGCATACATGACACTCCCGATTACACTAGAGTAAGGAATAATTTCTATTTTTCTTTTCTTTTCTTTTGGAGTCTTAGGACACATCTCAGAACTCAAGTATTCACCTCGTGTGATAGGGGTATCGATGGCATTACAATGTTGCCTATTGAAATGTTCAAGAATCTTTTTAATATAAGATTCTTGAGATAGAGCAAAAAGGTCCTTTGAATGATCTCTTTCTATCTTAACTCCCAATATGTGAGCAGCTTCTCCCATGTCCTTCATTTCAAAATTAGAGGACAACCATTCTTTTATGGTGATAACCAAATCCTTATCATTCCCAGCTAATAGAATATCATCCAAATAAAGTGATAAAATCACAAATTTATTCTCAGACCGTTTGACATACATACAATGATCTTCTTCTATCATCATAAACCCAAAAGAAGTTATGCTTCGATGAAAATGAAGATACCACTATCTAGATGATTGCTTAAGGCTATATAGCGAACGATGAAGTTTGTAAACTTTTCGCTCCTGACCTTTAGCCATGAAACAGATTAGTTGCTTCATAAAGATTTCCTCATCTAGTTCTCTATCGAGAAATGCCATCTTTACATCTATTTGGTGTAATTCTAAATCCAAGTTTGTGACTAAAGCTAGGATAAGGCGTATAGAGGCAAACCTTATACCTGGTAAAAATGTTTCCTCATAGTCTATACCTTCTTGCTGAATATAGCCTTTCGCCACAAGACAAATCTTATACATTTCAACGGATCCATTCGCGCTACGCATGATCTTGAAAATTCATTTATTCTCAATTGCCTTGCGTTCGGGTGGTAGATCAACCAAGTCCCAAATATGGTTTGCTTTCATAGACTCCATTTCATCTTCCAAAGCATTTCTCCATTCTTTCTAGAGGATGAGAGAGCATCTTCAACTACCTTAGGCTTTGTATCGTCTTGTGTAGCAATCATAAATGCTTTCCCTTCAATCTCAAAACGACAATAGGGAATACTTGATGATTACTATTACATAACTGAACTACTTGGGGATTCAGTTCACTAGACCATGCTACACTCCCACTAGGTCTAATATGTCGAGGTAAATCATTATTTTCCTCAAAAATATTAGTGGACGTCTTATTAGGATATTCCATTTTAAATAATTGAAAATCCTTATCAATCTCACATCTATTAAGAAAATCTTTCTCCAAGAACATGACATCTCTCGACTTCATTTCTGTCATACTTTCATCTGCTTGTTCACCTATGAACACATACCCTTTGGAGTGTTCAGAGTATCTAATGAGGATATATTTCTTCCCTCTAGAATTCAATTATCCATATTTATGGAAAGAATCGTGAACAAATGTTGCGCACCCCAAGGCCACAGATTGCATAAATCTGATTTTCTACCAGTCCATAATTCATAATGAATGGAAGTGACTGATTTAGAGGGTGCATGATTAAGTAAATAGGCGACAATCAATAATGCATCTCCTAAAATGAGATCGATAGATTTGCCTAGGTCATTATGGACTTAACCATTTTCAATAGAGTTCTATTTCTTCTCTCAACAATCCCATTTTGTTGTGAGGTACCACGAATAGTCTAATGTCTTGTAATACACTTTTCACTACAAAGAGACTGAATTGCTCAGATAGATACTTACGTCCACTATCGGTCCTTAATGTATTTATTATTTTGTTTAACTGATTATCTATCAAATTCATATATTGTTAAAAGCAATCCAATGCTTTTGACACATGGAAGATCAGAAAAACAAAACTGAAGGGCGTGAAGTGATCTATAAATGTGATGAAATATGAGGCTCCATAGTTCGCCTTCACATTCAATGGACCACAAATGCCAGAATGCACAAGCTGGAATGTAAAATAAGCTCTGGTTCCTTTTACCAAATGATTTTCTAGTTATTTTTTCTGCTGGACAATATTCATATATGGGTGAATCTATATTAGCGAGTGGCCCTAAAAGGCCTTCTCTATGACGAATTAGCAGCTTGCAAACTGGACCAGGCGGTTACACATGTCATGTGCGCGCGGTTTCCACGTGGCAAATTGCCATGCCTAGGTTGCACCGATTCTGATATTGACACCGATACCGACACTGACACGATACGTCGATACGCCATTTCTCAAAAACAGAAAAATCCGATACGTCGGGGACACGTCGTATTCAATATATATATTTTTAAATATAAAAAAACAAATTGGAGCCGAAACAGGTTATATGCATTAAATTCAGCAAAGCAAGTTTTTTAAAATAATATTTTGATTTCAAAAAAAAAAAAAACCATCCCGCGTGTCCGACACGCTTGTTAACACCTGATTTTTGACCAAGTCTTTTTCAGTTTTATTTTTGAAAAATCACAAAAAATCCATAAAAAGTCAAAAAATTACAAAATAAACTTTGGTGGCCTTGACCAAGCCCAAGGAACCATTCTTCACCAAAAACTAATTTTTCATATTTTTCACATTTTTTAGTATTTTTAGAAAATAGGAAAATACTAGAAAAATCAACAAAAATAGAATTTGAGGTCACAAAAATATAGGAAAATAGTCAATATTTTTCTTTTAATTTTCTTATCATTTTGACCTCATCAAGAGTTGAAATTCAAGTTCAATTTTGTGTGTTTCTTTGTAACGCACATGGTTAAATTTGTCAAAAAAATATGTTTTGAGTCTTTCTATTTGCGATCTTTTGCATTTTCCGAATCTTGACATTCAATTTGATTTCCCTGCATCTCAAATTGGTTCAATTGTGCGCGGGTTTAATCAATTTTGGCTTTAGGGACCCAATCGCACAAAAATTCTTTTCATTTTAGTCCCTAAAATGCCAATTCTGAAATTAAACTTTTCTGAGGGACACCCATAGAACCCCAAGACCCATACCCTATAGTATTTGACCTCCTGAGTCTAATGGGGGGCTTAATTTGAGCCAATTCCTCCACTAAGAACGTCAATTTGGCAAAAGTCAATTTCGGATCTTGTCTTAGATTTGGGGCTTTTGTATAAATCAAAATCAATTCAGCCCAATTTTACCTTACTTAGGTAAATTCCATGCTATGAAATCCGATTATGGAGTCGATTTCATGATTTTGGGATATTTGGACGCCCGATTTGAAGGAAAATCCCAAAATCGGGTTGACTGGATCGGGTTGACCCGACCCAGTCAACCCGTTGACCAAAATTAGGCCATAAGCAGAACACCTTCTGCTGGCTCTTTTTCTCCTTCGCGCATGAACAGAAAAAGAGGGCAGGATGATCCGTTGAGGAGGACAGTTGAGGGGAACGACAATCGGTTGGGGAGGGCGTTCGCCAACAGACGCGAGCAAGAACCAAAAAGGCAGAGAGAGAGAAGGGGAGTTCGCACAGAGTGAGAGCGGAGGGAGAGTTCGTAGAGAGAGAGAAAGAGAGCTCGCCGAGAGAGAGAAGGAGCTGGCGGAGGACGAGCTCGCGAGGAGAGGAAGAACAGAGAGCTCGCGGGGGAAGCGAGCGAACAGAGAGAGAGAGACAGACGAAGACCGAGAGAGGAGAGAGAGAGAACGCGGCGGCCATTGAAGCTCCAAGCTCGAGAGATTCGAGCTCGGATCCTTGGCGATCTAGACGACGTCGTTCGACGCCGCCACTCCCATTAGCCTCGCCTCAACCCGGAGAACGCGTCGGACCGACTCACATTCACCGACGCCCTTGAAGCAGGTGAGACTCTTTCTCGAACTTCCTCTCGGTCGTTAATGGCAACTCGGGTTCTGCTTGTTTGTTTTACAAGTTATCGATCTAGAATTACTCCTTGCACCTCCCTGATCATTCTCCAACTCGTTTTCGCATTTTCATCGTGTAAAACCTCGCGTCGACCTCCACCTATCCGCGACTGGATATGAGCTCGAAAGCTCGCCTTGAGCTACGTCGACCTTCCCTGATGGCCAGGTAAGTCTCCTCGATCTCCCACGATGCTCCCTGATTGATTGATAGGCTCGGATATCGCTAGAAATGGCTAGGGCGGACTTTTGTCGGAAATTAGCTCCGGCCTAGGTTGGTGAGTTAATCAACTTTGATTCTGCTATATCAAGGCTTCGACATGTTGTAAAGGAGATCGAGATGAGTCGAACGGCATTGGTTTCGCAAGTTTTGGTGACCTGTAGGTGGAGAAACCGCCTTCCGACGAGGCGCCGGCGAAACAGAGCCGGCGCCGGTCGTCTTCCCCGGCAGCCCTGTTGACCAGTCAACGAAAGTTGACTGGTCAACGCCCATGTGGCGCTGACGTGGCGCCCACGTGGCAGCCACGTCAGCGCATTCGGTTAAAACCGAATAAAAATAAAATAACAAACTTGATCGGACGGTGGTAGGCTTGCCACGTGTCGCGATCTCGCTTTTTTCGGAAATTAAAAAATGATTTTCAGAAATTAAAAATTCCTTAGATCGGACGGCTGTAGTGCGATCACGCATTTCAATTTGGACCGTCAGTTTCCAGCCTAAGATCAGGCCGTCCATCAGTCGACACGCGGCGCAATCTAGGCCGTAGGTTTGAGTTTGGGCGGGAATCTGAAAATTCAAGCGGAAGGTCTGAAGCGGCGTCGTTTTGGGCGCGGGTCGCGCGGGCCCGGATCCGGGCCGGGTCAGTCGCTGTGGGTCGTGGGCCGGGTCACCCGAACCGGCCCGAATAATATTTTTTAAATAAAAAAATTTCGAAAATGATTTTAAAAAAATAAAAATAAAAAAATAAAAAAAATCAGAAAAACCTTAGAAAATAAAAAAAAATAGGGAAAAATTGTGGGAAAATCCTAGACACTCCAAAAATCCCCAAAAATCGAGGATTGACCACAGACAACTAGTCAACCCTATTTTTGGGGTTTCTTATCCGTTCTTCCGAGACTTGACGACATTACCCTTTAGGGGTAAGTCGCCTCTGCGGTGTATGCAAGATAAGGCCGATAATGCCAAGGTAAGAATTAGGGTCGATTAGATGACCAATTCTTAAGTTTGGGTTTCGAGTCCCGCCCCTTTTCTCAAAATGACGATTTTGCCCTTCAATGGGAAAATTGTCTTTCTTGTCTCAATCGAGTTCTGAAAATTACTTAAAGTTAGGGTTTGGGTCAGGTGGAAGACCAACCCTAATATTTGAGATTTTCAGTTCTCTCCTTTTTCCAAAATAACGACTTTACCCCTCCAAGGGTAAAATCACTTGAAAATTCCAGAAAAATCCTGGAAATTCCTGAAAAATAGGAAATGGATTGGATTGATGGCCAATCCTATTTCCACTGTCTTTTGACTTCCCAATTCGTCTAAAATGACCGATTTACCCTTTTAAGGGTAAATTTTCCCCGAATTGTTCAAAATTACGATTCTGCCCCTCATGGGCGAATCATGTCCAAATCACTCCTAAGCCTTGATTGATATTTCTCTAGGCTAATATGGCCTCATTAGGGATACCATGCTGATTTCATGTGTTTTATCCGCATGCATTGGATCCTTGATTTGCACATTTATTCCTATTGATTGTGATTGATAGGATAGCAATTCCTATCTGCATGAATTCCTAGATTTAGGATTAGCACCTCACTCATCTGTATGAAATCCTAGGATCAGATAAACCATTCAGTTTAGGTACCGAAAGGGCGTTAACTCTGACAGTTGGCGTAACTAAGTCCCCGAACCCACTTCTCTGGTTTCCGCAGAATCGAATAGACCACTCCCAACTATTTGATAGGGTTTCCGATCGTACCCTCCACGAAACGATTGGTGGCGACTCCTTGGCATGTACACTCATCACATGTCACTAGACCACACTGAAGGTCAATCACGTATATCCAGTAGTTGCGACTTGGGTAATGGACCTTGGGAGAGGCCCGCGTCCGATCAAGCCAGCGATCGGGCGGCCCATTAGCCCTCCGCCTCGGGAGGGTCGCGACAGAATGGCGACTCCACTGGGGACATATTCTAAACCAGAATCTGTGGTTACGAATTCAAGAGGACTTGAGCCGATTAAAAAAGTTGTTTGGTTTATCTGACCTTGTTTTCTATAGATGCTCTCGAAGGTGAGGTACGTACACTAACCATTGTGTTAGATGTTTTTGCAGATTGGAGAAATAAGGGGTGGAGTGATTGTTGACGTTTTTCCTGCAGGTTGGAGTTGGGAATATATGTTTACTTTATGCATTTACTGAAGCGGTGTTTGATACAAACTGCTGTGCATGACTTTGCATTGTGATGATCACGACACATCGCACACACTGGCGGTCAAACCCCGACTGCAACCACCCTTAGGTTACCTTAGATAGGGAAAAGGTGCGAAAAAGATCTTGTGTTTGATGGCACTTGAGACTCTCGTACCCGTTCCCGCCTACCATCTGCATTGGCGATATCTAACCCTCTTGGGTAGGTACCCTTGGGGAGGAATCTGCCTCGTGTGGATCGTGGGAGCCAGAGCCATAGGTTCCTCACCTGATTTTCGATTTTCTAGAGTATACCCACTTGTCTCATGCGCATGTCTATGGATGGTTGGTATACCTAAAACCACCCATTGATACGGGGGGACACTCCACATCCCCCAAAGTGTGGTTGGTAAGACATTTATTTCTAAATGTACTTTATTTCCTGCTCCATGATATGACTCATACATTGCATACACCTATATGCATTCGCATCATGAAGATTACTCAAGTGACTAATGGAAACAACAATGATTATAGGGTAGGATGTCGCTGTTTCCTAAGAGTTCAACAGAGTTGGTAACTTTCGAGTACTTGAGAAAAGTTACTCGCCCCGGACCAAACACGAGGCTACACTTCACTAGATTCGTGCATGGTCGGGAACTGACTGGACGTAAGCTAGGATATGCTGAGGACTGTCAAACCCGCTACTACGTCGATAACCTCAGATTCAAGCGACAAGCGGACGAAATGTTTAAGAATTATCTGGAGGTGAAGAGACAACGTCGCAACCAGTTGGCTAGGGAAGCGTATGCCCGTCGGAAGACTGAACTGCTGGCCAGGGAGGATATACCCATGATTACTTTTTGGGGTAGGAAAAGACACCCTGCAATCAAGACCAAGCCAAGGCGTATCACACTCAAGAAGATGAAACCCGAGAAGGCTCCCGAAGTCGTCATACCCTGGACTAGAGAATGGCCAGAGGAACTACAACCTCTCGACCAAAACACTGAAGATAACTCCCCCACCCTAGATTAAGGGAAAGTTCATGACCGACCGTCATTTGGGTAGGCCTATGGAACAAGAGTGATTTGGATCCTCACGTTCCATTGGCTTTTATGGCTTTCTTGTTTGAAAAAACCTCTCTTTACCTTTCTTCTATTATACATCTTGACTGTAATAAAAATGCATCCCACTTTGTTCCTTTGATGTGTTGACCAATGGAATGTGACGTTGCTGTTCCCTTTAGTCACTGAGTAAACCTGACTAAATTGCATAATTCACTTCCTTGAAATGCAAATTAGGCTTTGAGTCAGGCTTTCAAGACCTGAAAAAGGTCATAATCTCCATTTCTTCAAATTGAACTATGCAATCAAGTTAGCTCATACATGCCTCATGACATCTGCATATTCATACGTTTAAAGTAATTTCTGACGATTGACTTTTTAAAATCATTTGCATATTTTAGACTTGATGGGAAAGAACGATATTCAAGTGTTCAAAATCCCCCGAGCTGAACTCCAATCATGGTGGGATGGCATGGGCGAAGCCAGCCAGAAGTATGCGGAATCACGACTAGGGTACCTATTGGACTTGCTGAAGATTGAGTGTCCGCCTGCCTTTATTCAAGCCATGGCGCTTTACTGGGATCCTACCACCGCTACATTTTGCATGGAAGGACTAGAGATCACTCCCACTATCGAGGAATAGAGCGCCGTCATCGGAGTTGAGTTCACCCCTACGCTCGTCCGAGCCCCTATAGGACTTGAACCCCTGAGTCAGGTGGCTGAATTCCTTGACACAAACCTGAATGAAGTCAAAGCAGATGCAAAAAGCAATTCTGGACAAGTCTCCCTATCCTTCCTTATAGACCGATTTTCCCGCCTTCCTGCTACTAAAGGAACCAAATTCTTTAGCTTTGTGCTATTCCCGATCTCAACTGTCACATTCGACCCTGTCATGGCTATAGTAGCTAGACAAGTCTGTTATGGGTGGGATTACTCAAACATCCTCCTTGCCGAAACCCTTCTTTCCTTAAATCGTTTCAAGAAAAATAATAAGGGAATCTTTAGAGCTTCTAGTGATCTTCTGTATCTGTGGTTCACATCCCATATCAGACAATTCCACATCCGCATGGGTTTCACCGAAATCAGCCCCGATGCACACCCTCTTAAAACATTTGCTAGAACCCATACACGTGTTCCTAAGTTCAACTTCATAGAGTGGAAGAACTTCCTCAAAGTCCTAAAACCCAAACAACTCCGATGGCGGCTAAGGTTACCGACGCTGAGCAAGGTCAGATTGACCTGCGATGACGGGAGTCCAGTCCCTTTGCTAGGATTCACGGGCGCTACAGCATACTATCCAAGGAGGGTGATTCGGCAGTTTGGAGCGCTACAGGAGATCCCTTCTCCACCGCAACCTGGTACCTTTTCCTTTGACTTACCAAGCCAGACCCTCACAGAAGAGGAGAAAAGACAGTTTGAAGCCAAGGTGGCATCCATCATACGTTCCTTGAAGAATTCTCAGGCTGAATAAATAAGTTGGCCAGAAAACGTGACTCGTGAAGAAGACATTCATAGAGCTACCACAGAATACATTCAGCACTTCAAAGCAATCCGACGAAGCCTTGTCGAGCCCTACATACCCGAATACATCGTACCATACGTACATGGAATAGAGCCATACAGACCCGAAGACATGGGATCGCTGTCATATTCAGAGGATGAAGAGCCCTAGACTGAACAGGGGAGTCCATACTGGGATGATGAGGATACCTTAGGCCTCAAACGTCCTAGACTTGAATAGGCTATTCTGTCAAGTGTAAAATAAGCAAACATTGTGATGCCTTCTCATACATTCTCATTTTTGTGGAATACTATCTTGGACACATGAGCATGAATGTGAACATGTTTTGCAAATGCATAAAAACTATCGTCAGAAATTACGCTTCTTTTAATTCCATGAATTCTTGTCGAGAAATGATTAAAAGAACTGCTTACATGAGGCTAAGGTTCACAAGGTAGCCCTTTTTCTCATCTACTGACAAGAAGCATGCAACTGAAAGAATTAGCTACTCCTTTTTGCTAAAATGAAAGAAGTACTCACTCGAAATCTTTTCGAAACAGGTACGCTCTCATCACGGAACTACCAACACATCGTTTCCGTACTCGCCTTAAGAAGAGAATGGAGCAACAAGAATTGTCTCCGCGCGTGGGCATGTTGGAGTCTCAGATGACTGCCTTGGCAACTATGATGGCCGACATCAAGGCGATGCTAGAAGTCACCCAAGCTAAACAAACGACGACTCACAACCAGAACAACGCTGGTACCTCTTTCATACCTGATACGACAGATAAAGAGTTGACGAGAGATACACAGCGCACAGAGGAGGACGTTCATGAACCAAATAGCCGGTCACAACAAAAAGCCTCGCCTGTTGTTATCAACCTTGAAAAAGAGGAGAAGGGAAAACAGACCGTGAAAACAGAGGCAGAGGCTAAGAGATTGGCCAAGATCGAAGAATGCCTGAGCAGTCAAGGCTATGAGTTAGCCCGCTTCGACAAAATATCTCTCTTTGCCAAAATAGAGACTCCTCCTGACTATAGGGAGCCAGAGTTCGTAAGAAAATACAACGGGACAGGCTGTCCCCGGGCCCACCTCAAGTATTACCTGCGCAAGATGGCGCACTATTCGGATTACATTCCACTGTTAATGAACACATTCCAAGAGAGTTTGGCTGGCGCCGCTCTGGCTTGGTTCATTGAGCTAGACTTAGAGGATTATGACGGATGGGAGGATCTTGCAGAAGATTTCCTCAGACAATACAAGTTCAACACGGCTACAGCCCCAACAAGAGAGGACCTTCTGCGAACTTCAAAAGCAAGGGGCGAATTAATCAGGACATATGCCCAGAGGTGGCGAGCCTTGGCTACTCAAGTAAAGCCGTCAATCCCGGAAGAGGAACTAATCGATTTATTCCTGAAAGCACTCCCCTACGAGTATTTTGACAGACTGAACACTTCTGGATGTCAGACATTCGCACACCTGATTAAGGTTGCTGAGAGGCTGGAGTGGGCCTTGAGAGAAAGAAGGCCTCACGAAGCACCTACTAGGAAACAGTATCCCTTTAAAAAAGAGAGGGAAGCCGGGCTCGACATAGCATTCATACCAGATCCCCATAAGCCCAAGTCGTTCAGCAACTCTAACCAGATCAAAGGAGGGTCATCCTGGTCGGCACCGAAAGTGCAAGAGCCTAGAAGAAAATAACCCCAGAAGCAATTTTCTCAGTTCCCGAGACCCTTATCCAAATTGCTACCGATGCTGCTTGAGCAACACCTGGTGGCAAAAGAACCGCCTAGAGCAAACCCTACGAGGTATCCTGGTTTTGATGAGAGCCAGACCTGCACCTACCAAATGGGCGAGAGAGGGCATAATGTGGATAACTGTTATATCCTTAAGTTGAAAGTGCAAGCCCTAATTGATAGTCAGATTTTGAAATTTGACAATACGACCCCAAATGTGCAAGAAAATCCATTGCCAGATCATCAAACAGTAGGGGCTATATTCACTGAAGGTGAAGAAGACTACCTAGAGCTGAAGGTAGATGTGCCCAAGCTGACCGACCTACTGACAACCGCTTCGTCATACCCAAAGGCAGGAGAGATCTCGGCTGACCAAAAGAAGTTATGTATCGCCAAGATGATGAACTTGGGCATAATGTCTGACATCACCAATGAAGAGTTCGAAGGAGTCGAAGCTTCTTTATCTTTGGAAGGTAACTACTTCGCGATCAAGACTGAGCAAGGTAATGCCTGGGGTATCTCACATGAGAATCTGATAAACAGTCTTGGGCCGGTCACTCAGTCAGAGGAAGAGTTCGAAGAAGACGAACTGGAAGCCAAGAGACAAAATCTAGCAGACCTCCAGTTTATGGCCGACGCGCTGGAGAAAGGCGAGATTATAAACAACCTGGGTCGTGATTCTGGAGGATACAATTTCAAGGTGAAATATTCAGCCCCTCCCAGCTATTATCAGAAAATGGAGGATATCATACCAGACGGATGGGGAGGTATGGATGATCCCCTTCTACCAGAAGCCACGAAGAACATGGAAGAACCTTCCACAGAAGACTTTGACGACACCATATCGATGGTCGAAGCCGCCACGACCGTGGTAATCAGGTTGAAAGAACTGGATAGCCGGAGCAGGGTTGAAGATTGCCCAGTCAAGCCTGTCGTGATTCAATTACCGCAAGAGGAAGAAGACAACACGTCTGAACCAGATATATCTCATCAAACGACTGTAACTATAAAAGTCCCCCCAATAGAAGAATACGATCCCAAAGCTGTTCATTGGGACTATGAGACTGCACAGGTGGATGCAGTAATAAGGTTTGGACGGTTTTATGCCCCCAGGGAAAGCGAATACGAAAAAAGGGAGGTCTCAAAGGAAGATGCCGAGAAACTCATATCGATCATCAAAACCAGCGAGTTTGAAGTGATAGAGCAGCTGAGGAAGATGCCCGCTCAAATATCCCTATTAGACCTATCCATCAATTCAGAGAAGCACAAGAACGCACTGTTGAAGGTACTCAACGAAGTACATGTCCCTGAAACAATTAATGAGGTACAACTAGGGGACTTTGTGGGGGCAATTCTTTTAAAAGACCAATTGAGCTTCTCTGACGAGGACTTCTCCATGGAAGGAAGAGGGCACAACAAAGCTTTATACATCTCCGCGCAATGTAATGGCAAAAGAGTGGCACACATACTGATCGACAATGGATCAGCCTTCAACATCTACCCCTTGGCTACCATAAGAAGGCTGGGAATCAATGAAGAGATGGTTAAGGCATCCAAGACACTGTAAGAGCATTCGATGGCATGAAGAAGACTGTAGTGGGTGAGATCGAGCTTGACGTATTCATCGGCCCGGCGAAGTTCTCTATAAACTTCCAAGTGATGGATCTGCTCAGTGCATTTGGGTTCTTGCTAGGAAGACCTTGGATCCATACAGCAGGAGCTGTCCCTTCGAGCTTGCATCAAAAAGTACGTTTCGTTGTAGATGGGAATGTGATTACCGTACATGGGGAAGTCGACCTCCAGACATACCAGAGCAGTGCCATACCCTATGTTGAACCTGAAGTGAAAACAGAGGCGAGTTATCACTCCCTGGAACTGGTAGCAACAGTTCATACCCCGGCAGGGACAAAGTTGAGAACCCCTTACATCTCATAAGCCAATCTTTTACCAGCTAAGATACTACTGGCGTATGGGTTTGACCCCGGAAAAGGTCTGGGTAAACACAGTCAAGGGATGAATGCCCCTCTGCAGTTAAAAACTAACCCTCATAGAAGAGGCTTGGGGTACCAGAAATATCCCATGAATGAATCTGTCCTGAAAGCAACTGGCCGAGGCCGAGGAAAAAGCCTGGGACACCAAGGAGGCGAAAGCAGCTCGAATAACTCATTCATCGGTTCTCCAATCTGGAAGGGCAGGTTTCGAATGTTCAGGAATCCCTTAAATGCCTACTTCAACCAGAACTCCAAATGGCTATCTGAAGAGGATGTCACTTCACCGATGGAACCAGATCTGACAAATCATTTTCTTAAAGATAACTCTGTGAATGTCATCGTGGAGTGGTTGGACAATGAAGCCACTTCCTCTGAGTAAAGAGACTCTTCCTTCGTCTTTAAATACTGCGTTTAGAACTTTCTGCATTTCATTGTATTTTCCTTCCTTATTGTACGCATAGGAAAACGCCTTTGGATCTCTGGCCGTTGATCCAAATAGCACATTTTGTAACGCGGCCCATCTTGCATTCAATAAAACCACGCATGTTTTGTTAAGGGCATATGGAACCACGAATCAGCCCAATGATGATAATAGTCTTTCACACAGAAGCTTGAGGCCTGATTTGCCATATGATTCCTAATTTCCAAAAGATTTCCGCGGGGCCGGGATGTCCAATGACATGAGGATTAGTCCCGTTTGTACCTATACCTATTTCGAAAACTTTTTCGAAAAGACTTTTCATGATCATGCATGTCATTTTTACGGAGTACAAACTAACCATACTCATGACATTTCAGGCATATCATCTCAAACATGCATACCAGGTTGTTACAAAATTCGGATCCCTCCATTAACCACTCCTATAGCATTGAGGAAGATGAAGACGAGGATTATGCATCTATCCGCAGAGATTGGAATACCTTTGAAGAGTTGAAGAGTCGAAGCCTCCTACCTCAGAAGAACCAGTCGTTATTAATTTGGGAGACGCCGTGAACATCAAAGAGGTCAAGATCGGCGGACACCTATCCCGAGATGAGAAGCTCGAGTTCACCAAATTACTAAAAGAATATCAAGACATCTTCGCATGGTCTTACGCGGATATGCCAGGCCTTGACCCTAAGATTGTGGAACATGCATTGCCCACGGATCTCGGTATCAAACCTGTCAAACAAGGCAGCAGGCGGATGAAAGCAGAGTTAGAAGACAAGATTAAGGAAGAAGTCATGAAACTTCTTAGGGTAGGCTTCATTGAAGCTATCCCATACTCAGACTGGATTGCAAATATAGTCCCCGTCATGAAAAAGGATGGAAGAGTTCGGATCTGTGTAGATTACCGAGATCTGAATAGAGCAAGTCCAAAAGATGATTTTCCACTCCCCCACATTGATGTATTGGTGGATAGTACGGCGGGTTATGAGTTATTCTCATTTATGGATGGATTTTCGGGATACAACCAAATCTTCATGAAACAGGAAGACAAACCCAAGACTGCATTTACCACACCATGGGGAAATTTTTTCTACAAAGTCATGCCCTTAGGATTGAAAAACGCCGGGGCCACCTACCAGAAGGCTATGGTCACATTATTCCATGATATGATCCACAAAGAGATTGAAGTATATGTCGATGACATGATCGCTAAATCCAAGAAAGAACAGGATCACATACAGGTATTAAGGAAGCTGTTTGAGCGCCTGCGCAAATACAAGTTAAAGTTGAACCCTAACAAATGTGTGTTTGGGGCAAGATCCGGGAAACTCCTCGGGTTCATAGTCAGCAACAGGGGCATCGAGATTGATCCCTCAAAAATTCAAGCCATCCACGATTTGTCAACTCCCTCCACAGTAAGAGAAGTGAGAAGCCTCCTAGGGAGATTGAACTATATTGCCAGATTCATCAATCAGCTGTCTAATGTGGCTAAGCCAATCTTCAAACTGCTTAAGAAAGGCGCGAAAGTAACATGGGATGCTGAATGTAGCAAGGCATTCCAAATGATCAAGAACTATCTGATCACACCCCTAGTGCTTGTGCCACCAATTCCTGGTCACCCATTGACCTTATATCTAACTATACAGCAGGAGTCCTTGGGAGCCTTACTTGCCCAAACAAGCCCGATAGATGGTAAAGAAAGGGCCATCTATTACCTGAGTAAGAAATTCACGCCATCTGAAGCAAAATATATACCAGTTGAAAGGGCCTGCGTAGCAACGGTATGGGTACTTCGCAGACTGAGGCAGTATACCCTACACTACCATATCCAGCTCATAACAGAGAACGATCCTGTCAAATACCTCATGGAGAAACCCGCTTTAATTGGGAAATTAGCAAAATGGCAGGTGATGTTGTCCGAATTTGACATCAAGTGTTCCCCACAGAAGTCAGTAAAAGGGAGAGCTATAGCTGACATGCTGGCAGAAAGCCCATCAAGCAATGAACCCCCCGAAGTAATAAACGCAGAAAGTCAAATTCTGAACTTAGCAGAGGACAAGTGGGTCCTGTATTTCGATGGTGCTGTCAATCTATCAGGGGCAGGCACTGGGGCAGTACTGATATCCCCAAATGATCAACATTACCCTATCGCGGCAAAGATAACTTTTCCTTGCACCAACAACATTTCAGAATATGAGGCGTGCATTCTGGGTCTACGATTGGCCATTTCTATGAAGATACCTAGGTTACAAGTTTTTGGAGATTCCATGCTCATCATTCTGCAGACACAGGGAGAGTGGAAGACGAAAGATGCAAAGCTCATCCCTTATCACGAATACCTTGAAGAGTTGATACTTGGGTTCGAAGAAATATCATTCGAGTACCTATCAAGGTCTCACAATCAATTTGCAGATGCATTAGCCACCCTAGCCTCGATGTTACAAACAACTGAAGAGTTGGATGTAGAACCTCTGAGGACCGTCATAGTTGAAAAGCCAGCTTATTGTATGCTAATTGAAGAAGAATTTGATGGAGAGCCGTGGTACTATGACATCAAGAATTATCTCTCAAAGGGGGAATTCCCTAAAGGATGCCAGTCAGGAGACCGAAAATACATAACCAAGATGGCCAGCAAGTTCTTCCTCAATGGACAAATTCTGTATAAGAGATCGTTTGATTCTACTCTGTTAAGATGTGTAGATGCCAAAGAAGCAAATATTCTCATGAAAGAGATCCATGAAGGTGTGTGTGGGCCTCACATGAACGGCCACCTCCTTGCCCGGAAGATCATGCGACTTGGTTATTATTGGATGACCATCGAATCAGACTGCTGTCAGCACGTCCGGTCATGCCACCAATGCCAAATATACGGGGATAAGATTAATGCACCCCCGAACGAACTGCACCAAATGTCTGAAGTTTGGCCTTTCTCTATGTGGGGCATAGACATGATAGGACCTATTAATCCTGTAGCTTCAAATGGTCATCGCTTCATCTTGGTAGCGATTGATTACTTCACAAAATGGGTAGAAGCCAGCTCTTACAAGAATGTCACTGCAAGAAATGTGGCAAGATTCGTCAAAAGAGATATCATATCCCGGTATGGCACCCCTCAAGCGATCATCACAGATAATGGGTCTAACCTGAACAACAAGATTGTCGATGATCTGCTGGATCACTTTGGCATTCGACATCTGAATTCATCTCCTTATCGACCACAGATGAATGGGGCAGTAGAAGCAGCCAACAAAAATATCAAGAGAATCTTGGCTAAAACAACAGAAAACTACAGGGATTGGCATGAAAGGCTACCCTTCGCCTTAATGGCTTACAGAACGTCAATCAGGACTTCTACAGGGGCAACTCCCTACAGTCTGGTATATGGAATGGAAGCAGTTCTATCCGTGGAAGTTAAGATTCCCTCTTTAAGAATCTTATCAGAGGGTAGATTCTCCGAGTCAGAATATTTCAAACACAGATATGAGCAGCTGAATTTAATAGACGAGAAACGTCTTAAAGCCATTTGCCACGGACAAACTTACCAAAAGAGGGTAGCCAGGGCATTCAATCGAAAGGTCAAGACCAGAAATTTCGAAGTAAATGACTTGGTAATTAGAAAAGTTTTGCCAAGTACTACCCATCCAGGAGGAAAATTCACTCCGAATTACGAAGGCCCTTACATTATCAAGAAAATTCTCACGGGAGGAGCATTGATTCTTGTAAACTCCGAAGGAGAAGAACTGGGGCACCCTGTAAATTCAAATGCTGTGAAGAGATATTACCCTTGAAATAAAATCAGATTCTGATCATACGACTTATCCCGAATTGAGCCTACCCTTCATGATAGTCATTGCATAAGCACCTCATGCATTCATGCATACACTAGCATGTGTTCAATGTTGCAGGACCCAAGGGAGCAAGGTCGCGATAAATTGGAATGCATGATCAAGAGGACTTACTGTCGCAATGGTCAGATTTTCACAAATCTTTACACTTCCGTTGGAATACATGATCAAGGGAATTTCTAGCCACACTGGGCAGGTAAGTATTCCTTTCCCCAATCTCCTAGGTTTTGAGACTGTCAGAATCCTTATTACCAAAACTTAAAAGCTCCTTGGAATCTAGCATGCGTCCAATTATCATGTCTATAAAGATGCTTAATTCTCACAGTCATGACATTGGCATTCATGTTTAGACTCGGAGGTTATCTAAACATGGTTGAAATATACATTGTACATCATGAATCCCCTTTAAGGGTAAGTTTTGGAAAAAGCCAAATGAACTTTTCCAACAAAAGTTGTTTAAACCGTTCAAAATGATGTTTCCTCAGATAAGAGGCAACCTGGATCCAAACACGTCCTATACACACTTGAGAGATGAGTGAAATGGTAAGTACAGCGAGACCTTGACCTACGAAAGTAGGGGTTATTCGCAGTGATTACATGGATCGAGACGACGGAGGCGTTCGTTTCTCTATCATAAACACTACAGGTGACCATTGATAACCCTTTGAACAGCGGTTTCATTCTTCACCCCTGTCAAGAACCACCCTACAGTGGGGCAAACTGGAAGTACGTCCAGCGGTATCGAGAGGTAAATGGTTAGAAGTTCTCTTGCTCAGACTTGCATCAATCTTTGTGTGTTGCTTGTCATTTTAACTCCTATGGTAATTCAGGTGCTTTAGGATGATGAAAAGCATTCGTTTCTCTATCCTACACACCTTTATCCTTTGCGCAGCCCAATTGAGCCTATACGTTCGTTTCACAAACCCGTTGGTGATCATTGCATATTTCGAGACAGAAACGACGTCACTTCAAGAGCGGAGGAGTTCGAAACACAGGATTTGTGAAAAATTCCTGGACTAATGTTTGAGTGCTGAGATTCAAGTTGTACATCTAGCACATTCATTTGAAAATTCTAATCCCCAAAAGAAAAGAAAAGATGGGATTTCAAAAAAGAAAAAAGAGAGAGAAAAATTCAATCTTGGGCATCAAAAAGAAAAAGCAAAGTGCTTGGTAAAAGCAAAGCCAATGCCCGTCCAAATACTTGTACACCTGTGAATCATGTGTCTGATCTTGTAAATGCCAAAAGATGGCATGATACCTTTATATAGGTCACTAGGGAGATCTGATTGTAAAAGATCCTCCCAATCATATCACACTCGGATGATGAAAGCAAAGACAAGATGTTGACGCCATCTCAACACGAAAGAGATATTCTCTAAAGACAAATGTGCGCTTCAAAGGCTGACAATGTTCTCCAAAGACTATCAATGCACTTCGAAGACTGAAGACGCTCTTTGAACCGAAAGGGGCAAGATGGCGACAAACTTGCAGTGATCACCAATGTTAAAACCCTTCGCATATTTTGAGCCAAAAACAAGCCTTTTTTGGGTCCCCAATCCTACCTACGTTACAATCCTAAAAAGCCTTCTCTGATTAAAGCATTTGGATTGACATAGGGTTTAATGTCTAAGCTTAGCTCGAAGAAGTTCAAGCAAGATTATTTCTTTCTCATTTTGCAGGTTTCTTGACTTGTAAACCTGAATCAGATATTGAAGATTTCTTGTCAATAGCCTTGACTTGTACGCAAGTCCCCTTTGAAAACCGTTGACCAAGCCCAACATTACGGTCCCTTGGAAGTCCTCCTGATCGATCGAGGTGTAATCACTGCGAATGATCCTGAACCCTAGGCGCAGGTTTGATAGGAAATTCGAGTGCATTCTTGGTAAAAGACCATTATCTCAAAGCGGTGAGAAGTCCTCTTTGATGAGAATACTCCGTTGGACATTTTAACCAAACTCTTTTGGTAATTCCAGATTGATTGTTTCAAACTTTCCCCACAAGGAATTTTTGATCACTTCCGTATGTTGCAAGGTGTTTTGGATAACCTCCAGCATCGTAATGCATTCATTGAAATTTTTTCATGACTATGATATAAGTCATAAAGTGCTGTCAGTTTGATATCTGATATCACCTAAAGACCATTGATGTGCCTTTGGTAAGAAAATTTTCAGATTGGAGCTTCTGCAAGATTCTTGATGACTTCAGCTCCTAAAATGGCTCGTATCACTCTTGGTGAGAAACGTTTAACATGTCTAAACTTCTGCAGAATTCCTGGCAATCCCAGATCTCAGAAGAACACAACCTCTCTTGGTAAGAAAGAGTTTACATGTTCAAGCTTCTGTAGGACCCCTGGTATCCCCAGACCTCAGAATGCTACTTCTTTTGTGAAGAATATATTTCAAATTTAAACTTCTGCAGGACCCCTGGTAACCCCAGGTCTCAGAATGACACATTTCTCTAAGAATGAGAGTTTATATGCCTAAGCTTCTGACAGATTCTTGGTAACCCCAGATTCTAGAATCCTATTGTTCTTGGTTAAACTTCTATAGGAATCATGGTAATCCCAGATTCTAGAAGGATGCCTTGCTCTGTAAAGAAGAGCTTTCAAGTTTATTTTCCTGCAAAATCCCTGGTAATTCCATATCTCAGGAAAACACATTTTTATGAGCAATTTTGTAGGTCTGAGCTTTCTGCAGGATACCTGGAGTCCCCAGATCCCAGAATGCTACCTCCAATGTCAAAAGGACAATCTCCGAAATCATCCCTCTGCGAGATTTCAAATTTATAGGTTTGAGCTTTCTGCAGGATACATGGAGTCCCCAGATCCCAGAATGTCACCTCCCATGTCAAAAGGACAATGTTTGAAATTATCTCCCTATGTGAGATTCCAATATTACAGGTTTGATCTTTCTGCAGGATACCTGGAGTCCCCAGATCCCAGAATGTCACCTCCCATGTCAAAAGGACAATGTTTGAAATTATCTCCCTATGTGAGATTCCAATATTACAGGTTTGATCTTTCTGCAGGATGCTTGGAGTACCCAGATCCCAGAATGTCACCTCCCATGTCAAGAAGACAATGTTTGAAATTATCTCCCTATGTGAGATTCCAGTGTTACAGGTTGGAACTTTCTGCAGGATACCTGGAGCTCCCAGGTCCCAGAATGTCACCTTCAATGTCGAAAGGACAACATTCAAGATAGTCTTTCTACGAGATCTCAGGTAGCCCCTAGATCCCAGAAGAATCTTATCAAAGTTTTTGCAGGTTTAAATTTTCTGCAGGATACTTGGAATCCCCAAATCCCAGAATAACGCCTTGCATGTCAAAAGGACAATTTTCAAGATCATCTTTCTGTAAGGTTCTAGGTAACCCCTAAACCCAGAATAGCTCATGTGGTAAAGCCTCAAGGTTAGGCACACCTCACTTGCATAAATCCTAGTTAAATTCCTTATAATATAGGATCAAAATGTTCGACAATCCCTAAGAGACTGGGTGCGTCATCCATAGGTTCCTAGCAGAAAGGAGTCCTATTCTCGGCCTGATCCCCCTGAAGGATCAAAGTGTTCGACAATCCCTAAGAGACTGGGTGCGTCACCCATAGGTTCCTAGCAAAGAGGAGTCCTGTTCATGGTCTGATCCACCATACGGATCAAAACCCCTGACAATCCCTAAGAGACTGGGTGCGTCATCCATAGGTTCCTAGCAGAAAGGAGTCCTACTCATGGTCTGATCCACCATACGGATCAAAATCCCTGACAATCCCTAAGAGAATGGGTGCGTCATTCACAGGTTCTTGTCAAGTATAGGAATCCCATTCTGGTACAGCCTACAATACAGGCTAGAGTTTAACCGCCCTAGGATACTCAAAAGACGAGTCCCTAGGTATTCACTTGAACCCGCTATACAACGCGCATGCCGTACGAGCATCAGGCAGGTGATCAACAGGTAAGTAACAGGTGGGTCTCTCTACTTTCTCTCTCACGTCAGCAAAAGAATGAGGAGCAGAGCGTTCACCAGTGGGACAAGAAAGATTGAGTGTCAAGATTCATTTTTCTTTTTCTCCAGTCGAGTCGGTCTAGACTCAGGTGTCACTTGTCTTTGAGCGAAACCTCTCACGAGATTCCTCTCAAAGAGAGGCAGCTGTTGACACCTGATTTTTGACCAAGTCTTTTTCAGTTTTATTTTTGAAAAATCACAAAAAATCCATAAAAAGTCAAACAATTACAAAATCAACTTTGGTGGCCTTGGCCAAGCCCAAGGAACCATTCTTGACCAAAAAATAATTTTTCATATTTTTCACATTTTTTAGTATTTTTAGAAAATAGGAAAATACTAGAAAAATCAACAAAAATAGAATTTGAGGTCACAAAAATATAGGAAAATAGTCAATATTTTTCTTTTAATTTTCTTATCATTTTGACCTCATCAAGAGTTGAAATTCAAGTTCAATTTTGTGTGTTTCTTTGTAACGCACAGGGTTAAATTTGTCAAAAAAATATGTTTTGAGTCTTTCTATTTGCGATCTTTTGCATTTTCCGAATCTTGACATTCAATTTGATTTCCCTGCATCTCAAATTGGTTCAATTGTGCGCGGGTTTAATAAATTTTGGCTTTAGGGACCCAATCGCCTAAAAATTCTTTTCATTTTAGTCCCTAAAATGCCAATTCTGAAATTAAACTTTTCTGAGGGACACCCATAGAACCCCAAGACCCATACCCTATAGTATTTGACCTCCTGAGTCTAATTGGGGGCTTAATTTGAGCCAATTCCTCCACTAAGAACGTCAATTTGGCAAAAGTCAATTTCGGATCTTGTCTTAGATTTGGGGCTTTTGTATAAATCAAAATCAATTCAGCCCAATTTTACCTTACTTAGGTAAATTCCATGCTATGAAATCCGATTATGGAGTCGATTTCACGATTTTGGGATATTTGGACGCCCGATTTGAAGGAAAATCCCAAAATCGGGTTGACTGGATCGGGTTGACCCGACCCAGTCAACCCGTTGACCAAAATTAGGCCATAAGCAGAACACCTTCTGCTGGCTCTTTTTCTCCTTCGCGCACGAACAGAAAAAGAGGGCAGGATGATCCGTTGAGGAGGATAGTTGAGGGGAACGGCAATCGGTTGGGGGGGGCGTTCGCCAACAGACGCGAGCAAGAACCAAAAAGGCAGAGAGAGAGAAGGGGAGTTCGCACAGAGTGAGAGCGGAGGGAGAGTTCGTAGAGAGAGAGAAAGAGAGCTCGCCGAGAGAGAGAAGGAGCTGGCGGAGGACGAGCTCGCGAGGAGAGGAAGAACAGAGAGCTCGCGGGGGAAGCGAGCGAACAGAGAGAGAGAGACAGACGAAGACCGAGAGAGGAGAGAGAGATAACGTGGCGGCCATTGAAGCTCCGAGCTCAAGAGATTCAAGCTCGGATCCTTGGCGATCTAGACGACGTCGTTCGACGCCGCCACTCCCATTAGCCTCGCCTCAACCCGGAGAACGCGTCGGACCGACTCACATTCACCGACGCCCTTGAAGCAGGTGAGACTCTTTCTCGAACTTCCTCTCGGTCGTTAATGGCAACTCGGGTTCTGCTTGTTTGTTTTACGAGTTATCGATCTAGAATTACTCCTTGCACCTCCCTGATCATTCTCCAACTCGTTTTTCGCATTTTCATCGTGTAAAACCTCGCGTCGACCTCCACCTATCCGCGACTGGATATGAGCTCGAGAGCTCGCCTTGAGCTACGTCGACCTTCCCTGATGGCCAGGTAAGTCTCCTCGATCTCCCACGATGCTCCCTGATTGATTGATAGGCTCGGATATCGCTAGAAATGGCTAGGGCGGACTTTCGTCGGAAATTAGCTCCGGCCTAGGTTGGTGAGTTAATCAACTTTGATTCTGCTATATCAAGGCTTCGACATGTTGTAAAGGAGATCGAGATGAGTCGAACGGCGTTGGTTTCGCAAGTTTTGGTGACCTGTAGGTGGAGAAACCGCCTTCCGACGAGACGCCGGCGAAACAAAGCCGGCGCCGGTCGTCTTCCCCGGTAGCCCTGTTGACCAGTCAACGAAAGTTGACTGGTCAACGCCCATGTGGCGCTGACGTGGCGCCCACGTGGCAGCCACGTCAGCGCATTCGGTTAAAACCGAATAAAAATAAAATAACAAACTTGATCGGACGGTGGTAGGCATGCCACGTGTCGCGATCTCGCTTTTTTCGGAAATTAAAAAATGATTTTCAGAAATTAAAAATTCCTTAGATCGGACGGCTGTAGTGCGATCAAGCATTTCAATCTGGACAGTCAGTTTCCAGCCTAAGATCAAGCCGTCCATCAGTCGACACGCGGCGCAATCTAGGCCGTAGGTTTGAGTTTGGGCGGGAATCTGAAAATTCAAGCGGGAGGTCTGAAGACGCGTCGTTTTGGGCGCGGGTCGCGCGGGCCCGGATCCGGGCCGGGTCAGTCGCTGTGGGTCGTGGGCCGGGTCACCCGACCCGGCCCGAATAATATTTTTAAATAAAAAAATTTCGAAAATGATTTTAAAAAAATAAAAAAAAATCAGAAAAATCTTAGAAAATCCAAAAAAAAAATAGGAAAAAATTGTGGGAAAATCCTAGACACTCCAGAAATCCCCAAAAATCGAGGATTGACCACAGACAACTGGTCAACCCTATTTTTGGGGTTTCTTATCCGTTCTTCCGAGACTTGACGACATTACCCTTTAGGGGTAAGTCGCCTCTGCTGTGTATGCAAGATAAGGCCGATAATGCCAAGGTAAGAATTATGGTCGATTAGATGACCAATTCTTAAGTTTGGGTTTCGAGTCCCGCCCCTTTTCTCAAAATGACGATTTTGCCCTTCAATGGGAAAATTGTCTTTCTTGTCTCAATCGAGTTCTAAAAATTACTTAAAGTTAGGGTTTGGGTCAGGTGGAAGACCAACCCTAATATTTGAGGTTTTCAGTTCTCTCCTTTTTCCAAAATGACGACTTTACCCCTCCAAGGGTAAAATCACTTGAAAATTCCAAAAAAATCCTGGAAATTCCCGAAAAATAGGAAATGGATTGGATTGATGGCCAATCCTATTTCCACTGTCTTTTGACTTCCCAATTCGTCTAAAATGACAGATTTACCCTTTTAAGGGTAAATTTTCCCCGAATTGTTCAAAATTACGATTCTGCCCCTCATGGGCGAATCATGTCCAAATCACTCCTAAGCCTTGATTGATATTTCTCTAGGCTAATAGGGCCTCATTAGGGATACCATGCTGATTTCATGTGTTTTATCCGCATGCATTGGATCCTTGATTTGCGCATTTATTCCTATTGATTGTGATTGATAGGATAGCAATTCCTATCTGCATGAATTCCTAGATTTAGGATTAGCACCTCACTCATCTGTATGAAATCCTAGGATCAGATAAACCATTCAGTTTAGGTACCGAAAGGGCGTCAACTCTGACAGTTGGCGTAACTAAGTCCCCGAACCCACTTCTCTGGTTTCCGCAGAATCGAATAGACCACTCCCAACTATTCGATAGGGTTTCCGATCGTACCTTCCACGAAACGATTGGTGGCGACTCCTTGGCATGTACACTCATCACATGTCACTAGACCACACTGAAGGTCAATCACGTATATCCAGCAGTTGCGACTTGGGTAATGGACCTTGGGAGAGGCCCGCGTCCGATCAAGCCAGCGATCGAGCGGCCCATTAGCCCTCCGCCTCGGGAAGGTCGCGACAACGCCGACACACGTATCCGACACGCTGACCGGTGTCGAAATTCCGACACGCGTTGACCGCGTGTCGGACGCGTATCGGACGCGTATCGGTGTCCGATACGCGTCCGACACCGATACTTCCGCCAAATAGAAGTATCGGTGCTACATAGATGGCAGCTGCCCCGTTGTTTGTGGGGGGGAGAGGGAGATTTGGTGATGGCTGGCAACAGCCAAGGTACAAATCGCTGATTTGGCGATGCAGTTATTGCTGGCCATCTTACGTGGCATACGATCACTTTAGCGATTTTCAAAGAAAATTGGCCGAAATGACTACGTTGGAATTTTTCACAAAAGGTTTAAAATTAAATTGGTCAAATTAAAAAGTCTAGGACTAAACTGACATTCACACTATGGCTGTGTTTGGTGGTCCGGATTTAGACCCGGATAGGATAGGATAATGTTGGATTAGAAATCCTCCGGATTGTCTTTTGGATTTGTAAAATCCCATCATATGTTTGGTAGACATTCGGACAGGATAGGATAGGGTTTCCTCCACTCCGATAATGCTACCTCCGAGCAAGTCCCTCCGGCCCTCCCACCACGGGCCGCCAAGGAATCGGGCGGCCAATGCCGCCGAGGAATCCTCGTCGGAGAATCGGAACCCTCGCCGGATGCAATTCTACCCCTTACGAATCCCAATTCTACCCCTTACGAATCCTCGTCGGATAATACCTGAAGACAAGTCCACGACATAGAGCTTGCGCCGTGACGGATCCGAATGAATCTGGAGGTGAAATCTGCTGATGCTGGGGTGAGTCAACATGATGTGGCAGTTGGGGTGTCGACTGACGATCAGCATTTCGTCTCGGCCTTCTGCAATCCCCGCATCCGCGTCGTGCTCAGCCGTTTCCGGACCGGCGAGGCCCGGCGACGGGGAGGATTGTTGACGACGAAGATGTTCTTGAGAGCCGCGCCGTTCTTGACGACGGTGAGCACAGGGATGCGGGGCTAGTCGTCTTCATCAGCCCTCGTTTGTTCTCTGCGAATCGCCATTTTTGCCGAGGCTTAGGCTGAACCGATTCTGCAGGAAGGAAGAGAGGAATCACGAGAACGGAAATGGCTGGTGCTCTGGTTTGTGAAATATCGTTGCAGAGAGTTTTAGAGAGAGAGAGAGAGAGAGAGAGGGAAAGAGAGGCGGTTTTCTATTTTTTTTTATCCTATCCGGGTGTATCCTACCCCCTCCCCCCGGATTTCTTATCCGGTGTTTTATCCGGGTATATTCGGGTTTATTCGGTCCGGATGGCATCGCCAAACATCGGATAGGATAATAGTTATCCTATCAGGGCTCAAATCCGGACCACCAAACGCAGCCTATGGGTATAGAGTTGACTTGACAATTTTCCCGAAAAGGAAATTATGAATGAAAATTGCTGCGTTACTGCATTTTCACAAAAGACAAGCAGTTACATGGTCGTTAACTAAGTATTGGATTTGGGAACTTTTGAATGAATAGAAATTTATAATTTTATATGACAAGCGCACTTATCTAAAATGCTACTACGTAGAGCAATTTGAAATAATAATTCTGACAAAAAATAAATAAAATCATAAAACTAAAATCTAAAAAGGCCCTTTCTGATTTCGTTTCCATCCATCATATCTTATTTCCATCATGTCATTCTTTTTAGGGTTAACATCACGAAAAATTCTAAACTGGTACATTTATGATAAATTTACCTCAAACTATTTTTTTGACCACCAAAAACCATAAACTTATATACTTATGACAAATTTATCTCAAACTGGTATACCTTGTAAATTTACCCTCTATTAGTTTACGTTAAATTGATTTGATACCCCAACAAATCTCAAATAGATATACATGTGAGAACCAAAGGGTAAAAACCCCAAATGGGTATTTTCGTCAACTACTACGTGTCATCTAACTCAGCAATTTGATGATAAAATTTAACAAAAATTAATGAAAAGTAAATTTATTACATGTGTACCAGTTTGGAATACATTTATCACAAGTGTGCCAGTTTAGAATTTTTGGTGGTCAAAAAAATAGTTTAGGGTAAATTTGTCACGTGTGTACTAGTTTAAAATTTTTTGCGGTTAATACCCTTCTTTTTATTGCCCTTTAAAGAGAGGGTTAATACCGTGAAAAATCCCAAACTAGTACACCTGTGACAAATTTACCCAAAACTATTTTTTTGACCATAAAAAACTCCAAACTGGTATACTTGTGACAATTTTACCCTAAACTGGCACATCTATAAAAAATTTACTATCGGTTAGTTTTCGTTAAATCTAACCGTTAAAGTCTAAGTTGTATAAAACTGGCAATTGACGGGTGTGCCAGCTTGAAATTTTTACCATCATTTTGTCACATGTGTATCAGTTTGAAATTTTTCGTTGTATTAAACTAATTTAACGGAGGGTAAATTTGTTACATGTATACTAGTTTGAAATATTTTGTCATCAAAAAAATTAATTTAAGGTAAATCTGTTACAGATGATCCAGTTAGGATTTTTAATGGTCAAAATAATAGTTTGGGATAATTTGTCACGTCTGTACCTGTTTGAAATTTTTCATGGTAAAAAAAATACTTTAGAGTAAATTTGTCATAGGTGTATCAGTTTGAGATTTTTTATAGTATTAACCCTTCCTTAAATGGTAGAGGGGCAAGGCAAATGGCTACCTACTTTTGCATTTTACTTAGTTTGATGTACGAGAATAAAATTCTCGTTTATAAGGTTTTGTTTATTTCGTGAAAAATAACTATCAAGAAAGTATTTTTGGCATTTGATTCACGGAAAATAAGATAGTAAAAAAATATTTTCTATCCATGAAAAAAAAACTTCTTCAAAAGTGAAGAAAATATTTTCCACTTCTTCATCATCTTTTCTTCCTCCCTCCACTTTCACATTTTCTTTCTTTTTAACTATTTTTTACTTTATTTTCATTTTGTAAAAATTTGTTATTTTCAAATTTTCTCTTTTTCAATTTTTTTTTTCCTATTCCTTTCTTCCTCAGCCAGTTGTCAACCATGACACAAGCAAGACACGGCGGGGCGTTGCGGGCCTTGAGCAAGGCCAAGCCTCGTCAGATTTGGGGGTGGCGAGGCTTCGCCAGCCTGTGCAAGGTTTGAGCTCGCCTGCGGCCGGTCGCAGTGGCCAGCGACTGGTAGAAACGGGAATAGGGAAAAAAGAAGAAGAAAAAACATCAAAAAGTCAATTTTTAAAAAAGAAAAGATAAAATTAAATTAAAAAATTATTAAAATGAATACACAGAGGAATGAATTTTCCATACCAAACGGAAGAAATTAATTTTTTTTAGTACAATTTCAGATTTTAGCCAAATGCCGAAAAATATCGTGATTTTTCAGAAATGTCACATTTTTCGCAAAACAAATAGAGCCTAAATTTTGTTTATTCATTCGATCCCAAGCATATCAATCTTAAGAGGCACGGAAAAAAAGATATAGGAATCAATGTTGGTATATACATCTCAGATTTTTTTTTCTTAATTTTGCAGCTTTTCCTATGTTTCCATGTTTCCTTGGTTGGTTTAACTTTGAGCCTCCAAATGCCTTAGTGCTAAAGTTAAGTTGTTTCGTGCCACAATCCTAAAGATCTTTGAGCCAAAGTTTAGTATTTCCAACAAATAGAGCGATAACCCCTAAATCTAGAGCCCTTTGGCGTTTTAAACCCAGTGTAACTCCCCCTTAGCATTTGCATTTCCCCAGTTTCGAAATGCCGTATGGGGGTCTGAACGACTTTTTTTCCCCCAATCATGCGCCACTGATATTTTCATATGTCATTTTCGTCCTTAGCTAGGACAAATGGTGGCCAGATTTGCAGAGGCACTAGAGAGACGTTGGTGTGGGGCTGCGCCATACCAAAGTCGCCCTACCTGGGGTCGCGTTATCTTGACGGCGCTTGCATGGGTTCACACGATCTGGCAACCCTTGCTGAGGCTGTCATTTGACTCGCCTGTGTTGTCTTTTGTCTCCTTCGCTCATCCATTCTCTCTTTATCATTTTTTTTAAAGACTATGTGCACCCAATGCAAATATTTCAGTCTATGCAAACAGTGTTTACCAAACACAACCTAAAGTCATTTCATCTTCGTGGATAGAAATAGAATTTACATTTGTTGACTTTCTTGTAATTTGGAAAAATCGAGTAATTGTGGGTTCAAAATGTTTTTGTGCCTTTTCATTCTATCAAAGATTTGGCGTCTCTTTCTTTGAATTGGGACGACTCCTTGTTACTATCTTCCCCGATGAGTTTTTTTTTTTCTTTTGTCACGTCCCGCGTCCCTAAGCAAGTGCACCAACATTCCTGCCGTGTCTTTAGCCTCGAAGTGTCCCAGAATGAAACGACGACGATAAGCGAATGAATTTAAATGGGCATGCGGAAACGGTCAATAACTCCATACACAATTACAACAAAATGACTCGGGATAACAACATACTTTTCATAACATAAGGCACTAGGAATCCTTTACAAAACGACCAGGATCAAGTACAAAATACAAAATGCATACTAAGGATCTGAAGGGGACATAGGACCTAATCAAAAGATAACTCCCTAGGTCCAATTGCTATACCTCTTGTTGGGATTTTGTTGTGAAATCCCTTAAGAAGTGAATGAGCAAAGAAGAATGGAGAGTCCCACATAGGATAAAGAGTAGATGGTGGATGGATTTAAATATTGTAACATCACAAATGGGTTTGGGCCCTAAGGGGCACCGCACTTTTGTGGACGGGGGAGGACCTACGCAAAGCTAGGTCGGCCCGTGCGCGCCGTCGCCGCCTGCCTGCCAGTTCGGGCCGGGCCCGCACGTTTAATTATTTTTTACACCATTTTCTTATTATTACTCTTTTTAAATTGAAGGGACACAATCTGAATAGACATGTCCGGAAATTTCCGAACATTCTTTTTCGTCCGAACATATGTGTTTGCTCGACGTTGAACGAACATGAAAGTTCAACCGGTTCAGATTAAATCGAACGAACATGATTGTTCGAACATACATATCCGTTCGGAATAAAGCGAACAAACATGTTTGTTCGAACAGAACTCCTTTGGCTCGCATTCCTTTGTCAACAGAATTGTTCGGCTTCGCGATTCATTGTCTATAAATACAAACTCTGGCCGTCATTTTTCGACTACTGAAATTTTCTACAATCATTCATCATCCATTTCATTGTTTGTACGATTGTTCTACGAAGTTACATTCGCCGGTGTCCTTTGAAGAAGTACCGCTTCAGAGGAACGCGAGCCGTTCTATCTTGGGAGACAATTGTCCAAGGAACTAGGGCACTGATTGAGGGGGCAAATTTGTCTTAAGGACACAGCGACTTTTTGTTGGGCTCGGATCAACATTCTGCTACTCGTTTGCGTTGGCTACAGGTTAGTCTTTATCTTACAACACTGTTTACACGAACTTAGGAGATAACAATCTTAAGACAAATTTTGATCGTTTGACGATCCTTGTACTTAGTTCGTGTGGTTTTATCGTAGTAAGTATTCTGTAGCATTGAAACAGAATTGACGTAGTCATTTGAAGTTCCACAATATTCTGTTTCGCATATCACGTCTTGCCTACTCTGATAATTTGTGTGGTAATTTATTTCTATAAAATATATATTATTGCACCACGTATAGTTGATTGTGCGTCATTATAAGTATTTGGTTTTTCTTGTACGTTGTTACTAGTATTCCGTTTATAGTCTTGTTAATTGTTAAAATTCTGATTTTGCAATAGAAATGGCTTCAACTTCAACTCCAACTCCGATTACTCCGATTAATCCTATTCCGAATCATGGAGAAAAGCCAGAAAAGTTCAATGGCTCTGATTTCAAGAGATGGCAACATAAGATGTTGTTCTATCTCACAACCTTGAACTTGGCAAGATTCCTCAATGAAGATGGTCCTAAGTTGGACGTTGGAGAGACAAACAAAGAAAAAGTTGCTGCTGTGGATGCATGGAAGCATTCTGACTTCCTGTGTCGCAACTATGTCCTCAACGGTCTGGACAATACCCTTTATAACGTCTATAGTCCGCTGGAAACAGCTAAAGAATTATGGGATAGTCTAGACAAGAAGTACAAAACAGAAGATGCTGGATTGAAGAAATTTATTGTCGGCAAATTTCTGGATTTTAAGATGGTTGATTCTAAAACTGTCTTAAGTCAAATTCAAGAGCTTCAAGTGATCTTGCATGATATTCATGCTGAAGGAATGACACTGAGTGAGTCATTTCAAGTGGCTGCATTCATTGAAAAACTGCCGCCGTCTTGGAGAGATTTCAAAAATTATCTCAAACACAAGAGAAAGGAGTTGTCACTTGAAGACTTGATTGTTTGATTGAGGATTGAGGAAGATAATAGGCTTTCTGAGAAGAAATTTGCCAAGAATCTGGAAGTCTCAAAGGCAAATGTTGTTGAAGAAGGGACGAAACCCAACAAGAAGAGGAAAATGCCTAGCAAGTCTGGAGAAAGATTCACCCAAGGCCAGAAGAAGTTCGTTGGCAAGTGCTTCAAATGTGGAAAGTCTGGACATCGAACCAAAGACTGCAGAGCCAAGAAAAGACAGAAAACTCAGGCCAACATGGTGGAACGAATTTCCAATGGTGTTGAGGATATCAATCTTACTGCCATGATATCTGAGTGCAACATGGTGGGAAACCCCAAGGAGTGGTGGATTGATACTGGAGCAACTCATCATATCTGTGCAAACAGATTCGATGTTCTCGTCCTACACTACTGTGGGGGGTGATGAAAAACTCTATATGGGTAATTCATCAACCTCTAAGGTTGAAGGTGTTGGAAAGATTGCTCTGAAGATGACATCTGGCAAAATCGTGACACTAAATAATGTTCTGCATGTACTAGATGTTCGCAAGAATCTAGTGTCCGGATCTCTTCTGAGCAAGAATGGCTTCAAGTTGGTTTTTGTATCTGACAAATTTGTACTCTCCAAAAATGAGATGTATGTAGGAAAAGGTTATCTGAGTGATGGTTTGTTCAAGATGAATGTAATGACTGTTGTATCCAAGGATGATATGAATAAAATTACTTCTACTTATGTGCTTGAGTCTCCTGATATTTGACATGCTAGACTTGGACATGTCAATTATAAGTCAATAAAGAAATTGATGAGCATGGGATTATTGCCAAAATTTGACTGTCCAAGTGAAAAATGCCAAGTGTGTGTTGAATCTAAATTTTCTAAGCATCCATTTCATTCTGTAGATAAAAGAAACACAGAACCTTTAGATTTAATACACACAGACATATGTGATTTGCAAACAATACCGTCAAGGGGTGGTAAAAAGTATTTCATTACGTTTATAGACGACTCTTCGATGTATTGTTATATTTATTTGCTTAGTAGCAAAGATGAGGCTGTCAATGCTTTTAGAACCTATAAATCTGAAGTTGAAAATCAGTTAAATAAGAAAATAAAAATAATAAGAAGTGACAAAGGAGGTGAATATGAATTTCCTTTTGAGGAAATTTGTTCTGAGTTTGGAATTATTCACCAAATCACCGCTCCCTACACACCACAATCAAATGGTGTGGCGAAAAGGAAAAACCGTTCTCTAAAGGAAACAATGAATGCATTGTTGAATAGTTCTGGTTTACCACAAAATTTGTGGGGAGAAGCTGTCTTGACGGCAAACTTTATTTTAAATAGAGTACCCCACAAAAAGACACAACAAACTCCCTATGAGAAGTGGAAAGGCAGAATGCCTAATTTGAAATATCTCAAAGTGTGGGGGTGTTTAGCAAAGGTTGTTGTTCCTAAACCTAAGGAGGTTAAGATAGGACCAAAAATCGTTGATTGTGTTTTTATTGGATATGCTCTGAATAGCAATTCATATCGATTTCTTGTTCACAAGTCTGAGATCCCAGATATACACGTTAATACGATTATTGAATCAAGGGACGCTTCGTTCTTTGAAAATATATTTCCGTATAACATAGTATATAATCCAATTGATAACGATAAGAGGCCTCGAGATACTACATCTAGAAGTGATCCAATGGAGGATGAACCTAGACGTAGTAAAAGACAAAAGACTTCTACATCTTTTGGACTTGATTTTCTAACATATTTGCTAGAAAATGAGCCTCGAACATTGAAGGAAGCTGTGACATCTCCAGAAGCCCCGCTCTGGAAATAAGCTATCAATAGTGAAGTTGAATCCATCTTGTCTAACCATACTTGGGAATTGGTTGATCTTCCTCCTGGTAATAAGCCACTACAATGTAAGTGGATATTTAAGAGGAAAATGAAAGCAGATGGTACTTTTGATAAGTATAAGGCTCAGCTTGTAGTAAAAGGCTACATGCAACGAGAAGGTCTTGATTATTTTGACACTTATTCACCTGTCACAAGAATTACATCTATACGGATGTTAATTGCTATAGCAGCATTGTATGGACTTGAAATCCATCAAATGGATGTCAAAACAGCATTCCTAAATGAGGATTTGGAAGAAGAAATATATTTAGAGCAACCTGAAGGGTTCATTGTTCCAGGACAAGAGAAAAAAGTATGTCGAATTATCAAGTCACTCTACGGCTTGAAACAAGCACCAAAACAATGGCATGCTAAATTCGATCAAGTCATGTTGTCGAATGGTTTCAAGATTAATGAGTGCGACAAATGTGTATATGTTAAGAACACTCATAATAGATTTGCCATTTTATGCTTGTATGTAGATGATATGCTTATATTGGGCAGCAATAGTGAGGTTGTCAAAACAACCAAACGCATGCTCACAAGCAATTTTGATATGAAAGACATGTGAGTTGTAGATGTTATCTTAGGAATTAAAATCCGTAAAACATCTGAAGGATTGTCTCTATCTCAATCCCATTATATTGAGAAGATTCTTGAAAAAAGCAAGAATCTAGGCATCGCACCAGTAAATACCCCGATAGATGTTAATTTACATCTCTCAAGAATACTGGTGAAAGCAAGGCTCAAAATGAGTATGCTAGTATACTAGGTAGTTTAATGTATGTCATGAACTGTACTAGGCCAGACATAGCTTGTGCGATAAGCAAGTTAAGTTGTTTTACAATTAGTCTAAATGAAAATCATTGGAAAGCTATGAAACGTGTATTGGGCTACTTGAAGCATACTCAAGACTATGTTTTGCATTACACAGAATATCCAGCGGTACCTGAAAGATATTGTGATGCAAATTGGATAACCGGCACAAAAGACACAAAATCAACAAGTGGATATGTGTTTACACTTGGTGGGGGAGCAGTGTCTTGGAAATCATCCAAACAAATTTGTATCACGAGATCTACTATGGAATCAGAATTTATTGCTTTGGATAAGGCCGGTGAAGAAGCAGAATGGCTTCGAAATTTCTTGGAAGATATTCCTAATTGGCCTAAACCAGTGCTAGCTGTATGTATTTATTGTGATAGTCAAACGGCAATAGGAAGGGCAAGGAATGTCATGTATAACGATAAGTCTCGACATATACGTCGAAGACACGATACTGTAAGACAACTTCTTTCTAGTGGAATTATCACAATTGACTATGTGAAGTCAAAAGATAATGTTGCGGATCCACTAACAAAAGGCCTAACTAGAGAGTTGGTTGTGAAAACATCAAGGGGAATGGGTTTAAAGGCTTATAAATAAGTCGTCATAGCGGAAACCCTACCTAGGTGACTGGAGATCCCAAGATCTAGGTTCAAAGGGACTACTAAGTTATGAAGACGGTGTAGAGTACTGTAAATTTCTTACTCATTCCCAGATGAAACAGTGCTGATATGTGAAGGTTATGCAAAGCTTTTAATGATTCTGAATAAAGTATGTAATTCAGAAATCACCTATGTAAGTGTGAAGTGAGAGCCGCTTCTGTGAGAATTGAAAAGGCCGAATTCTCTAAAACACTCATGAGACCAGGCGATGTTCAAGGCCAAAACGAACACAATAGTGAGAACTAACTTTGTTCGAGAGATAGTTGTGTGATTTCTATTGACTAGGCTTACACCAAAGGTTGACAGTTCAAAGACATCAAGTCTACTGATTGACCGAGTAAGTCCGATAGGTCTCATTAGGGAAAGTTCAAAGTCTCAGACCACTTATCCTGATGCAACATTCTCTCAAGGAATAATCGCACATTGCATCATATGCATACACGAAGAGTCGTGATATCTGAACGTCTCATTCATGTGAGGGATTGTTGGGATTTTGTTGTGAAATCCCTTAAGAAGTGAATGAGCAAAGAAGGATGGAGAGTCCCACATAGGATAAAGAGTAGATGGTGGATGTGTTTAAATATTGGAACCTCACAAATGGGTTTGGGCCCCAAGGGGCACGGCACTTTTGTGGACGGGGGAGGACCTACGCAAAGCTAGGTCGGCCCACACGCGCGCGCCGCCGCCTGCCTGCCGGCCGGCTCGGTTTGGGCCGGGCCAGGCCCGGGTCCGCGCGTTTAATTATTTTTTACACCATTTTTTTTATTATTACTCTTTTTAAATTGAAGGGACACAATCTGAATAGACATGTCCGGAAATTTCCGAACATTCTTTTTCGTCCGAACATATGTGTTTGCTCGACGTTGAACGAACATGAAAGTTCAACCGGTTCAGATTAAATCGAACGAACATGATTGTTCGAACAAGTTCGAACATACATATCCATTCGGAATAAAGCGAACAAACATGTTTGTTCGAACAGAACTCCTTTGGTTCGCATTCCTTCGTCAACAGAATTGTTCGGCTTCGCGATTCATTGTCTATAAATACAAACCCCGGCCGTCATTTTTCGACTACTGAAATTTTCTACAATCATTCATCATTCATTTCATTGTTTGTGCGATTGTTCTACGAAGTTACGTTCGCTGGTGTCCTTTGAAGAAGTACCGCTTCAGAGGAACGCGATCCATTCTATCCTGGGAGACAATTGTCCAAGGTCCTCGGGTACTGATTGAGGGGGCAAATTTGTCTTAAGGACACAGCGACTTTTCGTTGGGCTCGGATCAACATTCTGCTACTCGTTTGCGTTGGCTATAGGTTAGTCTTTATCTTACAACATTGTTTACACGAACTTAGGAGATAACACCTCTACCCAAGAGGACATCCAAAAAAAAATCTAGCATCTCCTATGATTACTAGTCTACATCGTTGTCTTCGGCTTCATCTTCATCCTCAGCGGGATCATACTCAGAAAATGTACCGAGATCGTCCTCTTCAGGGCCTTCTTCTTCCTCATCCTCGGATGCGAACAATTCTATCACCTCAATGTCTTCCTCGATGGTCGGGGACTTCTCAGGAACATTCCTAGATCCAACTACAGAGTTATCCATCTCGTCTTCAATAGGGGCAGGATGGCACCACTCAAGAATCATATCCCTAGGTACTTCAGAAGGCTTCAAAGGTTCAGTAGTCATATCCCCAACACGATAATACCAAGACTCGTAGCGGTGAGGCTTCCAGTAATCACCCCTTCATCAACCCACGCAGTACTCCATTTCCTAATGTACATTCTATCCCGGTCAACTGAAAATTCCTCAATAGATGTATCTATGTCCATCAGGACTTCACCACGCGTCGGTAGCATGATTAAGGCTTGGGGTCTGAAAAGTAAATCCCACGACGGGGTGAGAATAAATATCAGTAAACTAACCTTAAACCTAAATTAGGCCATTAGTACCTCCGGGCGCTTTTAAAAGACCCATGTCATAATTCACCAAAAATAATACGTGGTACCCAATGCATTAGGCATGGTAATTGGCATTACACAATCACAATCAGAAATCAATCATGTATATGAAAGACTAAGCTTCGTACTAGCACAATAATTCATTCATATACTAATAGGGTAGTCTCGATCTCATCACAATTCCCATCTCAAGGGCTAGGTCCGCGTCATAACGCCTCAGGCTAACTCAATTCACAAACCCGCGTTAAGACGCCTCAGGTTCTAATGCCATTCCAAAACTCGCGTCAACACGCATCAAGTCGATCCCGCGTTTAACGCCTCAGGATACAATTCAACCTCGCGTTTAACGCATCAAGGTACAATGTGCCCTTAGGCTCACAATCCAGTCAATTAAAACTAGCTACAATAAATCATGCTTCTCATCATTCAAGGAATAACAAGCAGCCCTTAAGCCTCATCCTTTATTAACTTCATGATCGAGTATAACTCAATTAAGCAAGCAACTAGCTTTTACTATGAGAATCAATCACGGCCAATAGAGGTGAGCGGTTCCAAGTTCCGGGTAGGTTCCACCTGGAACCTACCCACTGGTACATGTTCCTCATTTTTTGGAACCTGAAACCCACCTGTCACACTGTGGAACCTGGAACCTACCCTGTCACCGGTTCCGGTTCTGGTCCCAGGGTACCCGAGAACCTGCACTTAATCATCCAAAGTACAAAAAAAAAAAAAAAAAACTCGCGGAAACTGCTAGTTATGAATAACGATGAAATACACTAAAGAACTAAAAAAAAGCAAAAACATATGGATGCCTTGTTATAAAAAGATCAAGCCCAGATGGAAAAGATGAAGACAAAGCTGTGTCAACGACTCAACGCCTTTCGAAAATTCCTTCTTCATATCCTGAGAAATGGATTCATTCTAAACGAAAGTTCATATAAAAACTAAACCCAAGAGTAGAAAAAACGCAGAAACAGGTCTAAAGACGATATAGAGCCTTTCAAATGAGATGTGTGCAATCTGTTGGGGTCCTGTTTAGTAGAATCAAGATTCTGACTTCCATTCCACAGGGAATTTTCCTTGATGGATACTTCAGTAACATGTTGAAATACAGACCCAAGCCGCAAGGAGAAGAGAATTAAAAGCTTCAATCCAAAATATGGTCTATTTATTCCCAAAAAATGTTCCGATTATCGCTTAGAATCCATCCACATCGTTTCTAGACAACCATTGGAGCACATCGCTGTAAACACTAAAACGAACCCCAATCCATTCCATGGCCGCGGCAAAACCCAGGCAAAATACGAAGAAGAAAACAGAAAGGAAAATGCAAATTAAGGCATGGAAAGGCAAACAAAAGGCTATATATCAGAAATGTGATCATCAAGACGGGACTCACAGTGTCTTCTGTTCGGATGCGGACTCCCGTGGAGTCCCGTCTTGATGATCACATGAGCAATGCGCGGTAAGGGAACGGGGATAAGGGAGACGGTTAGGGTTTCTCAAGGGCCATTTTGAGAGGGAGAGGATTTCTCAAGGGACTGGGAGTGCTGCGGCGTCGAGAGGTGAGAAAAGGAAACTGAAAGGGCAAACATCGATATAGATAGGAAATTAGGGTTTTTATTTAATAACATACGGTTCCGGTTCCAGGTAGGTTCCATAGTAGAACCGGGAACCGAAACCGGAACCGAAACCGCCGGTTCCTTATTTCCGGGTAGGTTCCATAGTGGAACCGGGAACCGAAACCGAAACCGCCGGTTCCTTATTTCCGGGTAGGTTCCATAGTGGAACCGGGAACCGGAACCGAAACCGCCGGTTCCTTAAAATAAGGAACCGGGAACCGGAACCGGACACATCGAAATCGGGAACCGGACCGGAACCGGCCGTTCGGTTCTCCGGTTTCTGGTTCTACCCAGGAACCATGCTCACCCCTAACGGCCGAACCTATACAAATGTATGGTGCCAATCTCACGGCAAGGATCAATCGATCAAATAAGTTACTCATTAACCACTCGGCATCCGCTTAATCCGATTAGAGACATTATCAACGACTAATATTACCACACCCTCATACGGCCATTCAAGGGAACATGCAAACCGAACGTTCAAATAGCAAATACAGCCAAGGATCTTGCAATTTCACATCAAGGCAAGCAAGCATGGTTCGATCGGCACAATCATAATCGGCACTAATAACTTCAAGCACATTTAACTCACCAAAAACCATAAATCAAGCCTCAAACTTGTCCCTTAGTACCCTAATGTCCTAAGGAAGGTTTAGAGGTCGCTTACCACACTAATTAAGCTAGCAATTTCCACCAAGAGCAGCCACTAGGTCTGGTTCTATTTTGGTCGATGCATGGCAGGTTCGGTTCCTTGAGGAATCACACAAAAGCGACCATTATAATCTACCTAAACTCCATTCCAACTCAAGTATTCCTTGCTAACACATAGTGTCACGTCTTAAGATGTCTTACCGAAGATTTCCAAGCAAGGCGATGCCTCCACAAGCCTCAAAGTCCTTCGGTTTCCAACCGGCCAACATGGACAGATTCTGTTCCTTGAGAATTCATGAAGAATAAACCATCAAAACCCACCTAAACTTCTACCAAACTTCAATCTCAACTTGATAAACCTTTAGGCTATGTGTTAGAGGCATCTTACCAAGAGGTGGAAGCTAAACTAGTCCTCTAAGCCGGCATAAGGAGGCTCTCGATCAGACTGTGCTCGGCAGTGAGCAGCTCTGCTTTTGGCGGTTGAACGGGCTGATCATGACGGCGAGAGGCTGAACGGAGGGGGATGGGTTGTAAAGGAAATGATGGGAGACGTGCTGGTGGTTGTTGCTAGGGCTGGTGGCCACCGGAGGCTGGCGGCAAAGCGAACGAACCGGCGGAGGAGCGATCGGTCGATCAAGAGAGAGAGAGAGAGAGAGAGAGAGAGAGAGAGAGAGATGTCTCGGCTGAATGAGGTGGGAGGAGAGAGAGAGGCTTTCTTAATCCTCCAAGGTCAAAGCAAAGCAAGAAAGGTAGGTAGGAGTTGACAAGGAATTAATGCTAAGTGGGTCTCTTAGCTATAATCATGACACTTGTCTCTTCTTCATAAAAGATCTTGGGTATCAAATGACTTCATTGCCCTCACTTTTTTGGCCATCATAGGGAGAAAGGCAATTGACCAAAATGCCTTTGGTTAATCTTTAAGGATTTCTAGGGGCAAAAGTGTAACTTCCCACTCACAGTCTAAAATTTCTCATTTCCAACCTTAATTACCCTCGATAAGGCGACGTCCAATTTCTTTCAAATGTTGAAATTCTTCATTGTCCGATATCCAGTTTCGAGATCCCATTTCATGGCCAGTTTTCCGTCAATCGTAATTTCAACTTATCTCAAACTAACAGGCGGCTTTTGTAGATGTTACGCGTATCGACTCAGTGATTCTCATCACACTTAGGACTACTCAAGTCACGGCGACGTTGGTTGTCATGTAATTGCGAGGGTTTATCGATAGCTCCGACGGTCTCGATCATCAGAGTTCGATTTAGGAAAGCTTGCAAATCATACGTTAGTTAAGCGGAATCACCCGCGCTCCAATCGTTTAACGCTAGCAATGAATTCCACAATCGTTCTTAATTGGCTATAAATATTCTCTCGGCAATTCTTATGGTCAAAGCGCTATTCCTTGTCCAAGTTCCTAGGTCTACGTATCTAGTCCTACGTTAACCTTTCCCTTTTGATAAGTTAACTCGAGATTGATCAGGTCCGAGCGAGATATAACTGAAATACATCGATAGATATCCTTTCATTCATAAGTTTCGAAATGGTCGGAAATTCAGAATGTCACACATTTCATTACAATAATCATTAATTAATAAATTAGCCTTTTCCTAATCAATAATTAGACATGCCTCTTTTACTCTACAATTACTTTAATTATGATATGATATTTATTCATCGGGGAAACACCGGAGCAACACGCTAGCTACATATAGAATGAGGTTATAATGTAATGACAAGTTTACAAGTGTCCAACAAAAAACTAGAGTTTTGTTGACCTTTACATACTAAGGTTTATTAGGCATTTTAAATTATGAGATAATGTCCACTTCTTTGGGTATAATAATGAATATCCATTTACAGATATTTGGAATAAACCCATAAACTCATCATTCGCAGAGATGGAAATCGAACTCCCCACCTTCCTGTTCATGCACAACGATCGCCCACTAGGGCATCACCCTGGTAGTTGATAATGTCCACTTTTACCTTCTCAATCACTATTTTTATTTAATAGTGCCCCTTTTCATAAATTTAGAGTGAACTTCAATTTGGTTATTTCCATATTAACACTTATATTAGGGTCGACACCATATTAGTGTTGAGGGTATATATGGCTCGGCAATTGTTTTACTCATCATAAAAGTTTAATATATGTATTTCGGGGTTTCAAAAGCGCACGGAAACACATCCTCGGCGATGGTTTTACTCATATATTAGTTCCATAAAAGTTTGATATATGGTTTTTTTTTAATGTGTTTTGGTAACATTTATTTACATTTTTGTTAGCACCAAAAGTTACCCTAAGAACCACGTGATATGTACGTGGGAGAGATATGGCAAGTTATGGGCATGTGTATAGAAGCCAGGAGAAAGTTAGCCACTAGAATGCCACGTGTGAAACCTTTGGGGGCATTTTTTCCGAAGATGAAAGAGAAGGCATGTAGAAGAAGTCACGATCGAGACGGTTGCAAAGTTTGGCGGTAATTCCAAAAATTGAGAGGGAAAAGCGCGGAAATCGCCAAAAGGCCTTATCCACAAGAGCCATCAAAGAAAACATGCTTGGAGCTCAAGGCCATAACCGTTCGACGATTACCAGAGTATGCCTATAAATACCTGAGGATATCCAACGCCAAAGACACAACACAACACAACAAATAAGTCTTATCTTTTCAACTTAACTTTTAGCCTAGCTGTAGCTTTTAGATTCCCGTCGCCGATTTAATTCCAGCGTGTTTCATATCCAGAGTTAGGTGTCGTCGAATAGATTTCGGAGTCTGCTCGCCAGTCAAATATTATCGATTAAATTTCGGTGTTGTACTGTTCATCTACAGTGTCCAGTACCGTCGATTCAATTCCGGTGCTGTATTCTACATTCCACCTATCCGATATCGTTGATTAAATTTCGGTATTGTGTCCCACAGTAAGGTTCAGTATCGTCGATTCAATTCCAGTGATGTGTCCTAGTTACGATTACGCCGAAGCATTCGATAAAATTTCGTCGAAGAGTCATTAGAAAGGTTGGTTGAAAGTTTGTACGAAGTTGTCATCAATATATATATTCTGCATTTGACACTCTATCCAAAACTGGCCCAGAGCGCCTTCTTACTTAACGAACTGCTAACGTTCAATAAAAGATTCCCGCGTTGGTCATCTTATTGGGTTGCAATCCTTTTGGATCGAGCCCATAAGTCCAGTCAAAGCCCGCAAGAGGGATTTTAACGCGTAACAATCTTTTTTTGCATTCCCGATGGGACTTTTGGTATTAAGTTCGAGAGAGTGCTATGCCACGTACGAAAAGTCACAACAACTTAGACGGCGACGAACTCATAGAGGAAGTACTACTAGCGGAGTCCTCGACAGCTCCATGAATCCAGGACCAGGTTCAGGTTGAAGACGACGAGGTTCCTCGACAACTCGTCGAAGAACCAAGAAGAAACCCTGAAGTGACGCCAGTCATACTATCCTTGATAAGACGTACAATCGAAGAAGCCCAGCATGAGTTTGCTAATCATATGGTTCATCGTATGACCGACGTCGTCAGACCGTTAATCATCAACACTTATCACGAGTGTGCGTGAGGAAAACATGGAGCGTCGCCGAGTTTGCCGTAACCTCAAGTTGGGAATGTCTTCATACCAACGACGAATGTCTCATTACCAATAACAAACACGGGTCTTGCTGGTCAGAATATACCTCCAGTTATACCTGTCAGGATTCTGCAACAAGGAGAAGCATTACCGACCAATGAGCACAATCCTCAAGCAAATGATCCAGGTGCATTCCTCGGCCATCAAGCTCAACAAGATGTACCTATTACCCAACATGGGACTATTGTTTAGCCAAACCCCATACCTATGAATGAGCAACCCATACCTATGGTGGTCGAAAACCAAGGAGCAGTACCAGTTCCCCCCAGGGGGCAGAATCAATTTCGTCAAGGCAGGGGGCCGAATCAACTTTTCTCGTCTGCAATCCGCCAGCGATTATACAGCCAGGGTATCAACATGCAAATTAAGCCCTACAACCATAGGGACATCAGCTTATGCTACCAGCTTTCCAACCTGTCATACAACCAGTATGCAACCAGCATACCAAGCGCAACAGCCAATGTATCAAGTTCTACAGCAACCAGAATATTAGGTACTATACCAGCCCATGTACCAGAATCAATCAGTTGTTGAACAAATGGCCGGATACAACGATCCTAGGGTAGGGTACATGATTAATTTTTTTCTAAAGCCATATCTTGATTGGATGGATACAATCCCGTACCCAAGAGGATTTAAAATACAGGAGTTCACGTTGTTTACAGGTGAAGACGATCAGTCCACCTATGAACACGTCAATCGCTTCCTAGCATTATGTAGAGATGCTGCCCATGCCGACCATTGGAAGCTAAGACTATTTCCACTTTCCCTATCGAGAACGGCCTTCACTTGATATACTGCGTTATTGCCCAATTCTGTGCTAACGTAGGAACAGATGGAATGACTTTTTCATGGACAGTTCCAGCGAGTTGTGCCGAATTTGTCAGTAGTCGACTTATCGATAATGAAGCAAATGTCCAATGAGACTGTCGACCAGTTTATCACAAGAATCAAGCAAGCCAAGAACAAATGTTTGGTGCCCTTACCCGAGAAGACTTTTGCGAAGTTCGCCTTCAATGGACTAAAATTCGAAATTTGAGACGTAATGGTAGGTCATCCATGTGCAGATCTGTTTGAATTATCTACTATGGCTGTCAAACATGACAGTCTTCTTAGAAAAAAAGACAAAAGACACACTTGAAGAGGAGAAGTGAATCTTGTCGAGTCACTTGATTTCGATGAAGGACAAGCTGACTCTGTCGAGGTCGCGGTGGCCCAATTGATCATACACAAGCCATAGACGTGTCAAGGCTAAGGCCAACAAAAATGAAAGAAAAATCAACCATCATGGCCAAGGCCAAAAAGGCGGTGTATTATTCGTTTGATGCAAATCCAATAGATGAGATTTTCGACATGCTGTTGGCCGATGGGAAAATCAGGCTAACCGAAGGACAACAAATACCGTCTAAGGAGGAGTTGGTCGGTAAGAAATATTGTAAATGGCATCATTCATAGAGCCACAACACCTCGGATTGCTTAGTCCTTAAAAAGAATATTCAAGAAGCGATTCGTCAGGGGAAGATTAAATTCGCTGACGATAAGGGCAAATCTCTCATGGACATAGAGACAGATCCTTTCCCAGTAATGACTGGAATGGTCTCCCTTAAACAGTCATGAAAAAGGCAAGAGTGGTCGAATTTGTGCTTTTGATGCAGAAGAAAACTAGAGAACATGGATCGACGCGAGCATGGTTACCAGATGACCAATCAGAGAAGTCGAGGACTACTCGAGACTGGCAACACAATGCCTAGGAAAACTCTTCCTCCACCGAAACCCTACAAATCATTCAAGCAAAGATACGAGGAAGGGGATCCAACCATTGGTACATTGGGAGAACCAAGAAAAAATTTGATTACTATGTAAGCTATGGTCCACCTCATGTTCGTAATTAGGACCGAGTTCCCTACGGTTGGGGAGAAGAATTTGATGGAGGATCACAACGAGGTTACTACGTCCCAAACACACCACGTCGGCAGCAAACTCTCAAGATACCGAACAATCCTGAAGAGGGATCATGGTACGAAATCATAGAGGCCCAAAAAAGGGAAGAAATTATGACTTGCACCAGGAAAAGGAGGATCTAAAGGAAAAAGAGAGTTTGCACGTTGCAACGACAGGTAAATCTGCTAGAACCTGAACTAGTATCAAAGACCACAGGTCATCCTAGATGTCGGAGGACGAAGAACCTGGTTTGGAAGCAAAAATCAGAAGAGACAACCGGCACAAGTACAATAACATGTACGATTCGAATCTCCCGAATTATCATCTCCATTCAGAACTCGTATAAGCAGGTCAGTATCACCGTTAAGCTCTTGTATGGTCCAAGTTAAATTGCCTAATGAGTTTCGACTGGAGTCTTCTTCGGCTGATCATGATGATGAAGCCACTATACAAGAAAAAGAGGGCGCTCAGTTCTGCTTCGACAGTGAAGAGACCATGGAGTTCAAGAAGCCCCTCGAAGAAATCTCTAATCACTTAAGGTCGCTCAATATTAACCCAAAATAAATAGGCTACCGGTGATGAAGGTTTTAGTGGATGGTGGTTCGACATTAAATCTTATCCCGTATAGATTTTTCAAAAAGATAGGAAGGACTGACGATGAAATTATCCCATCAAACATTCAATTGTCGGATTTCACTAGTGAAATCACTGAAGTGAAAGGGATATATGTTGCAAATCTCACCGTAAGGTCCAAAACATCGAGGACATCTTTCTGTGTTGTAGATGCCGATGGCTCACACAATCTACTCATGGAAAGAGATTGGATACACGGAAATCAATGTGTGCCGTCGATGCTAAATCAGATGCTAGCTTTCTGGAATGATGATAAGGTGGAGTACGTAAAAGCTAATCCTCAGACTTGTGTCACGTGGACTCAGATGTCAGGACGAGACTAGGTCACGCCAGATGATTGCTTACGCATCTCAAAACCCCCTGAGGTTGACTCAAGGGATATTGCTTTCTGCCGTTTCGATAAGGGAAACACCGAATGGGTCCCAAGGAAGGAACTGGCGGTCCAACACAACGAGTTTGCTGATAGAGGATCAGCGATTGTCACAAGACCTTGTTAAGAGGTATACGGCCTATAGGGCCAAGCAAGCTGAGTAGGTCAACGAAGCGGTTGAAGGCATTCTAGACTTTGAAGAGTCTCCCATGAAGGAAGATGACAAGGTGATTCAAGCTCAAGACCCATTAGAAGAAGTGAACCTTGGAGATGAAGCTTGTCCACAACCGATTTATGTAAGCAAGTTACTTGACCAGCCATATAAGACAATTGATAAACTTGCTAAATAAATATAGAGACTGCTTTGCTTGGAACTACCATGATATGCCTGGTCTAGCAAGGAACGTAGTCAAACATCGACTACCGATTAAGAAAGAATTTCGACCGCACCAATAGTCACCAAAGACGTTTGCGCCTGAGGTAATCCTCAAGGTCAAGGAAGAGATCGAATGACTCTTCTCTGTCGGATTCATAAGGATGGCGAGGTACGTTGAATGGCTATCGAACATTGTCCCGATTAAGAAAAAGAATGGTAAACTAAGGGTTTGCATTGTATTCCACGATCTGAATGCTGCCACGTCAAAAGATGAGTACTAGATGCCCATGGCCGATATGCTAATCGACTCGGTCCCCCACAATGAAATTATGTCCCTCATGGATGGGCATTCGGGGTACAACCATATCTTCATAGCAACAGAGGATGTCCACAAGACAGCTTTCAGGTACTCTGGTGCCGGTGGAACCTTTGAGCCTTTTGGATTGAAGAATGCCAGTGCCACTTATCAAAGGGCAATGAACTTTATTTTCCACAACATGATTGGAGAGTTCATGGAGGTCTACATTGACAACGTTATTGTCAAGACCGATCAGGCAAGTCATCTAATACAACTAGAACAAGCTTTTATGAGGATGCATAAGTTTAAATTGAAGATGAAACCTTTAAAGTGCGTTTTCGAAATAAAAGCTGACAATTTCTTGGGCTTTTTGGTTCATCAAAGAGGAATTGATATAGATAAGAATAAAGCCAAAGTCATTATAGAATTGCCGTCGTTTGCTAGTAAAAAAGAGCTTCAAATGTTGATTGGAAAATTGAATTTCCTGCGACGATTTATTGCTAACCTGTCAGGCAAAATTGAGGTGTTTTCTCCATTGCTTAAACTCAAGAATGAACGACTAAAAAAAATATCTGACCAAGCCACCGGTTTTGATGCCATCAAAAGCAGAGAGGCCGCTAAAACTATACTTGTTTGTGACTGATACCACGATCGGAAGCATACTGGCCTAGGAACATGAGGAAGGCAAGGAACAAGCTGTATATTACTTGAGCCGGGTACTGAACAATGCTGAGACAAGATATACTTCTATCGAAAAGTTGTGTCTATCACTATATTATGCCCGTATGAAATTACGGCATTATATGATTGTTGACACCTAAATTTTGATCAACTTTATTATTATTATTATTTATTTTTATTATTTATTTTTATTTTTATTTTGAAAATTCATAGAAAATCCATAAAAAGTTTAAAAATTAAAAAATCAATTTTGGTGACCTTAGCCAAACTAAATGAACCATTTTGACCAAAAAAATTATTTTCATAATTTTCATTTTTTTAATATATTTTCGAAAAATACAAAAAAAGAGAAAAAAAGAAAAAGAAAATCAAGAAAAATAATATTTGAGGTCACAAAAATATATAAAAATAGTCAGTATTTTTATTTTTATTTTATCCATTTTCTGATCTCATAAAATAGTAAAATTCAGGTTTGATTTTAGGTGTTCTTTGATCATCATAAAATTGAATTTGGCAAAAATATTAGTAATGATTAAAAGGAAAAGGAGTGAAAACATCATCATTTAAAAGGAAAAGGGGACTAATCATTTTGTCTTCGCTTTTGATTATTTTATTATTATTTTTACTTTTTAATATTTTATTATATTATTATTATATTATTATTATATTATTATTTCATTATTTTATTTTATTTACATTACTATTTATTCCCCCTTCATCATCCGCACGTCTTCTCTCCTTCTCCTCCTCCTCCTCCTTCTTCTTCTTCCTCTTCTTCTTCTTCTTCTTCTTCTTCTTCTTCCTCTCTCCTCTCCCTTTCCCGAACCATCTCACTGTTCCGGTCATAACTCCGTCGTCCAATATCAGATCGAGGCGAAACCACCTCCAATAGAAAGCTTATCGTCTTATCTTTCCAGGGATATATTATAAGGCTCATTTGGCCCAGCCATTCGTCCGATGGAGCCGTTTGAATGAGCAAAGGTCGCTGCTGACCCTGTAACGACCAGTTTCTGCCGCCGCCGTCGTCCTCCACGATCAGCCCTTCCGGCGACCTTTGCGCCTCCCTCTGACCATCACAGGTTAAGTTAAGATGTCCTTAACAATTTCCCGTTGGTTTCGTGAATTTTCGAGGTCTGGTTAAATTATGGTGATTTTTTGAAAAACAGTCGACGAAAATCGAGCGAATTGAGGTATTGTGGTCATATCTCACTCATTTGGACTTCTTTTAAGGTGAAATTTTCGGTGATGGCTTCCTAAGATGATAGGCTATGTTCTGGAATTTTAAGGTTGCTGAATATTTGCTGTGTATTTACTTTATGTCATAGCATTTCTATATTTCGCATAAAAGACCCAGAATCGGAAGGCCGAGCCTCCTGTTGGTGTCTAAATATTTGCCGCGTATTTACTTTATGTCATAGCATTTATATATTTCGCATAAAAGACCCAGAATCGGAAGGCCGAGCCTCCTGTTGGTGTCTAAATATTTGCTGTGTATTTACTTTATGTCATAACATTTCTATATTTCGCATAAAAGACCCAGAATCGGAAGGCTAAGCCTCCTATTGGTGTCCAAGGTGTTTTATTTATTTATTTTCTGTAAATTATATTGTGCTACCCCAGAATCGGAAGGCCGAGCCTCCTGCTGGTGGTTTATACCCCCCACACATTGTTGCACGAGCACCGACGGACTCCGACGTCGTAAAATTCACCGGATCCCATCTCCTTTGCTTATGTTTATGTTGTATAATGACTTAATATCTTCTTTATTATTATTATTTTTTTTTTTTTTTGCATTGTGTTGCGTCCTATAAAAACAAAAAAAAAATGCTAGATTGGATGGTTGCAGATGAGCCACGTGTCGTGATCCGATGATTTTCAGAATAAAAAAAATATTTTTAACATTAAAAGAAATAAATTTCGAATTTTACAACAATTAAAATGATTCGATTGTCACCGAGACGCCACGTGGCGAGTTAGGGACCGTTCAGTTGGGACTTATTTTCAGGAAATTTATAATAAAAAAAAATTCAAAAAAAGTGAATACTAAGGAAAAATTCAAAAAAAATTTGAGAAAAATTGCAGAAAATTCAATCAACTTAGGTACCGAAAGGGCGTTGGTAACGACACCAGCGTAACCAAGTCCCCGAACCCAAAATCTCTGGTTCCGTAGAACTGATCGATCTCTCCCAATCGATCGGTAAGGTTTCCGGTCTACCCTCCAAGAAAGACCGGTGGCGACTCCAAATGCATGCACAATTTGCACATGCCACCACGACCACACTGAAGGTCGAAAGCGATCGACTCTTATCGTCGAAGAATACTCCCGCCGCGATTTGGTATGGGCCTGGGAGGGCTCGCGCCGATCCAAGACCCGTGATCGGTAATCCATTAGCCGCGTCCGCTTCCGGACGGGTCGCGACAGCTGGCGACTCCGCTGGGGAATTTTCTAGAAACTATGGTTCTAGACCTCAAGTGGACTTAGGCCGTAATAAAAATTGAGTGATTTTTCTAACCCTACAGGCGCTCTTGAAGGTGAGGTAAGTCCGCTCACGATAGGTGTTATATGTTTTTGCAGATTGGAGTAATAAGGGGTGTAGTCTGTGATTAACTTTATTTTACGCAGGTGTGGCGTAGGAATGTATGTTGTGTAGATGATTTGAAGTGCTGATTGATAAATTGTTGTGCATGACTTGCATTGTGATGATCACGACACATGGACACACACAACCGCGCCTAAAACCCCAAGCGCCGCCTTTAGGAACACAATAGAAGGAATTGAAAATGGAATCTCCGTGAGGAAAAACACGGGGTAATCCACTTCTCAATTCCGCTCGCTTCGAACTATGGATTGAGTCCCAATGCAACGATAGTTGTGCAATGGAATCGGCTCTTTCTAGAACTCGAGGTGGGAACCTTAACCTTAGGTGCCAAACCCTCTGATTTTTAGAAGTTCACCATCACTTGTCTCATGCGCATGTCTTTGGGCGGTTGGTACACCTAAAATCGCACATAAGTCGACGAGTTGGGTTGGTAAGACTCTCTATCCCTCAAAACTATTACAGTTCATATAAATATAGGCATTTCATTCATTGCATTCTGGTGATTAGATTAAATGCCATTTCAAGGATAGATGCATGTGTTTTTCCCAAACGTCCTTGATAGAAGACGAGGAGGATGATATCCCATGGCGAACACCGAGTGAGCAACAAAGGAGCCTACTATGGACATTATTGAGATATCGTCCAATGAAGATGACGAGTTGGGGCAAGTGATCCGGAAGTCACAGATCGAACTTGGGGCATCCTTAAACGTTAGGATCACATTCCTTGGTTTCATTTTCCATTACTAGTCCTCTTGTATAGGGTTTATTTTTATCGAGGCTTTCTCTATCTCACCCCTTAGAGTGATTGTATTAGGGATCTATTGGTGTATACATTCAGATGGAACTCGGTTGTATTTCTTTTGACGGGTCATGGGAATGTGATAGTGGCATTTTCTCTAATCATCCGAATACTCCCAAGTCAAGTTTATAATTCCTTTAGAGGAAACTAAAGTTGAAAATCTTACACGACCTTTTTGGTCGTACAGGGTAATCCAACCCCAATTTCGCTAGAAGGAATTATACACTTGAATTGGTCCATGCATGTCATACGTCACTAAGTAATCCACGATAATTGATCAAGAGTATTGACGTTATTTCGAATTTAATGACGAGATAGATGTCCAAATTGCTCTCGTTCTTAACAAAACGGCCTTGATTTGGATGCCGTATCTTCAATTAAATTTAAAAACACGTCGTTATGCCTTGCATTTTTGACTAATTCGCTCTTCTGAATATTGGTCAAAAGCAATTATCGTGAATTACATTCCTTTCAATAGTATGCTTTCTTTCGAGGAATATTGATAAAAACTTTTCGCACAAGATTAAAACCCTTGTAAAAGTTCTTGTCATTATTAATTACGAGCAAGCATAAGATTGAAAGGGGTCTATGCTTTCTTTTTCAGATTATTCCTTTTGACTCGGTCTTTTCATTTGCAGGTGAAAAACAAGTAGCATAAAGAAATCTTTTCTTGGATAAGTCTGAAGCTATTCTTTCATCTGACCATGAGTGAGTTAGAAAATCAGAACACATCTACTCGACTTATTATGGATCGGCTCATCCAAGTCTAAGATGTCCGGATGCTCGAAGAAATGGATCATATAAAAGCTAAAACAAACACAGGGGCTTTCATTCATTCTTGCCCAAACCAGGTCATACAATTCATTGGGGTGGAAAAGTAAAGCAGAAGTGAGCCCTAATCAACGACACAAAGGAGCCCAGCTGGCCCTCCAGGTTATGGATGCTTTGTTTATACGCACCACTCCGCGTATCATGGTCCGCAAGCCTGAGATGGAGGCGTTTGCGTTCATCATTGACTACAACAACCTGAGTCTCGTGATCTTCGGCGACTGCTTCCAAGTCCCGAACAAGTCCATTCTCACGAGTTATATCCTCGTTTATGCCGTTGAGCCTTTCTTCCAGCCACTCGCTCCGATTCCTTAGCAGGGCATTACGTCGATCGCGCTCATAGGTAGCCAGAGATAGAGCTAAGTCCTCCACCAGATTCCTCCTCTCGCGTAGCAATGTCGAAACCCGCTCTTTGACGAACTCAACAGCCTTTTTGTGACTATCGGCCAGGTAGTCAGCCAACGCTAGGCGGTCGGACTGATCCTCATAACGGGCTCGCAAGACACGAGCCACGGTAACTCCCCGATGAGCAGCGCGGTAGACCTCCAAGGAGTTCGTAAAGAGCGTTGGAAAAATATTGTATTCCCTCCCCAACGCGGTACCCTCGAGGGAGGTGATGTCCAGGTCCCCGAACATGACTCTGATCTCATCCTCGGTTTCGGGATGATCGGCTATGTGAGCGTAGCCTCGACCCAAGAGGTTATAGAACTCTTTCCATCGAGTCAAAGCTTCGGCTGAGAAAGTGTGAACTTGGGAAGAAGCCATTTTCGACGGAGATGTGTGTAGTGGAGCGATTAGAGGATGGAAGAAAATTATATGAGAGCGTTAATCTCCCAAACACCAACTCCGCATTTTATAGCGTCTCGAGAGTGGAGAAAAGTTGCAGCAATAATGCTTGTGGAGCCGGGTTAATTAATGTAAAGCGAGGGCTGCTCCTCCCGTGAATCATCAGACATGTCCTGATCCGCAATTTCAGGCCTGACAAAGTCGGTCTCGCCATTATTAAAGCTGGGAGGGAGGCGAGCGCAACTATCGAAGAAGCCGCGAAAGGATTGTGTTGTTCCATCACGCATGAAGCTGGGCGGCGAGTGAACAGCTCTGCCACTTAAAAAGAGAAGACAGTGCTGAACAGGCATGGCTATTGAGGAAAAGTGAAAGGCGAGCGCAACTATCGAAGAAGCCGCGAAAGGATTGTGTTGTTCCATCACGCATAAAGCTGGGCGGCGAGTGAACAGCTCTGCCACTTAAAAAGAGAAGACAGTGCTGAACATGCATGACTATCGAGGAAAAGTGAAAGGCGAGCGCTACTATCGAAGAAGCCGCGGAAGGATTTGGTTACCCCTTCGTGTCGGAAAGCTGAGCAGGAGGTAAACAGTTCCGACGTTTCAAAAACAGAACGCTGAACAGACCTAGCTTTCGAGGAAAAGGAGGCAACAAATCGAAAGAGCGAGTATACAAAAGAGAACAGAGAACCCCGAGTGACGAGTTCGTTGAAAGACCTCAAATTCTCTAGAATCAGATTCGACATCGAAGCCATGGAACTCAACATCGCCGGTGACGAACATCAAGATCGCAGTGGTGACGACGGCAGTGGCCACGACGCTCAACCCCGGAAAAGAAAAAGTCGCCAGCGCTACGCTCGGAAAGAAATCCAGGAGCTTGAAGCTTTCTTCGATGAATGCCCTTGCCCAAACGAGGAACAAAAGATTGAATTGGGCCAGAAGCTGGGAATGAATCCTATGAGAATCCATTTTTGGTTTCAGAATAGACGTTTCAGACTAGGTGTCCAACACAGGCGTAAGGAGATCACGGCCCTAAAAGAGCAGAACCAAAACCTTCAAATGGAAAACATGTGGTATGAGAAAATTCTCAGTACTATTACCTGCCCTGACTGCGGTGGCCCTACCACCCTCAGTAAATTGTTCCCCAGTAAGCCTTCTACGAAGATGGAAGGTGCTCATTTATCCCCCTGCTCCCTTGAGCCATCTCCGGTACAATCAGATCCTGCTAATGGCGCGCATGAGCAGATCGATCCTACAGAAATTATACCAGTGTCTTCGGAGGAAGAAGATACGTGTCGTTATGATCGGAGTCACCTCATCGAAGCCCATGAATCTCCTCCACAACAGCTTCCGGTAAGATCAGATACGGTTCAAGAGGAGTTAGAGGTTAGTCGGCAGGCTATCTACGCCACTCTGGACGACGAGAAGAAGAAATTCACTTGGCCCCCGGAGCTTCATCTCAAGTTCTTGGACGCAGTTCGACAGATAGGACTCGACTTCATAGGTCCGACAAGCATACTTAGGGTCATGAACGTACCGGGACTTACCAAGCAATTAGTCGCGAATCACCTTGGTTGCTACAGAAGGGCGTTAGGACAGCGTTATGCAGAACTGAATCCGAGCAATAGACTCGGCTGCGAACCCAGCACCCTTATGACAAATGAGGCCCGGTCGAATCTGGACGACTATTGGGGATTTGATCAGGATATCCTCGCGAGTCATTTCAATATTCCTCAAGAACACGCATCACAAGTGCAACGAGTAAGCACTCCTCCGTCCGAGCAGCAGCTAGTAAGTGTTCATCCTGTCGCAGATCAGCCCACCACGCCCAGTGCTCAAGGGTTTGCCCAATCAGAGCATATGGCTTCAGATGATCTAATGGGAGAAAGCTTGGAGCACTCTTATTTCCCTAATCCCCAAGTGGGAGATGCTTGTGGTAGTCAATCGATCAAATCTCCTCTTATAATCCCAGACAAAGATGGAGGTTCCAGTTCGAAGAACCCGTCGGGCGATGCAGCTCAACCTACACATCAATCGTTCGAGGGGTCGGGTGATTTCTTCGATGAAGGACTTGATACCTGGTTCGATCAGTTGGAAGCTATTAAAGGTTGGCAACCATGATCTGCACTTGGTAATGGCACACCTAAGCTGAGGCCAGACTGGTTAGTCATTGGACATGCCCCAAGAAAGAAGGGGATGTACGCGAGAAGGATGTATCTCCTATTGTAAAGTTCTCATCGGTGCATGCGTTTGTTTCTTCAATAGCTAGAGTTGATTCTGCATAATGTTTCTCGCAAACGTCATCTCGTGTGTATACGGTAATTCCTTGTTATTAAGTTCAAGGTAAAATCAGCCCCGACGCGTGAAGGCAGAATTGATAGCATGAGTTACTAGCAGAATGTGATCGAGCTCGAAAGTGAAAGATTACTAGCGGCCCCAAACGCAATGACCGCAAAATCAGGGGCAATCTTTAAGTTTCGAGCAACTACAAATCTATTTCTCACGAGGCATTCAGGTCAATCAAATATAAAGCGTCGGGCTGTGAGAATGATGCGTAGTCAATCTGTTGACACAGGCGAAAAAGGAGTCGCGTAGATCCGAAAGCAAAAACCTTTCTTGGCTAGTCAACAATGCAGAATGAAAGAGCATATATAAACAAACTCGCATTTATTTCATTCAGCAGGAAAGTTTACAAGTGGATCACTGAGGGGGAGCAGTAAACCCAAAATGAGTTCTGACAAGCATCACAAAAAAGCTTAACTGACTCTCCATGCTATCCATGCCTTGCTTACAACCCACACTCCGAGAATCGAGGTCTACAAGCTTGAAGAAAAGGAGACGACATTTCTCCTTAAGTTCGTTCACCTTGGTGTCATAGTACTCGAACTCAAGCTCTAAGTCATGAGCCAGCACCCTCCCGCGAGCTATATCCATGCTCAGGTCTTCAAGCCTTTCCTCCAACCAGGCACACTGGAACCTCAGCACGAAGTTGTGCTGGTCTTGCTCAAAGGCGGTGTCAAAAAGAGCCAGACGCTCCACCAAGTTGTCCCTCTCACGGACCAGCATCGAAACCTGGGCGTGGGCGTATTCAACAGCCCTTTTATGGTTATCGGCCGTCAGCATGGCCAACATCAGGGACTCAGTTCGGTCCTGATAACGGGCTCGCACGATACCAGCCAAAGTGACCTCCCGGCTAGCAACTTCGTAAGCCTGCATGAAATTGTTAAAGAGAGTTGGGAAGATCACAAACTCCCTTTGCAGTTTCGTACCTTCAATACACGCAGTATCCAGGGCCGGAATCAGAGTACGAACTTCAACCTCAGCTTCAGGATGATTGTTTATGTAGCCATAACCCCTACCCAAGAGGTGGTAAAATCTCTCCCATTGGGTCGAAGCTTCAGGTAAGGCAACAGGCATAGAGGAGGAATCCATATGCGATGGAATGACGGAGAAGAGAGTGAGAATGTGAAGAGTGTTTGAGAGGCTGAGTCTGATAAGGCTAAAGTGTTAATCTTCTTGACATCAATCTATCACCTTATAAATGCTCGAGTACAGGGAGAAGTGGTAATAATATTTTATGTGCAGTAGAGCCAAGCGGGTTTCGTTAATGCATCCCCGATGAGTCACGAATCCACCACCGTCCTGTGATCTCGGGTTTTACGAAACATAATGGCGCCGAAAGGTGGGCAGGCTTGTTACTCTAGAGACTGGGCCAGGGGGACAAGCGTAGTGCTCGACAAAGCGAAATCAACGCAAGAGATCTTCAGGCTCCGTTCACGTAGAAAAGAGCAAAAAAGGACAAAGTGGGAATTACGAAGCCTTGATAAAAACGCTCGTCAAGTAGCCATCACAAAAGGACGAAGTGGGAATCTCGAAACATTGAGAAGAGCGCTCGTCGGGTAGCCATCACCTTTGATTGAAGAACGGTGATCCGGCTCCTTTAACCTCTCAGAATTTGCAGAGAAAGTGAAGATCCAAGGAGGAACAAAGAAAGCTGAGTTAACGGAAAATCAAACAGTGATATCCCGGTCAAAATGTTCAAGGGATTCTGTCATTTACTGGAAGCGCCAGACTTGGAGGTCTCCGAGCTTGAGCTGCTGGAAGAGTTTGAAGATCTCAGGACCGAACCTGACACGAGGGCCATGGAGACCGATCCTTCTAATGATGAAACCCGCGGCTTGGTTAACGAGAACAGTACCCGCGACGGTTATCAGCGTCAGAAAGGGGAATATCTCAAACGCAACACTTCAGGTCAAGTCCATAAACTCGAATTGTTTTTCAGGGAATACCCCTATCCGGACATGGAACAGAAAATCAAAATGGGCCAGGAGATAGGGTGGGAGCCTCGGAAGGTCAAGTGCTGGTTTGAAAACAAACGAACTCGGCTGAAGCAGCAACGCGATCGGCACGAGTTAGCGGTTGTAAGGGAGGAAAATGAAAAGCTTCGAATAAAAAACACTCAGTACAAAAAAGCTCTAAGCATCGCTATTTGCCTGGAGTGCGGTAACCCTGTTCCCACGGACGGAGTATTCACTGAAGAGCCAGATCTGGGGGTTTATAATGCTCATTTGTTGCAATTCCCTTCGCAACATCTTTCGGAACAGGCGGGTACCGCCGAGGATCTACAAGAGGAAACTAGTGCTCTAAGGTCAAAGTCGACGCCCATTGTGGAAGGGAACATGCGTCATGACAAGTCGGGTCCGCTCGATGATGAACTCACCATCATGACCAGCCGATCTGAGACCACTAAATCCCCTCCAGAGCAACCTCCAACACGACCAGATTCCGAGAAGAGTAACCGCCAAGTTGCTGACACCACTTCGGCTAGCAAGAAAATAAGATTTCGTTGGACCCCGGAGTTTCATAGCAAATTTGTTGATGCAGTTCAACAGTTGGGGATCAGTTTTGCTTGCCCATTGCGCATACTCGAAATCATGAACGTGCCGGGACTGACTAAAAATATGGTCAAGAATCACCTTTGGCGCTACAAGAAACTACTGAGAGATGGACGAGCGTCGCTAGACCAAGATAGAGGCGGTTCAACACGACCAGATTCCACGAAGAGTAGCCGCCGAGTTGCCAACCCTACTTCGGCTAGCAAGAAAACAAGGTTTTATTGGACCTCGGAGCTTCATAGCAAATTTGTTGATGCAGTTCAACAGTTAGGGATCAGTTTGGCTCGCCCATCGCGCATACTCAAGATCATGAACATGCCGGAATTGGATAGAAATAAAGTCAGGAACCACCTTTGGTGCTACAAAAGACTACTGAGAGATGGACGAGTGGCGCTAGACCAAGAGAGAGGCAGTTCAAGTTTAAACGATGAGCATGGCTGTGATCGCAATCCTCATGAAGCAGGAAGCATCCAATCACCTCTTAACACCGATGGGACTGACAATTACACGGTCGATTGTTCAGGCATCAATCAGAGTACTCCCATGGGTTATCCCAGTACTCCTCAGGAGTATGTACCGCAATTTCAGCAAATCGGGACTCCCCAGTCTGAGCACCGACTGGCCGTTAATACTAGTCCTACAGCGGATCTAACACTGGCAGGAGATGCACATACAATCTTGCGAGACGATTACGGAGATTCCGGCTCGAAGAATCAGGTGGTCCATGACGAAAATGGCAAAAAGATTCCTTCTCCAGTAGTCGACAATACTCAACCTGAGTGTCAGTCGCTCGATGGTTCAGACGATCTCCTTGAAAACATCTATTCTTGGTTCGATCGGCTGAATTCCCCCCTGAGTTACCCTGGTACTCCCCAAGAGTATGTACAACAATTTCAGCAGGTATGGACTCCCCAATTTGAGCACCAACCGATCGTTAGTGTTATTCCTACGGCGAATCCAGCATCGGGTACAAACCTACTGGACAACGATGAAAATACCAACTCGAGAAGTGAGGTTGTTCATGTCGAAAGTAGTGTGAGGAACCCATCGCCAACGGTTGAGGATGCCCGACTTGGGCGTCAATGGCTTGAAATTTCAAGCGAGTCCCTCAGTGAGCAACTCGGCGTGTGGATCACGCATAAACCGAGAAACCAGGTTGTTCATGCCGAAAATGGGAGAAGTCTGTCACCAGCAATTAAGGATGCTCAACTTGGACGACTCGAGCGGTCGGACGATCTCCTGAATGAGCAACTCAGCCTATGGGTCAAGCATTTTGGAACAAGTGCATCTTCGCAGTCGTGACCGGTACTGGCGACCGGACATCTGGTTCGAAGCTCGTGTGCTAAATCATTAGAAGGCTCAGGAGAGTGAGAGGTGAATACATCGAATGAATGTGTTACGGATTTCGTTGTAAAGTTCCCGCGGGAACATTGTAATTAACGCTGAAAACTAACCGCTCTGAGTGTCAACATTACCCTTTGAACGTCTTCGAGCCAAGGGCCATGGATTAATCACTTAATCCGTGGAGCAAATTCCATGAACGATGACTATCACCCGCGGAGCATAATGGGATCTACCCCCATTCAGCACGAAATACGTTTGGTCACGAAGCCTCCCATTTGGTAAAACGATGTATCGTTCCTAAACGATCTTCAACCGAATACCAAAGTAATGTTTCATTTCTTTCCCTTCTCAGGTGTTAAACGTGGATAAATCACCCAAGGAGCCATCTGTTCAAATAACAAAACAGACGTTGCCCAACCGGGGGCAGCTGAACCATTGATATTGCAAATATTCCAAGCATGGATAAGCGGATTTGATAGACGTGGTTCATATCAATACGCGACGTCAGAACGGGATGAGAACCAAGAGTAAAGTTGTATTGTCCCAATTTGTCTTCAATTTGGGAATATGAGTTAACACTTGCTATTTATCCTTGATAGGGACTCACCATCAAGGAGGACAAATTTTGACAACCTGTGTGCACTCGCAGGGGCACACGACCGAGGGTAAGATGTATCGTTCTAATTTTTTGAAAAATTCATGAACGAACAATAACATGTTTCTTCCGCATTTTCAGGGATCTCCAGCCGCGGCGGACAGGTAAGTATCCCTTTCCCCAATCCATTGAAAATGTTGAATAAAAAATAGAGAAGAAAAGAAAAGCTTTTAGAATCTGATGTCTAGAAAAGACATAGGATTCTAACTTCATTGGCATTCATGTTTTGAAACATGAGGTTATCTGAACATGCATTGGGCATCATAAAATCTCATTGACGGGTAAAATTTTTGGAGAAAACGAAAGAGATTTTTCCAATCAAAAGTTGTTCAAAACTTTCAAAAGGACGTTTTCTCAAAAGACGAGAGGCAAAGCCTAGTCCAAACACGTCCTATACACACTTAAGAGAGAAATGGAGCGGATAAGACAGCAGAATCTGGACCTACGGAAGTAGGGACCATTCGCAGCGATTACATGGGTTGGGACGACGGAGGCATTCGTTTCATATCCCCCAAACACTACAGGTGACCGTTGATAACCCCTTTGAATGGCGGTTTTCATTCTTAACCCTGTCAAGAACCACCCCACATCGGGGCAAAATGGAGGTGAGTCCAGCAGCATCAGGAGAAAATGGTTAGAAATTTTCTTGCTCGGACTAACATTAATCTTTGTGTGTTGTTTATATGGTAATCCAAGTGCCATAGGATGATGAGAAGCATTCATTTCTCTATCCCACACACCGAATCCTTTGCATAGCCAAGTTGAGCCTGCAAAATCATTTCATAAACCTGTTGGTGATCATTGCACATTCCAAGACGGATGCAGCATCACTTCAGAAACGAAGGAGTTCAAGACTTAGGGTTTGCAAAAAATTCCTAAGTTAATGCTTAACCTTGTTAGACCTTTGATCATAGGTTTAACACGATCCCATGAAGAGGAGAAAAAAATGGGATTTCAAAAATGAATGAGAAAAATCCACGGCATTAAGAAAAAGCAAAGTGCCTGGTAAAAGCAAGGCCGATGCTCGTGCAAGTTGTTTGATTGATCCCCAATGAAGCCGGATGGGAAAAGAGGAAATCCTTTAATGAGCCAAACCCAAAAGGGCTGCTCCCCAAATGCTGCCAAACACAGAACAAAGACATAGAGAGAGTCGGTCTCTGAATGCAACAAGAGACGCTCTCTAAAGAGCTGGTGCACACCTCAAAATCGGTTGTGCACCTCAAAGACTAAAGATGCAAAAAGGAAATGACAGGAGGCAAATCAGCAATGATCACCAATGTCAAACCCGTCACGAATTCTGGGCCAAAAACAAGCCTTTTTCGATCCCCAATCCTACCAATATTACAACCTTGAAACAGTCTTCTCTGACTAAGACACTTGGGTTAACATATTGCTTAACTCGAAGAAGTACGAGCAAGACTATTTCTTTCTCATTTTGCAGGGTTCTTGACTTGTAAACCCGGAGCAGATGGTGAAGACTTTCATTCAATGGCCCCGACTCAAAAGTGAGTCCCCCCCTTGAAAACCAATATCCAAGCCCAACATTACGGTCCCGTGGAAGACCTCCCGACCGATCAAAATGTATGCGCTGCGAATGAGCCTAAAACCAAGGCACAGGTTAGTAGGGAATTGAATGCGTTCCCTATAAAAAATCACTATCGCAAAACAGGTGAGAAGACCTCCTTGTCGAGAAATATTCCAATTGGTGTTTTGAACAAACTCTTTTTGGAATTTTCAAACTGTTGGTCCAGATTTTCCGTGCAAGAGATTTGTGATCACATTTGCATGTTGCAAGAATACTTTGGATAACCTCTAGCATCAAAATGCACATTTCACGATTAAAACTTAAGTCATACGGTTTTTGTCAAATGGACAGCCGTGGTCTTCCCAAAGACTTCTGCAGGATACCTGGAGAACCCAGCTCCCAGAATGTCGCCTCAACAAACTCAAGTGAAGCTTTGTCAAAATAAAATTTTTCACTGCTTCAAAACTGAATTCCCGGCAAATTTCGGGATCTTTCAAAAGAAGGGGTGAGGTTAGACCCCATTTTCAAAAATCAAGCAGTCCTAGCATGACGTGGAGAACCCTCGTTCTAGGACCCCTTTTCAAAAATATCAAACAGTCTCGCCGGACGTGGAGAACCCTCGTCATGAGACCCTTTTTTTAAAAAATCAGGCAGTCTCATTGGACGTGGAGAATCCTCGTCATGAGACCCATTTTCAAAATCAAGCAGTCCTAGCATGACGTGGAGAACCCTCGTCCTAGGATCCCTTCTCAAAAATATCAAACAGTCCTAGCATGACGTGGAGAACCCTCGTCTCTGGACCCCTTTTCAAAATTTAGGCAGTCTCATCGGACGTGGAGAACCCTCGTCATGAGACCCCTTTTCAAAGCAAACAAAGGTAGATACCGCCTGAAGGGTCAACTCAAGGTAGAAACCGCCTGAAGGGTCAAAATAATGGTAGAAACCGCCTGAAGGGTCAACCAAAGGTAGAAACTGCCTGAAGGGTCAAACCAATGGTAGAAACCGCCTAAAGGGTCAAATTAATGGTAGAAACCGCCTGAAGGGTCAGTCAAAGGTAGAAACCGCCTGAAGGGTCAACTCATGGTAGAAACCGTCATAATGGTCAACTCAACGGTCCGATCCACCATACGGATCAAAATCCTTGGCAAATCCCAAATGGGACGCGTCTTCCTTAGATTCCTATCAGTTAGGAATCCCATTATGGTTTGACCTACCATACGGGTCAGAGCTTAACCTCTCTAGGATACTCTAGTAACGAGTTCCTGGAAATTCTCTTGAATCCATCAAACACCGCGAAAATCGCACAAATATCGAACAGGTAAGTGGCAGGTATGTCTCTCTATTATCTCACTCTCTCATGTCAAATGAATGTTTCTCCCTTCAAGAAAGAGCATACATGGACAAGCATGAAAATTGGATGTCATGACTCCTTTTCCTTTAGTTTCCGAAGTCGAGTCGATCAGGACTCAGGTGTCACCTTATCTTTGAGAGAAACCTCTAACGAGATTCCTCTCAAAGAGGGGCAGCTGTTGACACCTAAATTTTGATCAACTTTATTATTATTATTATTTATTTTTATTATTTATTTTTATTTTTATTTTGAAAATTCATAGAAAATCCATAAAAAGTTTAAAAATTAAAAAATCAATTTTGGTGACCTTAGCCAAACTAAATGAACCATTTTGACCAAAAAAATTATTTTCATAATTTTCATTTTTTTAATATATTTTCGAAAAATACAAAAAAAGAGAAAAAAAGAAAAAGAAAATCAAGAAAAATAATATTTGAGGTCACAAAAATATATAAAAATAGTCAGTATTTTTATTTTTATTTTATCCATTTTCTGATCTCATAAAATAGTAAAATTCAGGTTTGATTTTAGGTGTTCTTTGATCATCATAAAATTGAATTTGGCAAAAATATTAGTAATGATTAAAAGGAAAAGGAGTGAAAACATCATCATTTAAAAGGAAAAGGGGACTAATCATTTTGTCTTCGCTTTTGATTATTTTATTATTATTTTTACTTTTTAATATTTTATTATATTATTATTATATTATTATTATATTATTATTTCATTATTTTATTTTATTTACATTACTATTTATTCCCCCTTCATCATCCGCACGTCTTCTCTCCTTCTCCTCCTCCTCCTCCTTCTTCTTCTTCCTCTTCTTCTTCTTCTTCTTCTTCTTCTTCTTCCTCTCTCCTCTCCCTTTCCCGAACCATCTCACTGTTCCGGTCATAACTCCGTCGTCCAATATCAGATCGAGGCGAAACCACCTCCAATAGAAAGCTTATCGTCTTATCTTTCCAGGGATATATTATAAGGCTCATTTGGCCCAGCCATTCGTCCGATGGAGCCGTTTGAATGAGCAAAGGTCGCTGCTGACCCTGTAACGACCAGTTTCTGCCGCCGCCGTCGTCCTCCACGATCAGCCCTTCCGGCGACCTTTGCGCCTCCCTCTGACCATCACAGGTTAAGTTAAGATGTCCTTAACAATTTCCCGTTGGTTTCGTGAATTTTCGAGGTCTGGTTAAATTATGGTGATTTTTTGAAAAACAGTCGACGAAAATCGAGCGAATTGAGGTATTGTGGTCATATCTCACTCATTTGGACTTCTTTTAAGGTGAAATTTTCGGTGATGGCTTCCTAAGATGATAGGCTATGTTCTGAAATTTTAAGGTTGCTGAATATTTGCTGTGTATTTACTTTATGTCATAGCATTTCTATATTTCGCATAAAAGACCCAGAATCGGAAGGCCGAGCCTCCTGTTGGTGTCTAAATATTTGCCGCGTATTTACTTTATGTCATAGCATTTATATATTTCGCATAAAAGACCCAGAATCGGAAGGCCGAGCCTCCTGTTGGTGTCTAAATATTTGCTGTGTATTTACTTTATGTCATAACATTTCTATATTTCGCATAAAAGACCCAGAATCGGAAGGCTAAGCCTCCTATTGGTGTCCAAGGTGTTTTATTTATTTATTTTCTGTAAATTATATTGTGCTACCCCAGAATCGGAAGGCCGAGCCTCCTGCTGGTGGTTTATACCCCCCACACATTGTTGCACGAGCACCGACGGACTCCGACGTCGTAAAATTCACCGGATCCCATCTCCTTTGCTTATGTTTATGTTGTATAATGACTTAATATCTTCTTTATTATTATTTTTTTTTTTTTTTTTGCATTGTGTTGCGTCCTATAAAAACAAAAAAAAAATGCTAGATTGGATGGTTGCAGATGAGCCACGTGTCGTGATCCGATGATTTTCAGAATAAAAAAAATATTTTTAACATTAAAAGAAATAAATTTCGAATTTTACAACAATTAAAATGATTCGATTGTCACCGAGACGCCACGTGGCGAGTTAGGGACCGTTCAGTTGGGACTTATTTTCAGGAAATTTATAATAAAAAAAAATTCAAAAAAAGTGAATACTAAGGAAAAATTCAAAAAAAATTTGAGAAAAATTGCAGAAAATTCAATCAACTTAGGTACCGAAAGGGCGTTGGTAACGACACCAGCGTAACCAAGTCCCCGAACCCAAAATCTCTGGTTCCGTAGAACTGATCGATCTCTCCCAATCGATCGGTAAGGTTTCCGGTCTACCCTCCAAGAAAGACCGGTGGCGACTCCAAATGCATGCACAATTTGCACATGCCACCACGACCACACTGAAGGTCGAAAGCGATCGACTCTTATCGTCGAAGAATACTCCCGCCGCGATTTGGTATGGGCCTGGGAGGGCTCGCGCCGATCCAAGACCCGTGATCGGTAATCCATTAGCCGCGTCCGCTTCCGGACGGGTCGCGACAATGATGCCGACCATAGTACATGTAATTTTCAAAATAGATGTAATTAAGCATATGTTGTCCAGGCCAATTATAAGAGGTCGGATTGCAAAATGGGCATTTACTCTAATCGAGATAAATTTGGTCTACACGCCGCTCAAAGCAGTTAAAGGGCATGCGGTGTCCGACTTCATTACCAAATACCCATCGGGTTTGAAAATAGAAGGTGATGAAAATTATCTTTGTGTTGCACCCTTGGTACTCTATTTCGATGGATCAGTAACATCAGGATTGTCAGGTGCCAAAATTATAATCATATCTCCCTACCAACAAAAAACGAAGCTCATGTTCAAGCTTTATTTTGACTGTTCAAATAATCAGGCCAAATATGAAGCCCTGATTGTACGGTTGAACGTCTTAATCGACATAAAAGTTCGGTCAGTCAAATTAAGGTTGATTCTCAATTGGTGATAAGGCAACTCAAAGGTGAGTACCAATATCTTAGTGAGAACATCATATCACACCATAATCTAACAAGAAACTACTATCAAACTTCATCGAATATGATTTGGTCCATATCAAGAGAAGCGAAAACTCGAAGGCTAACGAATTAGCTCAAATGGCATCCTGGTATAAAATATCAAAAGAATTAGGCCGCCACATCATTACCCAAACAAAAGTATTGCCTTCAATAGAGGCTCGGATAATGATGATCTAGCAAGAAATAGCCGAAAGCTCAAATCAAGTCCCTGATCGACAAGACTAGAGAATCCCTTTGATAAGTTACCTAAAGAACTCAGGCCCTTACAGCAAGGATCTTAATAGGCAAGCCTTGAAATATCTCCTGATCGATAATGAGTTGTATCAGAAAATGATCGACGGGCTACTCTTAAAATGTCTAGGACAAAAGAAGCTATGCTCACAATGACAGGGGTCCATGAAGGGATTTGCGGGGCACATTAAGCTGGTCTAAAAATGAAGTGGTTGTTAAGGCATCATGGATACTTTTAGCTAACAATCACAAAGGATTGTATTGACTATGCCAAAGGATGTCTACCCTGCCAAAGACATGGGCATGTCCAGCATGTTCCAGCTACATTGATGAATCCAATCATCAAACCATGGCCTTTCCGAGGATTGGCAATGGACGTGATAGGAAAAATTTATCCACCCTCATCGAAGAAGCATAGTTTCATCTTGGTGGCCGCAGATTACTTCACTAAGTGGGTTGAAGCAGCCTCTTACAAGAATGTGACGCAAAAGGTTGTCAAGGAATTCATCGAAGAATGGATCATTCATAGATTTGGGATCCCAAAGACTGTAATTGTTAATCAGGGAACAGTCTTTACAGGGCGAGAAATATTAGATTTTGCTAAATCAAGGGGAATTAAGATGATCCATTCAACGCTCTATTACGCTCAGGCTAATGGTCAGGCTGAAGTTTCGAACAAGATTAACATTGGTCTGATAAAAAAGCATTTAGAACACAACCTAAGGGAGTGGAATTCTTTGTTATCGACAGTCTTACGGACCTACCAAACATCAAGAGATCGAGTACCGGCGTCAGTCTGTATATGTTAACATATAGGCAAGAAGTTGTTCTTCCTCTCAAAATTACCATGCAATCGTTAAGGGTGGAGCTCCAGGACGGCATGGCGAAAGCACGGTATGATGAGTTGATGTATGCGAATATCGACGAGCTAGGAGAAAATTGAGCCTTAGCACTTGAAAAGTTAATAGCTCAGAAACGAAGAATTGTCAAAGCTTATAATAAGCGCGTGAAGTCAAGCATTTCGACGTAGGTGATCTGGTTTGGAAGACTATTTTTCCCACGAGTCTCGACAACGACAAGTTCGGTAAGTGGTCGTCGAAATGGGAAGGATCATACTTGATAACCAACGTTCTCCTAGGGAACGCATATCGAATGATGGAGGTTGATGGCAATAAGCTACCACGATCAATCAATGGAAAATATTTGAGAAAGTTCTACTCATCAATGTGGGAAATGCGAGAGAATGCAGAAGAACAAAGGGCAAAGAGTGAAAGAAAAGCTTCTTATTCGTCCACAGTAGGGAACAAGTATACTTTGTCTCTCTCTATTTTCTCTTTCTCTCCCTCTCTTTCTCTCTCTCTCTCTTTCTCTCTCCATTCCCTTCTCTTTCTCTCCCTTTTCTTCTCTTCTCTCTTCTCCTCCCCAACTCTACCCGGTCCACCCTCACTACTACTTGAGGTGCTCTCTGAAGCAGACGATGACGTGGCGGAGACGTTCCTCTAGTTTCCTGTTCTCCTCCTCTGCATAATGTTTGGCCCTAGCCAATTCATCCAATGAAGCTTCTAGGCCGTCTCGCTCCCGCTTCAACTTTTGAAGGTGCTCTATTTGGACCTGCACCTGGTCGTTGAGGATGTCCAGCATCGCCTTCAGAGTTTCAATATGACCCTCGATAGAAGCCAGGGAGCAGACCTCACAAGCCTCACTCAGCTCTCATTCCTGCCTCTCCGCATCCTTCAGAGGTTTCTTCAAGTTCCGTTTGCTCGCTACCAACCGGTCAAAAAAGATGTTCCAGAGTTGAAGGACGTTGGAGTAAGAGGAAAGAATGGCTTCTTGGGCTTTGCCGACCTCCTTATACACCACTTCACCGTTCTCAATCTCTTTAATCTTGCACCACAGTTCGTGATCGACAAAGTCGTGACGGCAGATCGCCGCCAAATTCTATTGAAACTTGTCGACCCCATAGTCGAAGGTAGTGGAGAACTCGTAAAAGTCCTCCCGAAATGGGTGACTAGCGGGGAGATGATGAGGGGCGGCGCGCTGCAGGAGATTATTCATCTTGTCGAAGGCCTTGGAGCGTGTCACCGGCATGGTGTAAGTAGAGCTCAAGAAGGAGATAATTTTCTTGCAAACAGAAGTGAACTCATGGGTGAAGATTGGAGGTGAGGAGGCGGATGAAGATGCAGAGGAAAGTGTAGGCTTCATGGTTGCAAAGGGAAAAAGATTGCTCGTGCACTCAAAAGCTGGAGGGTTGAATGAGGACCTACTCGGTATGAGGAGTCCTATTTATGGATAAATTCAAGGGACGTCTTTTCTCCCACGATGCGGAGTATCCGGCCACGGCTCTTCGGTAACCAGGGCAGTTGAGATAGTGAGCAGATGCCGAGTTACAAGGCAATCGAGTGCATCGTGAAAAAGTGGAGGGATCCAGTTAACCCTAGTAACGTGGATGGCAATTTCCCAAGCGCTTGTCATTTCCATCGAAGCGTCATGACTGTATGGATTCTATGGGCAAATCCGAAATGGTGTCTATCATTAAATGCCGGGAAAGAAAAGTAAAATCTTATCATAATGATTCATGAACATACGACGCCAGAAGTAATGAACATTCATTAAGGATAATGAAATCGAACAAAGGTGATGTTGACATAAGAGAATCACAACACATGTTGCCTGATACTCAGAACGAAATCATGAAGTTGCATCTCATTGCAATTAGCATCACTAATGGCCTCCTTTTGATGATTGGCTTTTAGCAGCTCGAGGTGCAAGCACTCACAAGTTGCCTCCTGCATCTTGATCACTTTCAATTGAACAGAGAAAGTTTGCAAGGAGGTGTGCCCATCATTGTTCAACATGTCCAGAATTTGGCGTTGACGAACATGCTCTTCGTCGGCAAGAAGAGTATCTTCCTCTAATCTAGCAATTTCCTTCAAGTCATCTCGCCTTGCCCTAAAAGGCCTCAAAGTCGAGCTGAATGTAAGGAAGAGCTCGTTGACAGCAAGCTCAAGCGCACGACATTGGATTGAGTAAGGCAAATGAGGTAAGAAGGGCATTAATTTCACCCTCAGCAGCTATGTTATTACATATGGCAACATACCTTTCTCCCAATAAGTCATGAAGCCGTGACCATTTGGCATAGATAAGGCGATAATTGTCACTGGAAATGTTCGACGGGCCACTTGAGGCACAGACAAGGTTAGCAGAGATCATCAATGGGATGCCAAAAATATCCTCAGTGCAACCATCTAAAGCTAGCGAGTCATCTGCGTTCGGGAAAGAGTTAACAAAATTATGATTAAACGCAGATGACAAGCATAGGACATAAGGAATGATGTTTGACATAGACAATAGGGGCAGGCCTCTTGTAGGAAAAAATAGGCCCAATGGAAGTTGATGGATCCTGGAGAGAATGTCACTGACGCCATTCGGGAAAAGAGAGAGCTGATAATCAGCTCACCACCTGTCGAAGGAAACCAGGCTACATGGATGACCCGAGAAGTTGATGAAAGTAAGACGGCCATAAATAGCTTGGGCGATCTCTAGGTAGCAAATCAGGTCCAAACTCATTGCTCGACCATGGGAGAAAGGAAAATTCATCGAGTATACTATTGGCATTGTGATACCTTGAGTAAGTCCAAACTGGCGAGCACAGTAGTGGGGATTGTAAATTTCAGAGCCAGAAGAGAATTCGCCTCCATTCGACAAGTTCAACTCAATGTCGGATGGGGTCAGAACGCTCATCCAAAATAATGCCCTCGACAGGCAACTTGGGGAACTCAAATTCAGTAATGGATAGCAAAACAAAGAAAAAGCTACTGAAAGAAGTAGAGTCGCTTGGTAGTTGTCAAAGCGCACGGTTGAACACCTCGGGAGCAGAGTCATTTCTAATAGATGGCCCCACTATTGAAGTAATATCCTCCTCGTGAAACAATTGAGGAAAATAAATTCCAAGACAACCGTGTAGGAGCCACAGCGTGCCGAAAAAAGGAGTCGAATGTCCGTCCATCAAGGAACTTTGCGCGTCCGTCAAACCGCGGTATAACGATGCAAGAATCATTCGACATAATCCTACGTCGATGCCACATGCTAGTGCGCAGGCAACATCTAAGATCTCTGGGGATACTCGAAGAGTGGGATGACATAAGATATATTGACAAAACCAGCATAAGAGGAAAGCAATGTGCTCCCTTGCCGAAGGAGGTCCTGCGGTGTTACTATGGTAACCCATAAATACATCATAAGCAGAATTGACATAATGGAATGCGCGTCAGGATGAAATTGGTCATCTGTATGTCGAGCATTACATTCGACAAAGGGTGAAAGACTAGTTAAGAACCAGACATCAAGAAGAGTAATAGACACTGGACTAGTGAGAAAGAAGAAACAGTTTGACAAGGATGACCAGAAGCAACACATGCTGCCGATCAAACCATATTCCGAGGGAATGATAAATATGTCGCAGAACGCCAATGGTTTGTCGATCCTAGCCTTTTCCCACACAATGGAAAATGTTCCTTTCAACCGTTGGTACCAGCTAAAGAATTGTCTGTCGAAAGATGGATATGAGACGGACCAATGGTTGTAAGTCAACCGATCAAAAGCACAGATAAGTGATCGTTCAATGGGCAAGATTTCTTCATGATGGCGAGGGAAACATTCTACTAGCATTGAAGGAGGAGGTAATCGCTTAAGTTGCGGACCTAAGACAATGTGACCGTTTCCAGATTGACAATCCATATGGGAAAGGGATATGTGTCCTTTGTCTTCATAGCCCAAGAGATCATCAAGAAACGACAAATGAGAAGTTGCCTGAGAATCGATGAGGATTTGATCATAGTTTGCCATGATAAAGTGAGCTCAAGACACTCTATAGTACCGACGTTTATATAGAGGCCAACAGAGTACCTGAATTAAGATAGTGCACGGACATGGGATGATATTGGAAATTTTGGCACGAAAATAAGAAAAAGGGAGTGAAAGGCGGTTTCATTAAGATCTCTTGGGGTCCAAGGCATCCTTGATGTCTAGAAGAAGTTTATACAGTGTAACCTCAAACCTTTTGTTACAGGCTATGAATTCACTCCTAGTCTAGCACCGCCGTGTTTCTTCCTGCGCCTTCCTAACCAGGTCTGCTTGCTTCTTCCCTTCTAAAGAAGCGATGGATGTCTTTAATCGGTCTTCGACTATTGATCGGCGAGAAAGTATGGTTGATCGTTGAAGATGTGTCTCCTCTATCTCCTTCTCTATCGCCAGCCTTTGTTGCTCGAGGGTCTGTTCTTTCTTGTTCAGCTACCTCCTCTGCGGTGGATTGAAGATATCGTCGTTCCTGATCTACCAGTTGCTCTACTGCTTGAGTATCAGCATCGCAAGATTGATCGTCGAAGCTGGTTAAAGCAACCACTTGATCTCGACACTGTTGATAGTAGAAGAAACCAGCTGAGAAGTTCTCGAAAAAATTCTTCAGATGATGAGATATACTTGAAGGGAGCAGCGTGCTAAACTCTTCTTTAGTCAAATCTGCCATCGTAGACTCAATGCGCTCAAGGGCTGAAGGGTTGTCCACAAAAGAAGAAACTCCAGAGAAAACAAGGTTCAGAGAGCGAGACAACTTGACCTTCAGCCGACTGAGAGCCTCTACAGAAGGAGAAATACTTTCTAGAGGCGTGTCAGGAGGTTCAGATGGATGAAGAGGCTCCGCGAAGTAAGCCTGAATGTCCTCCATATGTGCTTGAGCTACGTACAAATTCGGAATAGCCTCAACAGGTGAAAAATCAGTAGCTAGGGATGATTGAAGAGCAATAAGCGCCGAAGAAGAAGGTTCACTATATGGTTCCTCGATTATTGGAAGGTTGCTAGGTGAATTTGCTTGATGGAGAGCAATAGCTAATGGAGGCTTATCGTGGACTTCCAAAAATGGCCGAACTGGGGTGCTAGATGATATAGTAGGAACAGATAACTTGTCGACGGGAGACTCATTAGTGGACTCTCCGGCAGTTTATACCACACCCGTTAAAGAACCCTGAAGAGGAACATTTGGAGATTCGTCAACACTGAGAAGGGTGATTGAAGGCTCGTCCAAAGATATGAGACGTTTTCGCCGATGAAGAGCAATAATGAGTTTATCGTCATCTTCATTGTCTGGATCATCACTTAATAGGAAAGGACAAGTAACCTCATTCGGTACATTCACTAGGTTGGTAAATCGAGAAAAAAAAGACCACTGCTTACCTATGGGAAAAGTTGGTGAGTACTAAAACTATCTAGTTTGAGAGCTTTCCTCTTGCCTTTTGGGTCTATTCCCGTCGCTATCAAACCAATAGACTTGATCCAATTCTCGCTAAAAAGTGAGGTGATAGCTGCTTCGTAAGAACTTTCCAAGCTAAAGGATAACCACCAGGTGGTGTAATTTGAAGTAATCCCAGGACCAAATCGAAGGGCTCCAGTAACGTTCTTAGAAAAGTGTTGATGCATCAGAGCAGTCACTTGAGCGCAGCAAACGAAGGGAGCATCACCGTTGAGCCTATATACCTTCTTTTCCTTCAATGGAAAATCCATAACGTAAGGAGTAGGCATGGGAACGGCTTGTCGAAGGCCAAACTGTCGGGTGCAGTACTGTGAAGAGTAAAGTTCGAACCCAGGATAAAACCTGCCTTCAAGACATAGCCAAATGGGAAGGTCCTTGGGAGAAAGGACGGAAACTAAAAAGTCACGAAAACTAAAAGTGCATGGGTCTTTGGGTCGAGAAGAAAGATAAGTTCGGCTGAGCAATATGGAAACATGTCAACCTTGTTCGGGTCGTAGGACAAGACCTGTTGGAGATAGAAGTTCAAAAGTTGAACATCAACAGGAACCTCCAACGAAATGGTCATAAGCAACCTGGTACCAATATTGGAAGGTCCACTATCCTTTTGGGGTTTAGGCACATTCGTAAACATGAAAGGAAAGTTTAGTGTTGTCCATGCTTGAAGGATCCAAAATGGGCCAGACAATACACCGTCCTTCTTAGGTGTCATCATCAACTGAGAAGCATGGGTAATGTTTTTGTATAGAATGGCTAAAACAAGGGGACCCAGGGCGACATCTCTTCCTCTTGCAAGATTGGACGCAAGAACGAGGTAATCTTTAGATACCTTTATGGCTGGACTAAAGAACAAGTATTTCGACAACTAAAAATGAACTAAGGTTGTTTGCTCAGCGAGGATGACAGTACCAGAGGTTTTGCAATGAAGTGTCAAAAACTTTCCGTAGGCAAGGAAAGCACTAAGAGTAGAACAATTCTCTAGGATTTCAAGATTTACAGCAGAGGTGCCATGGGTAGCCAGACCAGCGATGATAAAGACATCTAGAAGAGTTACTGACATAGGGCCTCACGGGAAAAAGAAGCAATTGGTTGACGAAGACCATAAGCTCATCACGAAGCCTAAAAGCCCTCTATTCAGATCATGGGACAACAAGCTAACTCTAAGTGTTGTCCCTATGCTTGCCGTCGCCCAGGCAATGGTAGTCAATGGGTCGGTTTGAAGTCGATGGAACCAGGCGAGAAACGTATCATCAGGTGATGGAAAACTTCTGAATTGCTGAGACGGGCGTGATGAGATATCCCGCAAAAGAGAAGCTTGAATGGGGAGTTTCTCATTTCGACTCTGTTGATACCTAATTTTGGATCAGTCTTTTTTTAACTTATTTTTAGAAAATTTATCAAAAATTCACAAAAAAGTCAAAAAAATTACAAAATCAACTTTGGTAGCCTTGTCCAAGCCCAAGGAATCATTTTTGACCAAAAAATAATTTTTCGCATTTTTTGCACTTTTTAGTATTTTTAGAAAATAGGAAAATACTCGAAAATTTAGGAAAAATAGCATTCGAGGTCGCAAAAATATGAAAAAATAGTTAATATTTTTATTTTAAATATTTTATCTTTTTGACCTCATAAAAAGTCCAAATTCAAATTCAAATTTATGTGTTCCTTTGTTACGCATATGATTGAATTTGGTAAAAAATGTCGATTGAGTCTTTTAATTTGTAATTTTGGCATTTTTAGGATCTTGACATTCAATCTGACTGTCATTTATTGTAATTTATCCCAATTATTTTCACAAATTGCTCAATTGCATGAATTGGGCAAAATTGCATACTTAGGGTGCGTTTGTTTTAGGGAAAGTATTTTCAAGGAAAGTGTTTTCTGGACTTTCGTCTGTTTGGTTCGCAGAACATGATTTGGTCAACGAAAAGTACTTTCCAGTCAACAAATATTTTATTCATTAAAATAGAAAAGTGAATTCCCGAAAATAAAAAGGTGAAAACTTTTTCCCAAATTTGAGTCTCTCACTTTCTTTGAAAACGGGACTGAGGCCGATCTCGGGGACCGATCCCGGGGCCGAGGCCGGCGATCCGGGCTGGGGCCAGCGTCGGGACCGGGGACCGAGGCTGGGGTTGGGGATCGCGACCAGGGCCGGGGACGGGGACCGGAGCCTAGGACCGGGACCGGGACGGGGGCCTGGCCGGGTCAGTTCACATCAGCTCTCTCGACCATCTGCCTCTCTTCAATATCAACTATCAAGGACAGTCCCTTTGATGAGATTGAAATAGTTTTCCAAATGAGAACCAAACACCGAAAAATATTTTCGGTAACATATTACCAAACAAAGGAAAACAAATCGTTTTCTGAGAAAGTGGTTTCCAAGAAACCACTTTCCAGAGAACGAATTCCTGAAAACCACTTTTCTTGAAACAAACACACCCTTAATTGCATCTTAGTCCTTGAATTTGGGCATATTTGAAATTACTTTCAATTCGGGGACTACCATTACAAATTGAAGTCACTACCCAATGTTTTTCATCATTCTGAATCGATTGGCATAGGTGGTTTTGTCCAATTTGATCATTTGAACCTTCAATTTCAAAATTTCCCGAATTGCAATTAAGGATAAATTTGGGATTTTTGTAAAAATTGACATGAACTTTTGGGCAAAATCATATTTTTTTTAGCTAAAATTGATGTCCTAAGTTCGATTCTGAGGTTTAATTACTAAAATTTCCAGTTGAATTGAGATTAATTTTCAAAATGGGATCAGAACCGGTTGAATCGGTCCGAACAGTATCATCTTCTTCCTCCTGCTCGCGCTATTTTTGCAGGTTTAAAAGCTAAATCTCAACCGCAAAATTGGAGGAGCAATCGACATAATCGAAGGGATTAGGGAAGGCGTTTGGTTCTGCACTTCGAGACGAGTCAATTGAGACCGACCTCGTTGCCAATGGTCATCGGAGACGAACGGAATTGACTGGTCAAAATCGCGGACCTGCAAAAGTCAACATTTGTCAAAAGCAGGCCAAATCCATGCCAAATTCGCGTAAAATTAGACTTGCCGGAGAACCAAACGGAGCTGGATGGAATGCACATTGTCCCCGACGCCGTTTGGGCCATAAAGCACGTGACCTCACGTGCGAATTGACAGAATTGGCTTCCCCCCCTCCTGATTGGCGGCAAAAATTCTTGAAATTGGATATAGCCATGGGAAGCCTTGAAGGAAAAGGGGGAGGGTTCATTCTGTTGTGGAGGATCAACATAATCGAGAGAGAGAGAGAGAGAGAGAGAGAGAGAGAGAGAGAGAGAGAGAGAGAGAGAGAGAGAGCTCACCCTCCATCGCCATTATCGAGGGTTTGAGCTTGAACTGTGAGAGCACTGGTTAGGCTCTTCAGGGCCTAACCGAAGCTTTTGAGGGTCGCCAGGAGATCGCCTGAGTTCTAAGGAAGCAATCGCCGCCGGTCTCGCCCTTTGAAATCGCGAAAACAGGTAAGTCAACCTTCGAGCTCCATCTCTAACCTTCAATGGCAGATCTTCATTTTGGTTTCAATCCTTGCAATTGATGTGTGCGAAACATCTCTAAGGCATCACTAAGCATGTTCATGTGTTTTGATTGCATCGAAATCGAGTAGAACCTTGTATTTGAACCCCGTCGCCATTGCCGATTCAGTCGAAGCTCCCCTAGCTCAAGTTAGCCTAAACCAGGTCAATCGGACCTTTAGGTAAGTATTCTAAACTCATATGGATGTGATTTTGTGAAGGAATTAGCTCGACATGCTCTCTGTTGCTTGATTAGTGTAGCCATGGCCGAACTAGTTAAAGCTTGATTAGTCTAGTTCTCGTCGATAATCACGTTTGATTCCAAGATATGTTACTCACGACGTTGAGACAGATCGATTGGTGTTGGTCTCGTTAAATTCCATCGCGATTTCACCGTTAGATCATTGCCGAAAGATGTCGACCGTTCACCGTAGGGGAAGAGTGCTCGAGGAAGAAGACGATGACGTGGCGGTCAAAGCGGTCAACTTGCTGACGTGGCATGCCACGTGGCAGCCATGTCAGCTGAGCCGTTAGAGTCTGGTTTGAATCTGTTAGGTGATCCAATAGCTTAGGTTATGCCACGTGTTGGCTTGGTAGCCGTTCGATCAGGTTTATAAATTCTATTAATGCGAATCGAAATTTCAAAATAATAAAAATAAATCTGTTGATCGGACGGTCGAGGATTAGCATAATCGTCCGATCGTGGCCGAAGATCTAGGTAATTAGATCTGACGGTCGAGGAATAGTGGGCTTTTGATCTGAGCCGTAGGTTTTAATCAGTTGATCCTAAGGCCATGAAGTAGCCACGTGGTTCAATAGGAACCGTTAGATTAAATCAGAATAATAATAATAATAAAAAACGCGGGACGGCGTCGTTTTGGAGAGTCAGTGCGCGCGGGTCCGGGTCTGGGCCGGGTTCTGGCCCGAGTGGGTCGGGTCGACTCGGTCCGAATCATATTTTTTAATAAAAAATTTCAAAAATAATTTAAAAAATATATAAGAAAAATTCTAGAAAATTCTAAAAAATGTTAAAAAATCCTAGAAAATCCCAAAAAAGGTAGGAAAATAGTAGGAAATTCCTAGATACTTCGAAAATTTCCAAAAATTGAGAAATGACCACAGGCAACTGGTCAATTCTATTTTCGGGATTTCTTATATGTTCTTCTGGAAATCGACGATTCTACCATTTAGGGGTAAATCGCCTCAGCTTTGCATACGAGATAGGTCGAGGATGCTAAGATAAGAATTAGGGTCAGTTAGGTGACCAATTATTTTGCTTGGGTTCTTGAATCTCGTCTTTTTTTTCAAAAATGACGAATTTTACCCTACAAAGGGTAAATCGTCAACCCTATTCCAATTGAGTCTTGAAAATTGCTTAAAATTAGGATTTGGGTCAGGTGGTCGACCAATCCTAATATTTGAGATTTTCACTTCTCGTCTTCGCCTGAAAATGACGATTTTACCCCTCAAAGGGTAAAATCACTTCTAAAATTCCAAAAAAATCTGAAAATTTCTGAAAAATAGGAAATTGATTGGTTTGATGATTGATCCAGTTTCCATCACCTTTTGACTCCACATTTTATCTGAAATGATAATTTTTCCCTTTTGGGGCAAATTGTCCCCAAACTTCTCAAAATTACGATTTTGCCCCTCATGAGCGAGTCATGTTAAAATCACTCATGAGCCTTGATTGACAATTTTCTAGGCTGATATAGCCTTACTAGGGATGCCACGTTGCTTTCAAGTGATTTACCGCACGTTTTGGATCTTTGATTTGCGCAATCATTTTTACTGACTGTGTTTGCTAGGATAGTCATTCATATTTGCTTGAACTCCTAAATTTAGGATCCGTACCCCATTCATCTGCATGAATCTTAGGATTAGATAAATCGTTCATCTTAGGTACCGAAATGGCGTTAACTCTGACAGTTGGCGTAACAAAGTCTCCGATCCCATTTCTCTGGTTTTCGCAGAATCTTTCATGCCCCGACCCCGGCTGGCACGCCAACATCCCACACAGCCGTCAATCTTAATAAGACAACCCAGGATCCAACGACTTTACTCGTGGAGCGCGATATGAAAAAAACATGCGGGAGCGAAACAAAACTCCAGACATAAAAGAAAAAGACATAAGGCGACATAGGATTTAAAAACAACACACATTGTCTCACAGTCAAAAGGTCTAGTACATCAAAAGACAGAAGGGTTCAGAGAAAGGCACTATGGGACTACAAAAGAAGAACTTCAAAAAGAAATCCACAAATTAGGCAGACTCATCTTCATCTTCCTCTATTCCCTTCTTCATCACCTCCGAGGCATCCTTCAAGGCTTTGGGTCTAAAATGTTGGTCCCACGACGGGGTGAGATAATAATCTCAGTAAGTTAACCCTAACCCTAAGCTAGACTATTGGTACCTCCAGGCACGTTTGAAAATATGCAAGTTTTGGCAAAATGCTTTTCACACATGACATTCAAGCAATTGGCATAATAAAGCAACTCAGGCATATCAGGCACCAGGTTCATTTCTTTCATACTTTCACTTTCCAATCTGAGTTTCTCAAGCCATACAGGCATAATAAACATTACATGCACTCTAGGCATTTCAGGCGTTCCAGCCAATTCAAGCATACAGACTCGGAAACATATCAAGAATCATGTTTCAGTCTTTTATCTTCTTTACGCCCATCAAAGGCCGCCCTCCTTGGGCCGCGAAATGATTCAGTCAATCACATGACTCTCGACGTCTTATCGAGATGATTCGGTCATCATGACTCTCGCTACAAGATGATTCGGTCTCTATAGCGACTCTCGACACTCCGTGCCATCGAGATGATTCGATCGACTATAGGACTCTCGCGTCCGGACCTAGAGATGATTCGGTCAAGGTGGGACTCTCTAGCCGCACGACCTCGTCAGGTCAATGGGAGTAACTCCCTCCCCGACTCAATGCATTGGCCATAAAACATAGTTGTGAACCTTCTTATTAATCTCATTTTCACATTCTCAAGCAAATTCATTTCATCGCCAGTCATGGCACACCATTCAAGCACACTAGGTTCATCAACTCAAACATGCCATTCGGCCACTAGCAGTACATGTCATTACACCTCAAGCAATTGAATCATCGAAAGCACCAACAAGCATCAAGGCATTTGATTGAATCAAATAAGTCGATGCACATCAAAATTCACTCGTGGAACCTTGTCATCAAGCATGCACAACTTTAATTCAACATTTTTAGGCATGCTAAAGAGTCATTAAATCAAGGCAAAGCATCCAAAAAACTCAATTCATCAAAACTTCCCAATTCAAGACCCCACGACTCGGTTCAGTCTCTCAAAACCCTACATTTTGCTACTAAATTTTTTAGAAAATAAATTCCATGGTATTAAACTTCAAGATCTTACGGACATGTGGGCGAAAATAAGGCTAAATTTGGATATCGGATGACTTAGAACGGGCCGTTTTAAAATCGGTATGTGCAGAAAAACGGGATTTGGCAGCTCTAGGGTCTCTCACGGCTCCACCCTCAAACAACCCTTTAAAACCTTCAATTTTCACCAAGAAATCCACCCTTTAGTGACTCAACATCCTAACAAAAGGTTAGAAGTCTTCTTACCTGGCTAATTAAGCCAACAAACTCCTCCAAGCACAGCAACAACCTTTGAATCCCAATCTGTCCAGAGCAGGGCAGATTCTGTTCCAACAAGTTTCCATATAAACCGACCATCAAAACTCCAATCTAACTCGTCTATCCTTTGCTAACATGTAATATCATGTCTTAGGGTGTCTTACCAACCAATTTCGGGGCAAGAGGACACCTCGGCGGACCTCAAAAGGTCACGGATCCTCTACCGGTCGGAGGAGGCAGAATCTGTTCGGTAAAGACCACCTCAAATCAGCCATAAAACTCATTCTAAAATATCTATTTGTAGCCATAAACCATCTGAACATAGTACTAGATGTTATGAAGCTCTCTTAAAAAATTTGAGGTCATTTGGAATTTCTAAGAGCTAAAACCAACACTTTTCCTCAGCTAGCTCAGAATCCGTCCGCTTTTCTTCCAAAATTTCTCATAAATCAACCAGACGTCCAAAAATCATGAAACCAACGAAAAATGTCAAGGACATTCTGAACTAACCTGTGGTAATCGGCAGCAGTGAGGCGACGACGGGAGAGGCCGATCGTACGGACCGAACAGAAGGGCAGAAAACTGTCTTTTGGGGCAGTTTTCTGTTGATGGCAAAATGGAGAGAAAATGCAAGGGAAAATGGTGGGATGGCTCTACATAGCTGATGAGGCTTCAATATACTTGTTTCACACATATAATTAGGGGTAATTTGATTAGACTTGATTAGGTGAGGTCATTAATGCTTGAAGGCCTCAATGGTTGACATGTGGCAAGAGACCAATAATGCAACTTAACCTTTGACTCATCCATTGACTCCTTGGGCAGCAAGTTTCAGCAGCCTATAAGGGTAGGAGAAATGTCCATTTTATCCTTCTTGAGTTCTTTAGGCGTGGGCAAATGGTCTAGGGGCAAAACGGTCTTTTCGTACTTTCAGTCCAAACTTCACTTTTCCAATTCGAAATTACCATTTGGCAAGACATTGTCAAATTCCTACTCAGAATTGGAATTCTCTATTTTCAATTGCCAATTTTGAGCTTCCATTTCATGATCATTCGTCCGTCGATCGTAATTCCAGTTTGTCTCGAAATAACGGGCGGCTTTTGCAATCATTACGCGTATCGACTCTGTGATTCCCATCACACTGAGGATAACTCAAGTTATGACAGCTTTGGTTGTCATGTAATTGCGAGGGTTCATCGCTAGTTCCGACGGCATCGATCGTCATTGTTCGATTTAGGAAAACTTCGCAAATTATACATTGGTTAAAGGGCATCACCCATGCTCCAATCGTATAACGCTAGCAATGGATTCCTTAATCGTTATTTGATCGGCCTTTAATGATTCTAAATGTTCCCTCGGCAATCCTTATGGTTAAAGCGTCATTTCCTTTTTCGAGTTTCCAAAGTCAACGTACCTGTCATGCGTTAGCCTTTCCCTTTCTGGTCAGTTAACTCGAATTGATCAGGTCCGAGCGAGATAAAACTGAAATACATCGATAGATACTTCTCATTCCATAGTCTCAAAATGGCAGGAATTCAGAATGTCATAGAATCGAATAGAATGCTCCTGACTATTCGATAGGATTTCCGATCGTACCCTCCACGAAACGATTGGTGGCGACTTCTTGGCATGTACACGTATCACATGTCACCAGACCGCACCGAAGGTCAACCACGTATACCGAGCCGTTGCGATTTGGGTAACGGACCTTGGGAGAGGCCTGCGTCCGGACCGACGACCGGACGGCCCATTCGCCCTCGAGAGCGCAGGGGCATTACCCCTTGAGGGGAGGGTCACGACAGAGTCATCGGAAAACAAGGTTGGAGAGGCCTGGAATGGACATATGGGTTCGGAAGCTTGGTCCAAGAATAAACCCGAAATGTTCCCTGGTGGTGTTTAACAGCTCGAGGAAGTAGTCACTATTGTCTTCATCTTTCAACATATCGAAATGACCGATCAATCGCTACGGATCGGGATTAAAGGATTGCAACGCCATGAGAAAGGATGAGGCAAAAGGCTGGAAGGGGTTTAGGGTTTTAGGACGACAAAGAAGATGATGATTGGGAACTTTCTATCCGAAGAAATGACTGGACCACGTGATATGCACGTGGGAGAGATATGGCAAGTTATGGGCAGATGTATAGAAGCCAGGAGAAAGTCAGCCACTGAAATGCCACGTGTGAGGGAAACTTTGGCCGCATTTTTCCCAAAAATGAGAGAAAAGGCGCGCAGAATAAGTCACGATCAAGGTGGTTGCAAAGTTTGGCGGCAATCCCAAAAATTGAGAGGGAAAAGCGCGGAAACCTCCAAAAGGCCTTATCCACAAGAGCCATCGAAGAAAACATGCTTGGAGCCCAAGGCAGTAATCGTTCGACGGTTACCAGAGCATGCCTATAAATACCTGAGGATATCAAACGCCAAAGACACAACACAACACAACACAACAAACAAGTCTTATCTTTTCAACTTAGCTTTTAGCCTAGTTGTAGCTTTCAGATTCCCGTCGTCGATTCAATTTCGACATTTTTCATATCCAGAGTTAGGTATCGTCGATTAGATTTCGGCGTCCACTCGCCAGTTCAATACCGTCAATTAAATTTTGGTGTTGTACTGTTCATCCACCCTGTCTATTACCGTCAATTCAATTCTGGTGCTGTGTTATACATTCCACCTGTCCAATATCATTGATTAAATTTCGGTATCGTGTCCTATAGTAAGGTCCAGCATCGTCAATTCAATTCCGATGTTGTGTCCTAGTTACGATTATGCCGAAGCATTCAACAAAATTTCGTCGAAGAGTCATTAGGAAAGTTGGTTGAAAGTTTGTACGAAACTATCGAAAGACATACTATCATCTATATATATATATTTATTATTTGATACTCTCTGTCCAAAACTGACCTGGAGCCCCTTCTTACTTACCGAACTGCTAACGTTCGATAAAAGATTCACGCGTTGGTCATCTTATTGGGTTGCAATACTTTTGGGTCAAGCCCAGAAGTCTAGTCAAAGCCCGACAGAGGGATTTAACGCACAACAATTTGATCGGTAGATTTATATTTTACTTCAATGTAAGTGCCAAAAAAATGAAAAAGTGCTTTCCTCAATATATAACTTTTCAACCCACGCCATTGCATAGATAAAAGAAATAAAGTACAGAGGAAAATTTTAGGCATGGAATACCCTCATTTTCTCAAATAAAGTCTTGAAATAGACTTTATTTCAAATAAGGGCATGACGTCGGCCAAGTAAATATTCCGACCAATCAAGAGCTTTTTTGTCCAAAGACCATTTTAGTTTTAAATTATTATTTTTATCCTTTTCTTTTTTTAAAATTTACTGCGAACGATGGTGAGGTGGCCCTCGCTCGGCACCGCCATCGGCGAAAAGAAAAGAAAAATCATAAAAAAGAAACAATACATGAAAAAAGATAAAAGACAAAAATTTCCTTGATCAACTTGAAATTCAGGACACTTCAGGTCTTATTTGACAAAATAATAAAAATTCAGTCCCTTATTTAAAAATGTCAATTTCAAACCCTTATTTAGAATTTTCCCAAGTGTAGTGGCCGGATTCCCATTTGCGCGTGCCCTCCATCGCCAGGTTTCACTCCATCTTCGGTGGACCGCAAAAGAAATAGAAAATAAAAATTAGAAAATAAAATAAATAAATAAATAAATAAAACAGAGGGAAGAGGGAGCCAGGAGGGATAAAAAGTTTAATTAACTAAAAAAAAAAAAAAAAAAACTTGACCGAAAAAATTGAAAATTGAAAATGGAAAATGAGATAAAGGAGTAGGAGCTCCAACCAGTAGGAGATACGTGTGAGAATCCGTATGTCTTTTTTTTTAATTCCTTGACTTGGACGGAAGCTCTCAGCCTCGGATCATATTCGTTTCGTGGCAACATTTTCTATCTTCTTCTTTTTTCTTCTCCGCCTGTTGCCCACCTAATACAATGAAAGCTGAGAAGACGTCAAGAATTTGACCGAAAGCAGAAGCCTACCCTTTTTTAACGCAGAGGGTTGAAATTTTCCTTGGCATGGTTCTGATGGTGAGCTTTGGTTGCTGCTGATTGAGAACATTTGGGACTCTCCTGGATCCGAAAACCCTAAGAACAACCCACCCTTTTGAGCTGGGCATTTTTGCTTTGCCCCTCTGGGAAAAAAGTTGGGTGGAGGAAAAGGTCAGATTTTGCTCTTCTGGGGCGCTCGAACTAAGCCTAGATCTGCGAACCCGAGTGTGAAATTCTCCGGATTTTGTTAGTGGAATTCTTGATCTTGCTTGTCTCACTCTACTTGGGACGATCTTGGGGCGTGTGGCGGGGTTTTCTTGAGATATCTGATGGATGCTTGTTCTTTGAATCTTGATTCTTGGTGGGTCTACGTTTCTCGGGAGATAGGTGTACGGGTGGATGGGAACAGCGAAACTTGGGGTGCTTCGTGGATGGGAATTGGTTCAGGCAGTAGCCTGTGATTCCTTTCGTTCGCTTTTGGTTGTTTGGAGGGACGAGACGAAGTAAGAGTCCTGCAAACTTGCGTGAGCAAATGCGTAATTCGATTGTCCCGAGGCCCTCTTAAGATTTTGGTAGTTGAGCGTCAGCAAAGTGTTGGCAATTTAAGCCGTTGGTAACAAGAGTCCGAAGAGTGCTTCCTAGTATCGGCTCTGAATTTCTTATTTAAACAGCATAGTTGTTGGCATTGTTTTTTGGGCAACATGCTTCCGAGGCACCGGAGTCCTGGAAATGGGTATAGGTCTGGTTCGATGGGGATGAATATGGCCGTGGCCTCTCGTATCTCCCCTGAGAGTTCAGTTAGGAGTCATGGCTTCCATAGTTCGGAATACCGGAGCTTCAACCGTGGTTTTGGGCGGAACCTGAGCCATGGTAATCCAAAATCCTTTCAACCCCCACCGCCGCCTCTACCGCGCAAATCCGACATTTTCATGGAAGCTGGGAGACTTGCAGCGGAATATTTGGTCTCTCAGGGTATTTTGCCACCGAGTTCACTTTCCGGGAAGTGGCAGAATGGAAGTTTGAAGAAACAGGTTGGCGACTTTCCGGAGTTTAGGTCTCCAGAGGGGGAGAACTTGCAGTTCCATGGTGAGATGAGAACGTCAGCCCTTGCCCGTCTGGGTAATTCGGGTTTTGATTCAGGGTCTGGTAGGAGGAGGTATTCTGATGATTGCAGTGCTGTTGGAATGCGAAACCATGTTAAAGGGAGGAGGAGAGGAGGATCTTTCAGGGGATATGGCTCTGATTGGGGCAGAGATTATGGAAGGAATGGCTCATGGTCCGATAGACGTAGAGTGTCTCCAGAAATGGGTGTTGAACATGCTGCTGATGCGGGACATAAGGAGGAGAAGTTCGTTGCTAAAGATAATGCTGATGCAGTTGAGAAAACTAGCACCAGTTCGGCCGTACCAAAGAGTAAGGATGGTGGAGATTCAGACTCTGAAGTGAAGGAGCACCTATCAAAAGCGAATTCTAGTAGTCCTGCAAAAGATTGTTTCGTTGAAGCTGGTGGAGAGCTTTCCAAGGGGTCTCGTGAGTCGAGAAACTCGACAGAAAAAAATGAGGACATAAAAGATGGATCTAATAATCATGAAGCAGGGAAAAAGATAGCCGCAGGGGAGTTACCTGCTGAAACTGCTGCTGCAGAGATAAAATTATCAGGGAGCAGTATTCCTGATTTACGAGCACTCTGCAAATTTGCTAACGTGCCCACCAGAATCCGTTCGTCTAGAGGCAACAAACTTGAGCCTGTTTCGAGTGGTGTGGGGAGCAATGAGGCCGCAGGACCTTCTAGAGGAACAAGAGTCTTAGTTGAAGATGATAATATTGTTGGCTCCTCTAATACTGGTTCTGCAAACGATTCTAATGAATCAAAATGCCTTGACTCTGAGATCTCTAAAGCAACGTCTCTTCATCCATCTGAGGCATTGGATGGCACTGAGTTGGCTGAACATGTGAACTCACAGCCTTTACCAAATGCGAGAGAATTAAGCCCAGCACGTGGTTTTGATGAGGCTAAAGGTTCTAAATCTGAGTCCTTTCCAGATAGGCCCTTAGTTTTTGAGAATGATCGAGATTCGAGTCAGGGCTTGCCAGGATGTGAGACTTTGAATCCTGTAGTTGAGAAAAGGGTTGAGACACTGGCTGTTGAAGAGAATGATGGAAATGAGGGACGTAAAAGAACAAGGGATTGGCTTTCTCCCATTGACAATGAGGGGGACGAGTACTTTCACCCTTCCAAGTTGAGTAAAAGTAAAACAGATGTTAAAGGTGATCTCATGAGTGCTGAAAAAGTTGTCACGGTTGCTGACCCAGATAATTCAGCAAATAATTCTCAGTTGCTAGAAGTTGAAGACACGACATGTGCCAATTCTCAGGAAAAGCAGCTTTTCCCAAGCTCATTCAAGATTTGCGACCTTAATCTCATGGAAACTTCTGATGTGAATGAGAACCATGATCAGGCTCCCATTTTCATATATCCACCTATTTCTGACTTGAAAGTAGAAAATAGTTCAGTTGATGTCGACTTGTCAATAAGTAATGCAGGCACATCTTCTGAGAATGTAAGACGCATGCCTAATGGTAAAGCAATTGAAGTAATTGACTTAGAAAGTGATTCTGCTTTAGAAGACAAGGCCTTCAACATGCCTGAAAGGAAGTAAGTGTTATATATGTAGCATATCCCTCGTTTTCTCGATAGATGTAATAGTTGCAACATTATTTTGTGCAGCCGTTTGTTTTAGTTTGACTCTGAGGTGCCTCTCTGAGTGAGCCTTTTAGAGGAAAGATTTTGAGAGATAGGATTTTGACTTTACTTAAATTTAGTGCACTAAGTGTATCTTAATTGTTGATCATACAGAACAGAGACTGCATTCACGGGATTGGAGGGATTTCCTAATCCTGCACCAAATGCAGTTGATATTCCTGATACTCAGGATGGCTATGGACTCATGATCTCAGAGTTGCTTGGGAACGATTTTGCAAACTGCACTTCGGTGCAGGGTGAGATTAATGCTCTTGATAACATCGGCCTTCATAATGGAGAGGTAATAACAGTTTCTTCCTAGAAATATGTTAATATTTTAACATGTCTATGATGAATCTTTATAAAATATGTTTTTGTCAGCTGGCCTTCTCTTAGTTCAAATGAATGGACTGACTTTAATGGCTTATTATTTGGATTGCTGGCGGACACTCAATTTGGTGCATTTTGCAATCAAGGCCACTAATTTTGATATCAATTACACAATGCACTGCTCTTTCATTATTTTGCAATTGGATGGATTTGATCCGACTGTATGAATTTGCAAACGAAATGATGACATGGCTACCACGTGACCCGCTTTTCTACTTTGACGTGGCTAATGCCTTGTGGCCACCAAGCCAGCATTCCTCTAGAATTGGCTGAATTACAGTCAAAATGCATCGATCGCGAGGAGCTAAAGTATTTGTCATAAGGTGATGGAAATCAACCTAAGTTGACCTGATTGCAAACTCCCACTAATGGAATTTATCCCTTTCATTGTACATGTCCTGAATATTTTGTGTGACTTTGACCAAAATAAATATATATATATATATATTTTTTGTGACTAACTGAATCTTTATGGTTGTTTCAGGTGCCTCTTGGAGAGGATGATCCGATTTATATGTCTCTGGGTGAAATACCATTTTTAAGTATGTGAAAGGTTCACTTTATTTCGTTCTTTTAGTACAAATTAGTAGGATATCTAGTAGAGGTAACCTAAGTTAGGAATGGGTGTGTTATCAGGCAGCTTCTTCATGCATTTCATGAATTGATGAATACTGACACATGATGATGTGTTACTTATCTTGTCTTCTTGAAAAATGACTTCACCTTGAATGATACGTTAGAATCATTCCACCACCCCCCCCCCCCCCCAAAAAAAAAAAAAAAACCAAAACCCACTAACCCACCCACAAGGAGATCCTTCTTTTATTTTTCGTGTTAGATTCTGCATACATGAGGAGGAAGTGAGGGCACAAAAAGGATCGTAGCAAATGTATAGATGAGTTCTACTTTGCAATCTTGAATCACTCTCATTAAGTTCGTAGGGCTGAACTTTTCAAGGGAAAATTTGTTTATGCCGATCTTACCATTGTGTTAGCTTGTTGGATGTTATGAGACATACCTGCCAAATTATTAGAATAGTACCTTCCAGTTCTTTTCAAGTCTTTAAGGGGACACGCATAGTCAAGTCTTAGTTAAGATATAAAAGAAAATCAGTGACTTCTTCTTAAAAAGCATGTTTTCATATGACTAAAAAATGTGAATTTAGATTTTCAGATGCCCTCTAGATTACAAGTAACGGGTTTTAACATGTGATACACCGACTTAAAAGAACGGGAAAAAAAAAAGAGCTGTGACGTGCAATTCAGTATGCGGACCAGAAAGAATTTTGTTCTGATAAGACTGCCTTTCTATTGGGTGAAACCAAGTGGAGATTTGAACCAATGTTGTTGAAGAATTAGTGAATGAATTGTGGTTAGGGAAGTATACTTGTGAGCAGAGGCTGATTTCCAAATGCTTTGGGTCCTTTTCAGATAAGTATGGTGTTAAGAACATAAAAACAAGGAGCTTAAATGGTTTCTTGAATAAAAGAGTTTAGTATGTACAGTTTCCTCATGAGCAATACAGTGAGAGAAACCAAGGGTACAATGAAGATTACACCTTTTCTTCCATTTGATGAAAAAGATCTGATGAAAATGTGGACGGTATAGCCACTGAAGATTAGTCTGTTATGTGCCTGAGGGAAACACAAATTTTTGGCATTGATGGTAGCTGCAGAAGCCATAATGTGTTGAATAATCTGTAAAAAATATTACCTTTTTGAGATATGAAAGCTTCAGAGCTGTATATATCAAGGCCAGTTTACTTGTCTTAAGCAGTAGAAGAGATTTGCTTCTGTTCTATGGATTTGCCTGGGAATGCTTTTTCCAATATGTGGTCGTTTTTATTTTTTTCCTTTTGGATGTACTTCATCATCATTAACCATTGCAAGTCTTTCTCCTTCTTCAGTAAAAAAAAACAACACGTGCAATTTGCCATCTCTGATGCGATTTGTGTTGCAAATATGCTTTGTGTCTACACTGTTTTTGCATCTACCCCAACATCACCATTTTTTTCCCTTTTACAGCAGAGCATGCACAACTAAAACATCTAATTGTGGTCCTAAGAACAGTTTGTTTTTTTCTCTTTCCTAGGTTTCTTCCGGAATTGGGAGAATGCTCCCCCACAGGAGGACGGAAAGCCTTTCTGAATCTTGTCTATCAACAAAAGCAGCATAATGCTTAGTTCTTCGTTGTCATGGCCGCCGCTTGGGCGGCTGCGGCATTGACGTCTCTTTGTTCATATTCAACCCGCTATGGTTTTTTCACTTAAATTAGGAAGCAGAATTGTTGTCTCCCTCCTGGGAGGACTCTTAGAGCCAGTGGCATGTAATTTGTATTTGTATGAAACGCACCGGATTGCTATGTAGGACATCCATTTGCTTATTGTATTCGACGAAAGAAAGCTCCAGCGAATTTGCTTCTCTCGTGATGACGGGGCTCTAAACTGTCCGCTGAGGCCGAAAGGCGAGCTCGACTTTGCACCAGTTACTGATTTGGGATGCTGGTAAACTTTTTAGGAACAACTGCATGCTTAGCCAAAACAACCATGGAGAAAAAATGAATGGGGTGCTTAATGCTGATTCTTTCGTGGCAGACACAGTTCCATGCTGATTTGGGAACATTAGAAACGTGAAGTGTTCGACTCTTTTTCTCATTATTTTTTTTAACTTTCGTCCTGAGATTTTGCAGTTCTGGTGCATGAACTGAGATCAGATGTTGAGTCTGATTGTGATTATATGGCATGGGGGGTCACGTTATTCACGTATTGGTGGATCCCTGTGGAAGGGAAGGGAGAGGGGGACAGGAAGAGGATGATCGGGTCTCTGTCATTTTCGGTGGCTTTGACAAAGGAGGGTGGTGAAGTGAAGTTTCTCAGCGCGTGATTTAGGACAAAAGCGAGAAGAAAGAACATCAACAGAGGCTAATGTTCACACGTGTAGAACGTGTGAGGAGTTAGATTTTGGTCTCGTGAAATGTATGGCGACCACTTTATTTTCGCCTTTTTTTCTTTCATGCATATTTTTGAATTTTCTTTTCTTTCTCCTTTTTCCCTCTTTTGAAGGTAATTATTTATATTCGATCAAAATTTTAAAAAAAAAAAGGTAATTATTTGTCTCCGACCAAAAACAAAGGTAATTATCTGTCTAACCAAAAAAACAGAAGATTTTCTTTTGTTGTGCCACGTGGGTTGCATGTGTCTTTTTAATTATTGCCTCTTTTCTAGCTCCCCCCCCCCCCTTATTTATTTTTCCAAACCAAGACGAAATATTTCTCATGCAAGAGGGTAAGAATTACCAAAAAAAATCATAAATTTATTGCAATTATACTAATTTAGTCTTATTTTTTGTTAATTAAGGCCTAAATCTTTTGTAATTGTGTCAATCCAGTCCATTTGGCTGGCTGATGCTAACGTAGCAAAATTTTTATTGAACATTTATTATTTTTTGAATTTTTGAAATAATTTTTTTATTTTGTTATCTTTTTTATTTCTTTTTTTTATTAGGGTTTAGGGCTAGATTGCAAGCCCTCACTCGCGGATGGGCAAAGGCCGCTTCCCTCGCTAGCGGCTAGGACCTTCGCCAGCTGCTAGCAAGAGCTGCGAGCCCTTGCCTAAGTAATACCGACACACGACACGACACGACATGCCGATACTTCATTTATAAAATATATATATATAATTTCAACACGTTGTGACACATTGTATATTAACTATATTTTATATATACATGATAAATTATCATTTATATATAAAAATATCACGCTTAGGTTCTTTTTTATATCTTACGTTAGGGATTTACAATCAATTTTTTTTTGGGCTACAGAATATATTTATTTTGGGATGGTTGGGTATATGACTTAAGTATATATATTTTTGTTAAATTTACATTTAAATCCATAATTTATTAAAAATGCTTAAAATTGACATCGTGCGTGTCAAAATGGCGTGTCATGATTCTAGACTCATGTGTCGTTGGCGTGTTTGGAGCGCTAATTAGGTGTCGATCACATGTCGAAGAGTGTCGGAGTATCCAACATGCACCCGACACGATACGAAAGCCCTCGAAAAATGTCGGTACTTCTTCCAAGTACCGGCGTCTACTGCCAGCCCAAAGCCCTAAAAGGAAAAAAAATATTAAAATTTCACTAAAAAATTTGCCACGTCAGCACAAGTCGACCAAATGGGCTGAATTGACACAATTGCAAAAGATTTATTATTCCATCGAGAAAAAAAAAAGAATGAATTAGCACATTTGCAATAAGTTTAGAACTTTTTTTATAATTTTTTCTTGTAAAGGTGTGCTTTCTTTCCTCGGTTTAGTTTAAGAACATTCTTTCGTGAATTTCTTGGATTTCTTTTCTAAATTTTGTTGGAGACAGACGAATCCATGGATCCGGTGCAATTTTGCCATTGGTTTTGTGGAACTCACAGGCGGAGCCTACTTGAGTGAGATCCATAAAATTGACTGCCGCGAGCCGTAAAGTAATTATTTATATATAAGAAAAAAACTGTAATGTTTCTCTCATTAGCTATTCAATAAGAACTTGATGTGCTTGTCCAACAAAAAACAAAATAAGTAATCATGAGAATCATGCTAACAAAATCCAAGTGAAAAGAAGAAGAACAAATGATTAGAAATGGTGGGTTTGGAAAGAGACTTAGAGAAAAAGGAAGGTTACCAGTCCAATACCACCTGAATTGGAAGGGGAAATCTGGGGAAGATTTGTCATGTTCTTGACTAAAGAAGCTTGAAGAATTAGAACAGCAATACAATCCGACAGAAATCCCAATCTCAATTTGAACCCGAAAAAAAGAAATTAATAAAACTTTTAGGTTTCATCCGTTTCGCGGAAAATAAATCAGGCGAAATACATTTTTATGTAATTGATCGCTTGTATCGCCCACAAAAATGAATGGATAAAAAATATTTTTCATCATCTACAAAAATATTTAGGCATCAATAACTGACGAAAATGCAAATATCTCTCATCGATTAATTATTTTAAGCGATACAAATGATCATTTATAGGAATTTTTTTTCCAAACTATTCATTATTTTTTTTTTGCAAAACAAACGAAGCCTTAGGAATGATGACATGGCTAATGATGTGTTTGTTTCGCGAAAAATGAGTGATTTAGAAAATATCTTCCTAAAAATAATCGTTTATATTATTTACAAAATTGAATGAACAAAAAATATTTTCAGCGTTCACGAAAATATTTAGATATAAATGACGGTCGATATCTTCTATCGAGTCATTTTTTAGGCGATACAAGCGATCGTTTTTAGGAAAATATTTTTCAAATCATCCATTTTCTATGGTACATGTGGAGCCTAAAAATCTACGAGCTTTTGTTCAATACTTATTTGTCATCTAGAACTATCGATTGGTCAATTACATCGAAGAATACGGCAAGTACGGGCGCGTTTGGTAAAGTTACCAATTCTTTATTTTTCTGTTCTGTTGTACTCTAGAACGGAAAAAGAATGGAAAAACGTTTGGAAATGTAAATTGATTTTTTGTTCCCAGAAACAGAAATAGAAACAAGAAGTAAAAAAAAAAAAAAGTAGCTTCTTTGTCCCCAAAAATAAAAAAAGAAACAATGTCATTTTAGAAAAACAAACTGAGTATAACTTAATGTGTATCTTTACAACCACGACTTCGTCGCCTGTCGTTGGTCGTTGTCGCCTCCAACTGACATTTTTTTTAATTAAATAAAAAAATTAGAACATAAATTTTTAGAGTCGTACCAAACGTGTATTATTCTTCGTTTTCTATTCCAGGAATAGAAATTTTGTGCAGTTAACAAACGCGTCCTTTCTAATTAAAAACTATTATCTTTTTTTGGGTAAGTAAAAAAAAACTGTTATCTTTAATAGAATTAGAAAAAAAAAATGTTTTTGCTAAAACATTATTCTAGAAAACAGATACGTCGTCAAATGCACCCTACAGAAACACGTACAATACATAAAAGCAAACTCTTAGGAGTCACTGGCTCAAAAACCAACATACTCATCGGATGATTAGGGACTGCGTGGTAATGATTCTGATTTTCTAATTCTGTTTTTTGAAACAAAAAAAGATGATAATCGTGTTTGGTGACGTAAATGATTTTTATTCCGATTCCGATTCCGATTCTATTCCTGGAAACAGTTTGGAGCAAAAACAAGAACAAAAAAATTGGTTCTAAAAAAAATCACTTTTAAGAATCACAAAAACAGAATAAAGTCTCACATCTCTCATTTTTTTCCTATCAATTCTCTTATCACTTTTCACTCGACCTAAAATATAACGAGGTCTTACTTTTAAAGAAAACTATATAAGATCTTAAAAATTTAAAAAATAGAAAAAATTCTAAAAATTTTAGAAAAAATTCAAAAAATTCCTAAAAATAGAAGAAGCTTATATTAGGCTAATTTGACCTCATTTTCATAAATTTGGGCCCATATTCCCGAGATTTCATAGATTTTATTCTTTTTTAGGAAAATCATAAACATCTTTAAAATTAAATCTGAACCACATTTCTCTAATCCCTTTGGGCATTATTAGGATTTTATGATGCAATTTATCAATGTCATGATTCTTTGATTGCGCACTTGATTTCATTGATTGTGATTTGCCTAGATTTAAGAAATTTAGACTTAGTCTAGTTTTAAAGAATTTGGAAAAAGTCAAAAATAACCGGTGTGAACACTTAACATTGGCTTACCTCATAGGTTTAAAAATGAATTGAAAATTTGCATGAAACACATTTTAGAAAATACTCAAGTTCGGTACCAAAAGGGCATCGGTGGAAACACCGATGTAATCAAGTCCCCCGACCCTAGATTTATTTGGTAGCATAGAATAGAGCGGTTTCTCCCAACCATTCAATAATGTTTCCTATCTACATTCCTCAAAGAGTTGAGGCGACTTTATTTGCATGTACACATATACATGTCATCGATCACATTAAGATTTAATTTGATATTCCTTCGTTGCAATTTGATATATGCTTGGGGGGACTCGAGCTAATCTGAAATCACACACTAACCTAATATGGTCTATCCTTTTTTAAGCTTAAAATAACTCGTTATGACACGATAATTAGATGGAATAACAAGAAAAAATGTTACTTGCAAACCAGTCCAAACAGGAAAGATAATAGAAATATTATAATTAATCACAATTGGAATTGCAGATTCAATTTCCTGAAACCCCTCACGGAATTATTTTCCCAGAGTCAATCTTGGACTCCTCTATGATCATCCTAACTGAGACGACCATTTTCGAAACCTTAAAGAACGTTGAAATCAAGCGAAAAGGCTAACCTGAACAGACCCGAAAAATTCCTAGAAAGCTCTTCTTTTTCAACCTTCCGCTCGCATTCCACAGCGACAAAACCAGCCGCAACGATCTCGAACTCCCGGGAAGGAAAGACGAGAATTCACAGAGAGAACCAACGATGCGAAACAAACGAAAGAAGCAACGCATCAACCTTCGGTACCAAAAATGACACGTTCGATCGTCCTCGAGGGCGGTCTTCGCCCGAAACCGAAACCAGGGGAAAGGGAAAGCCCTCGGGAGTTTCCTCGCGTCTCGCCTCCTGCGGGACGACCGGGTAGGACTCGTCGCTGTGCTTGCTTAAGTGCTCTCTCGCTCGTGGAGCGTTGCAACTTGGGTCGCCGGAGAGGAGGGAAGTTGAGCAGGCGAGCTAGAAGTTCTGATGACGTGAGTGAGCAAAGAGACTCGCGAGGTCGGATTTGACTGCCTAGATATATAACTGGAAGAAAGTTAATTTGGGTTAGTGCGTAATGGGCATGGGCTTTGCAGGGTAAAAAAAAAAAAAGAGAGAGAGGATATTTTGGGTAACGCGAGGTTTGACGTGACCTCTTTTCTGGGCTTCACTTTTTTTTTTTATTAATAACACTGAAAATTTCAAAACGATACACTTTTTAGTTTTTACAATTTATTTCAAATTAACATTTTGATCATAAAAAAATTCCAAACTATATGCTTGCGGCAAATTTACGCCAAGATAGTATACTTGTGACAAATTTACCCTTCATTAGTTTTTATTAATTAGATTAATACAACGAAAAACCTTAAACTTGTAAGATAAAAATCCCGAAATGGTACAACCGTCAACTATCACGTGTCATCTAACTCAACAATTGTATAGTAAAATTTAACGAAAACGAAATGAGGATAAATTTATCGCAGATATACCGGTTTGAGATTTTTGGTGTAAATTTTTCATAAGTTGATGGTATTAAACCCTTTTTTTCCCCTGACCTTGTAGAGCCTATTTTACCAAACAACGAGTTACCCTTATCGACAATTGACCCCATTAAATCCGAGTCCCGGATGAAAATGGCATTTGAAGTAAGGGCTCCATTAGAAAAATAGCAGGATACAATTAGTTTGAGCCAAGGGCATCGTCATTTGACTAGAAAATCTACTGCACTTAAGGAGATGTGCTTAACCCCTAAATTAATCACTTAGAGTTATTCAATAAACTCTTGAGGTTATGCTAGTTTTGATTCATCATTATCATTTTCGTCGTTTATTGTCAATATAAAGTATAAAGTTTTATTTAAAAATTATCAAAGAAATTCAGATGAATTTAAGCCACTCAATGTTAACAGTTGAATTCGCATTTTTGAAGACTATGAGTATGAGCTATATCCGTCACTAGACAGAAGATGCTTATAGTGAAAAAAACACAAGGGGAAAAAAGAGAGAGAGAGAGAGAGAGAGAGAGAGAGAGAGAGAGAGAGAGAATAATTCCAACAAAAAAGAACTATCGACTCCATTATTTTTAAATAATAGAAATCATCCTTTTAAAAATAATAAAGCATGAACTTTTTTTAATCAGCATAAAGTGAAAATGCTAATTGTAGACGGCTCGTCGATCGAGAAAGTTGGACATTGCAAAGACCACTGCGAGTTCGCAGCTTCGCAATTGGGCTTCGCAATACATTCTATCTATATAATACAAAACATAATTAAGTTGGGTCATTTAATTAAGCTTACTTTGACCACACACACACACACACACAAAAAAAAAAAAGCTTACGGTCCAAGTACCATCAAAATCGATTTTTAAGGACCTTGGAAGAATACATTTGAATCCTCGATTTGTTCCTTCTCATCATGATGGAAACCTTCATCTTAGACTATTGAAAAATTTGAGCAATGTACAGTAAATTAACATGGGTTGTCGAATGATTTTAGATGGGCGCACGGCTTGCTAGACGAACGCTAGGTTTCTATGTGCATTTTTTATTTTAATTGGTAAGATTACACTGATGGGTTTATTATGATCGATTCGACTTTTCGAACTGTGATTAAATTACGAATTGTGTCTCGAAGAAAGGTTAATTATAAATGAATTTTTGGTGATGGGCTTTTTAGAACTCTAGTAGGGAGCAACTTGGTTTAGATCAAGCAGGGAGGGTAATCGGAACCGAGAGCGCGATGAACTCTCCGATCACGAGTTGAAAGTTCTCGCCGACTTGAAATGGAGGTGAGCTCAAATGGTGGGGTCTCAAAACTCAAAGGAAGGAAGAGAGGGAGAACGGAGGAGACATCAATGAAGGAAATGCCAGGGTTTAGGGATTCGACAACGAACCGCCACCGCCGGGTTGATGATACGAGGTACACGTGTGTGCATGCCTCGAGTTGTAGGATATTTAAATTAAATTTTAATCTTTATCCGGCTATTGTCTTTTTAGTAAACCATCTCTAGGTCGATTCTAAGAATTTGTACTTTAGTTGATGTCCGAGGGGCTTGTATGCAACGTACCACAAGCATTGTCTTGCTCACCGTCGATCAAAGGTTTGAGGGGTGACATATATTTGAAAAGTTTAGAAATTGTGGAAATTGACCTTTTTTTGTGTGTGTGTGTGTGTGTTGTCATTTTAGGTCATAAAACCGGTCAACCATATATGAGGACTTCATATACCAATTTTTAGCACATAAATTCGACAAATTGACAACTACTTTACTTGAAAATTACAAGTTTTGGTAAATTTTGGGAGGAGTGGTATTTTACATGTAGACTCATAAGTTACTAGTCTTGATTTAATGGGGTTCGAAACTTGAGATTTCTACCTAGACATCCACCCTTCTGTTTTATGAGTTGTTATAGCATATGTCGGTGTAAAGTATTATTTGTACGGGGCGTTCCTACGATACTCGAGGGTGCGGTCATTAGTAAAAAAAAAAGTCTTAAATCTATTATAATCGTATTAATTCTACTTTCAACTTCTTTTTCGCCAATTATGTCTTCAACATTTTTACATTCGTGTCAGTTCAGTTCATTTCATTCGGCTAATTTTGATCATAAATCTCTATCTTGGATGCCAGTCATCCTTTGAAGCGCAACCGACACTGACGATGATAATTTTTAGTGATAGTTTAATATTTTTCATTTTTTTTCTTTGTTTTCTTTTCGTTTCTTTTTCTTTTTCTTTTTTTTTTCCTTCCCTTCCTTTTTCCTCTTGCTGGTCGTCGGCGACCAACTAGAGGTGAGGGGCAAGGTCGAGGCTCACCCTTGTCCACCCTCGCCTAGCGTCGGCGACCAGCCAGAGGTGAGGGCGAGCCTCGTTGTCGCTAGGCAAGGTCGAGGCTCACCCTCGCCTAGGCATGGCAAAGCCCAACTTCGCCGATAATTGATTGGTGGGCCATTTTCGATATGTATTAATGTTTAGTAAATATCCGATGAAAGAATCTCATGGGAACCCTTCATGGGGGTGGGCATTGTGGTGTAAGTAGTAGGGTTGGGGATCACCTTCCTTAAAAGCAGGTGACTTACCCACCCCCCACCCTTGATATGGGGTGGGCCCCCCTATATCAAGGGTGGGGATCCCCCTGCCTTAAAAAAAATAAGGCAGGGGATTCGGGTCCTAAGTAGTAGTCCTAAGTGCAACCTTCATGGTTTTGCGGGGGAGGCAGACCAATAATGAAGATGCACATTTCGGTTGTTGCGGTCTTCAAATGCAACAAGGTAGAGACTCAAGTTGAAATAGTAAATGCAAAATTATACTTAAATTAAATGGGGTTACTCCTAACATTAGAGCTCGCACAAGGAAGATTATCAGGATTTGCGTGTAAAAAAAAATCTCATATCGAAAATTTGGTATGGTATGGAGAGTTAGTATATTTTAGTTGATTCCCAACTCACTAACTTGCACTTTTGAACCAAGGCTGTTGACACCTGATTTTTTATCAGTCTTTCATAGTTTATTTTTTAAAAATTCATAAAAAATATATAAAAAGTTAAAAAATTAAAAAATCATCTTTGGTAACCTTGACCAAGCTAAAGGAACCATTTTTGACAAAAAAAAAATAATTTTTCAATTTTTTAATATTTTCCAAAATAGAAAAATACATGAAAAATGAAGAAAAATAGCATTCGATGTCGTAAAAATATAGAAAAATAGTCAATATTTTTATTTTAATTTTCTTTTCATTTTGAACTCATAAATAGTCAAAATTCAAGTTCAATTGCATGTGTTTCTTCACGACGCATAGAGTTGAATTTGGCAAAAAAAAATATCATTCGAGTCTTTTAATTTGTAAATTTCTACATCTTTTTTAGTCTTGATGTCCAATTAGATTGACCACCATATACAATAAATTCCCCTTGCTGAATATTTTCGTTTTTGTTTCACATGATTTTATGGTGTAAAACGCCGAGTGGATCCCCAAATATAATCGGGTCGGCATGAGCTCGATAGCTCGTCCAAGACCAAACCAGGGCACGGCGAACCCCATGTGAGTACTCTCGAACTCCTTCGATGCTTCCTAATGCTTTTCTTAGGTTAGATCATGTGTAGAATGGCTAGGACAGCTAAATCATTCTTGAGCTGTGATTGATAAATAGGGCCTTACTAGGAATGTCATGTGATTTATTTGCATATCTAGATTCCTTGAGTTGCGCATTTTATTATTGATTGTGATTGCTAGGATAATCACTCCTATCTGCATGAATTTCTAGATTTAGGGTTCATACCTTACTCATCCGCATGAATCTCAGGCTAGAAAATTCAGTCAACTTAGGTACCGAAAGGGCGTCAACTCTGACAGTTGGTGTAACTAAGTCCCCGAAACCATTTCTCTGGTTCTCGCAGAATTGAATAGAAACTCCCAACTATTCTATTGGGTGGTCCAATCACACCCTAAAAAAATGATTGGTGGCGACTCCATGGCATGCACACTTAGCACATGTCACTAGACCACACTGAAAGTCGATCACGCATACCTCCGTTGCGATTTGGGTAATGGGCCTTGGGAGAGGCCCGCGTCCGACCAGACAGGACGGCCCATTAGCCCTCGAGAGCCCGACAACCTCAAGAGGGTCGCGACAGACTGGCGACTCTGCTGGGGACTGGTTCTTAACCATTTAGTGGACTTGAGCCGATTAAAAAGTTGATTGATTCTTCTAACCTAATTTTATGCAGATGCTCTCGAAAGTGAGGTATATATGCTAACGAATGTGTTAGATGTTTTTGTAGACGGGAGAAATAAGGGGTGAAGTGCTTGTTAACTTTGTTTTATGCAGGCAGGAGTTTTGGATGTATGATTGTGTGGATGTTTATATTGAAGCGGTGATTGTTAAATAAAATGCATGTCTATTGCTTTAGCACGACACAATGAATACACACAATTGCGCCTAAAACCCCAGGCGCCCTCTTTAGGAACACAATAGAAGGAATTGAAAATGGAATCTCTGTGAGGAAAAACATGGGGTAATCCACTTTTCAATTCCGCTCACTTCGAACTATGGATTGAGTCCCAATGCAACGATAGTTGTGCAATGGAATCGGCTCTTCCCAGAATTCGAGGTGAGAACCTTGGCTTTAGGTACCAAGCCCTATCTTTTGATTTTTAGGAGTTTTCCCTCACTTGTCTCATGCGTTTGTCTATGGAAGGTTAGTATACCTAACACTGCAAAAAATACAGAGAAGCTTGATTTTCTCTTAAGTTTGGTTGGTAAGACTTTTCTATCCCTCGAACTTGTTACAGCTCTTAATCATTATATTCATTGCATAATTCCGGTGATTGGATTAAATGCCATTTTGAGGATAGATATGTGTGTTTTCCTCCCAATGTTCTTGATGGAAGATGAAGATGGTGTCATCCCATTACGAGCGCCAAGTGGACAAGAAGAGCCTACTATGGACATCATTGAGGTATCATCTAATGAAGATGACAATTTGGAATAGGTGATTCTGAAGTCACGTCTCAAAGATCGAAACTGGGGCATCTCTAAGTATTAAGATCACATTCCTTTGTTTTATTTTTCATTTCTAGCCTTCTTGTATATGATTTATTTTGCTGAGATCCTCTCTATCTGATCCCTTAGATTGATTGTATTAGGGATCTATTTGTGTTTATATACATTCAGATTGAAATTTGTTGTATTTCTATTGACTTGTCATTGGAATGTGATAGTGGCATTTCTTCTAATCACTCGAATACTCCAAAATCAATTTTATAATTCCTTTGGATGAAATTGAAATTGGAAGTCTTATACAACCTTTTGGCCGTATAGGGCAATACAATCCCAATTTCGCCAGAAGGAACTATAAACTTGAATTGGTTCATGCATGTTTTGCATCATTGGTAATCCACAATAATTGATCAAGAGTACTCGTGTTTTTCAAATTTAATGAAAAGATAGATATCCAAATTACTCTCGTTCTTAGCAAACAGCTTTAATTTGGATACCGTATCTTCAATTGAATTTAAAACACATCGTAATTGTGTACTTTTGAACATTCCATTGATTTTCTTGGAATTGATCAAAGGCGATTATCGTGAATTACATTCCTTTCAATGATATGCTTTCCTTTGAGGAATATTGATAAAAGCTTTTGCACAAGGCCAAAACCCTTGTAAAAGCTCTTATCCCTATTAATCACAAGTAAGCATATAATTGAAAGGATTTATGCTTTATTTTTCAAATTCTTTCTTCTGATTCTGCCTTTTCATTTGAAACAGGTTAAAAACAAGTAGAGAAGAGAAGTCTTTTTGTGGATAATCGCGGTGGGAGGTTCCTTTATCCGATCATAAGCAAGATTAAAAAATCAAGATGTACACGCTCGAATCATCAATGTCAAAGCGCAGCTTGCCTAGGTTGAGAGTGGTTAGGTGTTCGAGAAAGTCATCCATACAGAAGTTGAGACACACACATTAGAGCTTTCATTCATTTCGCTCAATCGAGGGACCTTAAAAGCAGATCATACAAATCATCGGGGTGGAAACATAAAACCGCAATGAGCCCTAATTAGCATCACAAAGGAACCTAGTTGGCCCTCCATATTATTGATGCTTTGCTTATACTCACCACCTCGAGACTCGAGATCTGCAAGCTTAAGAAGAAGGCGTTTACATTCCCCTTTAAGATCGGCAACCTTGGTCCCGTGATCTTCGGCGGCTATTTCCAGGTCCCGAACTAGTCCTCTTCCATGGGCTATATCCGCGGTAATGCTGTCAAGCCTTTCTTCCTGCCACTCACATTGAAACTTCAACACGACATTACGACGGTCGTGCTCATAGGTGGTCAGGGATAAGGCCAAGCGCTCCACCAAATTTCCCCTCTCGCGAAGCAACATCGAGACTCGCTTGTTGGCGAACTCAACAGCCTTTCTGTGACTATCGGCCACAAGGTTGGCCAACACCAAGCAGTTGGACCGATCCTCATAGCGAGCTCGCAAAACGTGAGCCACGGTAGCTTTTCGATGAGCGACACGGTAAGTCTCTAAAAAGTTTATAAAGAGGGTTGGGAAGATTCTATATTCCCTCTCTAAATTAGTGCCATCGATGGAGGTGGTGTCTATTTCCACGAGCAAAATACGGATTTCATCTTCAGTTTCTGGGTGATCGGCTATATGAGCATAGCCTCGACCGAGGAGGTTATAGAGTTTTTCCCACTGGGCCAAAATTTCGGACGAGAAAGCGCGAATAGGAGAGGAGGTCATTTTCGTTGGAGTGAGGGAGAAGAAGATGAGTGTGGTAGAGTGATTAAAATACGAAAAGGCAATTATGTAAGAGTGTTAATCTTCTCTGCATTAACTCCTCCTTTTATAGCAACTCGAGAATGAAGAAAGGCACAACAATAATGCTCGTGGAGCCAAGTTAATTGGGTAAAGCAATGGTGGCTCTTTCGGTGAACCATCAGATTTGTCCCAGTCCGCGATTTCAGGCTTGATAAACCTAAAAAAGTTGTAAAAAGATATGTCGGTGTCACCATATTAAAATTGAACGGGAGTTAAGCGCAACTATCGAAAAAAGTTGCGAAAGGATTTGGCGGTCTCATCATATTAAAAAACTGAGCGGGAGGCGAGCGTAGTTCCACCTTTTTGAAAATAAGTGTGAGACAGACATGGATATCGAGAAAAGGAAATCGATTTGGTGTCCCTCCACGTTGAAAAGAAGAAAGAAGACGACAAAGCGGGAAATACGAAATCTTGGGAGCAACGCTTGCCTGATGATCTTCATCCATGTTTAAAGAACGTTTCATGGGCATACAGAACCACTCAAAAGAAAATTTAGAGAGAGTGAGCATACATGAGAGAGTAGAGAACCCTGAGTGAGCAAAAATTGATCGAACATTTTTCGATCCAACATGTTTGAGAGTTACCATCAGTTGCTAGATGTGACTGATCCAAAAATCTCAGAAAATGAACTACTGAGAGATCTCGAAGATTCTAGGATGGCGTCTGGTACCAGAACCACAGAACCCAACCCTTTCGGCAACGAAGTTCAGGATCTCAGCAGCGACGACAACAGCAGCAGCGATGGTCAATCCCGGAAAAGGAAACGTCGCCAGTGCCACACTCAGAATGAAATCCAAGAGCTTGAAGCTTTCTTTAGTGAATGCCCTCTCCCGAACATGAAACAAAGAAATGAATTGGGCCAGAAGCTAGGGATGAAACCTTTGAGGGTCAAGTTTTGGTTTCAAAATAAGCGAGCCAAATTGAGGGCTCAACACAGACGTCAAGAACTTGCGATTCTAAAGGAGGAAAACGAAAAGCTTCGAGCGGAGAACATGAGGTATAAGAAAGCTCCCAGCACTATCGCTTGCCTTAATTGCGGTGGCCCTGTCACTCTCGGCGAAATGTTCCTTGATAAGCCTTATATGAGGATTGAAAATGCTCATTCACCACCCCACTCCCTCGAACCATCTTTGATACAATCGGATTTTGTTGGAGATATGCATGAACAAATCAATTCTACGAAGTCAATATCGATGCCTTCTAAAGGATGGGATATGCGTCACCATGATTAGAGTTTCCTTAACGATGAGCTTACTATCATGACCGACCAATCCAAAGCTGATGAATTCCCTCCACAACAATTTCCGGCTCGATCAAATCCTATTGGAAATAGGCCAGAGAGCAATAGCCAAGTTGTCAACACTGTTCCGGGTCGCAAGAAGACGAGGGTCAATTGGTCCCCCGAGCTTCATCTCAAGTTCCTTAGTGCGGTTCAGCAACTAGAGATCAACTCAGCATATCCAACGCGCATACTTGAGATCATGAACATACCAGGACTCACTAAAGATGGAGTCGCGAGTCACCTCAAGAGCTACAGAAGGGCGCTAAGACAGCGCCACACAGCACTGAACCTGAAAGAACTCAACTTGTGCCTAAACACTAGGCATGGCCACAACTACAATGCCCCTGAAGTAAGAAATACCCTGCCGAATCTAGGCACCGACCAAGCTGGTAGCAGCACCATCGACTACTTGGGCGCTAATCAGAATATTCCCCCGAATCATCTCAGCACCACTCAAGAGTATATGCCACAAGTGCAGCAGGTACGAACTCCTTGGTTTGAGCAGCAACTTTTCGCTAGTACTCTTTCTATCGCCGATCAACATATTGCGCCTAGTGTTCAAAGATCTGCCTGGCTTGGGCGTATGATTTCGGAAGATCAAGCGGGGGGATGCTCTGAGGATTTTTGTTTCTCCCATCCCCAAATGGAAGGTGCTTTTGATAGTGAACCGATCAATCATCCTCTTATAATCTCGAGCAATGACGAAGGTTCTAGCTCGAAGAATCAAATCGCTCACAACAGAAACAGGAATCCTTCGACGCCAAGCGATGATGGTCAACCCGAATATCAGTTGCTCGAAGAATCAAAAGATTTCCTTGATGAGGAGCTCCATATCTGGATCGATCAGTTTAAAACTGATGGACTTATGAAGTTATGATCCAAAATGGCGATTATATATCTGATTCATGGTGTAACTGGCTGATCACCGAGAATCTTCAAGGGACCTAGGCACATGTGACTGGATGTATCATTAATCTTTCTGTCATAAAGTCTTCCATGCGAGATAATCTTCCTTAATGCCTAGAGTTAATCTGGGGTAGCGATTAGTACTACCTGCGAGCATCATCATGCTCGAGTACGACAATCCCTTGTTAGATTAGAGTCGAGGCGAATCAATTGAACGCCACGAAGAAAAACATTTAAAGGCTTCACATAGGAAAATGTGAGTAAAAGCCCGAGCGAGCTCAAAGACGGTTAGCTCTGTATCGTTCCAAGGGACCTTTAGTCGTTACGAACTCTAAATTGAGCTTGTTTCATTCTCAATGGGGGTTGCTAACTGCTTCGAGAATTTTATAACAAAAAACGAACCAGTTAGGGACGCCAATAATGCTGTGTCTTGGTAGTCAGTGAAATGGCAGTGGTACGAAACGTCAGGAGTTCGATCTCGGGATTGAAAAATCGTTTTATTAGTTGGTCTATCACTCGATGAAGTTCAAAGAGATTCGACGCAGATGACTATAGAACTTGGGGCAATTCGAAAATCATCGATTCATTTTCATCAAGCGGCGAAGTTGGTATTGTAAAATGTGAAGCGCGCAAATGACAAATCCGAAGCAGAAGGAGATGAATCATGATTCGCTTATCCAAGGTCGGGATTTCAACCTTCGACTAAAGCCAAATCTAGGATGAGTTATTGATCTTGCCCACTCGACAAAACCCATCTCTACTGAAAATGGGGGCAAACCATTCCTACATCCGGAAAGCATGTTGAAGCCGAAGACATCAGATTCATCGTTTAATCCGTGGGGCAAGTCCCCCAAGCGATAGTTATCATCCGCAGAGCGTAATGGAATCCATCCTTTCAACGTAAAACGCATTTGGCCGCGGAGCCACCCATTTGGTAAAAAGAACGTATCGTTCCTAAATGATTTTCAATCAGATGCGGGGATAATGTTCTCTCATTTTCCTCTCAGGTGATGAATAGAGACGAGGCACCCAAGAAGCCATGCATTCAAATAACAAAACAGCGCATGAAACACGCCCAAAAAGATGAATGAATCTCCTCCGACGTAAATCCTTGAGGTGGATTCGTTGCCCAACCAGACGAAGAAATCATGGCCACAAGCTTGAGGGCCGGCTTCTGCAATCCCCACATTGGCATGCAGAATGGAATTCAAATCAAGAGTAAAGTAGTATCGTCCCAATTTGTTTTGAATTTGGAAACCCAAAATAATGCTTAATATTTATCCTTGGCAGGAGCTCGCCATCAGGGCAGACATATTTTCACAACCCTTGTACACTCGTTGGAGCATATGACGAAGGGTAAGATGTATCGTTCCAATTTTTGCAAAGTTTTAGAATATACAATGACATATCCCTTTTATATCTCCAGGATCTCCAGCCTCGATGGGCAGGTAAGTATCCTTTTTCCCAATTCATTGGAGATTAAAAACTTTCAGAATTAATTCGATTCTCACATCTAAAAAGACATAGAATTCTTACTTCATTGACATTCATGTTTTAAAACAAGAGATTGTCTGAACATGAATTACACATATATGGTGCATCACAAAATCCCTTTGAAGGATAAATCTTGATGAAATGAAATGAATTTTTCCAACAAGAGTCGTTTGAACTGTTCAAAAGGGTATTTTCTCATAAGAGAAGCGAGCCTAATCCAAACACGTCCCATACACACTTGAGAGATGAGGAGATTGGAAATGATTGAGAAACCTTAACCTATGGACATAAGGGTCATTCGCAACGATTACATGGATCGAGAAGACAGAGGCATTTCTTTCTTCATTCCAAACACTACAGATGCCCATTGAGAACCCCATTGAACGGCGATTTTCATTCTCAACCCTGTCAAGAACCACCCTACATTGGGGCAAATGAAGGTTAGTCCAACAGTATCAGAAAGTAAATGGTTAGAAATTTTCTTGCTCGGACTAACATAAATCTTTGTGTGTTGTTTATATGATAATCCAAGTGTTATAGGATGACGAGAATAATTCATTTCTCTATCCTACACACTGTTATCCTTTGCACGACCATGTTGAGCCAACAAATTCATTTCATCAACCTATTGGTGATCATTGCATATTCCAAAGCAAAGGCAACATCACTCTAGGAACGGAAGCATGCCAAAGTTTAAGTTGCATATCTAGCATGATTGCTGAAAATCCTAGCTCCAAAAGAAAAGAAAAACACGGGATTAAAAAAAGGGGGAAAAGAAAAATCCCTAGACATCAAGAAAAAGCAAAGTGCCTGGTAAAAAGCAAGGCCGATGTCCATTCAAAATATCCCCAGTAAAGTCTAGAGAGATGATGAAAAGACCCTCCAAAGGAGTCAGATCAAGATGACTACTCCCCAAATGATGTCGTGCTCAAATAGCAAACACACAAACAGACGGTCTCTTAATGCAACAAGAGACGCTTTTAAACATCCTTGTGCGCTCTAAAAGAGGAGTGTACACTTCAAGAAATGGAGATGTTCTTCGAAGGACATGTGACAAATTTGCAATGATCACCAATGTCAAACCCTTCACAATTTCTAGGCAAAAAACAAGCCTTTTTCGGTCCCCAATCCTTCCAATGTTACAATCCTGAAGCAGTCTTCTCTGACTAAGACACTTGGGTTAATGTATAACTTAGCTCAAAGAAGTACGAGCAAGACTATTTCTTTCTCATTTTGCAGGGTTCTTGACTTGTAAACCCGGAGCAGATAGTGAAAAATTTCGTTCAACGGCCTTGACTCAAAAGTGAGTCCCCCTTGGAAACCGATATCCAAGCCTAACACTACGGTCCCGTGAAAGACCTCCTGATTGATCGAAATGTATGCGTTGCGAATGATCCTGAAACCCAGGCACAGGTCGGTAGGAAATTGAGCACTTTCCCTATTAAAGATCATTATCACAGAGCAGTGAGGAGCCTTCTTGGATGAGAAATACTCCAATGGATGTTTTGAGCAAACTCTTTTTGAAATTTTCAAATTGTTTGATCTAGAGATTCCGTGCAAGGAATTTATGATCACATCTGTATGTGGCAGGAATGTTTTGGATAACCTCCAACAATCAAAATGCACATTTCATGACTAAAACTTAAGTCGTAGAATTTTGTCAGTTAGACAATTATTGTCTTCCCAAAGATTACTAACATCTTCTTGGCGAGGAAAATTTTTTCAGGTCTAAGCTTTCTGCAGGACTTTTGGCCACCCTAAAGACTAGGTGCGTCATCCTTAAGTGAGGCCTTTTAGTAGGCAAATCTTTTCTAAGACCGATCCATAGAATGATCGAGTCTCCGACTAGCCCCGAAGAGCGGGTACGTCATCCTTTGATTCATATCAATTTGGAATTTCATAAATGGTAGAAACCGCCTGAAGGGTCAACTCAATGGTAGAAACCGCCTGAAGGGTCAGCACAATGGTAGAAACCGCCTGAAGGGTCAATGTATGGTAGAAACCGCCTGAAGGGTCAATCAATGGTAGAAACCGCCTGAAGGGCAACATAATGGTAGAAACCGCCTGAAGGGTCAATGTATGGTAGAAACCGCCTGAAGGGTCAATGTATGGTAGAAACCGCCTAAAGGGTCAACCAATGGTAGAAACCGCATGAAGGGTCAACTCAATGGTAGAAACCGCATGAAGGGTCAATGAATGGTAGAAACCGCCTGAAGGGTCAAAGGACTGGTAGAGACCGCCTGAAGGATCAACCCAATGGTCCGATCCACCATACGGATCAAAACCTTGATGAATCCCGAACGCGGGAGGAGTCGTTTTCCCTAATAAGCCTTACATTAGGCAAGCCATCTCTAGTTTAGTCCACCACATGGATCAAAACCCTTGGCCAATTCCCAAATGTGGGATGCGTCTTCCTTAGGTTCCTATCAGTTAGGAATCCCATTATGGTTTGACCTACCATACAGGTCAGAGCTTAACATCCCTATGACACTCCGATGACGAGTCCTTAGGAATCTACTTGAACCCATCAGACACAGCAAATGCCGCAAGCGTTCGGCAGGTAAGGGGCAGGGAAGTCTATCTACTCCTTAACTTTCTTACATCATATCAGGGAATTGAATGAGCACATCTCTTTTTAAGGAAAAGCACACATTGATGGGCATGAAAATTGGATGTCATGATTTCTTTTCTTTTCTTTTCTTTTCCCAGTCGAGTCGATCGGAACACAGGTGTCACCTTGTCTTTGAGAGAAACATCTGACGAAATTCCTCTCAAAGAGGGGCAGCTGTTGACACCTGATTTTTTATCAGTCTTTCATAGTTTATTTTTTAAAAATTCATAAAAAATATATAAAAAGTTAAAAAATTAAAAATCATCTTTGGTAACCTTGACCAAGCTAAAGGAACCATTTTTGACAAAAAAATAATTTTTCAATTTTTTAATATTTTCCAAAATAGAAAAATACATGAAAAATGAAGAAAAATAGCATTCGATGTCGTAAAAATATAGAAAAATAGTCAATATTTTTATTTTAATTTTCTTTTCATTTTGAACTCATAAATAGTCAAAATTCAAGTTCAATTGCATGTGTTTCTTCACGACGCATAGAGTTGAATTTGGCAAAAAAAAATATCATTCGAGTCTTTTAATTTGTAAATTTCTACATCTTTTTTAGTCTTGATGTCCAATTAGATTGACCACCATATACAATAAATGCCCCTTGCTGAATATTTTCGTTTTTGTTTCACATGATTTTATGGTGTAAAACGCCGAGTGGATCCCCAAATATAATCGGGTCGGCATGAGCTCGATAGCTCGTCCAAGACCAAACTAGGGCACGGCGAACCCCATGTGAGTACTCTCGAACTCCTTCGATGCTTCCTAATGCTTTTCTTAGGTTAGATCATGTGTAGAATGGCTAGGACAGCTAAATCATTCTTGAGTTGTGATTGATAAATAGGGCCTTACTAGGAATGTCATGTGATTTATTTGCATATCTAGATTCCTTGAGTTGCGCATTTTATTATTGATTGTGATTGCTAGGATAATCACTCCTATCTGCATGAATTTCTAGATTTAGGGTTCATACCTTACTCATCCGCATGAATCTCAGGCTAGAAAATTCAGTCAACTTAGGTACCGAAAGGGCGTCAACTCTGACAGTTGGTGTAACTAAGTCCCCGAAACCATTTCTCTGGTTCTCGCAGAATTGAATAGAAACTCCCAACTATTCGATTGGGTGGTCCAATCACACCCTAAAAAAATGATTGGTGGCGACTCCATGGCATGCACACTTAGCACATGTCACTAGACCACACTGAAAGTCGATCACGCATACCTCCGTTGCGATTTGGGTAATGGGCCTTGGGAGAGGCCCGCGTCCGACCAGACAGGACGGCCCATTAGCCCTCGAGAGCCCGACAACCTCAAGAGGGTCGCGACAAAGGCAGGTCTGAAGAAATATATTGACGGGTTCGGACTTAGTTCCTTATTGCTAATTTCCTAAGAGAGCGCTTTTACACGGTTGAACCATTGTTCTAGAGCGTCTAACGGACAAATGCCTGTGCAGCTTACTGGTTTAGCGATTGAGTGATTATGCTTTATATATGCGAAGTAAATAAATTCCAAATGATGTATCCTGTACTCTTATAGCTCAAGGAAAAAAAAAAGTCATATAGAAGTAGGATTGGCAATTCATACCGTCGTGACATAATCATAATCTTGCAGACTTTACGAGCTTGGGACTATTTCCATATCGACGGACGATTTCGCGGTCCTAGAGGTAACTAATTATTTCATGTAATTTCGGTTCAAAATTTTCGATTTTTGTTTTGGCGAGAAAAGGGGCTTTATGATGACCACGCATGAGATCGCACGAGACCACTTCGATTATGAGTCGGGGGGGATGCGAACATAGCGGCCCTAAAATTATCTCGTTGGCTTGAGTTGACCCCCGAGCGACTCCGCAAGCAAAAAACCTTCGCATCTACGATCTCTAAAAGAGGATTATTCGCATGTTTAATTACATGCCGCACGGGCCGCGTAAACGGGGTTTTTGCCAAAAATAACCGGAATTCGGCAGGAGAAAGGTTAGGCGATCCCTTTCCGAGAAACCAGGAAAAATAGGGCCGCAATGTAGATTTGCCTTGCATGTACAACATATTAATTCTTGTCTTATTGCACAAATCATACTTATCCGTTATCACCATCGCTCAGATGATTGACTAAAGACGCGCATGGTAACACTTCAGAAGCAGAATTCCTGCTTTTGAAGTGCTTCTGAAGCTGAAATTCGTTTGGTAAAGACGCTTCAGAAGTGCTTCTAAAGCTGAAAGCCATTTGGTAAAAATATTAAGAAATCACTTCCAGAAGTACTTCTGGAAGTGATTTCTACTTCTGGTTGGATTTTTGGCCAACTTTGAAAAGCTTAAAATTGTAGCTTCTCAAAAAGAAATCACTTTTCAACTACACCGGTCTTTGCCGACCAACGCCTGCCTGCCGGCGCCCCCCGACCGCCGGCCGTCCGCCCCCCGCCGGCAGCCAGCCCAGCGGGCATCGCCGCCCACCCGCCGCCGGTCGCCCCCCGCCGCCGCCCTCCACCGACCACCACAGCCGGAGATTTTGTTAACAATGTTTAAAAATTAAAAATTTCAGAAGTAGAAAATTTTATAAAAATGTTTTCTTTGATCAGAAATCAAATTTTGATGGAGAAGTTGAAAAATCAACTTCTGTTTCTGATTGAGAAGTTGAAAAATCAACTTCAGCTTCAGAAATGATTTCTTTTGCATAAGTGTTGCCATGCGCGCCCTAACTTTCCAAGTTATTTACTTCTTCGATAAAAAGAAAAGGTTATTCACTTCATTTCACTGGAGATGGGCTGTGTTTCGAATTAATTACGGGGCTGTTTCCCCATTAATATCTGTTATGAATTTATACCAAAAGAAAAAGAATTTTTTTTTCCATTTTTTTTATTTATTTAAAGGTTTCAGAATTTAAAGGATTGAGGTGGAGAGAAAAAGGAAAGTCTCCAAACAACTGCTAACATGTATTTGCCGACGACCTGCTGACTGCTGCTACAGTTAGCCTTTCCGTGCTACTGACTCCACACGATCCTTCCTCGTTCCTGCCGTTTTTTTTTTTTTTTTAAATATCTCAAAATTGGGGAATAAAAAAAATATGAATAAAAGAGGGGTTGTGGTGTGTGTGTGTGGTGAAATTTTCATTTTCTCACGGTGGGGGTAATTTATTGTCGGACAGGGAAAGGTTTGTCGTGTAGCAAGAAACATGGGCAGGGACATGTCCGACAATTCAAACGTAAAGAAGGGCCTAGAACTGGTATTTCAACTTTTCCCAGCCCCCCCATCATGAACCGAAAAAATCCGCCGAATTCCCTGAAAAAAAAAAAAAAAAAAATCTCAAACTACTACCTTCGGTCGGTGTCTTGACAAAAAAAAAAAAATCATCTCCAAACTTTAAATTCAGTTTGAAATTTTTGCCCTAATTTTTTTTTTAAAACCTCGGAAAAAAGATTTAAACTGTAAGCATAATCCCGAATCCATTTCCAACGTTGACGTCATTTTTAGGGAATTAAGCCTGAAAAAATCTTTTTTTTTGTTTTATTTTTTTTGGGTGAACCATATGAAGAAAGACATCAAGATTAAAGAAATGGCACGAAAATGAGGAGGAGGTGAAGTTGGGTAGGTATTCAGGAGAGAGAGAGAGAGTACACGATCAGAATCGTGTACTCTCTCTCTCTCTCTCTTGTTGCCTTTTTCTTTTTTCATTCTTACTAACACTGAATATAAAAAGACCCCATTAACGCATATTCAGAAGATGGGGGGAGGTGAATCGTGGAGTGAAAAAAGAAAATGGGGGAGGACAATCTCTCTGCTTTTTTTTGGTGTGGAGAGAGAAGAAGAAGAACCTGATGCCCCTTTTGATGTGTGAGTGGGTGGTGCTGTTTCTCTCTCTCTACTGTTTTGTTTTCATTCGGACCCCCTCCTTTTAATTTCTGAGGCCTCATATTTCTCTCCATTCTCTCCTCTGTGTGAACCATTCTCTCAGAAACCCAACCCCCCCTCAAAAAAAAAAAAAAAAAAGCTGAAAGGTTTGTTCCAGATTCATCTCATCTGCTCTCTCTCTCTCTCTCTCGCTCTCTCTGTGTCTTATCACTCAGTCGCTGGCTGTGTTTTGCTGTTGATTATTTATTCTACTTCTCTTCGTGCGGTGGGTCTCTCTTCTTTGCTCTCTATTTTGAGATCGTTTTGCTGGGTCTTTGAAACTCGTTATTTCATGATCGGCTCTTCGAGTCCTGGTCGTGTTAGTCCAATCTCTTGGGAAACCCTCAAGTCCCTCGAGTTCTCGCCCAAGAAGAGGTAAAAGGAAAGGGAAGTTTTTGGGTCTTGTGTTTATACTCGATGTGTTTTGGTTTTGAGTCGTGGTCAGGTCAGTGCTTACTGTTCAAAGTTAGGCGATCCCAGTTGAAATTTGGTCTTTTGGGTTTCAGAAAAAGTCTCTTCTTCTGTGTCAAGATCGCTCTTTGGCTGTTCTTCATGATGTGGTGGGGAGCTTCGTGTTTCTATTCTCGTGTAATCTCGTTCGATCCCCCAAAATATTGCTTTTCCCGTGAGATTTCTTCTTTTGGGGAACTTCTTCCTGATGAAAGCTTGCTTCTTTCAATCCCTCAAACATCTCAAGGCCTCGCTCTTGTTTGATTCTTGTTTGGCAAAGTTTCAATTTTGAGCTCTTCGCCTTGTTCATCCGCCATGAAATAATGCTCCCTCATGAACAGTTAGTTAACAAAACACGACCTTGCTCTTCTGGGTCGTTTCGCATCTTGATCTTCGCCCGATTAATCGGGCTTTGAGCTTCAATGATCAACTGTAGTTGCGTCGAATCCACTTGTACCCTTCACATAAAATAACGTTCTGGACTGTTCCGGGACATCCTAGTCGACCTTGCTCTTCTGGGTCCTCTTCAAATCTCCATCATCTCATGTTAATTTTTCTCTTCTCTCTCTCTTGCAGGTTGATGTTGATGATGGATGCAGATTATTGTAGCTGTGGGGTTCTCTCTGATTGATCTCGTGTTTCTGGGGATGTTGTTGCTTGTTTAAGATGGTCTGCTTTTGTGGTGGGGTTTTGGAGTAAAAGGGTGAAGAGAGAGAGAGAGAGAGAGAGAAAGAGAGAGGTAAATACAAGAGAAGATAGAAGAAGGGAGGTCGATTGTTATGCTGAAGGCAAAGTTAAAGATAAGGCCCGAGGATAGTAGTAATAGTAGACGTAGTTGCAGTAGAAGAAGAGGAAGAAGAAGAGCAGATTCTTGCGACTGTTGGAGGAGAAACAGCACTAGAGCAAGGAGAAGCTTTTCATCAGATGTTATCCATTGAAAATCCTCCACCAGATCCTCCATGTCCTTGCCAAGTCCCACTCCTCAATAATCCCTCTTTTGATGAGAGGGCTTCTACTTCACACACACTTGCCTTCTCAGAGGTAGATCTGCAGTCCAAGAACCCACCGCCGCCTCCCAACTTCTCTATAAGGTAAAACTATTTCCTTCTTTTACGCTCTCTTTCCCTTCCCTTCTCATCTGTAAGAACAAGATTGTTCATGAAACAAGTCCTGCTTTGATGCTGCTTTTTGCTGGCTCCTAACTGCTTGTGTTTTCTTAGATCTCAAGCTCATGTGGGGAGCTTCTTGAGTCAGACCCAGTTCCAGATTTTTTGCCTTTTCGTTGCCGCTTGTATAAAGTTTTGGCCTTTCCTGATCTTTTGGGGCTGTTTACTGATCCACGGCTCTCGTGATGGCAGTCGATGGAGCTGTTTGCTACGTTTGTTTTTAATTTGTGTGTGTGTGTGTGTGTGTGTTTCTCTCTCTCTCTCTCTGAAATTTTTATATCCTCGGTCCGTTGATAATCACTCACTCTTGTGCCTTGGATGTGGTTGGTTGAGTCTGCGTCACTTTAGTGCATTTGGAATTCTGCATGAGCTCATCTCTGGGTGATACACTTTAGCCATCCATCTTTCAGACTGTACTTGTACCAATTTCACGATGGAGCAGATTAAAGGACTTTTTCCCCACTTCAGTCACCTGGATACCGAATCTTGATGTAATATGGGCATTTCTTGGTTGTTTCTTGATTCACTGTTCATATGGGTTCTTCATGCTGCATATGATTTCTCCATGAGTTGACATACAATACTATAGTCTAGCTTAGGGCCTGATGCTTACTCTCTTGGATTTGCTCAAAGGAAGATTTTCAATTCTTCAGATTCTGGCACTCCCATTTTTGGATACTGTTGTATTAACGTGGACCCCCTTTCTTTAATTTGCTGCAGAGAGTATGTTTTCAAAGCCAGGAGCAAAAATATCCAGACCAACTGGCCTTTCTCCCTCGATAACTTGCAGCTTTGCTTGAAGCATGGTGTGAAGGATCTATTGCCGCCCTTTCAGCACCCTGATACCTTGAGAACTCAGTTGTCAAAGAGATGCAAGGTTGAAGCTAGATCGCTCAATAAAAGAAGCATAAGCAATTGGGAAAGGAGTGAACAACCTAGTTCAAGACCTAGCAGTGATCTCCCTTCATTCGACTCAGATGTCAATTCCAATTCGAATCGTCATATTGTACCATCCTGCAAAGATGTTAGCTCCTTGAAATCTGGAGGCGATGATGATTATCCATTGTTAACGACAAGCGCTGTTTCTGGGTCACAAATTGAGCCCGTGTCCACAAGTAGGCAACCTAGCTCAGTTGTAGAAACTGACGCTTTGGTTGAAAGCTCAGTCCAAAAGGATAAGGAAGCTACTTCTGGCAAAGCCGTGAGCACAAGCCAGCCATCTGGCAAGAAGTGCCGGTTGATAGTAAAATTTGGTGGAAAGTCTGAGCGTAGCTCACCCGAAGATATTTCCTCAAATTGTACTAGCATACCAGAAGCGATGGCATCCAAAGTTTGCCCTGTCTGCAAGACTTTTTCATCCTCTTCCAACACCACCTTGAATGCCCACATTGATCAATGCCTCTCAATTGAATCTACACCTAAAGAGGCAGCTGATAAATTGATCCGGCCAAGAATTAAGCCAAGAAAGATTAGGTTGATGGTGGATATATACACAAAAGCGCCGAGATGCACTTTAGAGGAGCTTGACAGAAGGAATGGTTCAAATTGGGCTGGGGTTTCATGCTTGCCTAGAGATGCCGGGCCATCTGCTGAAGGGAAGAAGAAAACCTCGTCAGTAGTTAATGGTGATGGTGCTAATGATGCTGGGGCAGTGTATATAGATGCCAATGGTACAAAACTAAGGATCTTGTCCAAGTTTAATGACGCGGCATTAGTCTCGCCAGTTCGGGAGGAGTTAGGACTCAAGAGATCTTTGAGAGGAAGCAAAGGAAGAAAGGCGTTCTCAAAGAAGAGGAGGCTCCATGGGTCAAAACATCACAAGTATCTGAAAGTTTCTTCCAAGGGCAAGAAGATTCATTCTCGCAAGGCACATGAATTGCAGGTTTGCCGCTTTTGCTTTTTTATTGTATCTATCCCCTCCTCTCTGGCGCATTCCAGTGCGTTCATGCATGCGCTCTCTTCGACAACAGCAGAATTTTCTTGGATGGAAATCTTCGAACTTGCTGGTATTTCCTAGAGCAAGAATTGTTTCTATTAGTGATTTAATCTCATGTGGAGCTCGCGAAACATTCTCCGTTTTGCATTATTATGGTTCCTTCTCCTTACTCCTTCCTCTTTCTTATTTATTTAAAAGGGTTTTAGTATGAACGTTGAATCCAGACCTTGAAACTGATAAGACTGCGTCGATTTTTTCATTCAACATGTATGCTAAATCTAAGCGCTTTGCCATGTTCAACACTTTTCTCCAATATCATGCTTGCTTTAGGCAGGTTTGTTACAATGCATTGAAATCAATGCATTTATGGGTGCAAATCCTTGTCAACAGGTCATTGGTAATCATAAGAAGCATAATACACTGCAAGAAGGTAGTGTGGGATCTCAAAGACAGACTTCAAGATCCCAAGGGCTAATGAAACCAGGTGATTCTGGATCTCTCAGAACATGGGCATCGTCAAAGAGAACGGGTCTAGCAAAGAAGGCGGCAAATAGAGATTTTCCACCTCTGAGATGTCACCTGCATCTGGCTCAAAATTTACTGGTTGAAAGTGATCAATCATGCCCCAGAAGTAATCTTGTTGTGGACAGTGGACTTCAGAAGTCGTCATGTCCATCCAACCAACAAATGAGTGCGGGGAAGGAAAAGCAGTTGGATGGGTCTCAAATGATTGACAAGATGGAGCAGTCTCCAGGAAGAAAAAGATTGGGAAGCATGTTAGGTGGCAGGACTGGTGAAGTTTCAGTGAGGTCTCTTTCCCCAGCAAAGCGAAAGTTTCGCAAGGATAACTCCCTTGGCTACAGTAGTCCCTTGTTGAATCTTCAAGACAATTCTGAACATCGCTCATCGCAGCTTGTTAGAAACAAGACTCTTGAAATACATGCAAGCCCAGATAGTGATTATGGCATTTCTCGCAATATGAACGCGAGGTCGTTGAGGAACTCTCGTGCCTTCTCAAGAAAAGCTTTGAGGTTCTCCACAATGAGAAAAAGGGTGCTTTCTCTCTGCCAATCACCTGAGATCAATTCCAAGTCCAATAGGACTGAAAAGCGCTCAAACTTTGAGAAGTCAAACATGCTTTTGGCTACAGAAATGGGCGAGAAGGTGGCGGCCTTGCAACCTAAATTGCAACGCTGTTATGAAGTAGGGCAGGATCCTACTGAACATCAATCTGCTGGGGAAGATTCTTTTGATGATATGTCTTTTAGTGAACATGCGATTGGACAAGAAAGGGGAGAGGGAAGTCCTTTACCCAGGGTGAAAGCAACTCCTTTCAGGAGTACACCATCTGCAAGTCATTGCTTCGATGAGATTGAGGGAGAGAGCATACAGCCTTCTTTTGCAGTGTGTGCTGGTTTACCAGAGAGAATTGATGGCATAAAATCTAATCCAAATGAAGTCAACGACGATGTGAATGGTGCTGACGTGCCATCTGGGTTGGCCATGGAGGATGCAAGTTGGGGCTTGAGCGGATACTTCAGTTCTGACTATGATAACCATATGAATAGTCGCTTTAAGAATCACTCTCAGCAACTCCTAGGAACATCTAAGGTTTCTCTTTTTACAGACGGGGGAGAATTTTCTACCGCGGAGGATGACGGTAATGGTGCAAATGAGCAAAATGGAAACGATAGAGTTGATGAGGATTCCGAGGATGGGCAAGCAAGCTCCTTCCCTGAGATTGACCCAATTCCCATTCCAGGACCGCCAGGTTCGTTTCTTCCTAGTCCAGGGGCTATGGGCTCGGAAGACTTTCAAGGGAACTCATCGTTAACTACCAGCCAGGTTCATTCTTCTCAAGATCAGCAGGATATAGTTGATGGGGATTCATCAGATTCTCCTGTTTCAGCAACATCCACCATTTCAAACTCTGCAGAAAATAGGGTGGATGTGGACTGTTCAGAACAAATAGCGCCGCATGAACATCAAAACAATTCTTGGTCGGGTTTCTTGGGCACTTGTAATGACCCTTTGGTCAAAGATGCTGCTGCTGCTGCTGCTGCTGCTGCTGCACAGGCTTCTTCTAGTGAGGTTGTGGAAAATAATGCTGAAAATGCGGAGAAACTTAGAGTCGGAAACAGATCCATTAAAAAGGGCCCTCTTTTCTCAACGATTGATGATCAACCATGTTGTTGCCAAAGGAAGGAAAGGCTGTCTCAGAACATTTCTTTGAGTTACCGAGAATCACCTCATACGAGTAGGAGAATGATGGCTCCATTGGCAGTTCCAGGGATCGGAAAGCAGCTAGGTCGGAGTCCTTATGCCGGACCGTCTCAGCTCGATGGGAGGCCTGAAACATTCAATCCCACTGGTTACGTGGGCACCAGATGTGAGAGGTCAGCTTCCCCTACCATTTCCTCCTCCAGAGATACAGTTACTTATCCTGACGATCGATTGAATGGTCCTGGTCGTGGCGACTGTGACCTTGCTAGCCCGTCTGCCTCCAATCCGATTCTGAGGCTGATGGGAAAGGACCTGGTTGTGGTCAACAAAGAAGAAGATTCTTCGGTTCCTCTGGGGCAGTCTGAGTCCCAGACTGGTGCCCAGGAGAACAATCCAAGTCGACAGTTCCAGCTATATTCTGGGGTTCTCAGTGCCGGAGGTCAAAGTCAAAAGTATGGTTTGACGGATCATCTGGTTATTCAAGGTTCTAAGATCACGCGTGAGGACCTGAATGGTACGGGTGAACCACATTTTGGCGCTGGGGCACTGGGCAGTTCTATAAGCTTTTTGAACTCAAAGATAACAAAAGTTCCACCTAGTGCGTTTGCAACTCAGCAGAGGCTAGTTAATGGTTTCACGGAGGCACGGGATTACAACGGTGGATACAGCTCATCGACTCAAATGTGCCAGCCGGTGGACGTACCAAACGGTTTTACCATGCACAACCAGGTCAGAATTGTGAGTTTTCCCGAAGCGCAACCCAAGAATGCTGGTTCTCCGGCCAATCTCCCCAAAGAGATAATAGTAATCGACGATGCTCCCGAAAAAAACGAGGCCAATCTCTTGAAAAACCCTGAAATATTTAGGGACCATATGCCGTTGTCAAGAACCATCGATTGTGATCCAAGGCAAGGGAATCCCTATTTTGCCCACCAGTCGCAGGATCATTTGTACTATGGCGGCTATCCTGCGGACTTCTCTGCTCGATCCAATGCGAACCCAGTTGCCTCAAGTCATAACGCGGAAGATTCGATGCTGCAGCAAGCTCCCTTTACGGCGGCTTCATCCTCGAGAGGACATCTAAGACCTGGCATTCTTTATTATCGGAGCTTGTCATAGCAATCGAGGTCGGAGGCCGCACGGGAACCGGAAAGTCAAGGGGGATTTCTCTACCTGCTTGCCAAACAGAAAATAAACGGGTTTCGGTGGAAGACACACAATAGAAGCTGCTAGAGTCTTCTGAGCTGCTGAGATGTCAAAAGGTTTTGTGCTTGAACTCTTCTCACAGTGGATACCATGTCAGATTTTAAGCAAATTTTGAGACTTTTTTTTTTTTTCTCTTTAGGCTGAAACAACTCAAAGAGCTCTTTCAATGAGACTTGGGACAATGTATAAGCAATCCTTGAATAACAGTTGGGAACAAACCTTAACTTTGTTAGAAGCTCTTTAAGAGTTTTCTGTCTAAACTTCCAACTGCATTGCCTAATAATATTAGGTAATCATCGATCTTTACCAAACGAAGGACGAAGAATTCAGTTTTTGAGCTGCTTTTTCCCTCTGCATGGTGTGTTTCCCCGATCTGTCACCCATCATTTGAGAAGTCCTGAAAGTGATGAACATGAAATCTTAGATCTGCATCAACTCTCCAAATGTTCATGAACTTTCTCAGTCCCCTCTCTTTCTCTCTCGATCGAGAAAATATCGGGTAGGCCGGCCTCTCTCACTTTAAAGACAGAAACTCGACGAGGTTGTCTTGACTTGAACATGAACCGCTGGCCTCCGGTAACTCCGGAAACCTGGGGAATCTTGTGGTTGCACACTCACATGCATGCATGCACATGCACACGAAAGGTTTGTGCGTTTGGCTCTTCCCTGTTATCATTCATTTCCTTTCATGAGGTTTCAAATCTCTCTCTCTCTCTCTCTCTCTTCTTTGCATCAATTTTTTTCTTTTTTGGTGGTGTTTTTTGAAGGTTGGCACCCAGGATTGTTCAGAGCCTTCGAAGATATATTACGTATCAAACCCAAATGGCCGTTGCTTTTGCTCGAGCAAACCTTATTTTGCTGAGGGCACTCCTGAATTCTCTTAGCACTGTCTACTTTCTTTTTCTTTTCTTTTTTTTTCCTCTCAATTTTTAAATAGTAAATATCTATTTACCAATAGGCATGCGCAGCCCTGCTGGCAAAGGGATTGAGGGGGGTGGGGACGCTAGTATTTGAGGGGGCTCGACTCCCAAGCAAAAGTCGAAGAGGACGAGAAGTTAGGATAGGACAAAAAAAAAGAGAGAAAAAATTATAAAATATTTAAATTATGCTCATCGCGACACATTTATTTCGAACTAAAAATCTCAAATTCATAATCTCAAACTTATATGTGACGCGTTAAACCTTATAATTTAGAGTTTTTTTTTTCCTTTTATCTTATTACGGTTTTTTACTTTTAGCCTGATAAGACACTGCACAAGTTGCTGTTTTAATGAATTTACGGGTCAAAAGGAAGAAATTGGGTGGGAGGGATGGGACGTGGATGTTGCAATTTGCATGTTGAAAGCTGGACAGAACGTGATTGCGTCCCTTGAATCCATTTTGTTTTGTTGCTGTGTGGGACACCCTTTGTCTTCCTCCCCTCCCAATCAATTTTTCTTTATAATTCCAAGTTTCTTTGTCCAATAAATTTTTTACCCCAAAAAAAAAATTAAAAAAAATATATATAATATAATATAATATAATTTATCCCTTCGAGTACTATTTTTTTTTTTATTAAAAAATTTGAAATTTTATCTTTCTACATCATTAATTATGATATGCCCCCAGCTTCCCACTTGCGTATGCATTCATGTGCAGAGGTGATTAAATTATCCGAAAGTGAAGTGAACGATTGCGCTCCCGAAAAGGACGCGACCCCGTCTGTTTGCCCTTCGTTTTGCTTGTAATTACGCACCTGCCATTCGCCTCTCATTCGGATTTCCTCCCCCTCGGCCGTCGTGCCTTGCGTCGGTGTTTTTGCTCCGTTGTCGGCCAAGGCTGACTACGCGGCCGCGGCGGCCTGCAGTTGTTTCGGTTGAGTAGGCGGCGGTCGTAGCCGGCTCCGGTGGTGGTTGTGCTAGACTCGCCGCAACGCTCGATTCGTGGACGGCAGCTGGTGGTGGTGGTTGCTTGCGCGTCGGATGGAGAAAGAGATGACGTGGAAGCATCCAGGGTCGTCCATCTGTATCTATTGACGTGGCATCATGTTAAGAAGACACGTTGGCATCATTAACGGCATCATTTCAATAAGCTCTAGGCTTTTTGTGTTAACTCCAGATGATACGAAACGTTTGGTTGGTTTCGCGGTAACTTTATATAACTTTGGACGAAGGTAGGTCGGGGACCACGATGGACGCGCGATGCGCAATTTGGTCATTCGGGAATAATTGTCTTATGCGGTAGGCCCCACACGAAAAGTGGCCAGAGCCAACACCGAGGGGAGACGTTACGAATTTACCACCGACTTCGAGATTTTTAGAAAGGAAATTGCAAAGAAACTGAAAATTCAGGGGGCAACTCACAATTAGTGCCGAAAGCTTGGGGGGCAAAACGTAAAATTCACACAATTCCGGGTTAGTCCGTGGTTTTCGAGCCTTCCGGGGGTTTTAAAGTAGACGTCACCATTGATAAGTAGGCGTAACAAAATAACGGTCCGAAATCAATTTGGACATATTATGTCTGACGCTGGTTTAATTAGGTAGGAGCCCGATTAAACATGGGAGTTCCGAAGGTTAATACAGTCTTTCCGCTCCAATTCAAACTCCGATCACATTAAACCGTGATGACATGATTACTCGTTTAAGTAAAACTGATTTTTCAATTTTACTTATAAGTATGAATACACTCAATTTTTTTTTTCTTTACTTGTGTTTGGTCTCTTGCTTTTTTTTTTTTCTTATGGAATTTCTTTAATTTGGCCCTTATGTTTTTTGAGTCTGTGGTACGAATCGATTCAATCTTCACTTGGGTTCCGTCTGTTTTGCTGAACGTGAATAATTTGGATAAAATTTTCTTATAAATGATCGTTTGTATCGCTTTAAATAATTAGCCAATAAAAATATCTAATTATCAACGACAATTCATGTCTAGATATTTTTCATGAATGATCAAAATGTCTTTTGTTCATTTATTTTTGTAAGCAATATAAGCGATCATTTTTAAAAAATAAATATTTTTCAAATCATTCATTTCTTGCTAAATAAATAAATCTACTTATTTTGGATGAGCGCGAGGGCATATAGGACTTATACAAAATGTAGGTTTTGAAATATGTAAAGCCCATCTACTTGTTTTTTTTTTTTTCCTCTTTCTCCCGAAGGATGTACATGTTGAGTGTTGCATAATATATATTTTGCCACGTTCTGGTCCTTCTTTTTTTTTTTTTTTGGGTCGAAGGTGATGTTCTGGTCTAATTCACTCGAGATCATATCAAATCCCACGATTTTGTCTTTTAGCTTCGAGACTTTTTACATAAGGACGCTCAACATCGGAGTTCAAATGCTAAATACCGCAAATAAAGTGGATTAATTGCGGGATACAAGTCTGTCACAATATATATTGATTTCCATTTGGGTTAGGATTTTGTCATTCAAGTTTCCTATTTTTAGGGATGCATCCTTCCTCTATGAATTCAGAAAATAACGTACATACTCGATACTTTGCATGTGCTCCATGCATGCTAGGGAGGAGGTGGATGTAGGTTTTTTCTAGTAGGAGAATGGATACCCACATGAATTTCAAATGTGAGAATGTGCTCCATGCAAAGTAGGAGATTTATTTATCTATTAGGTAAATGCTCAGAGATATCGAATTTCAATTAAAATAAATAGCCACCATATTGAGAATAAGAGTAATTTAGCTTCTTTTTTTTTTTTTTATGAAGAGTGGACTAATGTTTGAACGAAAGAATTGATAGAAATATAGGACGAAATCACACATTGCAAAGAGGAAATTATCTGGAGGTTTGAACATTTCTTGCAGGATTGTCATAAGATAATGAAGATTTGAATATTCATAACAGAAATATGCGAGATACGGGGTAAATTTTTTAGTCTAGGAATTTGTCTGCGGCTGTAGTATACATAAATTAAGTAATTAGAGATCATTTGAGGAAGGAAGAAATGATTAAGATCTCATAAAAGTATTGGAAAAATTTCAATTAAAGGCCTCAAATGCACTGATTTTCTCAAATAAGGACTCGAAGTAGATTTTGTTTCAAATAAGGGCCTGAAGTGTCCATTTTTTTTATAAGTATATTATATGTATTTGGGCCAAAAGCCTGATTTTTGCCACAGTGGGCCTTCAAAAGCCCTGATAAATCGCGAAAAGCCCTTTCTTCAGTAAAAACCCTAAAAATGGCGGCTTTAAGTAGAGCTTTACCATCTCCTTCGCCTCAAAGCCACTGCAGTTCCTGCATCTGAATCTCCATCTATGCTTCTTCTGTAGCTTCGTTCCTTCCTTTCTAGGTCAATGTTGGTTCCGTGGTGAGGAAGGGTTGTTGGCTCGTTCTCTTCTATCGGTTCATGAAAATGGTGGTTTCGTCTCCCCTCCGTCTTCAACCCGCGCGGATTCCCGCTCTGAGAGCTTCGGGCGGTTGCTCTAGCGGGAGGAGGAAGACGTGTCACGTGGCGTTCGCTTCGGCAAATATGTCGGGCAAGGATCTTTCTCTTGAGAGCAAGGTACTTCAGTGTGTACCATTACCTCGGGCTTATTATATGTCGGAACTTTCCGTGATAATGTCGATGTCTGGCTATTTATGGCCTCGATGTTCTTCGACTGTTTCGAATGGAATTTACGGCACCGGTGATGGGGTTATCGTTGTATCTTCCTTCTGGGATAGTTCATTTCCTCACGCTGTGTAAATGCTTCTACTTTAGCATTCATGGCTTTTTGAATGTAATTTTTTGGTTGGTATATGTGGCCTAAATGCTGGTAATTAACATGTTTTTTGGTTGTGGGGCTTCTTCATTTCATTGTTGTACATCTACTGTTAGTAAGTTTGAAAGCATTCGCAATTTCAGTACTTTAGGTGATTATACTCATGCTGATGGGGTCTTTTTTTTTTTTTTAATATTTTGGTTTTGTATGATTGTGGGGTTTAGTGATTTTGTATATGAGCAATGTGGCACCCAGACTTAGTCAGATGGCTACCATTCTTAGTTGGTAGATGTCGTTACTTGTCTGGAAAAGAAAAGACGGAGAAGATAATGCGACGGATGCGTTTCTCACCTGTCTCCTTATCTCTCTTGAAGGTGTTCATCGTTGCCCGATGATGTTTGCTTCAGTTATCTTCGAGCTACATCTGGACTTCATATTGTTCTCTTGTTTCATCCCAGGGATATAGGTTTGATAATGTATGTTTGGATACAATGTTTTCTGATGTGGATCAAAACATATGTATATGTGCATCTATGCTGCATATCCATCCACTTAGGGAAAGTTACACATGAATCAGCTTCTAGTAGGTCAACTTTTAAGTGGGCTATATTGAATTGATACATTCTTTCTGGGAATTGCATTGAACATCTGTGTCCTGTTATCTTGTATTTTCTTTTGCTTTGTCTGCTTTTAGTCTTGTACTTCTAGTGAGTTGAAAATTTGCAAATAGATTCTTATAGGTGGACACACCGTTAGACTGTGTAAAATGGGATGATAAAGGTTTGGCTGTGGCAATAGCTCAGAATGTGGCACCCAGACATAGTCAGATGACTACCATTCATAGTTGGTAGTTGTCGTTACTTGTCTGGAAAAGAAAAGACGGAGAAGATAACCTGATGGGTGGGTTTCTCACTTGACTCGTTAATCTCTCTTGAAGGTGTTTATCGTTGCCCGATGATATTTGCTTCAGTTATCTTCGAGCTACATCTGGACTCCATATTGTTCGCGATTGTCATCCACTCGAAATTTTCTACTCGAAACTTCAGTTATCTTCGAGCTACATCTGGACTCCATATTGTTCACGATTGTCATCCACTCAAAGTATTTGTGAAAATTGTAGGTTTGGATACATTGTTTTCTGATGTGGATCAAAACATACGTATATGGACAGTCTGTTTGGGGGAAGTTACACATGAATCTGCTTTGAATAGTTTTTTATGTATTTTCATCGATACAAAGTCCATGGTATATCTATTTAACATCTCTGTTCTGTTTTAATTATCCTATGAGTCTTGCCCATCAAGTGATTTGGAATTTGTGAATGAAAATTTAATAGATTCTTGTAGGTGGCACACTGTTAGACAGTGTAAAATGGGATGATAAAGGTTTGGCTGTGGCAATAGCTCAAAATGTAGACACTGGAGCCATCTTGATGCAAGGATTTGTGAACAGAGATGCATTAGCTAAAACTATCTCCTCTCGTAAAGCTACATTTTATAGCCGGTCCAGATCAAGTCTCTGGACAAAGGGAGAAACCTCTAAGAACTTCATCAATATATCTGATGTCTTTCTTGACTGTGATAGAGACTCTGTAAGTTCAAAGTTGTTGTCATATCTCTCTAATTGCCCTTTTGTCTTGTTTGATCTAGTTCAATAAAGCGTTATTTAACTTTTCCAGATAATATATCTCGGGAAACCTGATGGACCCACTTGCCACACTGGGTCTGAGACATGCTATTTCACGTCAATAGAGGATATACTGGAACCGTCCCAGGTTGACTATGCTATACTTTTGTGAATCTACTAATTAATATTGCTAGGACCTGAAATCTAATGAATATAAATTAAATGGTGCTAGGTCACGAGAAATGAACTGGCTTTGTCTACCTTGTACTCATTAGAGTCTACTATCTCAAGACGAAAAGCTGAATCGGCGGAATCACAAGATGGGAAACCCTCCTGGACGAAACGCTTATTACTTGATAACAAGTTGCTGTGCTCAAAAGTCAGGTACTATGGAGAAACTAATATATGCTGTCTTGAAGTTCTGTTTCTTGAAATCTCTCTTGAGAAAGACGGGTAAAGTGGTTGATTAAGTTCTGAAAGCCAACAGTTTTTACCAAATTGCTCTTTATATCTGTAACTTGTCCTGCACCTGTAATTTTTATGGACATTATTATTCTGTTAGATAAAGGAGGTGAGAGACAGAATGAACGTCCAATGGTGTTAATCTGGAATTGCAACAATTAACATTATGGGTCAAATAGTTTTTTCTAAGACCTAAGCTTCATTTCCAGGGAAGAGGCAGATGAGTTGTGTCGTACGCTTGAAGAGAATGAAGATAAGGTACGCACTGCATCAGAGATGGCAGATGTGCTTTATCATTCCATGGTTCTTATGGCTGTCAGAGACGTGAAAATGGAAGAAGTTTTGGAAATTCTTCGACACAGGTTCTCTCAGTCCGGAATTGAGGAAAAGAAAAGCCGAACAAAAGGCTAAGCATGGAGTTTTCTCTGCGTTTGTGCATCATTATAATTGTATTTTTTCTCTTTCCCGGCGGTTAATGGTGGAGAAGAAAGTAATGGTGGCACGGATTACCAAGTACTCGGTTTGTTATGATATATAGTCTTGTCAAGTCTCTTCTCATTTGTACTGAAGGGAAAGCAGGCTTTTCGCATCACTTTGGTTGTCAAATGATCAGGACTTTACTTGGTATATAACGGTTGTAAATCGTTCAGTGTTTAGTCTGATGATATGCCTATTGTCGGGTTTTAGGTTTGTGTTTGGAGGGTCAGGGAAATGCAATGTGGGATGTAATTCTGGTGCACTGCCAGATGTTTGCAAATGATCAAATGTGCTGTAATGAATTCAATATCCAAGTCGAAAATTATGCCATTACACTTCTATTTTTCTGCTTTCTCCTATGGACAACTCTACATAATCAGAGTTGAAGTCGCCATATTGCTTTCCAATACAGCACATAGTTACTTGGGCGGCAGCGTAGATGGTGGTGTTTTGAGCCAACTGAACGTTCTGCTTAGTTTTTCCTGGGTTGATTTGGTACAATTGCATTTTCAGTCCCGTAAACGACTATTGCCTCACCTTTCTGGAGATAGGACGAGCTCTGTGCACGTTTTGCGCCAACTCAGGACAAAATGGTACATGTACATTAGGGCTAGAGGAATGAGGCAGTGTCGCAGCCATGAAGACGAGTGAATGGAAGTGTTTGCCACTGCGGCGCCTTTCTCGAGGCTCGAGAGAGGGGAATATCAATGCGGCATGGTGTGATCAAAGGTTTCTAGGCTGGGAATCGACCCGCCCCACACACTGATCAAAGTATGGTTCACCATGTTGCGATGGAGGCTCAAATTTTTCCATTTTTCGTAGACAAAGAACAACGAGATCTATGCCTTATATCATGGTGCTCTTTTTGAATACTGATCTCATTTGAAGCAATTAATTTTCTAGACCGTTATTTAACATTTTCTTGACTATTTTTTTTTTTTTTGGGCAATATTTTCTTGACTTGTTTTTTGTCAAATTCTTGACTATGTTTGACCACCCAAAAAAAAAAAGGGCAGTCTTTGGCATCACAACAAGAGAAGAGGCTTGGACAGTTTGAACGGTCGTTGAGGTCAAACCGGTCAGCACAAGCCCCCACCAACCCTTCCCCAATGCAACCCCCAACTGCAACCCACCCCAAGGCGCCCGCCTCCACCCCCGGCGGCGCCGCCACCTACACCACCATACCCATCTCCATTTCCGACGTCATCTCCCGGTCTGTCCACAACTTCTCCGCCGCCATCTCCCGCCACCGCCCCTGGCCCGAGTTCGTCGCCGCCGGCTCATTCGACCGGCCCCGATCCTTATCCGACGCGCTGGCCCGGATCCGCAAGAACTCCGTCTACTTCCGCGTCAACTACGCCGTCGTGATCGCCTCGTGCGCCCTCGTGTCTCTGATCGGAGCCCCTTTCTCTCTGATCGCCTTCGCCTCCGTGTTCGCCCTCTGGCTGGTCTTCCATTTCTTCAGGGAAGACCCGTTGATGGTCTCAGGTCACCAATTGAACGATCGGTTGGTACTGTGTGCTCTCGTCCTGGTGTCGCTGTCGGCGATCTGGCTCGTGGGTCGTGTGGAGAATCTGGTGATCGGGATCGGAGCCGGGTCCTTGCTCTGTGGGGTCCACGGGGTGCTGAGGAGCCCCTACGGGTTGTTTCTTGATGAGAATGAAGCGACCTCTCAAGGCCTGATCGGGTCGCGGGTCGGGTCCGGGTCCTCACCCGGATTCGGGTACAGTGTGGATCGCGGAGATGTTGCGAAAACGGGACTTGGAGACCGATTGATTGAGTGAAAATTGCTGAGAAATGAGAATGATCGATTCCTGCGGGTCTTGACTGGTGGGGTGCGGTTGACTTTTTGTTCTTGGTTTTGTTTGTGGCGGTTGGTTGGCACAAACCAGAAGTTTTGAGATTGGTTTGAGGCATGACTAAGTGTGGATTTGAAGGGTTGTGTGTTCCCTCTAAGAAGGGTTTGACTTTGACTTGCTGGTTTTCTCATTTAGATTCTTGATGTCACACCAGGAACAAGAGAGATCCTCATTTTTCTGGAAATGGTCATGGGAGTGAGATTGTTGTGTTAGAAAAATTTTGAGGACTCCTGAGTTTTTAGCTGCTGCATCGAGATTGACGTGTGATTTGATTCGTGAGAAAACAAAAACAGTTGACTTGTGTGATGTGAAATGTATTGTAATGCTCGTGTTCCTCTCAAGTCTCACCCTCTGCTGTTATGGCTGTTGCCTATGGGGGCAGATCATATTTATCAGCAACTGGAACTTGCAGATAACATTGGAACATGAACGTCTGCATATATTAGTTTCAGACTTCTTCCACCTCTTCCGCCGAAAAAGGGGAAAAAAAGAGGGGAAGATGGAGTCCGATCAGCTAAAATACGCATTGGTATGTGGGAGATAACTATGTCAGAGACGCTTGAGGTGGTACATAGTTACGATAAGCTTCGTGTGCTCTTAGTCTCGCTTTCTCATGATTTTCTCTGTTTCCTGAGAAAAGGAATGCAGGAGAATAATGAACGAAAAACTACTATTCCCGTCATTGTGAAAGAAATGTTTAACGAGGGTGGAAGTGTTAGTGAGTACTCTGATCTTGCATCTAAACTAACGTGGTTACAGTGTTTTTCACAACAAAACTGTGCTCAACTGACCATGAACATGGCTCTGTTTTTTCGTTGAGAGCGAGCGTCAGATCTTGCTTCTCATCCTCACTAGCTTGGCCAATGTCTCTTGAGCGGCAAGGGTCAGGGCATGGTTATGCCCGAGCATCACTGTCCTGATACTAACGCAAGTCCTACACAGATCTTCACCACTGTCGAAGTGACCACCCCTGAGCAGCAATTTGGCTCTGGTCTCCAAGAGCGCCGCTTTCAAAAGCGTCACGTCCTGCCACACGTATTCATCTACCCTTTGGCTTCTTGGGTTCAAGGATTTCTTCCAACAGAGTGAGCCGTGGCACCAGTCCTGTATTTGGGACACGAACGACTGCTCCACTTCCTCGAGCACATTCGTACATACTTTTAGGAGCTCCAATGCCGAGTTGCATCTCGAGAAGGTCGTGAATGCCCTGATTGCAAGGGGCAAGGCTGTCTTTTTTATGAACAGAACCATGTCGATTGCCTTCAGTTGGACTAGAGGGGGCTCAGACTTGAATCCAAAGACTAGGAATGCACAAGACCAGAGGTGATCCGAGTTCAGAACCGGATTGCTGAATTTCCTCACGCCTTGAACTGTTGCTTTGGCGACAAGCAAACCATCTTTTCTTCGTGCAAATAGTTGAGTTATGGGGTCGAACTGGATCCAGTACCCCGGTTGCCTATTAGCTGTTCGCGCTAGCCCAAGTTTGACTAGAAGGACGGCCGAATCTTCCTCGCTTTTCCAGGTTTTGGGTGCCAAACAGCAGCTGAAACCGAACAACTTGGTCCAATGCAACTGGTTCCCACTGGCCGGCATACTCTTAGCAGCTGAGGCGAGCAGACTCACTGAGATTGGTGCCGGGGCAAACCAAGCACCAACAAGTAGCATTTTTGATGCCATAAGGTTCCTCCTCACGCTGGTTTGCTCTAATATATTGAAGCAAAAGAACAGGACTTTGACAAGGAAAGGATTATTTTTGCAGAAGTGTTCATCGCTAAGGCTTACATAGGAAGTGCTACTAGAAGAGCCATCAAGCGGGACTTTGTTCACTGCGTCGTAGAGCGCAGATGGGGAAATAGCTAGTTCAGATAGTATGGATCCGATAATCCACATTCCATAACTCAGCCTTCCAAGCTTCTCATCAAACTTCCGCAGAACCTCGAGCTCCTGAGCTGGATAGTCTCTCTTCCTTCTCCCTCTCATTAGGATCATCGCATCAGACAAAGGCAGAGGCGGAATCCGTACCAAATCAAAGTTCATGATTTTGGGTAGCCGCGTCGTTATGATCACGTGGGATCCCCCGGTGTTTCTTGGAATCAAGTCGTGTAAGTCTTTACCTTCCCACCATTCACTCTCAGTTTCCAGATTGTCGATGATTAGCAAGTAAGGCATGTCACGGAACAACTCTCTCTTAACTCTTTTGAACGCTTCGAATTCTTGCTCCTCAAAGCTTCGGATACGTCCTCTTTCCTTTTCGGCATCGGCGCTCACATCTAAGCCCATATTGAGCGACAGATTCAAGATATTCTGCCTAAAATATCGAGCCTCTCCACCCACCCATAGCACCATTTTATATCTTTGAGAGTACCTGTAAGCAAATTCCAGAGCAAGCTCTGTCTTCCCAATGCCAGGAACGCCATTGAGGCAGACTACACTGCTGCCCAAGCTTTTGTAGCTCCCACTCTTCGACTTCTTGTACTTCAATCTCTTCAAAGAATTCCTTCCCAAAGCTGGCTCTACCCAAGCATCTAACTTTGGTTCTTTGCACTTTTGCACGTCTAGACTGATGAATCTTCCTCCTCTTGCTGTAGTCGTTTCGCTCTCCTCGTCTGCAAGCCCTTCAGATTGCCCACTCGCTTCTGCTTTAGTAGTGGGCATCATGTATTCTTGCTCGAAACTATCCCCAGATCCAAATAAAGCGTTCTCAATCTCCGCGAGCTCTCTCTCTCTTCCGACGAAATACCTGTTTCTTGGGAAGGGCATTTCCTCAAATGCTTCGATGTCCTTGTCGGCCACACTTGTGCGTCCGAGTTTCGCTCTCAAAATCCTGGTGGCCCTCGCTATGCAGCTTCTCCAATTGCCTTCATTTGCTTCAAGCTTGAACTCGTGGCACTTTATTAGTCCATCAATGGCTTCTCTGCATTCTTTATCAGTCGTCTTGGAATTGAGTAGGCCCGTGACTTCAGCAGGGCCCGTGTCAAAGAACAACGGAACCAAGTTCTTCTTTTGAGCGAAGAATCTTATCTCCTCCAAGCTAAGAGGATTCATAAAGCTGGAACTGGTAACAACCACTATTCCAAATGTCACTGAGCAAATCACCCTATCCGCAATCTCATGACTCTGACCATCTGAGTACTTTGCTCTATCGGCCACAAAACATGCAATTCCCTGGAGTTCAAGCTCTGACTTGAGCCACTTGCAAAACCTCACCAGATTCGGGTTCTGCCCATGGAAGCCTATGAACACATCACAGCTCCTCAGCTTGGCATTGGCAGCCGGAGAAAGCGCCCCTTTACCGAAGGAAATCCGTGGGATCGGGAAGGAGAATGAGACTCGGGGTGGCGCCGGTTCAGAGACGCAGGTGACGAATTTGAGCTTAGGATCATACGGGTCATCGGAGAATTCGTATTGGTCAGACGGGGGAGTGTAGGAGCTGCTCGGGATGTCATCTGAATGCGACCCGGCGCCGCGGAACGATCCAGGCAGAGATGGATCTGCCGGAGGAGCCGGGTCCTCCACTGGGGCGGAATTATTTGTGGCTGTTGGTGTCAAGGCCCTTGGAGATATGTATGGGGATTGCAAGGCTGAGACAAATGCTGATGAAGGTGGGGACACAAGGGAAGGGGAATTATACTCGAATGATTCAATGGAGCTCTTTATGTTTGCACACAGTGATTCTTCTACTTTAGAGCCAATCGGTGCCAAGACATCCTTACCAGAGTTCTTGATGGAATTAGCAATCTTGATGGTGAGGCCTGCGTTGATTACATGGTCTTCTGATGCGGCTGAAACTGAAACCCCATGTGCTAGAGCATCCTTGAAGAGACTGGAGGAAGGTTTGGCCGGTTTATGATCCAAGTCCATCCTCAAACGTCAAATGAATCTTCACTTCACTACCTCTTAAGGATCTGCACTTATCTTCTTCTTCTAAGAAACATTACCCACTTCGCAAAATGCAATTTTTAAATGGCCTCACAGGCTCTGAAGTTGAGAAAGCTTTCACATCCACCGGGCCTTTCTCCAGAGAGAAACTGGGCATGTTCTGAGGATTCTTTCCAACATCTTATACTGACAGATGATGCAAGTTGAGTGGCTGAAAGCAAGAGACTCTGGCGTAAGAAGATGTAATGCAACAGTGGCATCCAAAGCAGGGGAGTCATTCATCTGCAACTGCATGTGATGTTCCACCTCTCAATGTGGGCCTGGTCTCTTTCAGACTAGCGGCAAAGTCACAAGCCCGAACCGTTTGCCTCTGCATCTGGAAACAGGGTTTTTCGACCGAGTGTTATCAGCTTCAGTTGAAGGATACAACATGAAGAAACGGAAACGTTGAGCAACAAGCTTTTTGCTCTGGAACACAATCAATCGATGGCATTTAAAATCACTTTGAGAGTAAAAGATAGGGGGAGGATCAAAAGTTACTTTCTTTGAATCCTACACAATCATTGCAAACAAAGCAAAGATAAAGGCTTGCGTTGACAGATCATGAGTAAGTTCATTACACATCAATAAAACAAGACAAAATGGGTGCCCAAGATACAGTTGGGAAATGATTAGAACTGACCTCTCAAACTCGTTTCACTTCTCAGGCAAACAAGAAAGTATCAAATCATCTCTCTCTGTCTCTCTCTCTCTCTCTCTCTCGCCCTGTGGTTTTGGTTTGAATAAACAAGCTGTACAGGGTGGGAATCTGATATATGGGTTGGATCTAAGAGGCTTTGAACAATAAAGAAAGAAAGAAAAGGAGAGAGAGAGAGAGAGAGAGAGACCCACAAGAATTGCTTCAAAAGGAGTTTGCAGGTTGGCTCAAGCACAATGCAATATTCTATATGCTTAGTTTAATAATTTTTCTTGGGCTGTGGTAATTTCTTTTTGTTTTATGTGTTGTCCATGCTAATCTTTTTTCTTAACTGCAAACTATGAATCTAGCCTGGGGTTCTCACCCCTCACAGAAGCCAAAGATTGGTCAGAACAGAACAAAGCTCAGAGAAAATGGCATTGGAGACAGCAAAAACCATGGCATAGAGCCATGTCCCCTTGTGCACTGTTCATTCAAACCATTACAATTTCATTTCAAACCTGCACAAAATTGAATTACTCTTTTGCATATTTTTTTTAACCATTACAATTTCATTTCTCCTTTTCTTTTTCTTTTGTGGGTTTGAGGCAGGTCTGGATTTTTCTCAGTTATGTGTGTGTACTCATCTGACATGGGGTTTGAAACTAAGTTGCTCTGGGAATTGGACCAAGACCGGTCCAACTGGGGGACTGAACTGCAATAATTATTGATACCTTACATGTGAGACGAGACCTCCCAAAGCTACAATTTCTCTTTTCAATAATGATTCGTATTATTTGAACTTGATCAATCATTATTCATATTTAGCCTTCGGCTTTGAGACATATAATGTTCGGCATTAGCATTCCAAACCCGCCAACTTTTTTCATCCCATCTTTCATTATTTAACAGTTATTGATCATTATTTATATAACCTGCCGCTATTTGGTGTCTAATTTTTTGCATTAGTGAGTGCTGCCTAGAATGTATTTGAATCCTTCATATTCTTACTTCTAATACAAAATCAATTCGCCTTTGATTGCCAGAGAATAATTCGTTGTGTTTTTCTTCCGATATTAGTGCAGGCTTGCTATATAAATGTACGAAACGAGATACGGACCAATAAGTGAATGGATGTAATCTTTCGTGTTTTTTTTTTTTGGGGGGGTTCAAAATCGCACGAGAAAAAGAAAATTAAAATAATACTTTTTAAGAAATTCTTTATTCATCAAAAGTCATTTTATAGAAATGTCCATTCTATGATAGAAAATGATTAAAAGGGACATAAATAAGAAACGGAATCATTTCACTTTTATGCAAATCGCGATAAAAGGACAAACATAAGATTGTCTCTCGAACAGCAGCATGCCCAACGTTCGCTTTTACCCAAGTAATTGCCTTTACACTCTCTGGGGAAAATAAAAGGAGGGGCAAATTGGAGATTAAAACTATATAGAGAACTCCTTGTCATGTGTGATCCCTAAAAAAAATAATTAAAAAAAGGAGAAAATTCTGCTAGTTTCTTTTCAATTTTTATTTAATTAAACATAAATCGACCTAGTTTCTATTTTCATTTAGGCATGACATGAAATATTATCATTATAGCTCGCGTACTTATAATAGTCGATAAAGTTAGATCAACATCAAAATACAAAATAAAAGCATGTGATCTCATCAACGGAACCTTAATTTTCTTTCAAATTCTAACGTAGATGTCGCACTCTGGACAATTTTGTTTGCATTATTTAATTCTCTCTCCAACGCGCATATTCAATGAATCTCGAATCAGGAGACTCAATAAATTAAATTAAAAGAATGTTATCTTGAGGAGATATGAATGGCCTTTTGCACATAATTTGTACATTCATGCACCTCGAGTTTGGTAGGAGAACAATGCATGGATTTGGAGCTTAAAGATCACTTTTTGTTTTGCCGACAGTCTTTTGATTGGCAAAAAATTGGGATTTAGTGGTGTTTTATGAAGCATCATTATTAGCGCATATGCTTTGTCATTTGAAAGACACGAGCACTTACATTATAGTAATGAGAAATTGGAGCAAATGTTGATAATGGAGGAAAATAATGTTTATTTATTTATTAAATTCCCATTTTTCCAATGTAGAGGCAGCTCATTTCCGTTGCATTGACAACTTTTTTGATATTATAAAATTACTGGTTGCGTTAATAAGTGTATGCTAATCACTTTATAAAGATAATGATGTCTTATTGGGTGTATGATGGGTTAAGCGTTGTATTATTATGCATGTTGGCTGCTTATCGTGCTTTGTCAAAAGGCAACTCAATAATTGGATCTTTTCATTTCCACGGTTTCCTTATGTCTGTGCCTTGTGCACGTCAGAAGTGGTGCATCTAACTAGCTATGGCAAATGGATAGGTTGGGTTGATACTGGTCCTGTTAATTCGATCTAGGCTCATATTAGATACAAGTAGACATGGCCACGGTTCCGGAACCGGCCCTTGAAGGGGTGGTCTTGGTCCCGGTCCCGGTTCCGGTTCGGAACCGCCGATTCTGAGCCAGTTCAAGGGCCAGTTTCGGTTCGATTTTTGAATTTAAATAATAAAATAATGAATTATAAATTATAATTAAGTTGTACATTTAGGGGGAACCGGCCCAGGCTTGGACACGCGAGTGCCCTAGAAAAACTTTCTTTACTAAACTAAACTTTATCCGAGCCATTGAGCCAAGAGAAACGACTAACTTCAACTCAGTCACTGAGCATCTTAAAGAAGCATCCACTCGTAATTCCCACTAAACAAATGATGTGAGATTCCTTGTTTAAGGCTTCGGTCCTCATCTTGGCTCTTTAAAAGGTATTCTTGCGTGTCTCTCTTTCTTACCAAACAATGTGGGACTCGTCCCTCATCTTCTTGTTGTTCATGACCAGCACAAAAATCTCATATCGGTCAATAAATAGAGGAAAAGAGGGACATCATCCTATAAAATAGCTGCTCAATAATAGTTTTAATTAATTAAGAAAAAATGAAAGAAAAAATTAGTACTCTTTTTTAAAGGTAGGCCCAACGGCTATTTGGTCGGTTCTGACATTTTATTGAATCTTAACCGACCCGTGAGGGGCCGGTTCCGGGCCAGAATCGGAGGGCTTGGCCAACGGGCCAATTTCGGGCTTAAACCGGCCCGTGGCCATGTCTAGATACAAGTCATTTCCATTAAAAAAAAAATCAATTAAGTATGGTTGAATGTTGAGATTGTCCTACATCGATTATGGAAAATGATGGTGGTTTATTTTTAAGTATGAGAAAAAGCCTCAATGTTTGAGCTAGTTTTTGGGAGATGAGGGACTCAAGACCACCCCACATTAGTATCATAGCCTAGATTACTAACAAGTCTGGACCCAACATAGACATGAGAGAGATACAGGTTGTTGCGTCTTCGACCCAAAGCTCGATGTGCGAGGGGGTTCCACATTAATTGTGGAAGGGGCTGATAGTTGATTTATAAGTGTGAATGAAACTCGGCAAGAATACGAACCATTTGACGGTTGATTTGTGTCGAGTATTATTTTGATGTGGTTCAAGTTTGATTTGGGTCATTACTAGTCTTGGATTCTCTCGAGTTTTCATATATTTAAGATACGAGTTTGTTTTAGTTTGGACATTAGTGAAGAAATCAATGGATGGGTCGGATCAATTTCGATCGGATTAGATTTGATTTTGGGTCATATTTGTATACGAGCAATTCCGGTTGCAAAAAAACTTTGGTTTGGCTTTCGGGCTTGCATGGTTTTGGGTCACATTGGGTTTGAATTCAATTCTCTTCATTTTTGGGCTTGCATGGGCTTGGGCTACGTTGGGTTCGGATTCATCTTTCTTCATTTAGAGTTGGGCCGGGTTCATGATGAGTGATTTATATTATTCAGGGAACAATTCCAAATAAGAAACTGAAGTGCCATCGTTATCTCAAATATGAAGTGCCATCATCGCTTTAAAAAAGAACCTGGCCAATGGCATTTTCATCATTTACCATTTTTTATTTTATTTTTTATTTTTTTCCATTTATTTTTTTCTTTGTGCAGTCGACGAGGGTCAAACAACCCTCGCTTGTGGCTAGTGAGGGCAGCCCTCGTCGATTGCCGGTTATTTCCTGAGACCAGCCATTGGCGAAAATGAAGTGAAAAAAAAATAGAAATAAAAAAAATAGATGACGAAAATATCATTGGTTAGATATCTTATAAAAAAAATATCATTGGTCAGGCCTTTCTTTGAAACCATAAAGGTATTTCATGCTTTTATTTGAAACAAAGTTCACTTCATGCTATTATTTGAAATTTTCCTTATTCTTCGTGTACTATTTCCTATATATGAATGGAGTCGAATATGTGCTGTTGACTTTTATCGATCAACTTGGGCTGAGGCCCGTCGATTTTCGGGGTGGATCGGGTCAAGTTTTAGGGATCGGGTCGGGACCTGTATATTATACTTATAGTTAGATGGATTCAGCTTACAAGGGGAAAATGGTCCCAGAGAATTGATTAGTTGAGGATAAATAAAAGAGTGGCGCAAGTGGACACAGGATTTTTCTTGAGGGGCAAAAAACCTGAAGCCAAAAGAAAACGAAAACTGGGAAGATAGATGAGAAAGATCCAACTCACGATAGAATAGACGAGGAGGGCAAATAAGTAAATTCATATTAGCAGTACCCAAGGATTAGTGGGCCAGTGAGTCAAGTGATTCATGTCGTGAGTTTGAAGTGGGCCATACCTATTTGTCGCCCATTTCATCCTTCCCCGTTCGGATATTATTCTCTTCTCTTCTAACAAAAAATATAAAAATAAAATACGAATCCAACAATTTTTCAGGACTCCACGTCGAAGTAAGAAATTTCTACTATCGCGCACTTCACAACTGTATCAATTTTCGAGTGACGTCTTTTAATACCGAAAGCTCGACTCGAGTTCGATCGAGTATTAAAATAAACATTCGAATTCGAATCGACTAGAAAAATCAATGTACTCGAGTTCAATTCGACTCAACTTGATCACAATCAATTTGTGCAGGAACTCCAGCTCAAGCTTGATGAAATGAGACGCTCAAGTAGCTCGAGCTCGATCTTGGTTTCTCTCGAGTATTCATTAAATCGAGCCAAATTATTTGTGAGTAGCTTGATTGAATTTCACCCCTACTCATTGCATATCTTGATGAAATGAACTTTGTGACTAAAAGGCTTCGACGATTTTGTCACAAAATGAGGGTAAAATAACTGAAAAAGGTGTAAATCTATTATATGGATACCAATTTAGTCTTTGATTTTTATTTTGGTCAATTTTTATTGTTGAATTTTTTTAAGATTTGCCAATGTAGTCCTTCCGGTCAAAACTGACCAGAAAGTTACTATCATGGACACCGACGATTATACGTGGCACAGTCGGCATTGACGTGGACGATTTTTTTTTCAATTTTGAAGATTTTTTGAATTTTTTATAATTTCATATTTGTTCACTTTTTTTTTTGGTTTCATTTTTCTTTGTTTTTCCTTTTTCCTTCATCGATCGCAGAACCTCAGTGATGGCTGGCCATAGGCGAAGGGCCGTCAAGGTCAACCCTCACCAGTCTCACTTGTGGCCAGTAGAGGAGTCATGAAAATAAATAAATAAATAAATAAATAAGAGAGAGAAAAATAAAATCAATTTAAAAAAAAAAAATTGTGGGGTGAGCATGGTTCCAGGTTTCTGACACCTGTGGGAACCAGTCCGGTTCCAGCTTTCAGGTTCCAAAAATTTTGTTTCAATGGGTAAGTTCCACCTTCTACATTGACCTTGGATCCTCAAATAAGTTTTTGTGATTTCTTGTGGCAGAGTGAGCCAAACAAATTTTCATATTTGAACTTTGTTCTAACAAGTTGGTTTCTAAATATAACCTAACCTTTAGCAGTTGTAGCATTTGACTGCCGAGCAAGCATTGCTCTGCAGTTTGGGTGCCGAGCGACACCCATTCCGGTAAATAAATTTTTTCCCGACCTATTTTGATCATTTTTATTTTTTTTTAGCCTAAAAAAGCCCACTCTAGAACTAAGAAGGAGAAAACGAAAGAGAAGTAGATTTCTGCAAGTAGGGGAGACTCGAAGAGAAGGAGAGGAGGGGGGAAAATAATTTGATAGTGGCTTGACTCAGCGCCTAACATTTTCCCTTCATTCATAGTCGACATCTCTCTCTCTCTTCTCTCAATTCAGCTGCTCTTTGTGAGCCAAGCCTAGGAAAACTCAGCAAGCAAGCTCTTTGCTTTCTTTTTCACAAGGAAAACTAGTAATCGCAAACTCTCTGCTTAGATAATCTCCCGTCTCGTGAAGTTTCTTTTCTTTGGTAAGGATCTCGTGAAGTTTCTTGCACCATCTATGTTCCAATGATTTTTTCTTTCCCCTATTTTTGGGTGGAAATAAAAGTAAACTGAAATGAAGATTCTTAATCTCCAGCCAAACCACCCATCTTCTACCCCCTTACAATTATCTCACGTAAACCAGTTTCCTAGACATATTATCTAGTGTTGTTTCGAACTCAAATAGCAAACAGCGCCATACCTCGCCATACCTTTAACATGACTAGGCTTATCTAACATGACTCAACTTTGTGCTTGGGAATGTGAAGCAATAGAACAAGCTGCAACTCATCCTTGCGCATCCTCTAAGCTCTCCACTACAACTTTGAGTGTGCTAAAGGGACTTCGTGCATATGCGTAACAACCTTTTCCACCTCTTTGATAAGCCCCGCTCTAGAATATCCTGTAAGCATCACGTTATAGCACACAATATCGATCTCAAAACCACTCTTCCAGATGCGATCTGCCACCCTAATGCCATTGTCGTATTCCCCGTTCTGAAAGTAGCCATTCATTAAGTTTGTGAAATGATGCAAAGCAATTGGAAATCCTGTTTTGTGCATCTCACCCAACAACTGTTCAGCCTTTCTCATTTGTTGGAGCTTGCACGCCGCAAAGCAATCAATGTTGTAAGCCACAGAGTCCATAAAGATTCCAGATTGTTTGTACTCACTAAAAAGGTGCATTGCTTCAATATATTTGTGCACATCACAGTAGCCTTGGATAATGGAGCTTATGATAAAGCAGTCGGTCTTTATGCCTTTTGAAAGCATGAAACTGTGGATATCCAAGGCTGAATTCAATCGGCAAATAAAATCTTTGACATCTGAGGCTGAATTCGATCGACCACTGCAGTAATGTCGGATCAAGGTAGCATAGGAAGACTTACTGACCACGATGGCTTGACTTTCTATCAAGAACAAGACTTCCCTTGCCTTTTCAAGTTCAGACTCCATACAAAGCCCCTCTAGTACTATAGCATAGCAGAATTCATTGAGCTTGATGCTAGAATCTGCCCACTTGAGTAGATACTTATAGGCCATTCTTGAGCGACGATGGGAGCACAGCCCTTGGAGGTAGGCACCGTAGGCAAAACTGTTGGGGTGACCCCAGCTTGGACCATGTCGGCAAACAAAACTCTAGACGCTGGCTGCGGATCTTCAGTACTGAAATAACCTTGGATCAAAATAGCATTATGTGTATACATTACCTATAAAACCGAGTCGCCTCAATCGCTCGTACATATTGGTGGCAATTGTGGCGGTAGGAGCCTTGATCAAGCGGTTGAGAAGGTCATTAAAGGTGGAGATGTCAATCTGTCCCTCCTCCATTTCGTTTAATAAGACCGGAACTCGAATATCTTCGGCTCCTCCCAAAGCTTGGATAATTTTCCATTGTTGGCAAAGAGTAATCGCTACGGAGGGATTGTGGATCTTGGTCAATCTTCCGAGCAGAAAATGACCTATTTCTAGGTGGTAGGCAGCAGCATCAGGATCGCCCTTGCCCGCGGTATTGATGACATGGGTGGCATTGATGGCATTGACATCATGGGCAAAGAGGCCCGCCTCAACATAGCGGAGTATCAAATAGTTCATACGACGGAGGAGAGGTTTGGAATGGGCTGAGGTATCGGAAGAAGAAGGTAGGCACCCTGGCAATCCCCATTACCAAAGGCTGCTGCAAGATATATTAGAGAGAGTTAGCTGCCACGATATGTATTTTAGAGAGGGAGGGAGTTGTGCGACAAAGTTAACACAAGCCGTTATTTATTTATTTATTTTGGTAAGGAGCCGTTATTTATTTTTATTAGCACAACAATCAGAGAATTGGGAAATCAACCAAATCAGGAAAAAAGAATTTATGGCATTATTGGAGTTCGATCACTGAAATTGGAAAATGCGCACGAATATACAAAACAAGTCAGGGGATGCACTTTATCAAATCTTGAAGCGCCCATTTGCTGAGTGCTTGGCAGTGTATATACGTAGAATGCTGTTCCTTGCTAATCGATTAAGAGCTTGGATATAAATGAATGGTTTTGATGAGTCAAATTATAGTTGGGTTTTCCAATGAATCATTCATGCATAATTGGAAGCACTATGGTTTTGATGAGTCAGGTTATAATTGGGTTTACAAGATAAGGCTTTCCAATGAATCGATTCATGCATAACTGAAAGTACTATGGCTTTGATGTGTCTGGTTGGTTTTGATGAGAGAGGTTATATAGTTAGGTTTACAAGATAAGGCTTTGGAATAGATTCATGCATAACTAGAAGTATGAGTCTAGTTTTGACAAGTCAGGTTATAGTTGGGTTTAGAAGATAAAACTTTCTAAATTGATTCACGCATAACTGGAACTATTATGTTTTTTTTTTATTATAGTTGGGTTTACAAGATAAGGTTTTCGGACTAATCATGAAAAAGGACATATCATGCGACTCTCATGTTGCTAGAAGTAAAATGATAAAAGAAATGGCTATTGAACTTGTTTCCTCCAGAAAGCGTGCATTCTCATTTCACTAAGAAATTTCATCAAATAGGTGGCATGCACGAACTTCCACTCACATATTTGCCAAAGAACCACCATTAGGTCATCACTAAAGCAATCATATGCATTGGAAACGTTGATAAAACTCTAACCAGAGACGAACTTGACATGAGCCTCAACCACATTTCTCAGACTAGATTAGGTATACTTGAGAATACTCGTGCCTTGTACATGCAATGACCAGATTGTACTAAGAAGGAGAATCTGTAACTCCGGACCTCTGGTGGCGAGTGGTGGAAGGCGATTGCCGGCAATGCTAGTGCCCTAGTGACCGTAGTGGGTTCAACTGTGAATGAGCTCGATGATGCGTGGGAGGGTTTCAAATGGGTTTTTATCTTTTTATACACAGGCGGGGAATGAAGAGAAATACTTATATTTTGTGACAAATGTAAGTGAACTTGGCCATGATTAGTTGTGTTGAAAAATACTAACGTGGAAATTACCAGGATCGATCTTGCAAATAAGTCAACGCAAAAGTTTAGAAATAAATAACGAGGAACATAAAAGATGTTAGATATAACGTGGTTCAGTCCGAATGTCGGTACCTACATCCACGGGGAGAGCCAGCAAGAACAATCCACTATAATCGGAGAATCGGAATTACAATGGCTCAATACTTTCGTATTCCTCAAAGCTAGATTATACCCAAATCCAAGTGTTTACAATCAAACAACTAAATTGGATATAAATAATAAAACTAACGAGCACAAAATCACCGAGGCGAGAAAACTCCTCCACGCACAATTGAATCCTCACGTTCGCGTCGGGGATGATCTTGAAGCATGGATTTTTTATCCACCTCCTTATTCTCTCTTTATATGTACACGGATAAATTTTGTGAAATTTTTACTAGGAGTGAGCGGTTCCAGATTTCGAATAGGTTCCACTTGGAACCCATTCGCTAATACAGGTTCTTTATTTTTCGGTCTGCATACCCTGAAACCTAAAACTTACACTATCATAGGTTCCAATTCCGGTTCCAGGGTACCCTAGAAGCTACCAATACAACTCTCTTTTCGTCAAAACAGAAGACATTCATATAGAATCAAATGGAGCTGTGAGGAACAATTTATTTTTTGGCCATGAGAACTGAATTAGAGAAGCTCATCTTCATAATATCAAATGGATAGTGCAACATTGACAAGGACAAAGGAGGTGCAAATCTCAAAACAAAGCACTATTACTTTTGCACAGCATACATATCCTTTCCCAAGCATAACGCATGGATTTGAGTTATATTACTGAAGGGTCGTGTAGGAAGTCTGCTTCTTCATCATGGTGATAGACGTTACCATGTGTGCCTTAGATCTGTTTTCCAGGTAGATTTTGTAATTGGCGACTTGGCTCTACTGCGATAGTATAGCTGTATTGGAAGTTTAGACATAACAGAAGATTCTGAATCAATTTGACCTGCTGCATTAATGGATTCGTAGTAGAAGATTAAGAAGTACCAAACTTTCTTCTCACTTATCATAACTCTCAAGCGATTAGTCAGTATGTTATTCATGTGTAAGTGCATGAAATGTCTACATATGCCTCTTCTGATCAACGAGAAATGTTGAACATTGACTGGCAGTGATATGTTAAGCTTGCAGGAACACCTTTTCCACAGATAATGGACTGGGTTTGCGAGGAATCATAGGAGATAAGTTCCGATTTTCCAATGCTTTTTTTGAGAATTTTAAATGTCTCCCCCCAATCTTCAACATGTTTCCTAATAACCCCTCCTCCCCCTTTCCTTTCTTCCTTCCCTTGCTCTGAAACAAAAAATCAAACGGCTCGATAAGGATGGGAACCATGTGGGGACCTTCACATCTATATGCAGGGCATCACTATCATACGGCCTGAAACCGTGTGCCATGTAGAACTATCTATATTCTTTCTTCAATACCCCGCAAACTTGGAGGGATGTCGAACAAACCCAAGAGGACTACGACCCTAAAAGGGGCAAAAAGAGAGGAAGGGGGGAGGGAACCCAAGAAGACAATTTGAAACCATGATCAAACACAGGACTCCGAACCCATCATCAGAGCCCCCTCAAATCCCAAATCTTGCCTCGTTTGGAAGTAAATTCTAGAGACAATCATCAACACAAACAGCAATCCCCTCAATAAAGAAGAAGAATAAGAGAGAGACAAGCAACTCCAGAACGGAATAGGAAGCGCGCGAGAGTACATGGAGGAGCAGCAAGCGAAGGGGGAGTGGAAAGAAAGCGAAACGGACGAAGATGAAGAGGAAGAGAGAGAGAGAGAGTCCAAAGTCGAAGAGAGCTTCATAACGAAAGTTAACACTGGATCCGAAACTTAGAAATTCTTGGTTTAGGGTTTTTCCGGTTGCGGTTCCGGTTCCACTATGATCGGAGTTGGAGGTTCTTGATAAAAGGGAACCGGACCCGACACTTCAAAATCGGGAAACGAATCAGAACCGCCGATTCGGTTCTCCGTTTTCGATTGAAGTAAAATCTCCCACGATTTTTTTCTTTTCTTTTAGGTTTATTAAAATTATCAACCTCTGTATTTCTAATTGTTGTGCTGATAAAAAAAAACGTTTTTGTTCATAATTAAATTCATCTGACTTGAAGCTTCTGTCCACGTCTCAAAATTCAAAAAAGATAAATGAAGTAGAGAGGGGGCCTTTATTGACCTAACTAGCCTTTTTTTTAGGTCGAACATAGCTACTAGTTAGGTGGTTGTTTGTTACAAAAGAGGGCTTGGTTCGAGAAAGTCACTCATGAACAACAAGGGTATGTTTATACCATGTTTTTACAGCATTCTTGTGATGGGGAGGTGGCAATTCTGATGGTGTTTGTGGACGACATCGTGAATGATATTGTGGAGATGGAACAAATTTCAGATAAGGATTTGGGAATTCTATAGCATTTCTCGGTCAAAAAAAGGAATTGTAGTCTCACTAAGAAATTATGTCCAAGATCTTTAGATTGGAATGAGTGGTTCTAAACCAACATCAATAGTTCAGAAACTTGGAGATGACAAAGATGGGGGTTCGTTGATAGAAAGTGATCTATTTATCGACCATATTGCCTTTAGACTCAGCACCCAAGAGTCTCGGCAGGGGTCAATCATTGACAAAAGGTCCGCTTCAGGATATTGGATAATGTGGTGGCACCAAGAAGCACAGAAGCCGAATACCGAACGATGGCCTCTCATGGCTAAAATACTAGAACTTGGAGTACCAATGAAAAAGCCTATGAAACAAGGGTGTAATTAACATTGCATGTAATCCAATGCATCACAAGGAAGCATGTTGAGATCGACACACAACTTTGGAGAAAATTGGTGCAAAAGCTATAATTACAATGAATAGTTGACATTCTTAAAAGGATTGTTGGGAGCTAACTTCAATTCTCTCGTCAAAGGCACCAACTTGAAGCGGCGATATTTTATTTCTGCTTTCCTTTTAAATCTAAATTCGGAGAATTAATTAGTAGAAAATCTATTCCTATTTCTATTCCTATATTCTTGCTATTTTCTAGCAGTTATAGACCCTATTTATATGTTATGTTCTTTGTGAGCATGATAATCAATAAGAAACCGAAAAAACCACCTTTCAATTCTTTCCAACATTCTATTGCAGCAAAAAGTGATGCCGAAGCGATAGAAAACAAGGTTAAACAAAATAATCGAAACTGATAAATGAGGAACAATCTCTATTCACTCAAAACGATATCAAATCGCTATATGTCAATATTCAATAATCTGCCTTTCAAAACCCTAAAGACGACCTTTTATAAGTTGTCAACATTAATGACCTTGGCAAAAAAAAAAAAACCTAATGATAATAGATAACGCAAAATTACAAAAATATCATTAAAATATAAAAATTTCCCTAAAATAGAAAAAAAAAACCTGAAAATACGATCCCGAATCGTCAAAATCCATCGCAGTTCACGGCCAAAGGCCGTGAGTATTGATCAGACGGCCGTTTCGCTTTAACCAACCGAATTTGAGCCCATTCTGATGTCGTTAACTTTCGAGTCCGTCGATCCTAAGTGCAATCAAAAGTTTTGAACCGGGGGCTTCCACAGATACTTTTTCGTTTCCGCTGGAAGAGACAGGACAACTGATGACAGGACCAGAGAAGGTAAAGAAGGCTTGCCTCGCAGAATGCATTAACTGAGACTTTGAAGTACTTTCCGCCGGCGGGAGGGACTATACATTTTTCTTCCTTTTTCATGTGAGAACACTTCTTTTTCAAACATAATTTACATTTGGAAGATATCCGACTCTTCATTGCTAAAGATCCGTAAAACTCAATATATTGAAAGAAAAAGAATGACCTAATCGATGCAAAAAATAAAAATAAAAAAGAATGGGTTTGGAGTGGGGATGGCAGTCGCAACAATTGCGTCAAGTCTGAACAGTGATTGAATCCAGGGGCCGACCTTCCTGCTTCTCCACAAGCACACATCGTCTGGAAGGCGGACCGAACATGCAAATGAACGTTTCTCAACATAAGGTGTAATGCTTCGCTTTAAAGCAAGCCAAGAGTATCTTAAATCCATGCCGTTGCCCGCTGCCCGTTTCTCAAGAGCTTTCGCACAACCCCCTCGCCATTTTTCACCACAACTTCAATTGGCCGATTCTCTTCCGATATCCCACTGCCAACCAAATAATTGGTGGGTTTTGAAGATCTGTCGGCGAGTCCGTCCAAGAATCAATAAAAAAAAAATAGTGAATAATTTTGCCCAGAATTGAGCAAAAACCGCTCGGACGCAAAACCCTAACCCGCGAATTTCAATAGCCAAATTCGCCTCCGGCAAACACCCAAATGCCGACAAATGCCAACATATCTTAGTGCTTTTGTTCCCTATGACGAGAGGCGACCCTACCGGTCCGAAACCAGCCTGTGATATGCCGAAATTTGGCCGGCATCGGCCCTTATCTCTACGTGCTCTTGTAATCGGAGATTTATGGAGATGGAAATGGTTATCGGGAACGGAAATATTCTTGATGAAAAGAAAGATTGGTAAGAAGAGGTGTATCGTTTGAAACTCGATCGTTTCATCCATGGTGATGAGCCTGGTTGTCTTACTCCTCTGGGAAATGAGAAAAAGTATAGAGACGAGTCCCATTGAACCGGTAGGTTCTCACAGAGACCTATATTGACCAACAACAATAGGTAGACAACACAAAAACCACAAATTTCTAATTATCTTCCATAAATAGCCACGTGAGACCATTCAGAAGCTGTCTATTACTAGAAGAATGGGATGAAAAACTTGTAACAGTTGGTAATTGACAAGCAATTGACAAACAGATCAGATAGACTCGCAAGTAGAAAATAGTAATGGTTCAGCACTTTTGAGTGGTTATTCTACTTATACTCGGGGACATCCCATGTAGAAAACGTTCTCCCACTCTCCCGCAGTGATGCTTTTATTTTATCAAATGTCCAAACTGATTACTTGGTATGGCTCAGGGCTCCGGACAGATGACTGATGAATATAACTGAGGACTGTCCAGGAAGCTTAAGTGAGTAAGCTTTTCAGGTTTGAAACGGGAACAATCATTTGAGTGAGATGCTCTACCTTCGTTAGGCTTGACTGGTTCTGTACAAGCATGTCCCGCAAATTTCCAATCTCAGGCGGGATCTTGCCACTGGTTGCTTACTATTGTAGCAAGTGCATCGCTTTGTAAGAAATCAAACCACCTTTTTCTTGGGACTCGACATAACGTGGAAACAAAACTGTCATACTTTGTTAAAAAGATTTTAATTTATGCTTTGAGGATTTACCATATATATATCTCTATTGCTTTTTATACTTAATGTGCTTAATACTTTTATTTTGATAGAAGCATGCGGGATTCGTGGCAGAGACAGATTGATACAAAAATCTTGACGAGATATATTTTGATCTTTGATTTATTCTCATTGTTTAATCAATCTTATTCTTGCTTATTTTAGCATTTTAAATTTCTCTACTAACGGTCAGCTATCAGATTAGGATTGAGTTTCTAAGTTAAATTGATTGACCTTCAATCACAAAGATATTCTCATTACTTTCCATATGAGGACTCTAGATTGATTGGCAATCACCCTTTAAATAATTCTTTTATTAGAAGTTTGATTTGTGGAGTTAAGGATTTGATTGTATGGGCGAGCAAATCCTCTCAAATCTCTGATTATTCTTACATCAACAGCTCGTGATCTTTATTTGACAATCAACCAATGGCTAGTTTTGGAGATTGAATCTCGAAGTGATTTTGTCTAGCGGGAAGCTTGGAAGACGAGGAGTATATAAAGAGCTCCAAGAATTAAAAGAGATTAATAAGAGATTAATATCCACATCTCAAGATAGCTTCATCTGTTTCATGCTTAAAGTGAGATCTCGTGAAATGTGTTTAACTCTGTGTTATATAGAGTCAAGTATGTAGAGTGGGATAGCCTTGGTAAAAGCGAAGCTCGCTTCTGTTGAAAGTGCTTGTGTCCAAGCAATCACATCTTTCTGTAATCTCTCATTTGATTACTTAATGGAATCGGAAGAGTGGACATAGGCTTACCAAAAGTCGAATCACTATAATCTCTTGTGCATTGTCTTCTACTCTTTACTTGCCTCTATGAGTTGTTCAATAGAAGCATTGCATGGTCTTGCTGACTACATCTGCTCCTGTCGAACTTGAAGTTTTTATTTTCGTAATATTTTATCAAATTTGATCACAAAGACCTATTCACCCCCTAGGTTAGGCTTAGCCATATACAACGTTATGGACAAGTGGTCAATTAATGAACCCTTGACCATGTATCTTCAAGAGGAAGATAGGTTGCTTATGGAATCGGGAGGCCAGTTATAGAAAGGATGACCTATTTAACAATCTAAAGAGGCATCACATATCCAAGAAGTTGCAACTTAAGCATTTCTTCCTCGTTATGCCTCATCTTTTTTTTTTCATTTTTTTTCTTCTTCTTGGAGGAAGTTGCCAATAATGTTTTCTACTGTCATAGGGTAGAATACAGTTCTACTTCTATCCTCTCCAGGCTTCTGAACATAGTTAAATTCATCTATATTCCAGTATAGAGCTCAAAGCAAAGTGAATAAACATTCAGAACCAGTATATCGATGGTCTCTCTCTCACTCTCTTATTTTTCCTTCTTTTGTTTTGTTTTGTTTTTTACTTTACGGAGAAGGGGGTGTTAAATGTAGATGGATCCATTTGGAGAGAAAAGAAAGAGAACCTAAAGCAGAAGCTCCCATAGTAACTAAAGCCTCCTTCATGTGTTGGTCTTCATCGAAAATTCCCCACTGTTGCCTCTTGTAGGAGTCTGGGCCATGTCTCAGTCCCAGTGTGGCTGATCATCCTCTCGGACCAGCTACTGATCATCGCCTTGGTAAGTTATTGCCTCACCAACTAGCTAATTAGACGCGAGTCCTTCCTCGGGCGGATTCCTCCTTTTGCTCCCAGCCTACGAGGTATTAGCAGCCGTTTCCAGCTGTTGTTCCCCTCTCAAGGGCAGGTTCTTACACGTTACTCACCCGTCCGCCACTAGAAACACCACTTCCCATCTGACTTGCATCAACACAAGGGCTCTGTATGTAATCAAGTTTGCTCGAAGAAATTAACTTTTCCTAGTAGAGGCAGTGCAAATCCTTCTATAAGACAGAGAAGTAACTATTAGTAATTGATTAATGATGTACAGGAGAAGGGAAGATGCTAACCGAGAAAGCACATGTAATATGCACACGGAACTGGATAGCAATGCCAACTGACATTATCAAGTTAACAACACAGAGAGCATTCAACTGGATTTTTAGAATTGCCATCACCCCCTGCAAATTTCCATATCATAAGTGCTTGCGGCAACAAAAACATAATAAACACCACAACTACGCTTAATGGCTTGTCATTTTTCTACACAGATAAAGAAATTTATACTGAAGAGAGATTGTTTAGCCGTAAATATCCATATTTTTTTACTGTAAATGTGTAGAAAAATTAGCTGATTGTTAGGAGTAATTCTAGTCATATCCCATAAATCATGGATTGTAATTACTCTCTTTTTTAGGCTTTGTTTCATTTTTTGTTTGCTAGGATTTCTCTGCATATTAGCCTATAAATCTATCATTGTAAAGTAGCAGAAAATATGAATGAGAATAATAATTTCTCTCCATCAAATTCTCTCATGGTATCAGAACCACAGGCTAGATTTCTGAATTTCAGATTGCGGCATTCATTGCTATCTATTATTCTTCAGAAAATTTTTCCTTTGTATGCAACCTTCATAGCTGCATTACTGCACTTTTATTCTTGCTAACCTTCTCTCTTCAAAAATGGCCACATCCGAAATCACACCCAAAGCCATAGATTCTACGTCTTCTACCACAAACCAATAGGAGGAGGTCACTTCGTCACACATGACTGGTGACCTTCAGAATATTAGGCCAACCTATAGACTGAATGAGAAAAACTATCTCAAGTGATCACAATTAGTCAAGATGTACCTGAAGGGCAAAGGAAACTCAGGCATCTAATAGGGATAAGACCTAAGCAAGGAGATCCTGATTTCGATGTGTGGGATGAGGCTGGTTCCATGATCATGTCATGGTTATGGAATTCCATGGAACTAGCCATAAGCGATACTTATATGTTTCTACCAACAGCCAAGGGGATTTGGGATCCCATCCGATGGACATACTCAAAGGCCTGTGATGCAGCCCAGGTGTACGAAATTAAGAAAACCAGTGGGACAAAATGAGGAGGTAAGGCTGTTACTGAGTATGCTAACTCTTTGTAGAACCTATGGCAAGAACTCGATCATTATCGGGTATTCCACATGCGGTGTCCAGAAGATGCAGCCATTCTGAAGAAATTTATTGAAAATGATCGAGTCTAGGATTTCTTAGCTGGGCTTAATTCTGATTTTGACCAAGTCAGAATTCAGATACTTGGCAAGGAGGAAGTGCCATCATTGGAGGAAACAATTTCCTTGATCTGGGCAGAAGAAAGTGATCGATCCGTCATGCTCGAACCACAAACAGTAGAAGGGTCAGCCTTGACAATCAGAAAGGTTGATGAAAAGGTTGAGCTACCAAGAAAAGACAACCGAGATAACTTGTGGTGTGCCTACTATAGGAAGCCGAGACATACAAAAAAGTGATTCTGGAAATTGAATAGGAAACCAACTACTTCAAGTCGAGAGTGAGTCAATCGGGCAACACAACCAAGGCCCCAGGTCCACCTAATTGAGCAAGTTGGTTATGAAGAAGTAAAAGGGAAAGGAACCTTCAATAGTGAAGAAATTGAGAAATAAGAGGTTTGTTAGGGTCTCTTAATAAACCCTCTAGTTCATACTCACTGGCACTCTCATGCAATTCTTGAGTTATTGATTCAGGGGCTACTGATTATATGACTCACATCTCATCACATTTTAGGACCTATACACCTTGTCCTAGCAATAGGAAGATTAATGTGGCAAATGGGTCTCTTGCTATTGTTGCAAGGGTTGGAGATGTCCCTGTCACACCAAATCTTGTCCTTAAAGATGTTCAACATGTCCCTAAATTGTCTTTCAATCTTATCTCAAGAATTAGCTCTATACATTCCATATGTGGTTATAAACATATGAGCTCACATCATTATTTCCAAAACCAAATGAAAACGCAAGAAAAATGCCCAAAATTCCCTTGAATATATATATGTACATAGGGTTTCAAATGCATTTTCTCATCCATAAAGCCTCAAATATTTAACATTAATATACCTCAATGTAAAGCATCTTCATACGAGTATGTCGGTACCAAAAACTCCCAAATTGGTGTCCGAATGCCCACTCAAACGCCCATTTAAAGGTCCAGTCAACGTAGGGCAACGGTCAACAAAAGTAAACGGGTCAGACCGGTCCGATCAAATCGAACCGGGTGGTTCAAATCGATCGAACCGAACCGGGCGGGTCCGATTCAATTCAGACCGTAAAACGTTGACTTCAGCATGACGGTTGACCGAAGTCAATCATCCATGATTTCACGCCTGAGGCGCGTGAAGACCACGCGCGCCGTCCCTCCGATGTGTGTTGGCGTATGCGCCTCTGTCAAAATAAAATTTTACTGAATGAAAATGCACAAAACAGGCCTAAACATTAAGGTTCGCTAGTGATCATCGTGCACCGACTCCACCGCGGAGCGTGGGGCGCATGCGGAGGTTTCCAACATCCCCTAGAGGCATATGACCACTCATATTTCTCGTGTTGACGAGACAAATCCGAATATACAATCAAACATAATTTTCATCCGATGAAACTAACAATAATATGCCAGAACGGAATGCGTTTCCATTCTCGGTTAGGCGGCTCTGATACCAAATGTAAGGCTATGAATATAATCTGCACAATGATCGTCTAGCCGGAATCAAAATGCTACATGTATAAAGGAGAAGATTGTGTGCACCTTTATGAGATTCTGTCGAAAAACTTATATGGAAGGTCGACAAATTGAGACTCGAGCACTTCCTCTCTATTCCCTCTCGTTAACGCTAGCCGATGAGACAACCGCCCTTCTAAATGAAAAGGTACGTTTAGAAATTCTGAGTGTGAAGGCTAGAGGGGGGACTTGAGCCTTTATATAGAGTTTCAGCACCGACCCTCTCATCATGAGTCGTGCCTCTTCGGCCTACACTAAGCCAACCCATATCATAAGTTATTAAAAATGTGTATCATATTTTAATGGACCAATCTATACTTTAATTTCAATTAATATAGGTCATAGAAGGATAATTCTAACAAATACTTCCTGCAAGAACCCTGGCTATCAGGCTGCGACTTGGTATGGTTGCCGATGTAATTTTATATGCTTTAGTTTGTTAAAGCTTTTGTCTTACAAAAATGCCTTTGGCCAGTTCACATGACCATCTGTATTCGGACGATATTAGCCTAAGTGGTCCATGTTCTTTGAAAATTCACCTATTGAGCTTAACAGAAAAGGTGAGATGCCTAGAAGCCAACCAAGTGGAGGCAATAGCCAATCTCAAGACTAAGTAATCAGAGATTTCCAAACTTGAGGCTGTACTAAATAGCAACAGATTTCCCGGTAAGGAATCGACGGAGAAATTGAACAAGAATAGAGACTAAGCTCGAGGGACTTTACATGAAAAAGATTGAAGCTGAGGTTCAGTATTTGGCAATCATTAGCACCATCAAGCAGCTGAGATCTATTACCGACGGTCTAGTCAAATTGCTCAAACATCGAGCGGCTCTCGACCAGGAGAACGCGAAGATGCATAATGACCTCAGTAGTTAACGAGATTGCGATGCTAAAAAACAGCCGAACAACTTGAAAAACTTGCGCAAAGACAATTTAGGCGTAGAAGAGGTATCAAGGTTGCAAATAGGTTCATGATATGGAGCTTATTTTCATGCTCCTCACATGGTGGAGGAGGACTACTCCACACACTCCACATGAATTATTAAGCCTATTTATAGAAGACTCCACCATCGTTGTCATAGTCAATTATACTGCATACATCTAGGCTTTTCTACAAATCTCTATTCCACAAATTTTTTGCTCAAGATGATGTGGTGTAACTTTGTAATAACCAATCTTTACAATTCGACCCAGCTTCATTACTCATCTCATGATTGTATCCTTTGTCATCATCACAACCTTGAAACTCGTCCATCTTCTCCTTGCCTTGCCCTCTCTCACTGAATCCAGTTAAAAAAACTGTAAAGAGACTTGTAACTAAAACAAAATGTTGAAATCATGATGTTGATCTCTTCTATTAATGCGAAGCAATGGTAAAGATGAGATTTTTTTTTGTTGACAAAGATTACCAATTGAGAACAAGATCACATTTGGTAGGGAAATCAAGAATCATATCGTAATTTGACCGAATCTAAATGTCAAAGGAATGCAATTTCAGTAATTATTTTATCAAGTGGTTGCAATGGAACTGGCTGCATATAATGCAATGGGAGGAGGAGGAGTGGCTGCACATGGTGCAATTGGGAGGAGGCAGAGTGCATGCGGCTGTGGCAGAGCCATAAGGATTGGAACTAGCATTGGCAGAGCCACAAGGATTGGAACTAGCATTGGTAAGCGATCTTGAAGGTGACTTTGGAAACGTCAACTTTCCCATGGCAGAAGATCTTCATGACATGGAAGAATTTGTGAACAACTTGATAGTAGACTGCCGATCGTTGAAGGAATAGGTGATAATGAGGTTGATACTGGAGGGGAAATGGCAGAACCATATCATGTTGTAGAATGGGAACCCGAGCAGTTGATATTTGAAGGCCTCGAGCCCGTGGGTGGAGATCCCGAGCAACCGATATTTGAAGGACCCGGAACCCATAGGTGGGGTCCCAAGCAGATTCCCGAGCTGCCGCTAGCTGAACTCTTTTTATTCATGAAGAATAGAGTGAAATGGGTTCTCGACCAAGCTCGATCGAGGCATCAACTCATGAGAGACGCGGAATCAAACATGCACAGGCTACTCATGGAATTTGTTTATGTATTTGGGAGAGAACCAACCTTTCCATGGAGAGAGCACAAGCGATTCAAGCTATCATACAACAAGTCAGGTTGGGATTTAACTTTTAGTTTCAACACGCCATGGTAATGATGTGTCCTAAACAAACTAATTGCGAATTTGGACCAAGTACTGTTACTGTAAGTACACTGAAATGTATATGGCTTGTTTCTATATCTTCTCTCTTTTTGGAACGGAACAGGGAAGGAGGGAAGGATTTCCACACACACAAAAAAAAACCGCTAAGATTTTCTCTTGAACTGTATATTGGTGATGAAATACTAATTTTTTGTGTGTGTTTGAATTTAGATTTTGATATCTACCAATCTCCCAAGATCTCTCTTGAAATAAAATATCAAGATTTGTTTTCTGAAGTGCAATTTGTAGGGCAAGATATATTTGGAAAAAAGATTTAGTCAACTAGCATTTCCTAGATTGCGAAAATCGGACGACTTGAAGAACTTGCGTAAAGGTAGTTTAGGCACGGAAGAGATATCGAGATTGCAGATAGGGGCATGTATTGGAGGAGGAGGAGTTGGTGGAGAAGTTATATGATATGGAGTTTGTTTTCATGCTCCTCACAGCGCTACTTCCCACACGCACCCACATGAATAAGTATTAAGCCTATTTATAGAGAACTCCACCGCCATAGTTAATTACACTAGATACATCTAGACTTTTCTACAAATATCTATTCCACATTTTTTTTTTGTCCATGCTTGATATTTCTAGACTTCACTAGCAAAGGCCTATCCTAGAAGACCCTAGAAATTGGATCACAAATTCCAACAATCCCTTTGTGCATTTTACATAGATCCGAGCTAATTCCCAACCTCAAACTTCTCCCTGCTCTTTCAGTATTCTGAGCTGTACTTTCCCCTTCTGTTAGAATTCTTTTGGCTGAATCAGAAACAAGAGAAGAGCTTCTTGAAGTTGCAAACATGAGGCATTGAACTCGGTATACCCCTTGGCTACGCGAAACTGTTCTAAGATGAGCTAGTTATGTTTGTGATGTGGCCGGACATGCTTCTCCAATCGTCGGCACCGGCTTTTCCTATTGATTATCCAGTTTTCTCTTCCCGCTCCGCAGTCTCTTAAGAGTTCTCCTACAGGTTTGCTCAAGAACAATCATAAAAGTCTCTTTATATCCTTCCTCACTGACGACCACTTATGTAATCTGTGCTCGCCTTAAACTTGGCATGAATTCAGATCATTAGATACTTTGGGTCTAACGTGGATCCTATATGCATCTCACCAGATCTAATGGTCGAAATTTAGTTCAGTGCATCTATTAGGTTCACTGAATAACCTCTCCATTTTTCCTATTCAAACGGTTCGATCATGCCCCAAAATTGAACCCGAATAGAGCAATTAAATCCTAAATCTTATTGATTCAATTAAACTCCATCATTAAATGAAAATGGAAATTAAGGATGCCATGTAGGCAGCACTTGAGTGCGACGTAACTTTGAATATTGTTCATCAAAATGATTTGGTTGCACTTTTTCAAAAAGACTTAGGGCTTAATTGAATCAATTGAAAATTCTAAATCGTAATCGCATTCCAGACTCAAGGTTCAGGATTTTCAAATAGCATGTTTACATAACGTGGTTTATTTGAACTTAACTTACAAAAGTGCGGTCCAGTAGACCCATTCAACTAGATTAAATGAAAAGTAGAAAGAACAAACTACTACTATATCTTATTCACACCTAAAGTCATTAGAATATCAATGCATGAAAAACAGAAAATACACTTAATCCTGTTTTTTTTTTGTCTAATTCTATCCTATCTTTTTTGGAAACATAACACCTGGAGTGCCAATATTTATATACAACACTCACTTTGATGCCAATTTTTTTTATGGATCCCTTAAGTGCCAATGTCTTTTTTTATTAAACGGTTATTTCAATTCAGTGCCAACTCAGGTGAGCATCGCCGAAAAGCATATGTGGATTGCCAAAGAATGCCACCCACCATTGCTGGTGATGGTGGGCAGCGGCGGAAGGGCTCACAGCCCTTGCCGCTGCAATTGCATTTTTTTTGTTAGATTAATTTTTTGTTTAATTTTGATTTTTTAAATAAATTTGTTAAGTCACGTGGGTTCTTTTATTATTTTAGAGTTATTTATTGGTATTTTGGGCTTGGCCCAAACTTGGCCCATCTATTGTAACATTATCTATTATAATTATATGATGTGTGACTAACCTAGACACACGGTTTTCTCATTCTCTCTAACGTCGCTCTCCCTTCGCTCTCTTTCCTCTCCCTCTTTTCTGTCGATTACATGGTATCAGAGCCAAGGGGCTTCTTTCATCCCTTGTTTTGATCGGTCCTCACCTCTCCTCCTTCTTCTTTTCTTTTTTTTCTTTTTCTTGTATACTGGACACGCATCAGCATGGCTTCTAAGCCACTGATTTTCCAGCCCAGTGGAGTTCTAAGCCACTAATTTCTTGCCATGCCTGCCCAGTGGTGTAGGCTGATTTTCCAGCCCTGAAGTGCTGGTGCGATTTTCTCCAGCCCTGAGTTGACGTTGGATTTTGCAAGTTGGTTTTTCTATCCCCCACTGATTGGTGCTTTGCGATTGGTACTTTGGTGAGGAGTGTCGTTTTTTCATCAGAAAGAGTTGGCGTCATCCAGTTGCTAATTTTCTCGCCGCTGGATTATATTTGCGGCTGCCGTTTTTGGATTTTGGGGATTTTGCCTTGTCATTGGATTTTGGCTTACGTTCTTTTATCACTGTTTGGCTACCGTTCTTCTGTTATTTGGTGCTGATTTGATCGCTGTTTGGTGCTAATTTGATCACTGTTCGGGCACCGATTAGCAGCAGCAATGGGAGGAGATGATCCACTAAAGGAGGTAATCACACTCGGTTCTAAAATAGTGCATGCTGCGAATTATGTGGGGTCTAGTAGTATCGAGGGTGTTGTCTCTTTTCCAACGAGACTCTGCGATGAAAAATTGGAAGGAGCCCTGAATTTTCAGATATGGCAAAAGACTATTCTTGTCTATTTAAAAGGAATGGGTAAGGCGAAATACTTGACTGATTTGCCTCCTAGTTCTACCGACCCTAATTATTTGAGCTGGGAGATTGAAGAGAACCGTATCTTCGGACTTCTCTTAAATTCCATGGATCGCAAAGTTAAGATTATGATTGCTAATTGTCAAACAACTCGAGATGCTTGGAATTGTTTGGCTATGTTATATTCAAATACCAACAACAAGTCTCGTGTGTGCGATGTGTTGAAGAAATTATTTCAACTTCATCAGGAGGAGCGATCTATTCAAGAGTTTTATGCTGAGTTTCAGGCTCTATTTGATGAACTTGATTTATTGTGGCCAATTCCAACTACTCTTGATGAAATGATTGCGCAAAGGGAGCAGCTCGGTGTTATGTGTTTCTTGTCAGGTCTTCATCCCGGACTTGAGTCAATTAAAAATCAGATTCTTTTCGAGAGGGTTCCTATATCTATTCCTGAGGTCTATAATCGGCTAAGTAGCATTACCATTGGAGCTCATAATCCGCATGTGCAACTAGATTTTAGTGACAAGTCCGCTTTGTTCTCTTCTTATGGGAGTGGTAGATCATGTGGTGGTCGTGGAGGCCGCGTTGGCCGCGGTGGACGTGGAGGCCGTGGTGGCAGTAAGGACCAGCGTATTTGTCATCATTGCGGTATCCCGGTCATCTAATGAGCAACTGTTATAAGTTACATGGTTATCCGAATAGTAACAAAGTGGCTAATGCTTCAGTACCTACATCTTCTGAGATCCAGGAGACCTCTCCTATTTATGGGAGGAGAATGATTGCGATGACTGATGAGGAGTTTGCACAGTATACGCAATTTCAAGTGGATGGGCAAGCGTCTACTGCTACATATGCACAGACAGGTAATCATATGGCATGTGTTTCCATGTCTCGTGGCAAATGGGTTGTTGATTCTGGTGCTTCAGATCACCTTACAGGGACAATAGGTAATCTCACAACCTATTCCTCTTCATCACATATTAGTGCTATTACTGTGGCGGATGGCTCTTCAGCAATTGTAAAAGGAAGTGGGACTTCCTGCCTTACATCGGATTTATCATTGTCTTCCGTGCTTTATGTTCCAAATTCACCTTTTAATCTACTATCGGTTAGTCAGATCACAAAACAATTGAATTGTTCAGTCTCATTTTTCCCCGATGGTTGTGTTTTTCAGGATCTTTTGACGAAGAAGGCCGTTGGTAGAGGAAGGGTCGAAGGAGGAGTCTATGTTATTGAAGCCACACCACCGTCAGTAGCATGTTCTGTTACACCCCCTAATCCATATGAGATTCATTGTCGTCTTGGCCATCTAGCCTCTACCACCCTCCACAAGTTATATTCTCAGTTTAAGAATGTCTCTTTTGAATGTGAGTCATGTCAGTTTGCTAAGCACCATCGTGTGCCTTATCCTTTTAGAGTCAATAAAAGAGTGTCAGCTCCGTTTGAGTTAGTCCATTCAGACATATGGGGCCCTTCTCCTGTCGTGTCAAAGCTTGGCTTCAAGTATTATGTAACCTTTGTTGATGACCATTCACGGATGACGTGGGTCTATTTAATGAAAAATCGTTCTGAGGTGTTCCACATTTTTTGTGAATTTTATGCTGGAGTTCAAACTCAATTCCCATTTCTATCAAATGTTTGCGCAGTGATAATGGTCGGGAATATTTATCCTCTCAATTCATGTCGTTTCTTTCCCATAATGGCGTTGTCCATCAAACTTCTTGCCCTAATACACCTCAACAGAACGGTGTAGCAGAACGAAAGAATAGGCATCTGTTAGAGGTTGCTCGTGCTCTCTTGTTTCAACACAATGTTCCTAAGTCATTCTGGGCGGATGCAGTTCTGACCGCTTGTTATCTTATTAATCGTCTTCCCTCTGTTGTTCTTAATGGAGAAATCCATTTCCGTGTGTTGTTCCCTACTAGATCTCTGTTTCCTCTCTTTCCCAAGATTTTCGAATGTGTGTGTTTTGTGGGTGATACACAACCTCATATTTCTAAACTCGACCCCAAGTCTCTTCGTTGTATATTTCTGGATTATGCTCGACATCAGAAAGGTTACCGTTGTTTTTCTCCTGATTTAGGTCATTACATCGTCTCTACAGATGTCACCTTTCATGAGTCTCAGTCTAATGGCACCAAGAATGATTCCCCATCTACTTTCTTGGAGGAAGTTCTAGTCCATTGTCCTACTCCTACCTCTGAGACGCCATCCACATCCACAGCCCAATCTACTGATGTGTGGTATGGTCGTGTGTATCATCGGCGGCCAGCTCCTGTGATCTCTTCGACCCCGTCCAATGTGCCTTCTGATGACTCATTGGATCCTCCTCTGGATGCATCTTTGCCAGTGCCATCCTCGCTAGATACATTGGTTCCGGATTCCTCGGCTCATTCTGGTCCCTCCTTAGATGATGAGCCTATTGCTCTCCGTAAAGGTACTCGTGCTTGTCATGATAGACCTGTCTATACTAACTCTTATAAGAGTTTATCTGTTCAGACACAAGCATTGATTGCCACTCTGGATTCTATCTCCGTTCCACGATCAGTTTCTGATGCCTTGGCTCATTCTGGGTGGCAAGCTGCTATGGTAGATGAGATGCAAGCCTTGGTTCAGAATGAGACCTGGGTGCTTGTTCCTCTTCCTACATGTAAGCAAGCTATTGGTTGTAAATGGGTTTATACTGTCAAGGTTAATCCGGATGGCTCGCTTGCTCGCTTGAAGGCTCGTTTGGTGGCCAAGGGATATGCTCAACAATATGGTGTTGATTATTTTGAGACTTTTTTCCCGGTGGCTAAAATGGCCTCCGTTCGGTTATTTATTTCTCTAGCAGCCTCCCATGATTGAACCCTCCATCAGCTTGATGTCAAGAATACTTTCTTGAATGGCTATCTTAATGAGGAGGTGTATATGGAGCAACCTCTCGGGTTTGTTGCTCAGGGGGGAGTCTCATAAGGTCTGTCGGCTTCATCGCTCTTTATATGGTCTCAAGCAGTCATCTCGCGCATGGTTTGGCAGGTTTACTACAGTTGTTGTACGGGATTTTGGCATGAAACAAAGTATTTAAGATAGTTCTATTTTCTATCATGCTTCTCCTACAGGTTGTATCTATATGGTTGTTTATGTGGATGATATTGTCATTACTGGCAGTGACTTAGTAGGCATCTCCAAGCTCAAGGAATTCTTGCGCAATCAGTTTCAAACCAAGGATCTTGGTCCTCTAGGATACTTTCTTGGTATTGAGATTTCTAAATGTAAGAATGGTGTTTTTCTGTCTCAGAGAAAATATGTGTCAGACTTGTTGCAGGATACAGGTCTTTATGGGGCAAAATATTGTGAATCCCCCATGATTCCTGGCTATAAGCTCATGCCCCAAGAAGGGGCCCCAATCCCAGAGCCTGAGAGGTATCGTAGATTAGTGGGAAAACTCAATTATCTTACTATGACAAGACCCGATGTCGTTTTTCCAGCCAGTGTTGTTAGTCAGTTTATGGCTGACCCTCGTGTTCCTCATTAGGAAGCTGCTCTGCGGATTGTAAAGTATCTGAAAAAGGATTTGGGGAAAGGTGTTATCTATCAAAACCATGGACTTTCTTGCATCGAAGCATTCTGTGATGCGGATTGGGCTGGATCTCCTGCTGATAGGCGATCTACATCTGGTTTTACTATATTTTTGGGTGGTAATTTGGTTTCGTGGAAGAGTAAGAAGCAAGATGTAGTTGCTCGGTCTAGTTGCGAAGCAGAGTATCGCTCAATGGCCAGTACAACTGCTGAGATTATGTGGTTGCAGCAGCTTTTGACAGAGATAGGCTATTCTATTGATTGTCCTTCTAAATTATGGTGTGATAATCAGTCAGCCCTACATATTAGAGATAATCCAGTTTTTCATGAAAGGACTAAACACATCGAAGTTGATTGTCACTTTGTCAGAGACGCTTTACTCAGGAACGTCATTGAGTTCGGATATATTCGGACTAGTGATCAACTTGCAGATATTCTTACAAAATCTACTACTGGAAAGAGGATAGAGTTCATTTGTAACAAACTGGGTATGATGAATATCTATGCTCCAATTTGAGGGTGAGTGTTAAGTCACGTAGGTTCTTTTATTATTTTAGAGTTATTTATTGGTATTTTGGGCTTGGCCCAAACTTGGCTCATCTATTGTAACATTATCTATTATAATTATAAGCTGTGTGACTAACCTAGATACACGGTTTTCTCATTCTCTCTAACATCGCTCTCCCTTCGCTCTCTTTCCTCTCCCTCTTTTCTGCCGATTACAAAATTTAATTTAATTTTTAGTTTAAAAGTTCGCATGGCACCCACGTGGACTGAATTTTAAAAAATTGCCACGTGAATACCATGTGGACCGACTTTTTTAAAAAAAAATCTACATAATATTAAAAAATTATTAAAAAAATGCCATGTATATTGTTTGGCCGGAATTTGCATTTAAGTGATCGTTTTTTTTTTTCTGAGACTTGGCACTTACATGATAAAAAAAAAATATTGATACTAAAGGGAGTGACGTACACAATTATTGACACTCGAAGTGTCTTTTCACCTATCATATTCTATTTTACAAACCACACTACGTGTCCTATGGTACGAAACCCTACTCCCTCATTTATGTATATCCCAGTATTTTGTTTGGTCAAAAACACGTATGCCAGTTTAAAAGTAATGTTTCGGCAATTTATGCAGTTTATCTACTCATTTACAAAATGGATAAAGAGAAAAACGTTTACAAGTAGATTTCTACACCAATGATGTATAGCTTATTTTGAAAATGACTCTTGAAATGAGTAATAAGAAATAATTTAATTTTTAACAATGCAAAAATGAAGTAGACTGAAAATACAGGGAAATTGAACCAGAATATACTTGATTAAAAAAAGTAAGAGAGTTATAGAAGTCATAGATTATGTGCAATAAAGGTTATTATATGTATGAGCTGATTTGGAAACTGATTTGTCTCAAGTACATTTAATATGAAATCTGAAAATCCTAAAATTGAAGTAGAACGAAAGACCCAAAAGGAAAAAAAAAAATGAAACAGATAGCAGATTTGATGCAAGTAATTTTTTCCGTAGGAATAAATGATATTAAGCTGAATAAATTCGCTCACTTAAACATTAGGACAATTTGAAACTAGGGTTAATATCACGAAGAAACCCAGATTGCTACACATATGATCGATGTAATCATACTTTAGCAACCTTATCATCATCATCATCACTTTTATTTCAGTACATAATATAACGGATATCAGTGTCTCAACTAACAAAAGGAGGTCGCTTGCGTGCCATTTTCCCGATTAAACTAGATTATTAAGTCGAGCGAGATCATACATCATTGTCTCAGCGCGTAACCATGAACATGAAAGGAATTTATTTTTTCTTATTTTTGGCACGAAAAAAAAAATCGAAGGAAATGTCTCATACGATACGTGCATGGAAATGTCTCATACTGGCTTTGATTGATCTCATGAAATAGACATTAGAAAACTATCCTTTGTTTAATTGCTCTAAGTCTCAGTACACATAAAGCATATCTATTAAGAATCATACACCGGAAGAGAATAATAAAAAAAAGAAAAGGGAAAACCCTCTTGAAACCTCCTCCATCCTATCACTCTTTTCATGCTTTGCCCCACGTTGTTGGAGAAAAGCTCGAAACGATGGAGAACTTGATCCATGATTACTCCACATTCAAGAAGAGACCCAGGACACCATATGAGAAGAGTAAGAAACTAGCCAGTTTATTTGCACTGACCTCCAAGCCCTAATTATCAAGAGTTCCTAAGGAAATATGAAACCATTCTCATTTGACTTATACTAGTTTGTGAGCTGTTAAGCTTGCAAGAACATGGATATACAGTGAATTGAAGAAGAAGCCATACTTGCAGTCAAGGGAGAACCATCATCCCTCTTGCTCATCCTCCTCCGTAGGCGGAAGCTTGTTGAGGTCAATGGCGAGCATCTTGCGACCCGATGCCGGCACCGAGGGCAGGCCATTGCCGCTGTCTCCACAGCATTCGGCGTCGCCATCATTCTCTGGTTCTTGGGTTGCGGTTGCAGCGCTCAATCTGAACTCACCGGCTTCTTGATCTGCCAACGCAGGTCTTTCATGATCATCTCCACTTCGGCCCTTCTTGGTGGTGACCTTGCTGTGGCTGGACATGTGACCGCCCAAGCCTTGGTGGGTCGAGAATGATTTATCGCATATGTTACACTTAAACCTCTCGGATGTCTTGGAAATCTTCCGGCTACGGCTACGGCTAATGCACCGATGAATGCCATCCGCTCCTGATTTCGAATTTCCAGGCGATCGCTTCCTTTTCTTCTCTTGAATGTTTCCCTTCTCTTGAATGTTTCCCTTCTCAACAGGAGTATTGAGCTCAAGCTGATCCTGTGTCACTTTGTATTCACCGTCTTTACAATTCGACTCAGATTCATTACTCCTCTCATGATTGTATCCTCTGTCATCATCACAATCCTGAAACTCGTCGATCTTCTCCTTGCCTTTGCCCTCTCTCACTGTTCTTGTATAGGCCCAATCAGCTAGTGAAGACTCTCTCTTCACTCTCTTATCAGGTGGGAAGGATTCCATCTTTTGCTTCTTGGACACCCTGACCAATTCGGGAGAGGCTCGACCTTTATCTTCGTACTCGCTCTTAATCACATCCTCGGCATTGCAATTATCACCTCGAGCCGAATTGCTTTCCGGACCACTTGTGCTCGATGGATTGCTCAAAGCATGATTCCCTTTAGCAAGCAACAAGAGGTTATCACTAGCTTCTAGTTCCACTTCACTGGATACCCAATCAGACCCAACCGAACTCGAATACGAACCCGAGAAGTCGGCACCAGCGGAGGACATGCTTCTCAGTTTATTTCTCCTCTTGTCAGTGACCCCCCATTCCGATGTGGATCGCGGAGTGGGCGATGATATCTGGCTAGAATCATCAGGATCGAACCTAGCCGGATCACCAACCCTGCAAGCGCGGGCGGACTCCAGTACTGCGACCGACATGCTGCAGTTTGACCTTGCAGGGGGATGAATTCCCCTCCACTCCCTGTCAGGATGCGATCTCATGTGCCCGAACAAGGACTTCATTGAAGGGAAAGTCTTCCCACACATCGCACAAGTCGCATCAGAATCATCCTTTTCAGCCTTGGAGGGATAAGGATCGTCGACAACACCATTCTTCTTGAGCTTGGGTTTATGAAGCTTCTTGCGGGGAAACCGTTGAGGTCTCTTGCTTGCTTGCGTGTGAATCCTCTTGTGCCCTCCCAACCCTTTTCCTGTATTGAACCTTTTATTGCAGAAATCGCAGACATGATCCTTCCTGATTTGAGGAGTCTTTATTTCATCGCCATCGCCGTGCATGCCGGTTTCTTCACCGTTAGACCGATTGGCTGCCGTCGGCATCTTCAGCTTTATGTACAATCTCCCTTTTGTGACATCAACCGGCTTGTTCACTCCAGCGCTGTCCTTGTCGTGATAGTCTGTACACAACTGAGTATCCTGATCTTCATCCATTGATAGAAAACCCTAATTAAAAAAACTGAATCCAGGTGAAAAAAAAATTGTAACTAAAACAAAAAGTTAAAATCATGAGCACACAACTTGTGATGAGAAGCTAACAAGGAGAAAAAAAAAAATTTGGCTTGAACCCGAGATGTTCTAAACAGCAAGACAACGAGGCATATAATATCAAGAGCACGTAAAATTAGCCGAGATGAAAAGTTCAGAACTCACCCGATCGAGGGTTGATCTCTTCTGTGAACGAAAAGGATGGCAAAGATAGATTTTTTTTTTCCTTGATAAAGACTACCAACTAAGCTGATAGAAGGAAGAGGAGGAGGAAGAAAGAAGATGAAGCAGCGACGAGGTATGATCAAAACCGGAAAGAAAGAGAAGTGGAAGAGCTAAAGAGAGGACAAAGAATCAAGACTTGATTCTTTAACTGCTCCTAAAGAAAATTTAATTATCACATTCAACTCCTATCTTTCAATAAATGATTTTTTTTTCAACTCTATTTCTTGATTTTTCGGTAGCTCCATCTTTCATAAGTAAAGATTAAAAAAAAAAAATTCTCTCTTCCTGGAACGAAGCTGCAGGGAAGGAGAAGGCATTTCCAAAAAAAAAAAAAAGATATTTATATTGGTCATGAAAATACTAATTTTTGGTGTTTGAATTTAGATTTTGATATCTATCAATCTTCCAATATCTCTCTTGAAATAAAATTTGAAGATTTGTTTTCTTAAGTGCAATTTATAGGGTAAAGATATGTTTGGAAAAAAAAAAATCTGGCCAACGAGATTCTAGGGTTTCCTAAATGCCAATTTCCTAGATTTTGACTAGACTGGAGACATTCTGTTGACTGGAATGAGCTTTTGACAACACCGGTTCAAAAGTCCATGTTTGGTCATAATTTCAGTCGATTGGTGTACATGTTTTTTTTTTTTGTTTTGGGGTCGAATTTTGGCGTTAGTGAAAAAGAAACACATTTTTTGGGCCAGTTGAGAGGGTTAGCAGTCGGCCGATGCAAAGAAATGTGCCTTTTAAGATCGTTTGGGGAAGTGAATTAGTCGAGATATGCGATAGTTTGGTCTAGAGATTATCCTATCGCTCCATTTGTTCAGCGAAAAAAGAATAATTTTGAAAATATCTTCATAAAAATGATGGCCTATATCACCTTAAATAATTGGTAACGAAAAATATCTTCATTTTAACCACTTCAATTTTCACTCGTATCGACCCTTTAGTAGGGAAACCCTTCTTTTTTTTTTCGTGAGCATAAGTAATTTACTTTTCGTATGATTTCGCAAATAATAAGAATAGTAGGAAAAAGAAACAATGGAACATGAAAACACTTTCCTTCCAACCAAACAAGAGAAGAAAGAGAGAATACTTGCCATATGCAGAGCATGAATCAAACATGTGAAAGGGATGAGACAATTTTTCCATCCTAGGGGATTAATAGTATTTCAAAGAAGAAAAGAGACAGCTTTCAACGCTACTCTCAACATGATAGCTGGTTTAAAAATCAAATTTTGCATGACGAGATTTATCTTCTCAATAAAATTCAAATAGTCGATCAAGAAATCGACACGGCAATTCCGTAAGTTAGAAATTGCGGGCTGATGTATTCTCAAAACGAGGATAAATTTGATCATACTGAACAAGAGATTATAACTCTCGAAAGCGAACCTAATTATCTTTAACTATATCACTTATCTTTAGTTCAATCTAATTCAAATGGATCGAATAAAATAATTAATTAATAAAATCGACAGCAACTTATATCTTTAATATTTCCTTATGAACGATAAAAATATTTTTTTTATTTCTTTAATTTTTGTAAGCAATACAAGCAAAATCAAATCGGTATCGGCAATTCCAAACTTTATCCAGTCTAACTTCTGGTTTTCAACTAGGTATAGAAAAAATAAGTCGAAACAAAAAGGCTTCATGTTCCGATGAAGAAAGAATAGTCACCACACGCACCAGAGCTCCAAGCAAACCAAGACTTCACCCAAAATATATTACAAACTTAGCTCAAAGTAAGGGATTCAATCAGCAGTTCTTATCAACCGACGATAAAGCGGAAAACCGAGCCCGACACCATATGCACGACATCACATCGACAAAACACGAGAATCCTTAACAAACAGACGTGCATAGGCGCACGTATGTACTCTACATATGCCACCGAAAGGATGAATGTCGCACAAGCCTGAGAAAAGGAACAGAGCACAAAAATTCGGCCTTCCCTAGAACATGCATTGCCTAAGCCTAGCTAGACTAACCTAGGAGCCTAAACTTTGCCGACGTTCAAACCCTGAGACGACCGGTATTCCTGCATCTCCGACTTGTACCTCTCCTTGTCCCTCACGCCTTTCTCCTGATACACCTGCGGCGATAGAAAATGAAAAGGCTTTAGAGGCGATGACTAGAGCAAGTGATCCACTTTATTAGCAGCTGGAGAAAGCATGTGCAAGACACGTATCGTGTTTACAAGTTCACTACATCGTCATGCACGTGTTTGACAAGAAATTTTCACAAACAGAACGCCGTCAGTACAACAAAAATTATGCATTTAATAAAGTGGTTAGTGTAGATGCCAAATGCACATCATCGATCTGGTACCACTGCTGGAAGGCAAGCTTTTTCTTCTTATTATTCCGGGTGGAAGTTTTTTCTAAATACATCAGAAATGTACATATATCTCGACATCTGTACAAGCATTGTTCTATACACGTATCCATGTAACATTCATTTAAAAAAAAAACACGTGTTACGCTGCAAATCAGTTGCCAAACAGCCAGGATCACAGCTATTCCCAATTTGCTAACTGTAGAGAGCGGTGAATACCATGTGCTCAACCACAAAAAATAAAATGTTAATGCTACAGGATACCTGTGGCAACTAGCTTTTGGTATGTAAATGTAATTTTCTTGTTCCAATAAGACAAGTCATTTGCCAAACGAGCAGAGACAGTACAAATTAAAAGAAAGGGACAACGGTATGGCAAGGTCAAATCAGACAAAAGAGGAAGACCAAAAAGGAAAATCTGAGGCATCCAAAATTATCTCAGCCATCCGACTAAAACCTCACCACCAGCATCTATTTTACGATGTGATGCATCCACGTAATATTCCTCTTTAGAAAGTTATTGCACAACACACGAGCACACACGGAGAAAACGACAGGGAGGAGAGGGAAAGCAATGTATTGAAATAAATGCAGCGTATAATTAGTACCTGCTTTTCAGCCTCTGTAAGGTTATTCCACAGATACCCAATCTTCTTGCTGATGGCTCTCTCGCGGCCATAGTACTGAGGCTTTAGCCTAGCATAATGCTCAGCAAAGAAGAAATTGTAACCGCTCCTGTTGGACTTGGGGCGAAAAGGGTCGCGTAATTTCATCCGCGATCTTCTCCGTTTCCGTCGACTAGGAACTTCTGAAGGAAGAGCACTCTGAGACATGTGCATTACCTGGGGAATATGATACAGGACCCCTTTCAGTTCATGATTACCCAAATTCACCGAAACAAGGTACCCATTGTCGAATTTCCCATCGATGAACCCAGTTACTGAACAGCCAGGATGCAGTTTCGAATTTCCTGCACACAAAAAAGGTTCACCAGATCATCACCTGGCTAAACAAGTACAGCTGCTTAGAAATTGTAACCAATTCACCAAGAGCAGAAACAGAAATGTTTGTGGGCCTCGTGTGATGTTATGTAACACAATACCATGAAGACCAAAAATAAGTTGCAACACCAGAAGGAGGAGAAGTTAATTTTAAAAAGCACCTCCCCATCTTTTGTTGAATATGCTTAATATATTTTGATTTTCCAAACGGTGATTGTGCATATCATAAGGACAAACAGTGTCTTGCAAATTGCAATATTTCCGCATTGAGTTGCTTAACATATGTCAAGCAGCACTCATTTAATAAAATCCTTTTTTCCAAATTTGGCAGAACCCTAGTTGAGGAATCAACAAGCAACGCAAACAGCTAGCATCTCATCGTAGGCTCTTGAGGAAAGAGATACTCTGCACAGGTAACATTACCAACCTAATGAAACTTCTGAGTTGATGATATCTATCATGCTTATCTGGCATAAGATCATCAGACATAATTAAGGGAATAACCTAAAAATACGCTTACGTTCAGCTCACGGGAACACTGACACTTATATTTCCCAATACACGTGATTAACTTGCATAAGAGCTTCATAAAAAGCAACTGAGAGTTACCATAACCTTATACATGTCCAGGTCAGCAGCAAAACTTCATAAATCATAAATGCCATCTGTGATTTTAAGCTCTAAAAGACTGTTCAATGCATCAATTTAGACATTCTAATTTGAACCCGCCATGCCATCATGATAGTTCACGGATTACACAGCAGATTCTTCTGTAAATAAGCCGCCTCCTTGCCATTGTTCCTTTGAACTACTCAGTCCTTCTCAACCAATTGATAAGCATGATATAATCAAAATCAAGCCATCATTTCAAAAACGGAAGCCCGTACCTTGACTAGACATGAAGCTCGTGGACGCTCCATTGTTCTGGACCACTGACCCCTCAACCTCATTCCCGCTTTCAGGATCTGCATGAATATGATTCACAACCTTTCAGAAATGACATTCTAAATTGCGTGAAAGATCACTATTTACATCAGAAAGCACCTGCAGCCGAAAGTGAAGGGGCTTGTCTGTGGAAGTAATAGACCTGCTCAAAGTGATAAAGCAATGACATATAGTACTTCCGCAAAACAAATGATGCACTGGTTATTGTCGTTGGGAAGTTGAACACCACAATCACTTCCTTCCATTTACGATCTTTGATCACCTGTCAAAAGCTAACGAAATTAGGGGAGCTACTACATCTAGCCACTGGTGGCACACTCCAAAACAAGATCAAATAAAGTCATCAACTTTAATGAAGCATCTTGTGAGCCATGATCCAACCATAATATTAGCATCTTGTGAGTCATGATCCAACCATAACAAAATATTAACAACAAGAACGAATTACTCATAATTAATTGTTGAATGTGCTTAGACCTTCAAGAACTAAATGAAAGCTGCATAAGGTCCAAGAACAGGTGCCCTAGTAGTTTCCAGTTGAAGTATTAAAATTCAAATCATGCAATATTTGGGAGAAGGTAACAATACCTTTTCAAGACCACCACGCCGCGTCACCTCCACAAAAAGGAGATGCAGATCAAGAGCCTTGCCTCCAACCGTAGGAACCCTGTGTGAATTATATTATGAAATTGATTATGCCCTTCTCCTCATTCCTATGCAGATGTACTTCATAATGATTTTAGAAAAGTATGTGTCACAAGATATATTTAGTCATTTTTAGTCCTTTTTCCCGTATATATTTTTATATTTATATTTTCATATAATTATTTCTTTTTCCTCAATCAGTATTGCTTTTATTTTATTTATTTTTGGGTTTATCGACTGCCGACCCCAACTAGTTTGGGATAAAGGTGATGTTGATGTTGATGCGTCACAAGATCTATGAAAAACAAATAAAAAGATAAACAGAATCGCAAGAAGGTGATCATGCTAATACTAAGCGATTCAATGAGCTAATAATGTAATTTGTATATTCTCCACCACGGAAAAAGCTCTCTTACAGCAGTACCAGAGCAGACTTGCAATCTATAGCACTTAACATTATCATGCTAATACATATAGGACGATTTGTATTAGGAATCGTTTTGTAAGGAAATTGCAATGAAACTCCTTGCAGTTTACATTCATGGTCTGATCATAAGCAAAGATAGCCCCACACAAGATATGAGGTAAGATGTTGAGCTAGGGAAAGGTACTTAGAGACACAGATCAGCCTAGAAATGGAGCAAAAGCTCGATTTAGTACGCATCTGAGAGCTCTTACATGGCAAATCATAATGATAATGTCATCAAGAAATCAACGAAAACTAACCCAGATCCACTTATAACGGTAACATCTACGCTCAATAACATCATTGACACAAGCATAAAAGAACTTCTGTTTGCAATTAACTGTTCCAAATGATATTAATCCTCTTTCATTACCGAAATGCAGATTAAAATAATGATACCGCCATATGGCAATCATAGCCTTCTTATTCATCAATTCAACAGTTGCATCAGTTGAACAATCAAAACAAGTTGCCAGTGAAAAGACACTTCCCAAAACGGCAATTGCTCAAACCGGACACACCCACGCACGCACATGCACACGCACACAAAAAAAAAAGGGAAAGACAACTCTCCTGCAAGGAGTTGTGAGAGGTTTATCATATGTCAGTCAGATTGTAGACGATATTTGATAATACTAAGCCATTCGATGAGCTAATAATTTCATTTGTATTTTCTCCACCATGGAAAAAGCTCTCTTGAAGCAGTACCAGGGAAAACTTGCAATCTATAGCGCTTAACATATCATGCTAATACAGTTCTCAAGAAATTACCGAAAACTAACCCAGATCCACTGATAAAGGTAACATCTACACAGATTAACATCACCGACACAAACATAAAAAAAACTTCCATTGGCAATTAACTGCTCCAAATGACATTAATTCTCTTTATTTACCCAAATGCAGATTAAAATAATGATGCCGCCATAAGGCAATCATAGCCTTCTTATTCATCACTTCGACGGTTGCATCAGTTAACAAACAATCAAAACAAGTCGCCAGTGAAAAGACTCTCCTCACGACTGCAATTGCTCAACCCAGACAAGCGCGCCCCCCCACACAAAAAAGGAAAAGAGAACTAACCTACAAGGAATTGTGAGAGGTTTATTATATGTCAGCCAGATTGTAGACGATATTTGTTAGACTTCGAAACAGAAACCGCGCTCTGTGAACTGGCGAAGAAAGAATACACCACGACAACAAAAACTACATGCAAAACAAATCTATCTAAGACCAACCCTCGGGTCTTTCACAACCAAAATCTCTCTCCGAGCCAACAGGGTAAATCTGCATGCATGCACCATCTCTAGGAGCTTAAATCTGACACTAATTTTCAAAATGAGGAAAAGGGCACAAACTAAACCAAGCCATAAACCAAAATCCAGAAACATAATCAGGAAAAAGAAAGGAGAACCGGTAAACTTCGAGCAGAGAGACAAAAACCCGCGAGACCTGCACTCAAGAATCAAGACCCAGAACAGCAAAACAATTTGTTCTTCTAGAACTTCAAGAACTTACATGAATTTGGTGCCAAAAGATTGGTGGAAAGCCTTGAGCTTTTCCCAGAAAAGCTCCGAGCTTTGCAGGAGTTCCTCATACTGGGCCGTCGCAGGAGGGTAAACCTTGGAGCTTGAAGACACGGAAGGGTGCCCATTTGTGCTCTCGGCGAGAGGTTGATTTTGGGGGGATATAACCATGGCCATGGACATAGTTTTGGGGGGGTTAAACAGACGAAAGATTGATGGGTATTTTTTTTTTCTTTCTTGCCCTTCTCTCTGTGAGGGGGAAAAATGAAAGTCACAGGCCTTACCTAAGTAAAGATTCGTCTCTGTGCCACCAAAGTCAAATAAAAATCCAAACTTTACTTCAAAAATCGGTAAGATAAGATCTGATTTCAGGAATGAGGGAGTGACAGTGTTGCAGATATGGGAATTTGGGTGATTTAGGGTAATGGGTGGACGAAAAGAAGGTGGACAGGTTTGATGGATGATGATTTTTTGGAATGAGGCTGAGGATAGGTATGATTTATATACAGGGAAGAGCATAGAGATTAGCGAAATCTAAAAGGTAAGATAGAATTGGACGGTGATGATATTTTTGGTCAGACCACCGTTTTAAGCAAGCTTTTTATATTCTTCCTCACATTCCTAAATGAATCCCTTCATTGACTAATCTTTTGTTCATTTCCTATAATTGGCGACTCGATATTACACCTTAGTAAGTTTTTTTTTCTTCCCTTTCCCTATTTACTTGGTCCATCGTCTATCGAATTCGCCTCCGCCATTGATCCCTAACTTTGATGTTGGTATTGAAAAATTAGAGGGAAATTGCTGTTCTTGTGAACTTGCGTTAGCTTTAAAGAAATCGATTATTGACTATTTAAAGAGACATGTGGCCTCACTAGTAAAGGGGTTCAGAGATGGGAGAGTAAGTTACAGTTATGATAGACAAAAAAAAAAAATATGAGTAGGAAGTTCGAAATTAGAATATTCTCTCTCTCTCTTTGTCTCAAAAACATTACTCCTAATTAAAACTTTCCATTCAAGAGTTACACATTTTCACAATACATATATTGGCAATTTATTGATTTGGAATTTCTATATTTTAAATTTTAGAGTATACTTTGATTTACGAAATCACGCGATGTGAACTTTTATTCCATACGATTTAGTCGTCATTATTTGATTTTAACTTTCTTGTGGCCTATCATTATGTTGCTGGAGATACAGTTTTTTTTATGAAATTATCATGTTGATTCGGTCAGAAAAAGGGGGAAGGAATCGTATCTTTTGACTGTCATCTTTGACAAGTGCTAGTCACATTTTTATATGAATAAATATCCATCAAAGAATTCATTGCAAATTCTGACCAAAAAAAAAATCATTGCAAATTGACATAGTTGTTTTAAGTACTATAAAGTGAAAATCCGACCGATTAGTTTCGAAGAATCCGTGCATCATACAAATTTTTCGAGGGCGAAGTAAACTTTCTATCAAATGTTGGAGACGATAAATGCTCGCGATATTGTGCTGAAGATGGGGACGGGCAATCAAATTTGAACATATTCCCTGAAGTTAGGTATCAAATCGTGGTTGTCATAAAAGTGTCATAAAACTTGTCATGAATGTGCAATCGAGTCCTAAAATTTATAGAAAATGTAATCAAGTCTTAAAATTTGTTAAATTGATGTGATCAAGTTTTAAAATTTGACTATTTTTACATAAATTAAATAAAATTTGAATTTAGAATCTAATTTGGACCAAAACAGCACCGTTTTAATCATGTGAGTGTCGCGTGTATAAAAAATAGTAGAAAAATCCACGTCAGCATTTTCTTTAGCCGAATTGGATGGAGTTAACGGAAGAACTCAATTGCATCAATTCGACAAGTTTTCGGATTTTATTGGATTTTTTTTTATAAATTTTAGGAATTAATTGCACTTTCATGACGAGTTTTAAGACTTTTAGGATGAGTTTGTCTCGCGAAAAATGAGCAATTCGAAAAATACGGGGGTGCATTCATTTTGCGAAAAATATTTAATTTTGAAAATATTTTTCGAAAAATTATTGCATCCATCGTCTAGATAAATTATTTAATGGAAAGTGTTTTCCTCATGGGCATTGGATAACAATCCATGGCTTTATGAAAAAGTATTTTTTAAAATCACTTATTTTTCGAGAAACATCGCACTTATCCCTCAATCTTTTTTTTTTTTTCTTTTCCGAATCTTATTCCGTCACTTTATCATCATCTTACAGAACGTCGAACACGTGTCGGCTGAACGTCGCCACCATACGATGATTAATAATTATTAAAAAACAAACAAAACGACACAAGGCGGATCCGTGGCGCAATGGTAGCGCGTCTGACTCCAGATCAGAAGGTTGCGTGTTCGATTCACGTCGGGTTCAAATCCCCTCTCTTTCGGATCTCTGTGTTTTTTTGTTTTTTTTATCTCTGTGTTTTTTTGTTTTTGTTTTATTTTTTTTTAAATTTATTCTATATAATTGAGTTGAACCGCCAATATCGTCGCAGGGTTACAAACGTATTCATCATAAAAACTGCTTGTTAGCGATTATAATTAAGGTTCATATGCATATATGTGTGTAACTATTTGAGGGATTCGTCATTTGAAAGACATGCTCCTCGTGTGTTTTTAGAGTTTTTATCGAATTTATTAATGTCTAACGTTGCGTTTATTTGAGTTAAAGTGCTTTTCAATATTTTTCGTTTTGAGACTTTCACTCGTTTGGTTCGCCGATAATGACTTAGGCTGCGTTTGGTTCAGCATTTCTCAAATGGCTTTAGAGTCTGCGTTTGGTTCTTTAGATACTGTGTTTGGTTTAGCTTTCTCAAAGGGCTTTAGAGACTCTAAAGTGTTTGGCTAGCCTTTTCAAGGAATGCTGGTTCAAATGCCAGCCTTGAGAAGGCCGAAAGCCCAATGCTGGTGGGTTTTTAGCATTTTCAAAATGCTAATTGTCTCATTAATGAAAATTAATCAATTACCTATTTTGCCATCAAAACCTTTCCAGACATGCTTTTTTACCCATATTCTAAAAGTGAAACCCGAATTGCTCATCTTCTTCTTTTGGTTGATGTTCATCTTCTCCTTCAACTAGGGCCGACAGGGGATCGGCGAGGGCCGACGAAGCCGCTAGCGCTTGATTTGTCTCACCAGTGAATGGAGCTCTTCGCTAGCCAACGTTTGCAAATAACTTTTTGACAAGCACTACTTGGCCCAACATTGCATTTTACAAACACCATTTATATTTTCTCAAAGTCATTTAGGTTAAAGATATTTGCATTTGCTCAAAGTCCATTTTGATCAACTAGAAATCCATGCAGAAAATTAGAAAAGTGAATCTATAAATCTAAAGATGTGAAAACACTTTTCGAAATTACTTTCCTCGGTTTCTTTTACTATTCTACTATTATGTATTTTTTTTATTTTTTTTTCTTCTTTTTCTTTTTCCTCCACAACAATCTGCCAATGGCGACCGAGGATCAACGGTTGTCGAGATCAAAGTTCATTTCTCCCTCGCTAGGTTCATATCCAAATTTGGTTATCGGTTCGACGCCCCCCATCCATTGTTGCCATGGTCGCCGACGGTCTGGATTCTCGCATCTGGGTCCACAATCACGGGTCTGGTCGCCGACTCGGTTCGTGCATTTGTGGGTGGCATCCCCTCGCGTGGCCTCTTTGACATTTCAATCATCGCCCGCTTTGTCCAGGTGCGACAGCGATGGATCGTCACAGGGCCCATTGCAACAATTCTCAAGTTCCTTGATCTTCTTTGCATAGGAGAGATTTTCTCTGGCTACTTACCGTTGTCTTCGGACCGGTTCTTCTGTAATTGACAAGAACCAATTACTGGGCATGAGTAGTTTCAAGTTCCTTATAAATTCCATCCAAAATCTGAAACCTATTCATCAAACAGGTTACTCATTTTTTGAAACTTGAAACCTACCCATCATACTATGAAACCTAGAACCAACTAATTTCCTTTACTCTTTTTTTTTTCATTTTACTTAAGCAAAATGAGAGTAAAACTACAAGCCTACAACCATTAAGGGAAGTAGAGGTGAGCGATTTTAGGTTCCGTACAGGTTACATTTAAAACACGAAACCAACCCATTGGAATAAGTTCCTCATTTTTTGGAATCTGAAACCCAACAAATTATTTGGCTCTAGATTATATACTCATCGTCGGATACCATAGAACATTATAGGACCATGGCGACCGAGGATCAACGGTTGTCGAGATCAAAGTTCATTTCTCCCTCGCTAGGTTCATATCCAAATTTGGTTATCGGTTCGACGCCCCCCATCCATTGTTGCCATGGTCGCCGACGGTCTGGATTCTCGCATCTGGGTCCACAATCACGGGTCTGGTCGCCGACTCGGTTCGTGCATTTGTGGGTGGCATCCCCTCGCGTGGCCTCTTTGACATTTCAATCATCGCCCGCTTTGTCCAGGTGCGACAGCGATGGATCGTCACAGGGCCCATTGCAACAATTCTCAAGTTCCTTGATCTTCTTTGCATAGGAGAGATTTTCTCTGGCTACTTACCGTTGTCTTCGGACCGGTTCTTCTGTAATTGACAAGAACCAATTACTGGGCATGAGTAGTTTCAAGTTCCTTATAAATTCCATCCAAAATCTGAAACCTATTCATCAAACAGGTTACTCATTTTTTGAAACTTGAAACCTACCCATCATACTATGAAACCTAGAACCAACTAATTTCCTTTACTCTTTTTTTTTTCATTTTACTTAAGCAAAATGAGAGTAAAACTACAAGCCTACAACCATTAAGGGAAGTAGAGGTGAGCGATTTTAGGTTCCGTACAGGTTACATTTAAAACACGAAACCAACCCATTGGAATAAGTTCCTCATTTTTTGGAATCTGAAACCCAACAAATTATTTGGCTCTAGATTATATACTCATCGTCGGATACCATAGAACATTATAGGACCATGCGAAGATATATATTAAGAAAAATAGGAATAGACCGTCAGTATAGGTTCCTTAACTTTTGAAATCTAAAACACATCCTAAATATCTTGAAACCTGAAAATAGACTGACTTCCATGGGTTTTGATTTCAGATTTCCGATTCCACCTGAAATCATGCTCACTCTTACCGATCACAGTAGATGCAGTGATTTGGAACAACCTCGAAAAAGTTCGATCCTCAGATCATGGACTCTCGCACGTATATCACGAGGCCAAATACCATGAATAATAAAAATGGAAATCCTCACTTTCTCCCCTGACCTTTCACTCTGTTCGTCTCTCCTCCGCTCCAACCATCTCTACTCGGCGTTCCGCCGCCAATCCGGTTCGCGATGTCGACGATCCTGAGGAAGATTGTCGAATTGGCGTCCAATCGGCCGTCTTCCTCCCCTGGCTCGTCGAGGAACCGCGCGAGCTCGGCCCAGTCGTCCCTGGGGGCCTTCGAGAGGCTCCCGGAGGACGTGCTGGTGCAGATTCTGAGGCTGCTGGGGCCCAAGGATGCGATGAAGACGAGCCTGGTGTGTAAGTCGTGGAAGTCGCTCGTGTCCGACGATCGCCCCTGGATTTCGTTCCTCCAGAGCCAGAACCAGAACCAGCCCTGGGAATCGATTTTCTTCGCCGAGACCAATTTGCGGTTCGGCTATCCGATTCAGTGAGTAAAAAACCCTTCTTTTGACCGTTTCCTGTACGAACTGCGAGGGGTACGACTAGATTATTTGTTCTGTGATCGCCATCGTCGGTTCGTTGTTCACACTGTACTTCGAAGAGGTCTGTGATGTCAATTTGGTCAATGATTTGTGGAAATAGATTAACGAGTTTTTGCTTAATGGAGGTGAAAGCATTGCAGGACGTTCTCAAGTGGGGTGCCCGAGCTATCGTTTATGAGTATATACAGCCAGCGAGCGCAAGTACCTGGTGCCGTCATAATTGACGGTATGCCTCTGCTTCTCAGAGGTGATTCGATACCAGTTAAAGCAGTACGAAAAAGAAGAAATGCATGGATTGGATACTGATTGCCATCTTCGTCATAAGTCATTGTTGGTCATTTTCATTTGCTTTATTATGATTGAATGTATCTTGGTCTTAGCGTTCTCGTTGCCTCTTTTATTTTCTTGAGCTAGGTGGTTCTGGATATTGCAAATATGGGTGGAGCAAATATGATTGTCCATCTGGCAGGTCCGCAACTTTCCTGGTAAGAATTCAAGAATTCACATTCTCTCAATTTTAGCAGGTCGCATGGAGTCTGGGAACAACATTTAACATGTCTTCATTCAAGTGAAGCCCTAGTACCAGAAGTTGCATCTGTTTAAATACTATCGGTTAATGTGTAGGAATTTGGCAATATCGAATCTCCAATGCATGCCAGACTTCGGCATTTTTTTGCCACGATCTATAGCAGGTTCCTCTCACTTATCTTTTTTAACTGTTGGAATTCATGTTATCTGCTGTTCATTAGATTAATTGGGATTTAAATTCTACTGAGAATTTTGACGTTTCATTTTTCCAGAAAGTATAAAAAAAACCTTAGATTTGTTGCTTCCACTTAATCTTGAACTTCTACATATAAGGATGTGAATTCTGGTATATTGCAGGATGCAGGTGAGGCCATCAACGCAACCAATCGTTGTGTCCATTCCAATCTGCCACTATGATGGTAAGTAAGTTGCTTGCATTCCGTGTAATGTGGAAGTAGTGTCCCGATTCAGATCTTGATGCGTCCTATTCAGAGCCCTGCCATATAGCTAATTGCATTGTGCAGTGATAGAGACTGTATCATAATTACTCGTCTCTTCCCTGTATAATGCATTTTGAGTCCTCCATTAGTTTTACCCTTTGCCCAGAAAAGGGAATCTTATAATCTCTTTCAGAGTCCCGACCTTTTCTTTTCTTGTTTAGATACTGAATCCGCAAAAGCATCAAGACGGCAGCTCAAAGAGGCCATCTACTCTACTTTATTTGAGATGAATGTTCCTGCTGTCTGTGCCATTAATCAGGTTTATGTTTCCTTTAATTTCCTTTCTTATGCTCTTAGTGTGAGAGAGAATTTTTTTTCCCGGATTGCATGTTATTCTTATTCATGATGCCTTGGTCACCAAGTAGCAAGCTAAGTCTGCTCTGAAACATCAGTTTGTGAGTCTGCCAACGAATGTAGAAATGCATATTCATCAAACATAAATCAATTACTTGATTACAAAGAAACAAAGTGCACATTCTTATTGTGTCGTTATTTAGATTTCTTGATGCATATTCACTCTAGTTGGATGCTTTCTTTCTCTTGGTGAATGTGTGCTTGTGCTCTTAACTTAATGAGAAATTGATAGAAACTTCCTTCTCTTTTTCAGCTCAAGCTGGTTAATTTATTGCTTTGAGCATAATTATATAAAAAAACTCTTCATGCTTCTTCTTTGACTGCAGGCAACTTTGTCACTCTATGCAGCGAGGCGAACGTCAGGAATTGCTGTCAATATTGGTTTCCAGGCAACCTCCATTGTTCCAAGTAATCGTTTCTTCATTCCAATTTATGAGTGATGCAGCCTTAGTTTCTGGTGGGAGTGAGACACCAATTGGACCTCCTGCCTCATTTAGTTCGTGGTCGAGAACCTCAAGATTTTCTTGACTTCCTCTCAAGAATTGTTGCATTGATCTAAATTTGTTATTTCATCAAACCCATATAAATTCATTTGATGGTTGGAACATGGTAGTTTCAGATCACCTGTTGATGAACTTGCGCTTAATTTACTTATTGATTTTGGTTCTTTCTTGCAAAACATTCTCTTGTTCGTTTACCATGAACTCATAGTGCTAGAGAAATTCCCTCAATCTGTATTAGATTTTCAGTAAAAAAGAACACAAATGTTATGTTACTCCAACATATAAAGAACGCTATAAAACATGCTACGTAGAATGTGTTGTCATAAATGTGACATCTCTAACAGTTGTCATAACTTGCCATCTCTAACAGTTTGATCTCATCCTACCTGTTCTCCCAAAACTAAATTTCTACGTGAACTCACAGCGCAAAACATTCTCTTATTCGTTTAACATGAACTCATAGTGCTAGAGAAATTCCGTCAATCTGTAGTAGATTTTCAGTAAAAGAGAACACAAATGTTACGTTACTCCAATATATAAAGAACACTATAAAACATGTTACGTAGAATGTTAATCATTAGCCTGACATCTCTAACAGTTTTGATCTCATGCTACCCGTTCTCCAAAAACTAAATTTCTAGCATTTTCTGATATTGAGGGTCATAGATGAGATAGAATATCCAAATACAAAATAATCGCTGCTTCCTCGCTTTTGTGTGTTTTCTAATTCTGTAAGAATTGAAACTTACTAATGTAGCCCATTTTCTTTTTCTCTCCCCAAGTTTTGCATGGTAAAGTGATGCGCAAGGTGGGTGTGGAAGTCACAGGCATTGGAGCTTTGAAACTGACAGGATTCCTCCGGGAGCTGATGCAGCAGAAGAATATGAGTTTTGAGTCGTTGTATACAGTTCGTACATTGAAGGAGGTATTGCCTTGTTCCTTGATGGTGTATTCCAGTGTGCATTAGCTGCTTTCTAAATCTCTTCATCATTTAAACATGCTGCAATATGTTGAGGATTCATCAGCTGACTCTCCCTGTCGATTTTGTCTGTGCAAGAATAGTACCTGGAACAATGGAATTTCTAATAAAGTCTGACCAGATCCTGTCCTTTAAGAACATCACTAGAAAAGGGACTCGATGTCCCAAATGCTGATGCTTTTCTTCTGCATTTGCAACTCTCTGCTAATTAACTCGATTATCTTTATATTTGGAACATTATGGCATACCTAAAGTTCGTTTCCTTCTTGTGGGTCCATATAAAATTTGAACCAGAAATCTACCATGAACCTATTCAATTGGCTTCTTCTTCGACCTAAAAAAAAAATTGGCTTCTTCAAGCTCATCTTTTACACTGTAGCATCACCATCTGAGTCAGCTGTTGGTTTTATGTCGGATGAAATTGAAATGCAGAAGCTGTGTTATGTTGCGGCTGATTATAATGCCGAGTTACGCAAGAACACAGAAGCATCTTATGAAGTTTCAGGGGAAGGGTCATTTATACTTTCAAAAGAACGGTTTCAAACGGGGGAAATTCTATTTCAACCTCGCATTGCAGGAGTGTAAGATCACCTCTTCCCTCTGCCATAAACCTTTTGAGCTTTGAGGAGCTCAGTGCTCTTTAGAATATATATTTTTTGCTGATAAATGTTGACTGCCTCGACAAAAGCAGATTCTTCATCTGTCTTATTTGTTGCCACACAAACCCCCCCCCCCCCCCCCCCCCCCCCCCCCCTTTCTCTTTTCCCTTCTCCCTTCACGTCTCTCTCCCCGTGCATTATGTAATACAAAACTGCACGCTCTTTTAACTTTCAAACACTTTGTTCCCTGATGATTGCTATTGTTAAAGTGATATCATATGTTTCCCACAGACGAACAATGGGTTTGCACCAGGCAATAGCACTTTGCATGGACCATTGCCATGCTGCAGAGCTAAATGCTGATGACACATGGTTCAAGACTGTGGTCCTGTCAGGGGGAACAGCATGTTTACCTGGACTAGCAGGTATATGCCCTTTGCTGACGTATCGGCATTCTGCTTAAAAAATGCTACGCAATGAGGAATTTTTATTACCGCTCGATAAGGATGCTATGAGAGTACTTGTGGACCATTGGTCAGGTCCTGATTTTTTATTATCTTTGACATGCATTTGAAAATTCTTATTCAGAGAGGTTGGAGAAGGAATTGCATGGACTTCTTCCCCCTTCCGTAGCAAGTGGGATCAGGGTTGTAACACCACCTTATGGCGCAGATACTGCTTGGTTTGGGGCAAAGTTAATCAGCAATGTGAGACTTCTTCACTTTGAAATGGGAGCATATTGGCATGTCAATAGTCTATGATCTGAATGCTGATTGTGTGTATCTGTGAGCGATATTTTAAAAGAAACCATCAACCTATGTGTGTTTATGCTGCTTGTACCTTTTTAATCTGGGGCGGAGAAAAACTTCCTCTTCAGGCTTTAGGTCGATTCTGACTTCTCTAGTCATTACCGTCTTTCTGGCACAACACAGTTGAGCACATTCCCTGGGCCCTGGTGCTTGACGAAGAAGCAGTTTCGACAGAAGTCTAGATTCAACCTCTTATGGTGACTGCCTAGCTGCTTAGATCTGGTAAGGCCAGTGTTCATCTGGGAAGCAATGCACCCTTGAGGAAGTTGACTGGACGGAGAAGATAAGCTCGAGCAACCTGCAAATTGTTGGGAGCATCTTATTCTTCTGAGACGGCGAAGATTCAAGTCTCGAAGCTAAGAGAGGTGGATGTGCGATTAATTTCCGTCTCAATTGAGCTTTTTCCAGTATGGCTTGTCCATGGTGTCTTGAGTCTTGCTAAATAATCATCATGGGGATTGCTTATGCTATGATCCTCTTGTGTACGACACGCCTGCGTGATGCAAACTAAATTTAAGTGTTAACGATAATGTAATGTAAGAATTACACAGAATAACGAAGTGAATCTTCTTCCCTATCTCTCTTCAAAAGTTCTCCCTCAGATCTCTCTTGTTCCCAATCGTCGTAGGGGCATAGACGTTTTGGTCTCGCTCAACAAATTGCACGGTTCTCCCGCCAGAGGTGCGGAATCATTCTCGAAACAAGCATTTCGCTCACTTCACGGTTTCGCAAGACGCAACAATTGGTTGGCGCGATAAATCTTCTGCTCCCTCTTTTCTTGACCTCAAACATGTTTGTATTTCTAAGCGTCAAAAGAAGTATCGACCAGCCAAATGGAAACAAAGAAGAACTCGAGCAACGTCCCTCAACTCGTAGCAACAACAAAGAAAGAGTCAACTAAGTATTTTACCCTTCCTTCTGCAATGTGCTTGCATACGCGTGCACATATGATTACCATCTTGTACTTGAATAATCGGCGCATTCACTCAGATCAACACTGGGTTTCAAAATTCCTAGGTTGGCTCAATTACTCTATCCTAGAGCCGTTCATGGGACGAACTCGACCAGGGAATACGAGGAATGTTGCATACCAGGCTCTTGACACGATCATTCAAGAACTACGGCAAATCAATATATATTTTTACCAGTCTACCAAAGCACAAACTGACACACTCAGGCTACAATCACGATTACGCGGAAACGAAGAACATATCAATGGTGGGACACGGTGGCTGTATTCCTCGAGTTTGCAGAAGGATGATAATCAGAGTGGAAAGTCTATAGTCTTGGTCCCACAGAACCTGGAAGATCCAGAGGACAACGAAGCCAAAAGAATGTACTAGCAGTAGACGTTCCCTGCATTTGATTTGAGGCCCACCCCACGGCCGATGGCTAAGATCGATGGTGGTCATGCCAGGCATTCGGGGAAGGAAGAACAAAAATTGCCCGCCAGAACCTTGAGATGACAACCATCCGACGAAGATTCCGTTCCACAAGTTGCAAGTTGATAATTCAAGAACTATGGCATATTAGTATACAGATAAGTAAGTCTCCAAACTGACTCAATAAAGCTCCAAGCCTCCAACAACAGTTATGTGGAAACCTAGGACAGGTCAAGGGCAGGGCATTCAAGAACAGGCTTACCAAAACATGATAGACAAAAGATAAAGAGGCCAGCAATCATATATTTCTCGATGCTATTAACGAAAGAATACAATAATTGCAGTGGAGAGAGTTTATAGTCTTGGTCCTAACAGAACCTGGAACACGATGATGATGAAGCCAACGGAAAGTACTAATAGAAGAGGCGTGCGGCATGTGTTTAGAGCCCCACTACTGTCATTGGCTAAGGATGATGGAGGTAATGCCGGGCACTCCAGCCCCAGCTTTCCTTCCCTGCATTCCGCAGCAAAAAGGCCGGGCGGGTACTTCCCATAGAGGTTAATGTAGCTAAACATGGTCGAAGCGCAATCATTCGTTAGGTCGTTTAGGACATCAGCATAAGGGCATGCAAACTCCTTGAACGCTGCACAGCAGACCTTGGGAGGGTAAGTAGGCCCTTTACATTTGCTCGTGATGATCGTGTAGTTCAAGAACTCAAAATTCACTGAACAACCTGCAAAATTCATCGCAGAAAATTGAAAATTCTATGTGCTCTGTGGACATGAGAAACTATAATAACGTTAAAGCAGCGTGCAGGTTGAGCGAATCGGTGCAAAGATGAGGCTGGGGCATTATTGGCCCGTCGCTTTGCCATAAATATATGTATGCAGCAGGAGTGGTGGCTGGCTACAGCTAGTACAGTAGTGGCAACATACATCTGCTAAAAGTAGAGTATTTTGCTGATAATGTTTCTAAAGAGCTCCCTCAAAGGGGTCATCATGTTGCTGTGTCCCCAATTAATGCTACAAGAACCAGATGACGAGAACAGCAGAAACTTGGTAGTAACACCGCACTTTTCACCCAGCTTCCAGTTAAAGGGTTCTGTTCTTTTTCCCTTCCCATGCTAGATTGAGGCTATTCAATTTCATAAACTTAAGAATTTCTTGCAGACACAAAACAGCACGACGAAGTTCCATCTTTCCTACAAATCTGTCGTGAGAAGTACAGAAAAAGCTGGACAGAAATAAGAGAGGGTGTAAGATGATACAGAAATCTATGATTTTCACTATGATCTGACCTTCACCGAACTAAGTAGTCATTGAAGATAAAAGACACTGGACATATGCTGGAACTAACATACCTAAGAGCTACAACGCTCATATAATTTGAGTAACAATCACTACTTGAGTAACCAACAATGAAACATCAACAGGGAATCCGTTGCCACAATATTTCTCCACACCTCTAACAGAAATCTCCACATCTGGTTACAAATTAGGAGACGCCAACATCCCGAAATAGCCCAATGCATTAAAAACCTTGGAAGAAATAACACCAGGTATCCAAGAAAGGGTCATAAAAAAAGATCTTACCTTGCTTAGCCTGAAGGAGATGCCGACCAGCAAGAGCCTGAGATTCGAATACATCGTCTGTATCCACATATCAAGAAAACAGAAATCTTACGATGACATTAACGGGTCGGCACAAAGAGAATATTTGGCCGGGTTTCGAAATAGAGGAGTTTCCACTGAAGATACCTGAAATGGGGGTGGGTAAAGAAGCGGTTTTGGAACAGTTCAAAAGAATCAAGAAAAGGGCACACAACTTGCAGAGAGAGAACCCGTAGCCGTATGACGCCATAGCTTTCTGGGTTCTTGAGCTAGCGCGCAAAGAGAGAGAGAGAGAGAGAGAGAGAGAGAGAGGAATCGGATCTTCTTTTGTGCGGAGAACCAAGCAGTATTTCTTCTTTCTTCGTCACTTTCTGCTTAAAACGAAGGCAAGAGAAGGTTCAAGCGGTGTGGAGCAAAGCCATCTGGAACATTAGAAGCTCAAAGTGTAGGGTGGGTTGAAGACAGCCAATAACGTTCGGTGGAGAGTGAGTTGGGTGAAAAGAAATGGACATAGTCATACATAGGGAAGGTGAACAGAGAGAGAGAAAGAGAGAGATGACGTCAAAGCTCGCGAACATGCGAACATGTCACTTACTTTCTTCTCTCGCACTCGCCCTCAGCAGTTTCTTCTTTCTTGGCTATTGTTTCCTTGCAGTTGCCAGCTGTTAAACCACGGATCTTTTAATCGACAATTGAATTGATGATCAATTTTTTCTTCTTTTTTTCTGCTTAGCTACTGCAATCTACAATATATTTAGGACGCAATTGACTTTTATCTAATGATAGAACGAGTTTAAACAAATAGTTTCATGTAAATTTCTCCACAACTTGCAATCCCCATCCCAACAACTACCCCCCTGATTCCGGTTTTCTTCGTCACCCAGTTCAACGCGTCACCTGATTTTTCAGTAATGAATAAGTCTTCGATGTTTACTAATGAGTTCCAGAGATGGGCAATCGCCTGCGCGAGCACTGAATTATTCTTTCACAGAGGAAACAGATCAAGACCGCTAAATTTGACATTTTGCAAACAGTGTGAGAGACTCGTCAATCTCAATCATGTCCTGGAAAGCAACCATCGCAGGTTTGGCAAGTCAAGTCACGCCAACATGGACTCTAGTGATCGGCCGCCGGAAGATTTTGATATCAGATCTACTCTTGGAGGGCGAAAGTATGCTCTTAGCTACAGAATTTACCTTATTTATTGTCTTTGAGAGTTTGAAAATATTCTGTGTAACTCTTTTGATTATCAATGGATAGTATCTTTATTTCAACCAAAAAAAAAATCTTGCCAACAAGCCTTACGGTCCAGGGTCTGCTCTGACCCTGCCTTCAAATTTGACCCGTGACACCATCCTGCTAAAGCACAAATCTATTGTTCTCTTGTTCTTCTTTTTTATCTTCTTGTGCTGAAGAGCAAGATGAAAAGAAAAGGGACGACTAATGAATGAAATAAGACATGGTTTTGAAGCATGATGGAGCGGATTAGCCGGACAAAGATGTCCAATAATCAAATGCCGCACTGATGCTGATACGCTACTCCCTAAATCAGACCATTCCTTAATGATTGGACAAAATTTCAAAAGCAATCCACTATATAAAAGGGACTGCGATTACTTTACTATCAGTCACCCACTTTTCTCTTCTACCCCATTAAGCATTCACCACTGTACAATGCTCGGATATACATTTGGTTCCAGCGAAGTGGCCACGAACATAGTGCCGTGCAACAAAAAGAATTTCTTCAGGTGTTTCTTCCACATGCTATGTCGAAACTGCAGGACATCCATGAGGCAGCGAGCATCCATCGCTGACTAGAGCATAAGCTAACACTTCGAAATGCGAGCGTTGGGTGCCATAGTGGCTTCGCGAAGCCAATAACATGGACCAAAGCACCAACTTCTGTGTTCTCATCTGCACTTTTTGCGATATCCGCGGTGGAGTCTTCAAGCGTTTAACAGAAGAACCTTCTTTGCTGCAATAAGAATCCAGTGAGATATGCATTCCAAAGAAAACTGAAAGCATCAAACTTTCATGCATGGAAATCTTATGGTTCACCACGCAAGAGACTTGCTTTTGTTGTTTGGCTACTTATACTAGCCATTCACACACCATATAGAGCGTTAATCAAACAATTCTAGTTTTGCACATTCGTCCAGATCTTGTTATGTCGCGCATTACAATTTTATGGACAAGCACGTATATTGGTTCAGCAGAGTACAGGACAATGCTACTAGATTCATGTGGGTGCTATTGATCTCCAGGGATGTAATCCACTTATGAGGTGTGTCTTTATTAAACAAGGAAATTTCTAAAGATGTCAACTTACTCGACACTTTGAATCCTGCAAATTCTCCCATCGTTCAGTGATCTCAAGTTGCTTCGTCACTGTAGCATGAAGTACCTGTTACAAAATTTCAATGGAATGAGAAAATTATCCACATATCGCCATCATGGTCCTTTCAGATTTAAAAATAAGGGAAGCATGACTCACTCTCTTTGTTTTATCAAGGTCAAACTCCACCGACTTTATTCTGTCCAGAGATTCCAAAAGCATTCTCTCCTTTTCCATTGGAATTTCTGCAGGCTTATGGCTAAGTTCCTCAATTGTTTTCTCTAGTCTTTGAAGACGTTCTATACATGGGAGGAGACGATCTTCTTCATTTATATCATCAACAACTTGCAGTTGGCTGTTTGTGTTGCTCTCAATCACGTTAGACGGATGAACACTATTCCGCTTTCTCTCTAATTTAGATGCAAAAAGGCGGAAGAATGCAACAAGCTTGACCATGAATGAGACCAGTATTCGTGCTGCAGACTGGACATTCCTGACATCCACCTTTTCCCTGATGTTGTCTAACCAATGAACAACGGAAGTCCCTACAGAATCAGTATATCAATAGTCAAAGAATTCTTTGCCAGGAAAGACTGACAATTACAAAATGCGTCATCATATGAAAGGCTGCCAACAATTATGCCTGCTCAATTTTTATTTTTGTTTTGATTTTTGACAGTCCTGACATCTACCTTTTCTCTGATGTTGCCTAACCAATGAACAACATAAGTCCCTAGAGAGAGATGTATCAGTATATCAATAGTCAAAGGAAGAACTTCGCCAAGAAAGAGTCACAATTAGAAAATGCATCATCATATAAAAGGATGTCAACAATTATGCCTGCTCATTTTTTTTCATTTGTTTAAAACCATTTATGCCTGCTGTTCTCAGAAGCGTTGTTTGTCAATTATTTCAAAGGAACCTCAAGTAGGATAGAATCTGCTATCTAGTCAATCAGGCTAACAATCAATACCTTCTGAGGTCTGTCGGTCCTTGCGAGACAAACTTCTTTTAAGCAGCAGATCCTGAGCAGCTTCCACGCCCTGTTCACTGTCACTGGCTTTCCTAATTGAAATGAAGTTATCATGGCAGCTGTAATAGGCATCTGAGTCTGATTTTCTTGCCTGCAACAGTTACAATCCTTATTGAGTGATATACATAGGCACGCGGCCCAGTTATAACACGGCATTTAATACACACAAGGTAATCTAAGACATCATGTCCCAATTTTTAGGAATCACCTCTTCATGCACTGGGTCCAAACAAGGAAAACTAGAACTTCTTTGTGCTGTTGGAGAACAAGCATCATCTACATCTGACCCCGATTCAGCTGCTGACATATCACTAACTCTACCCTGGTAAGTAGAGTGCATAATTGCTCAGCAAAAGAAGAAGAAGAGCTGACAATCTAGATTAGAAACGCAACAAGAACACTCCTGTCAACACTTAACACTTGCCTTCAACGGGAGTATCTGAATATAAGAGTCAACTTTCTCTTGATTGTCGGAAACTCTGGTAATTTGTTTCACAATTGTTGCTTCCGCGTTGCGCACAAGCTTCACAATGTCAGAATCACTTCAACTTCAATCTTGATTCACCAATTTGAGTAAAGAAAGAATGGTAAATATAAAGATGCAGTACCTTCATTATGTCAGGATCATTCCACGGACCCTTGTTAGACCTAAGGCATCCTCCTTCACCGGAGCAGGTGCAAGAACCGCCCAAGAAGTCAGGCAGTTGGCTGGAAGGAAAAACCAAATCGAAAGTCAAGACATGCATGTTTGAAGCTATTTAACGACAATACATCAATATAAAAGAAACAAACCTTGAATCAATAACTTCAAGGAGACGAGGTAAGGATTTGGGGTCCAAAACCTAAAGGTTAGGAGGTAACAATAGATTAGTGGAACATTGAATGAAGAAGGTAGACAGATACTACAGGACTCAAGGTAGGATCATTTTACTTGTATCTTTCCAATTGTCTTCGCGTCAAGCAATTTCTGAGCTGCAGGCCAGATCATTTTCTTGAAGCCAGGACCGGCATTAACAATGTACATGCGATGTAGAGTCTGCAGAATTCAGACCAGTCAGAGACGTTACAAAAAGTGCACAAAATGGTGTTCATAATAATCAAATACCTCAGGGTAGTAATTGTTGTCTATTTTTGCCAAAGCATTCAAAAGACTTGCGGCAGTTCGACTGAAGTTCTTCATGCTCTGCATTTCATACGATTTCAAATCAACAAGTTAAAAAGATCAACAAAACTAATAAAAAGAGCAACTGTGAGTAAAATGAATCTTTTGTTGCTTATCACCATGCTTAAATTCTACAACAACATGGACTAGCAGAGTCATCTAGGAGGCCAGAATAACGTCAGAAATCTTTTCTTAAAAAAGAATATATTAACAATCAAACATCGGCGTTGGAGACATCCCTCGCAATAGAAGAGTGCAAGTCAATTGGGGCATATCACCATCTATTTTTGAGGATTTTCATGCTGCTCTTTAGTTCCTATGTCTTGGTTTCCTGTTGGCCACTGTTTTGGCCTGTTTATTGTATATGCGCACTGGCTGTTGGCCCATTTCTTAGTTAGCCATTACACCTTTGAACCCGTCGTAACACCCCTAAGTGTCGCCACGGGTACGAGGTTTTTGTGTTCGGCTTCTTTCTTTATATTGGCACTTTGATAGGTTAGTATACATCTTACTTTACCCCCCCCCCCCCAAAAAAAAAAAAAAAAAAACAATCAACCATCGGAAAGCACCATCAAGAAAGGTCTTTGAGCAGACATTAGCGCTGCCAAAATAAACTGAGGGCAAAACAAACTTAAAAAATTGCCAATGCCGCATGAGTTTCCTAGCAACATACCCCGTTTCTTAGTTAGCCGTTACACCTTTGAACCCGTCGTAACACCCCTAAGTGTCGCCACGAGTACGAGGTTTTTGTGTTCGGCTTCTTTCTTTATATTTGCACTTTGATAGGTTAGTATACATCTTACTTTACCCCCCCCCCCCCCCAAAAAAAAAAAAAACAATCAACCATCTGAAAGCACCATCAAGAAAGGTCTTTGAGCAGACATTAGCGCTGCCAAAATAAACTGAGGGCAAAACAAACTTAAAAAATTGCCAATGCCGTATGAGTTTCCTAGCAACATACCAATCCTTGTACATCCAATATAGTTGTCGTTGAACATATTCGCCTCTTTGCTGAGATTGAACATGCTGGGAATTTCTCCTGTAGAGCCCTCTCAAATTCTTGGACATGATATTTTGCGTATCGATCAATAGTAGTCACACGCATGAGCTTACTAGGATGAGCTTTACCCAGCCTTTCAATGTACACTGGCCTGCCCTCCTTATCGACGCCATGGTACCCTTGTGGATAATATTGCAAGACTTCTTCTAACTCATTAAACTCAAAATCCTACATATTTAAAACAAATTAATGATGTGATATAGCGAACAATCCACTTCTCACGCGTCATTAGTTTTGCCTTTTTTCCAAAATTCTGAAACACCAGTGAAATTTAATAATCGTGATGGAGCATAGATTAAAGATGCCGATTCTTCCGATGGTAGAGCATTTGTGAAAAAGGATATCTAATTACCTCCAAGATGGTATCAGTTCCATATTCTTGCCTCCAAATAAGCATCTCCTCCCACATTTGGATTGTTTTTTCAATGTCAAAATCCCTAGCTTTCAGAAACCTATGTATAAGAACGAAAACGAAGAGATCAGCATGTTTAATTCACTCAAGAACACTGAAAAGCGGGAAGGACCAATTGAACTAACCTCAACAATGTATGATAGTCATCAAGCCTAGATGGCAACAAATCTCTGTCAAGAAGCTTTTGACGCAATTGAAGAACTGCACCTTCCTCTTTTGCATCTCTTACATCCTCTATGGAAACTGCCGGTACCCTATAATCGACTTTCCTTTTTCCTCTCTTTTTAAGGGAATGAGTGAACTTGTTTGAAGCATTTATAGCTTTCTTCTTAAGAGTCCCAATTTTAGACCTCCGTCTTTCGTCATCGGCATTCTCGGGATCTGTTCTTCTTTCTCTTATGACATCGTAACCCCTCAATCCTTCTAGTTCTTCTGCAGAAAACATATACCATAAATCAGTGTATAGACCACCAGGATCGCGCGGCTTGTGGCCTCAGATTAAGGAGGAATATAGACACATGAGAGATACCTGACATCTCAATCCACTATAATAATCACCAGCGTAACCTTAAGCCTCAATCTCAGCAGCGCACATGTGCAGGACTCTGTCTGAGAAAGACGTATGACAAAAATCAAAAGCTAGAAAGGAATAGAAGAAATAAACATGAATCACCAGATAAGAAGCAATACATAAACGGTCAACTATCTGCAAATAGGCATTAGCACCCACACCCAAATGCAAAACAAAAACAGATATAAAGAAGACCCTCTAGCCAGCTACTAATGCCCTTCCATTATTCCAGAGTCTAATTGCTTTTCAGAGTGCAGAAGAGCAATGAAAAGACCAAGTGACCATACAAAACGGTCCAGCTCAAGCAAAAGAAATCAACACTTGCAATTTCCAGTTCTTGCCCCAGTATCTAAAAATACATTTAATGCAGGATCCTTATGCTTTCTTTCCCTTCACCGCGAGCTCAGGATTTGCTCAGAATTGAAAGAACAACTCATTCCGGTAAACTAATGTTCGACTACCAGACATTACAGAAAGACCTGTAGACACCCCACAAAGTTCAACAGATCTGAAACTGGCGAAATCCCTCCAGCATACAAAGCGAGAGGAAGAGAAAGAAATAACGCAAATCCTCCTTCCTTATTTGTCGAAAACAGTTCGCACTTAAATTCATCAACTTTCAGGCGCCATTTACCAAAAAACAATGAACACCGGAGCACTGTTCACTGCCCAGAAATTGCCTCGAAAAGCCAGAGAGAACCCAAATGGGCTCGACATCGAATCCCCTCCTAAATGCACCATCATATAGCAGCTCAAAAACCATCAAGTCGTCCCCCACGGGCAAGCACACGCAATAAAAGAAGCAACGTCTAATCAAACAGCAACAATAAATCGCAGTGAAGAAACAAAGACCGTTAGGAACTCGGAGCGTACGGAACGGCCGATGCGAGCGTTTACATCTCACGCGACATTGAAAGCTCGTAAAAGATGAAACCGCATTGAAACTCAACAATGCCGAACCACGGCCGTACGGATCTCCCCATCTCCGTTACGCCCTAAACAAAAACAAAAACAAAAACAAAATAACAACAGAGAGAGAGAAGAGGGAAGGCACCGACAGTGCGAGGCTCGGAGGTACGGATGCACCGGCGGAGCCGCCTCCGTACAAAATGGACAAAAGAAAGAAAAAAAAAACGCACCGTCGCGCGAATTCCCAATCCGCGGGATCGTCGATCAGAATCTCTGCGAGGGAGGCCGTCAAGAAATTTTCCGCGGGAGGAATATAGATTTTCTCGGTAAAAAAAAAAAAAGAGGAGGAAGAGGAGGGTTTTTCTCGAGAAAATGCGACGGGGGAGGGGAGGGGATGGGAAAAAAGGCAAAGGAAGAGGAAGAAGGAAGATCTGGTTTTGGTTTGTTAATGGTTATTCCTCTCTCTCTCTCTCTCTCTCTCTCTCTCTCTCTAAAATGGTTGAAGCTTCGAGCATCGCCTTTGCTTTTTCGCTTTGCTTATTTGTCAGTGCTGTCACTTCAGTTTTGCTTACGTGTCCTTTTCCTTCTGGGAAAATTTTGTTTTGTTTTCTTATTTTTTTTATTTATCGAGTAGGTAAAAAAAAATATTTTTAAGTCGAAAAAAAAAATTGAAATTAGAAAGGAGATATTATTGGAAGCCGAGTACTTCTCAGAAAAGTAACGGCCTCTGTGATTTTTTCATTTTCACCTTCCTCGTTTAACGGCCGTGAGCTCGTGAGTCGTGACTGCTGGGGAATCTCCTTCTCACTTCGAGAGATTCTCATGCAACCCTTTATTTTTTTTGGTCCCTTTTTTAAAAACTCAGCTGTAAAATCTTTTTTTAGCATACGGTCTGATAGAAAATGGAAAGGAAGTCGCGGCCGGCTACGGCGGTTGCCGAAATTGCGATTCGGCTTTCACCGCAGTATCGTATCGCCGTCCGTATTATAAATCCTCGAAATGCATGCGCGCGGGGAAGGGGGGTGAGTTCGAGAAAGGGCAGTCGCGAGCCGATCTCGTCGCGCGTGCGGTCGTGAAATGTTCGGCCGACGTGTTCAGCAAGCTAAGAAACCCATCTCTGAAGTTGGGGGTGTGCACTTGATAATTGGGATGGCCAATCTAGATGTGACCCACTTGCACGAGAAAGCGCAAGACGTGAATTCTAGTGGAAAATTTAAATACGACTCGACAAGATACGCTTAACTCATATATAAGAATGTTTTCACTTCGAGCCAGTTATTTAGCTCATGAGATCAAAATCATAATGTTATTACGCTGACATTACCAATACGATCGTGGTCCTTAATACGGTGATGTGAATTTTCGCATCTAATTAGCAATGCCTCAGCACGACGAGAAGATATTAAACGAGTTCTTTAATAACATGATGTCGAGTTAGGTTACGACACGATAGAATTGAAGGAGAAAATAGAATGACGGGAAATAAGAATTCTTTTACCTGATTGCAATTGAAAAAAAACTTATGGAATGAAATTTTTGTTCAATAATTTAAATGAAAATATATTACTGGGTTATTTATTTCGATGTCAAAGAAGAAGAAAAGGGCAACGAAGAGATTTCCGACAGCCGTGTCGTTTCCCCCATAAGTCCACGTGTCAGGATGTCCTGGAGCCGAGAAAACCCTAATTAATGCATGCTGTCGTGTCGGTCAATAGATCCTAGGATGTGGAAACATCAACGCCTGTGGCTTCGCACGTAGTTTTTTTGTTTGTACCTTGCTCGAAACAAGAAACAAATTTTCCCACATAAGTAAGAACACGTCAACAGTAAAAATTGGGTTTCGACCACAAAAAAAGAGAGTAAAAAATAGGTTCGACCCACACACCAAAAAAAAAAAACAGTAAAAATTAGGCAGGAAGGTGTGATTAAGCAAGGGAGCTATTTAATAGCAACTGTTTTTTTTTTTTTTTTTTTTTGGGTGTTGGGGTCTAAATTCCTCTGACTCGATCGTGCAATTAAAGAATGGGCATTGAGTGAGGAGTCTACATCACTGGGGCTGTAAGAGGAAGTTGTTTTCAGAGAATAAAGGTGAGATTTTCCATTATTTTCTCATCATGTGATTATCATTACTTTGGTAAAAAAATAAAATAAAAGAATAAAATGAAGGATTGGAGTTTCCTTTTTTTCTTCCCCCCACTTGCTCAATATTTAAATATTAAATCATGTATTCACTTAACGATTTAAACTTTTCGAACAGTTGACAGTTATCCGAAAAAAATCTAATATGATATCGGAACTTCATTTACCGAGGCAACCCCGATGGGTGCACTTCGCATCGGATGCGAAGTGCACCGCATGCATTAGTAAAATAAAACACAAAATCTAACACTTAGTCAATTTTTTTTTCTGCGCCCCCAAAAAACAATGTGTGTGTTTTTATTTTTCGTTACATATATATTGCATATGGAGAAAGCTTAAAACCCATTTTAATTGCACGACATAATGCACGAGTTCTACGTCCATCGTGGGTCTTCGATTTACATAGCCATGCTTACAAACGAGTCGAGGAAATGTCCGCAAGTCGTCACGCGAGTTGGGGATCACATGGTGATTAGCGACACAATTTCACTAAAATAAGCAGAGTCTATGCCCTAATCTTTTTTTTTCCTGTGTCTAACGAGCAATTCATATCTAGCCAAGAAAACTAAAAAAAAAAAAAAATACCCTCTATATCTATAACGCAAATATCTCGATTTATTTTTATCACTAAAAACCTTAAGCTTGTCCACTGTAATACGAATATCCCATTCTTTTTTTTTTGTACCATGAAAATTTCCGAACTTATACCAGTGTGACAAGTATACCCTGGATGGAACTCTAATATATTCTATATATATCGCACATGTATAAATTTGGGTTCCAGGGTATTTGCGTCGCGACGAGCAAGTGCATGGTTTTAGGATAATTGTGTTCCAATTGGCATAATTTGATTTTTTTTTTTTGTTGGTATTTGCTAGAAGAAAATTATAGATTTGAATGTGTTGAGAGAGGAGATAGATGAAGACAAAAAAGAGAAAAAAAGAGAAAGAAAGAAAGAAAGAAAAAGAGTAATGGAGATTGCATGAATGACCACCCCTGTTCCTCATGATCTCTCTCATCAATGCTTCCACGAGAAGCCCATCGGAAATCATCTTTAAAACCATCACCGACTAAATGTCACGCATCGAAAGCTGCCGTGCTGAATCCCGCACGGGTTTTTTACCCATACGATTCACGCGTTGCGGGAGAGCCAATAAAAAGTCCCTCGTCTCTACTTGCGCTTCACTTCATTAAAAAGTCTCGACGGCCCGCCGAACGATCGTGGATCGCGTGACCCGACTCCGAGCGCCGGCGAAATGCGGACCGATTTCGGTGTTTCGGATACCCTCCGGTCCCGTGAGACTGTTCGGCCGATCCGAGATTTATATGGTTCGAGCAGTTTTGTCTATATATATAAAAGGGAAGGGGAGGCAACGTACGTGTGACTTGTCATCGCCATCCAAGGACAAGCCCATGTGCACGCTCCTTCATTAAAGCTGAAATTCACCCTCCGCTGTCCCCCCCCCCCCCCCCCCCCCCCAAGTTTTAAAGAGGGAATGTTAGAACCTACCCCCGTCTCCGCCGGCGTCGAGAAAATTCTACACGAACGACGTTATTTATCCCGAATTCGAGAATCGGGGAGAGAGGGGGCGGCTAAAAATCGAAACTTTTACCCGTCATTTGTTCACGTTAACATCGGTCGGTCAAAGTTGATCGGATTGATTAAATTGGTACAAACACAAAAAGCTAACGGCTGAATTAGCAAAAAACAAAAAAAGGTTATGAGCTCGCATACATTTATTACTTTTTTTTTAATGATTTTCTCAATAACGACGGACGCAAAATGATTTTTGGGCCGTCGAAGTACGTTATGATTACTAATTCGGGGCCTTCCTATTAAATGGAATTTCAATGCGTGAATGTACAAAAAGGTTTGTCCTTAACTTGTTGCGAACTTCAAGCCCTTTCTAACGGATGGGTTGATTCGCATGGCCCCTAGAGATTAGTGACTACGACTGGAGAGTGTCGGTCAAACCATGCCTATGTCCAATCTATACTCCCCAACCATCATTACTTAAATAACTTTTCCCAACATGATTTTCGTATTAAAATTTTAATCAGCAAGTGCTACTGGGACATTGATAGAATATGTCATGTCGAAACACGATAGAAAGAAGGCGATGAAGAACAAAATCGATAGAATGAGAAAAGTTCCCAAATGACTTTACGCCCAGATGATTTCGAAATTCTTCATGGAGATCTTCATGGGCTCTCTGATACAGTGAGTTTCTTGAAGAGTTTGTCAGAAATTGTGAGTGAAGCTGGAAGGAGTTCGGAGAAAAGGCAGATGAGGGAGCGTAAAGCAGCTGCTGGACTCTTTAATTGGGAGGAAGAAATATTTGTGACAAGAGCACCTGGAAGGCTGGATGTAATGGGTGGAATTGCTGATTATTCAGGAAGCCTTGTGTTGCAGATGCCTATTCGAGAAGCCTGTCATGTTGCTGTTCAGAGGAATCATCCTAGCAGACAGAGACTATGGAAACATGCTCTAGCTTGGCAACAAGCCAGAGGAGAAGGACCAACTTTTGACATGGATTTGTCCGACTTCATGGATGGCGGGAAACCAATTTCATATGAGAAGGCAAAAGAGTTCTTTGCTCGTGATCCATCCCAAAAGTGGACAGCTTATGTTGCAGGCACTATTCTTGTTCTAATGACCAAGTTAGGTGTATGCTTTAAGGACAGTATCAATTTGCTTGTTTCCTCTGTTGTTCCAAAGGGCAAAGGTGTATCTTCTTCTGCCTCTGTTGAGGTTGCTAGTATGTATGCTATAGCTGCTGCTCATGGGTTACACATTAGCCCACGGGATCTTGCTTTGCTTTGCCAGAAGGTAGAGAACCACATTGTTGGAGCTCCGGGCTGTGTAATGGACCAGATGACTTCTGTTTGTGGTGAAGCAAACAAGCTTCTTGCCATGGTCTGCCAGCCTGCAAAGGTAATTGGACTTGTAGAAATTCCCAGTCATGTCCGATTCTGGGGAATTGATTCAGGAATCCGTCACAGTGTTAGAGGTGCAGATTATGGATCTGTCAGAATTGGTGCCTTTATGGGTCGAAGCAAAGAAAGGCCAGTTGTCAGAGGAACTGGAAGTACCGGAGGAGATTATTGAATTTTGAGAAATTACGATTGATATCGTTTCTGAGAGAACAGTGATTGTTCCTCATTCTATCGATTTTGTTCTTCATCGCCTTCTTTCTATTGTGTTTCGGCATCATTTGGTATCAGAGAACAGGTTGCTTCGAACCGATGGCTGAACAAAATCGATGTGGTCGAAGACAGCGTGCTCGTGGAGGCCGAGAGCGTGGAGTCGTTCCTGATGCAGATGAACAGCTGCGTCTGAGAAACCTGCGAGACATAGAAAAGGAAGAGCTGAGAAGACAACTTCAGGATTTGGATCGACAACTTGCACGGGTGCAAAAAAGGCGAATCCGGTATTTGGAGCGACGACTTGCGCTGGCGGGGTTGTACTTTCCGTCCAATAAAAATCCAATCGTTGATGAATATCCGATCGTCGATGAATATCCGATCGTCGATGAACATCCGATCGTCGATGAAAATCCGATCGTCGATGAAGATCTGATCTTTGATCAAGAACCCATCTTTGATCAAGATCCAATTTTTGATATAGATCCGGTCTATGAAAATCCAATCTACGATGAATCTGATGGAGAACAAGAGGATGCGGATCCAGTAATGACGGTAGAACCCCATCGTGTCGGTGAAGGGAGGTGAGGTCGCCCTTGGCAACGTCCCCCAGGCGGCGGTGCGGATGCTGGAGTGGGAGGTGGATGATTGGGATTTCGCCGCGTTCGAGGAGATGGCCGATTTGATTCTTGAAGATGTGCAGAAAGCCGATGTTTCGAGGAGTACTGAGAATCAAGGTAATTTTGTTCCTGAAGGTGATGATTTTGATGGCGATGGTTTTATCACTGTGGATAGGTCGGTTGTGGTTTATAGTGAGGCGCTGAATTCAAAATCATATAATTTCATGCTGGATATATTGGGTGCGAATGAATTTATCTATGACTTCTGGGGTTTGTTCAAGACTGGCTTAATGTCTATTAATAAGCAGAAACTTGCCAAGAAGGATGGTGCACAGATTGATCCCAGTCGAGATATAGAAAACTTGTGGGAGTTTTATCAACGCTGGAAGAGGCGGTATAGAGTGGATGATATGCAGAGGAAAGAACAAAGATTGCTCAAATTTGGGTGCTATAGTCCTAATTTTGGACTGGTGGAACCGTGGGATTTGCCAGAATCACAGGTTTCAGATGTTGTTCCAATTATGTGCCGTGCTGCAGCAGATGCTGGAATTCGCTTGGTTTGTGTCACCAACTTCAGTTGGGACTTTATCTATGCGGAATACGTAATGGCTGCAGGAAATCATCATCGTAAGATAGTTTGGCAAATAGCAGAAGACTATTCGCATTGTGAATTCTTAATCTGGTTGCCTGGATATTGCCCAATGCTCGCTTTCCGTGACTTTATAGATCTACCATTGGTTGTCAGAAGGTTGCACAAATTCCGTATGGAGCTGAGGAAGGAAATTGGAATTGGGGATGTTGTGAAGCTAGTTATCCTCAATTTTGGCGGACAGCCATCAGGTTGGAAGTTGGAGGAAAAGTACTTGCCTCCTGGTTGGTTAGGCTTGGTTTGTGGTGCATCTGAGAGTGAGAACCTTCCACCAAACTTTGTAAAGCTTGCTAGGGATGCATACACACCTGATGTCATTGCAACCTCTGATTCTATGCTTAAAAAAATTGGATATGGTACTATCAGTGAGTCTTTAGCATACAAGCGTCCATTTGTATTTGTGTGGCGTGATTACTTCAATGAAGAACCATTCTTGAGGAATATGCTGGAGTACTATCAAGCTGGAGTAGAGATGATTAGGAGGGACTTACTCACTGGCCATTGGAAACCTTACCTTGAACATGCGATCAGTCTGCAACCATGCTATGAAGGAGGCATTAATGGTGGCGAGGTAGCAGCTTACATTTTGCAGGAGACAGCCGCTGGGAGAAATTATGCGTCAGATAAATTTAGCGGGGTAAGAAGACTGCGTGATGCTATAGTTCTTGGGTATCAACTGCAAAGAATGCCTGGAAGAGACCTGTGCATCCCAGATTGGTATGCAAATGCTGAAAATGAACTGGGCCTTAGTGCTGGATCACCAAAAGTTGGATTGAATGAGAAAAGTTCCCAAATGACTTTACGCCCAGATGATTTCGAAATTCTTCATGGAGATCTTCATGGGCTCTCTGATACAGTGAGTTTCTTGAAGAGTTTGTCAGAAATTGTGAGTGAAGCTGGAAGGAGTTCGGAGAAGAGGCAGATGAGGGAGCGTAAAGCAACTGCTGGACTCTTTAATTGGGAGGAAGAAATATTTGTGACAAGAGCACCTGGAAGGCTGGATGTAATGGGTGGAATTGCTGATTATTCAGGAAGCCTTGTGTTGCAGATGCCTATTCGAGAAGCCTGTCATGTTGCTGTTCAGAGGAATCATCCTAGCAGACAGAGACTATGGAAACATGCTCTAGCTTGGCAACAAGCCAGAGGAGAAGGACCAACTTTTGACATGGATTTGTCCGACTTCATGGATGGCGGGAAACCAATTTCATATGAGAAGGCAAAAGAGTTCTTTGCTCGTGATCCATCCCAAAAGTGGACAGCTTATGTTGCAGGCACTATTCTTGTTCTAATGACCAAGTTAGGTGTATGCTTTAAGGACAATATCAGTTTGCTTGTTTCCTCTGTTGTTCCAAAGGGCAAAGGTGTATCTTCTTCTGCCTCTGTTGAGGTTGCTAGTATGTATGCTATAGCTGCTGCTCATGGGTTACACATTAGCCCACGGGATCTTGCTTTGCTTTGCCAGAAGGTAGAGAATCACATTGTTGGAGCTCCGGGCTGTGTAATGGACCAGATGACTTCTGTTTGTGGTGAAGCAAACAAGCTTCTTGCCATGGTCTGCCAGCCTGCAGAGGTAATTGGACTTGTAGAAATTCCCAGTCATGTCCGATTCTGGGGAATTGATTCAGGAATCCGTCACAGTGTTAGAGGTGCAGATTATGGATCTGTCAGAATTGGTGCCTTTATGGGTCGAAGCAAAGAAATGCCAGTTGTCAGAGGAACTGGAAGTACCGGAGGAGATTATTGAATTTTGAGAAATTACGATTGATATCGTTTCTGAGAGAACAGTGATTGTTCCTCATTCTATCGATTTTGTTCTTCATCGCCTTCTTTCTATTGTGCTTCGGCATCATTTGGTATCAGAGAACAGGTTGAAGTGCGTTATGATTACTTTTTTTTAATGAAAAAAAAAAGGTGTTATGAACTCGCATAGATTTAGTACTTTTTTTTAATGATTTTCTCAATAACGACGAACGTAAAATGATTTTTGGGCCGTCGAAGTGCGTTATGATTACTAATTCGGGGCCTTCCTATTAAATCGAATTTCAATGCGTGAATGTACAAAAAGGTTTGTCCTTAACTTGTTGCGAACTTCAAGCCCTTTCTAACGGATGGGTTGATTCGCATGGCCCCTAGAGATTAGTGACTACGACAGGAGAGTGTCGGTCAAACCATGCCTATGTCCAATCTATACTCCCCAACCATCATTACTTAAATAACTTTTCCCAACATGATTTTCGTATTAAATTTTTAATCAGCAAGTGCTACTGGGACATTGATAGAATACGCCTATATAAAGGATACCTTCGATTTTAAAATGTATTACCAACACACGATACGAAGGAGTAGTTAACAGTCTGGTTCTTAAACGAGCATGCTACGTTTATAAAATTACCAACCTTGGCATTCGCTGGACCTTACTTCATCATGAAATTTTGTTGTATTGTTGCTTTAGCTTGGAGTAGTCGGTGTCATGTCGTGATCGTTTATAGATGATGTCCGTGTTTATAACCTGTAATAAGATCTGATAACAGAGACGGAGGAAAAATGTCATGCTCGTGATTAGGTTACGCGGTGTATATGTTATATCTTGTACTCTCTTTCTCTCCTTCCACAACGACGTACATCAATTGGGAAGTTTGCTTTGATGCGATAGATCCTAGGATCCGGATCCTCTACCTTAATGGTAGAGGATCATTGAGATCCCCACCCTCCATGTGGGGGCCCCACATGGAGGGTGGGGATCTCAATGGGAGAGGATTTCCAGATCCGGTGATCAAATCACGTCTCCCATTCAGAGTAATTTGGAGGCTATCTTACGGTCACGTCGAGACAATCTATTTTGGTAACCTATAGATGAGGTGGTTTGCACATATTCATAAAGACAAGTCACGACGAAAAAAAAGACCTCGTGTAAAAGAATAATAGAAAATAATACAGATAGTCCTTGAACTTTGACTGAATGTGCAACGTGATCCCTGAAATTTTAATTTGATCAATATGGTCACTGAGCTTTAGCCGAATATGCAACGTGGTCTCTGAACTTTCAATTTGTTCGATGTGATCTTCGAAATTTTGGAACGTGTTCAATTTAGTCATGAACTATAAGAAAGTATTCAAACTTCAAAGTCATCGTCCCTGAACATATTAATGAAAGGACTATACTGAATATCTTTTTGTGAGTCAAGGGCTAAATTGAACATGTTTAAAAAATTCAGGGATCATGTTTGTTAAATTAAAAGTTTAGGAGTTACATTACATGTTGGATCAAATTTCAAGGACCATTTGTGTCATTATCCCAAAGAATAACTATAAATAACAATCACTTCATATTTCAAATGCTCCCGATGAGTCCCAAGAATAAATGTAAAAAATGCAATAATGTCGTAATATTAATGTTTAGAAGCGCAATTTCAAGATGCCGAGTAGGCAATTCTTGAATGATACTGTAGATAATTTTAGGTACGATTAATCAAAAGGGTGGTTCTCTTGCATTTAAAAAGAAGCTTATAATATGATTAAATTAATTGAAATATTTAGGATTTTGATTTTACTCATTTACAGATTATAGGACTTCACTTTTCCCCTCAAAATAGAGGTCAACCGTTTTGGTGGTGGGCCTAATTCCAAAAAAAACTCAAACTTTGACGTTTGTCCCAAAAATATCCATAACTTTTTTTTATCTCATAAAAAACCTTCAACTTTTGATTTTGTTCCAAAATAACCTCAAACACTGGTCTTTGTCCCAAAAATATCCACAACTTTTTTTGTCTCCTAAAGAATCTCTAACTTTTGATTTTGTCCTAAATTTACCACAGTTATTAAAAAAAAAGAGTGTTTCGAGCTCAGTTGAACAGAACCCGTGATTGTTCGATAAAGATCAAAATGTACTTTCAATTGTTTCAAGGGAAAATGTTTGACACATTACAGCCGCATTCATTCATTTCGAGACATAATTGAGTTACCCGAGATTCATATACAAATTTCAGTGGGAACAAGATATTAACAAATCTTCTTCTTATACTTCAAATCTTTACCGAAATGATGATCACAAGAAAGTGTTGGAGGCAGTAGTTTGTCGTCATAGAGGCAGGGTCGGCAGTAGCTTGTTGGATTGGCACGATGGCCCTCGGTGGGAGGCAAGATTAGCATCGATGATTATCAACGGGTAACGAGTCGATGACGAGGGTTGCTATTATTTCAGGATAAGGCCACACTATCGGGCGACGGTTGAGAATCACTTGGAGTTTCGACAGAAGCTAAACGGCCGACGTCGGGGTCTTCGGGAATTCTACGAGATGGGTTTTGAGGGTTTTTTTGTGATTGGACTAGTAGATTTAGTTGTAGATTTTTTATGAAATAAAAAAAAAGTTATGGATATTTTTGGGTCAAAGGTCAAAGTTTGAGGTATTTTTGGGATTGGATTGGTAGATTTGGGACAAAATCAAAAGTTGAAGGTTTTTTAGGAGATAAAAAAAAAGTTATGGATATTTTTGGAATGAAGGTTAAAGTTTGAGGTTTTATTTTTGGATTGGGCCTTTGGTGGTGGGGGTGGGGTGCAGTAAAAGCAGAGGTAGCAGCCAAAAGAGCAGGGAAGAGAGAGAGAGTGGGCAGAAACGTCGGTAGATATGTCGCTCTCAACGAAGTCGCACTGGGCCGAGGGACCACCCGACACCAAACGCCCTCTCGTCATTTACAGTCTCTTACGGTTACTCGTCGCTTTCCTAACAGTACCGCACTATTCACTCTGCAACGTTCTGTTCTTCTCTGTTCTGTTCTCGCTCTGCTTCTTTCTCTCTCTCTCTCTCTCTCTCTCTCTCTCTAATGCCCACATGACCTCTCTCTTTCTCTTTCTCTCTCTTAATCGAAATGCTCGGAATTTGCTTTTCTCTAGAGAGGCGATGTTGTTGTCTCGAGCCGTGTCGGCTCGTAGCCTCTTCGAGAAAAGCGACAACTTGTAGATCCACCCTCAGAGATCTCGTCTCGGTAAAAGAAAGTTAAAAAAAGAAAAACACACGCATTCTCTCTGTGTAGACTCTATCTCGAGCACATGCACACGCATCAGACGCAGCAAAAAACCTTTCGTTCGTCGGGGTGCAGCCTGATTTCTCCAATTTTTTCTTCTTTGTATCTGGGAAAACAGACCTTTTCCGGGACATTTTTTTTTTGAAAAAGAGAAAATTTTGTCCACGCTCGTGATTCTCTGACACGGCAATTTCGTGTATTACGTTAGAGAAAGAGGGGGAGAGAGAGAGAGAGATCGCTTTCGTTCTTGTTATTAGCGTATGTTCTCCCAGATTTACCGCCAGATCTCTCGTTAGACCGAGGCGGGGTTACAGAAAATACTTGGGGGAAACGGCTTCCCACCTTCGTGACCGTCAGATAACAAACATAAAAAAAAAAACCGACCTTTCCATGATCGTCCGATCAAACGTGGGTCCCACGCGAGGCCCCGGTCGGAAAATTTCAGGGGCCGATGATGCATCGCAAGCGCCTCGTTGCTCGCAAGGCAAACCCAAAAAACCCCGATCTGAACCGTCGGATAAGATCTACCTATTTGAAGGGCGCAGATCGCTCGGTCTGCCAAGATCTACCTTAGTCAAAGTCTAGACAAGATTTTCAGATTCTTGATGATCTTTATCGTCGAACAGATCTGCAAAGATTCCATTTTGTTTCTGCATGAGGAGATTCCGTTCGAGTCATGTTAGTCAAACTCAAAGACTGATCAGCCCTCTCCAGTCGTCGTGTTCATTTGTTTTATCATGCATTTGCCGAGAGCGTTGAATAATCTATTGGACAGGACAGGGCATGTTTTGCTATATATATATATATATATATATATATATATATAGGCAGGGTCGCGTGGTGGGAAATGGATCCCCTAACATTTATGCGGACCTATTTCTCGGAGACCTCCATTAGTCCAATGCCTCACGTGGTTTTAAACGCGCACTCCCCCACATCGGGCCTGTTCGGAGTGCTCCCGACAGAGCTGGAAACAGCAAGAAGAGGAGAAAACTCTCTTGCCAACCGAGCGGCCTGAGGCAACACCTTATGTTCGGGCTTTTACATCATATTTCGATCGTACCGATGGCTCTCTAGACAATTGTAAACTTGTAATTTGCACGTAGGTTTACATATTGCGTGCTTGACATTAACTAGAAATTTATTTTTGTTTGGCTACTCCATAGTTTTTCAAAGGCACACCAGCAAAATCCTTGTAACACGATCCTCCGGGGCCTAGCATATTTAGTTAGGTTCTCAACTCAGAAATTGGAGACCTATCTATACAAATCGCATCAACCGTGTGTACAAATCGCTATTCGCAACTAACTCCCTATCGGTTCGATTGGAAGGATGATCCGAAAAGGAATAGCCAGAGTTCAAAGCGATTTATATATACCTCGATTTCACGATGTTTAAGGTTAATTCGCTTTTTCGTGTGGCATGTCGAGCTTCGTAAATCCTATGAACATCCTTTTCATGGATCGTGCTTCTCCCTCCAATAAAAAAGAAAAATACTTCCATGTGATTCTATTTTATTAAGGGGGAAAAGAAAAAGAAAAAGAAATTACAAGCAATCGAGGCAAAAAGTAGGAACTAAAGCCGGGTGTGAAACGACAGTCAAGGCACGCTAGCGCCGACAGACACCAATACCCTTTTTTCTAATTCCCCTTTTTTTTTTGCCCTTTTGTTTATCTATGGATTTATTTTATTTTATTATGCTGATTTATATGTATATTTTCTATATTATGTACGATCATCAACCCATGGTCCAAAAAAGAAAAAGGAAAGAAAGGTCATTAGCAGTCTCTCGCGAGCGGTCAAGGTGGTCTTTTCTCTTTTCCTGGCCAAAGTCAAGAAGGTATTAAAGAAGGGATACGAATGGAATATAGTAAAGGGATATAAATTCAAAGAGAGGCCCCCTTTTTTTTTTTTTCCTTATTCACATCTCAGTCATGGCTCGCGAGCCAGAGGAGGGGATTTCTTCGCTGGATAGTGTTAGGATTCGGCGCGCAATCATAACGAAATAAAGAGAAATTAAGACACAAATATTTATCCCGATTCATCGTTAATTTAGGATTACATCCGGTATGAAATTCAATTATACAGCTAACACCTCACAGTTTTCGTATCGAGCGGTGCGAATGCGAATTTGGGAAATTGGAGTGTTGGGAGCCTTTGGGAGAAAGAAAAGAATCTCGTCCTCTGCAAGAGAAGGAAAGGCAAAAAAAAAAAAAAAACAACATGGGTGTCTTTTTCTTTTCTTTTGTTTTCTACTCGGAAAGGCAACAAAAGACGAGCACGAGAGTCCCAATCAACAACCTCCCAGGCTCCCCCTACTACACGTTGGCCTCTCTACCGTCAAATTGGTCACGTTACAGCGAGAGAAAAACAAAAAAAAAAATGGCAGAACAAACGAAACGACACCATCCAACCGAACGGACAGCACGATACCATCCCAACCGTACGTAACGTTGTGGTCGCTCCCTGCTCCGGCCTTGTCTTTGCACGCCGTGTCGATTTGCAAAACCCCAGGAAGAAGGCTCGATAGAGAGAGAGAGAGACAACGACGTGTCGTATGATGTTCTTTCTGCCTCCTCTCTCCAATACCCATCTTCAATTTTGGCCCACCTCTCCCCTCTTTTCCTGATAATAATGGAGTTTTTGAGTCGAGACACGTCCGGTTTTACGTAGGGCCAACGTGATGGGGGCTCGATAGCGTGGCCCTACTGTTGTTGGTAGTAAGCCACGTGGGTTGGAGCCAGTAAAATTGATTTCGCGCCATCTTTTTTGCTTTTTCTTTTTTCTTTCTTGCATAAAGAGGAAGGAGACAAGTCCAAGCCATACACCATGGTAAATTTTGCAGTTTTGCTTTATTTAATGAGATTGTCGATCTGAACTTGGGCACGATGTGCGGAGAGTTCGAACTTTACCGACCAACCGACTTTGGCTTCTTCTTTTGTTTTTGTTTTGCCCGTTTGGTATATTTGAGGTTTTAATTGTGTAAAGTCTCTTAGATCCACAAAAATTATTGTTTGATAGGAGCCCGGAATACATTACTGGAGGAAGAAAAGGGGGAAAGAAACAAAGATGGGAAAAGCGACGAGCGCTAATAAAAATAAAACGTGTACGAAAACAAAATAGGACAGCACAGCCCATCACACGAAATGGTTGGTGGGATGGGTGACGGATGGGTGAGAGACTTGATTGGCGGAGGGGGCAATCGGTGGGTCCCACTGTCCCACGCTGCGAGAAGTAAGAGCCCACCTCTCTTTAACATTACCCGTCCATGCTAGGAGTGACATAATTATTATATTATTTTTTTATTTAAATTTTTGATATTTTTGTCAAAAATTCTCTCTCCTTTAAAAAAGTGATATGGATTGATCCGACATTCTATTTTTTTTTATTTTATTTAGACGGTCCGGATCAATCAATGTCACCCTTACCTTTATGGTAGGGGATTCGGATCCTCTGGTTAGTATCTTTGCAACAGTTTCCTTCGGACTCCGGCGAAGATGATCCTCAACGTCTTCGAGCGATCGGGGAAGGCCAGCGGCGACCGATGAGGAGGTGAAGGGCGATGGGCGTGGTGCGCGAAACTTGAGCGCCACTTGACGTCGAAGCCGAACTATCAAAAGCAACCTTAAGGGTTAGACTCTAGAGCGATATTGGATTCACCAAAAATTAACTTTAATAAAACGATGTGATAAATCGTAAGTCGACCTTTCAATAAGTGGATCATATTCGATATTGGAAATGAATCTGTCTCGGAACTTAAGATTGAAATTTGGTAAATCTTTCTCCACGCACCTAATTTTTTTTGAACTTTTCTAACATGGAATGCTTGTAGAGCACACTTGCGAAGACCGCGTTGGAAGAAGTTATTATACGAGTGTAGCAAATGTACTAAATTAAATCTGGACCAACGAAAGTAGCAGGTCTCATATATATCTCATGCGAGTCTATGGACGGTCCAAATTCAATTTAGTAAGTGTAACGAGTTCAATGAACAAGAAGGGTGCATTTACGAAGTTTAACGGGACAACAAAGAGACAAAACGGGCAACCACTTCAATGCCATTGTCTTGTTTTTGCATAGATTGGGTAATAATCAACTGTTGGATTTTTTTTCTTTTCCTAATCTTGATTGATTATGTTTATAGGACAATTTCGGTTGCATTGGATTGACGAAAGGACAATATCTTTGTAGTCGTGAAATTTCGTGGGAGGGTGCAAAGTGGTATTTCGAGAATTAGGAGGTGAATGATAACAATGTTGTTCAAGAAATAGATTTCTAACTAGAAATAGTTTTTTTTTTATTTCTGTTTATGGATAATTTTTTGAGCAAAAAAATGTGTTTGATAACGACATAAAATTTCTAATCCTAGAATAGAAATTTGCTCGACAACAGTTAAAAATTTCTACTTCGGCCGGCCGACAGGGGGGGGGGGGTGGCGGCGGCGATTGGCGAAGGGCAGCAAGTGGTGGTCGGCGGCGGGGGGGGTATTTGTGAAAAAGTGAAATTTTTATTTTTGTTTCTCGAAAAAATAAAAAAAATGTTGTTTCTCATTTCTCCTTCAAAACTATTTCTGGAACAATATTTTGTTTCAGAAAAATAGAATTGCGTTACCAAATGAGTTTCTATTCCAAACCTATAATAAGTTTGGAACGGAAATTCTATTTATGGAATGTTGTTATGCACACCCTCTTAGAGGATGCAAAGGGACATTGACATCAAAAGTGATTTTTTTTTTCTTTACAAAAACTCAGACTATACCTAAGGGCGCGCATGATAACGCTTCTATTTCTCTATTTTTCTGGTTTTTTTTTTCCTGGGCAATAGGTTTGGAACTTTAGGGCCGAGATTGTTTGGCAAATGGGTTTGGGCTAAAGTTACCATTTTTTTTCTTTGCTTTTTCCCCCCTTGCTATCTTATTTATTTATTGTTTTTCTTTTTTTTGATATTGCCTATTTTTGTACTTTTATAAGAGTGAGCCCTTGAATATTCTAGTCACATGATCTATCGAGATTGATATCGTGGTACACTACTCGCTAAAAAAAATTTCAAAAAATAAAGAGAGAGAGAGAGAGAGAGTACCAAAATGGTTATTATTATTATTATTATTATTATTATTATTATTATTGCCGAATCCCCCTCCTGCGTCAGACGCGGTCAAACTCAACGGCGAGCGCACGGTCCCACGTCGGGCGGAATTGGTGGCGAGGAAGGCGGCGACGTCGCAGCGGAAGTTTCTCTCTCTGACTTCTTCTTTCTCTCTCCTCTAACTAACTTCACCTTCGTTTGAGAACGCCGCGGAGGGAGCGGCCCCGTGGCAACGGGAAACTCTCTCTGATCGCTTCTTTCTCATTCCTCTTAACGAACTGCGGGTCGGCTATATACATTCCTTCCGCGAAGGAAAGAGGGGAGGCTCATTGTTGGTGCGGATCATTGTTGTCGACGTTTTTCCATTCGTCGACTTGGCTACGGGTTGAAGCCTGAAACCTCATCTCTGACGCGGGGGCGTTCTTGCTCTGTTTTGTTAATCTGAGTCCGAGAGCTGAGTGTCGACGTTTGAGTGAAAGTCGAACGATAATTTGATATTAGCTAGTGGGTTTCAACTCCTGAGGATTTTTTCTTGATTTTTACATCGAAATTAGAGGATCGTTGATGCCTTTGTGTGTTGCATTATAAATGAACACCGGATGTTTGAGAAAATGTTTAAGTGAAATTGTGTACGTCCTTGCTCTGTTTTTTAATCTGAGTCCGAGAGTTGACTGTTTAGGTTTGAGTGAAAGTCGAAAGATCATTTGAGATTATCTAATGGGCTAAACTCCTGAGATGTTTTCTCTTTAAAAAAAAAAAAAAATCGAAACTAGCGGATCGTTTATGTCTCTGTGTGTTGCATTTTAAATGAACACAACATGTTTGTGAAAATGCTTAAGTGAAATCTGATTGTTCATAACATGTTCAACATGATTAACAGCTTCGATTCGCTCGTTTCAGTATTTGGATGTATGGTCGGGAGTGACCCAAATTTTTTTTTTTTTTTTTTTGCTCTCTGTTGTTTATGTATTCCCGTGGGATTCAATGGACTTCGCCAATGAAGACGTGGATTGGGGTTACACAGATTTTCCCGGTGATGACCGGTGTGGAGCACGTTATGAATGGTTAAAGTTTTTGAGGTTTTTGTGTTGATAGGTGAAAGTTGAATTCTCACTTCGTAAGAAGGAAAACAAGTGAATGAGAATGAACAAAAGAAATTTATTAAAAAAGGGAAAGATATATAAAACCATAAAAAAATATTGCAAAATATATGTATAGTGCGACTACAGTAGAAATTGCATTTTCCCAAACATCTTTGACTCAAGGTGTATTTGCTTTGTTTAGTAAGTTAGGTTTATGTCTTAGTCAATCCCTTGCAATTTTATTCGGTTGAAAAGGAAAAAAAAGGGGTTTTATCTTAGTCATTGCACTTTATTTGCGTTACTAAAAAAATGATAGATTTATCACCAATGGCCATTTTTCTAATGTATAGAAAATGACAAAAATAAAATGAAAAAAAAATTAATTTTTGGATAGCATCATCAAATTTTTGTTTTTTTTTTTTTGTCCAAGCAAGTTAATTTCGAATAAAGTCCATCGCATTTATTATTTCTTATCATTCTTATTTTTTAATCATATAAATTAGGAAAATAAATTCAAAGAAAAAGAAATGAGAATAGGACACACACACACATATATACTCGGTCTTTCATATATGGTCACAATTTATGTGGGAATATTGTGATGACAAATAATATGTTATTTTTTAATTTGGGCAGACATGGGAGTGATGAGTGCTTGAGTGGGCGATGGTATACATAAAGAAGCATATGAAAATAACGGATGTGCATGTCAAGTTTTAACGGGGATGCTCAACCTGTTCTCGCTCCCTGGACCGGCGAAGGCGAGGCAGACCTCCGACTGGATCAACTGCCGCTACATGATCGTGTTGGCGGTGATTATGTTCTTGGCCGGGCCCCTCTTTATGGGATCCATCACAACTATGATTCCAACATGTTGGGTCACTTTGCAAGTGTCGAGGTCGGTTATACCCTCATAATCATCGTCTACATCGCTGAGGTCTTCCCTTTTGCAACGGCTTCCTCACCTCAAGTACGAGGAAACTGCGGAAGAAGGCGGGGAAAATCTCGGCCATGTAGATGGGGATCATGAGGGCGTAGCCGATACCAACATTGGCGAGGTGGCCCAACAGGAAGGAGGCATTGTTGAGGCGTATCCCATGAGGAAGGTCCCATCGAAGAAGATGGCCTCCAACAATGCGATCATGTAGCGTCGAACCTGTTAGACCTTGCCGTTAGGATTCAACCTGCACGTAGTTTATCTTCAAGTCTTACTTTACGTATACCATCGCCTCCCTCATCACTCATATGTTTGTCCAACTTTTAAAAGAAGAAGAAGAAATAAAATCTTATTTATAATCTCAATATTCCCACGTAAATTGTAACCATATACAAGAAATTCAAAAAATTAAAATTAAAAATATTCAGTGCCCTATTTCGTCTCTTTTTCGTAGAATTTATTTGTCTAATTTATATGATGAAAACATAAGAAAGATTAAAAAAAAAAATAGTGCGATGGACTTTGTTCGAGGTTGATTTGTTTGACTAATGTCATGAACTAAATTTAGGTTAATGGGTTGCTAAGATATTGGATTCAGATTCTCCATGCCAAATTGCAACCTAAGTTTATACCCATTGTTATTCAAATTGATTAACTTGGATTCATCGTTAATCAGTCTAGTGTGGATCGATTAAACGCATAAATAAAATAGTGAGAAAACTATTTTATCCTACGAACTAGAGATTAAGAGTCGAGGTCTCGATTACGCTAGATTTTTCTAACATCCTTCGGCAGGCAACATGAATTAATTTTTAGATTATCATACGGACACTCAAACAATCAATTAAACACCCAAGAAACATCAAATAATTGTAGCGAGCATGCGGCAAGCAATTTATTCTCTCTTTATGATTTTTTCTTTTTAAGGAAAAAGACTAACCTAAATGCGATGCATGAATTATACTCTAAATGCAATGATATAAAATAAATGCAAGCTATCCTATCTAATGCATTTGAAATTAATTAACTACATTGGCTAATCTAAATGACATGCAATTAAATTAAACTAATACACGGACTATGTTACGGTCTAATGAGACCAACCACATGATGCATGAATTATTTAAAGACTTAAACATGCGATCTGAATGTAATGCACCCTAACATGCAATCTATATGACATGGCATTGGTAATTTCTTTTTGATTTTATAAAATTAATTAATGACTTAATTAAACTATCTAGAGATAACCACATTTATCCTAGATTATGCATAAAGTTAAACCTAATCTTATCCTATCATAAGTTGATTAATTTTAATATGCAAATATAGCCTAAACATGCAAATTTTCTCTAAAAATGCAGCAATTTCCTAAGCATACAATTATTCTAAAATGCAATCTATTCTAAGATGCAATGATTGAATCTTCTAGGATACAATTCTTCTAAATGATCCTAATCTACATGATTAAATTGTATTAAATTTTAATATATGCAAGCACCTCCGCCAAAGATATAATTTAAATTCGAAATCCACATAATAATTCATTCAAATAGGGAAATTAAAGATTGCGACAATCGATATTGATAATCCCGCGTCTTCTGAATTAAATTCCTAATTATCTTAGATAATTAGGAAAAATAATTCGATGACTTATGGATTTAAATTAACAATTAGAGAAATTTTACATTATTGCTATATCTAGCAATATTATTGGCATGAGATGTGCTTAGATAGCAATAATTCGAAATATGCAATAATATATTCAAGCTCGGATGATTATTATTACATAATTTGCAGATCAGCTTCCAAAATTGAATGGATGTTGCCCGGATCGCGGTGCGGCCGGTTTGGGTCGGATGGCGGGGAGCGGCGACAACGGTGACGGTGGCGCTGGACAGTGGGCTTTGGCGATTCGAGGCACAATGATGACGTCAGGAAGATTACGGCGAGGACTCGCTAGAGACCCGCGAGGACAAAGAATAGCTTGGTGTTGCCTTAGGGAGACCAACGAGGTAGTATAGGATGGTTCAATTATATGGTCTCAAACCCAACTCATTATGTCCTAAGAACTTCTATTTACTCATGATTTTCGGCCAATATAGTTCTATGGGCTCAGTTAAATTCAAAGCCTTTTAATTTAAGTCCATCCATAGCCCGATCCAATTCATATGCAAGTTATATGTATGCTAAAATTAAAACTAATCTATATGAAAACTATACTAAAAATGATTTAAATATTTTTGCTAGGGACTAATGTTAGTCCATAAGTTTTTAATGAAATTAATCCTGAATGATTAGATGTCAACAACTAAAAGAAGGAGAAAGAAAATTTGATGATGTTATTCGAATATAAGTATTTTTTTCATTTCATTTCTTTTCCTTTTTTTTTTATTTCTTATACAAATACCTTTGGTGATAGATCTATCATTTTCATCAATTACAAAATTAGACAAAAAATTTCAATGACTACAGTTGTAGTCTATTTTGTTTTTTGCAACAAAATTAAGTTGCAAAGATTGATTCATTGCATGGGAAACTGATTCGCAGAGATATATGTGCTAGGTTGCTTTTAGTTCAACTTGCTCGACGGACTATAAGTCCCTTGAGAAAAAATTAGAGTGGTGTGAAAAAAATACATGGCATTCTTTAGGTTAGTTTTAGGATTTACATGCTAGACTAGGTTTAGTCACAGGTTTAGTCTTTAACTCAAATAATTCCGAGGATTGAAATATCATCTAGACATAGGTCGAATTCATAGTATAGTCATTTCCCTAAGCTATTAATTTTTCTTAAACTCGCCTAATTTAATCCACTTCCCACATCACCTAAGCTACTAAGTATTCATTAAAGTCGGATTGGGCCCAAACTAAGGATAGTAACACACCAATTCAGGACTTCTCGCTTCTCCGAAAGTTTCGAGCGCCCACATTACGCATTTTAAAATGAGTAATGTGGGCGCTCAAAACTTTCGGAGAAGCGAGAAATCCTGAATTGGTGCATTAATAGGATAGTCTAAAAAATCAAGCTCCTGACACACGTCTTTGGGCTTATTAACAAAGCTTTGTTACATTTTTTTGCACGACTATTATCGAGTTACCGCATTGCATTTTATCTTTTAATCCGTTCTTTGATAAATTGGTTGTGATTCTTTTATATTATTATTGATTTTTCAACATAATCTGCTTATTTTAGTTGAATGGTTAGGTTACATTTCAGGAAGGCAAGAAACATCGCATGGGCACTTAACGAATGTGAACTTTATCACTCATAAACTGGATAAAGAAATCGCATGCGACACATAGTTAATAAACGATCAAATTAAAGAATTGACAAAGCATAAATTGGATAACTAGTGTAATCAAGTCCTTGTAGTTAGATGTCTAGTTGCGTATATTGGAGTGAGTTATATTCCTCCTATATCTTACTTGGCTTCTAATCGGCCCCAAATAGGCTAGAAGCGGAGACTTCTAATCAATCAAGATTCTCATAGAATCGGTCAATTAAAATGAACATTTCAATATTGCGCGAGGAAAGGGTTTGACTCGATATTACCTTTAAACCTGTCTTTCTCCTTCTGGAGGGAAGCGACATGGAACACATACGAAAGATGGGGAACCTGCAAAGTGCAGACCATTCCGGAGATCATGGAGGAAGAGGCTCGAAAGCATAATAGGCTTGTTGTAACTTGTATCTGATGTCTGAATGTCATAATGACAAAGAAGGGTAAGCTTCATCAATCTTATAACCAAGGTTGCTTTCGTATTAAGCTGTGAAGCTCAAGATTATTTTCGTAAGAATGTCAACAGACAAGACTCAAGCTTTACTTTCTGAATAGTATTACACTCTAAAGCTGGAAAATTATTTTCTGCCAGCCCTAAATTGTAAAAGAAACTAGGGTAGTTTTATTCTTTTCTAGATTTTTTTTTAACAATTATGATTATGAAACTTTGGATCTTTTCTTCTTGTCAGAGTAGGAAGAGCCTTGAATTTTTCATTAATTCAACATTTTTCAACGAGTTTACTATGTTTGAGAGTAAAACACAACAATGTGAAACATCCCAATTTTTATGGAGCATTTGCAAAATTTGAGGGAACTACAAGCAAATTGCAAATGATCACTGTGGGAGAAACTTTAGTGATTATGAGAAGCTTAAGTATCAACTAGAATCCCTAGAAAAGGACCTAGAAGAGCATGGAGAGGAGAAGGAGAAATGTGAAGCGCACGATGATGAGAGACGTATTCTCTGCTTAATTATTGAGAGAGGTATCATTGAGAGAGGTATTCTCTGCAATAAAGAAGCTACCGGAAGATATTGAGAGAGGTATTCTCTGCTTAATTATTGCATATCTAATGTGGAACATCCTCTCAATGTGTCATTATTGTGTATTTATCAATTTGATTTTGACTGTCTATAAGCCTTGCGACAGTAGATCGATTTTCTAATCAAATTTCTCTATGTGAGCGAATTGAATGTTGCGTTCATGATTAGGAGAATGGAATAGTTATTTTTCGGGATTATATAATTGATGACAACCAAAATGATGTTTCATTATGTATCTTGGTCAATGACAGACAATACATTACTTTTGTGAATACATAATACATTACTATTGTGAAAGCATTGCCTTGTCTGAAATTAGAGAGGCCCATGAGATAACAAGAGATGCGGCATGCATGCATGACAAGTTCACATTTAAAATAAAGAAATATCATTTTTTTGTTCTCCGGTAACGCCTTCCGGCTAAAGGATGGACGGAATGGACATAAACGCAAAAAGATTTAGGATTGAATTGGCCACTAATTAACACAATTATAATAAATTTAGGACTTTTTTGATAATTTTTTCCGTCTCATGCGCTTCATGAAATTTAATGACGATCTCGATTGTTCGATCTTCAATTTCAAGGCTTATTTTGAGTTGCTTTTTCAGTTGGAATTATCCGACTGTGGAGTTCCTCTTTCTTTTTTTTTTTTTTTTTATTTATTTTATTTTTAAACTCTGAAACATCATTAGCTTTAAGAAGGAAAAGTATGAGAACATGTATTCTCTTCACAGGAGAAAAATCATGTAAGAGAACACCTTCTCTGTTCTTCAGCCACTTTCAAGACTTTTGTATTTCTGTTGCTCCAAATCACCCAATTTAGTGAACTATTCATTAGGGCATTCTAATGTGAAAAGGCGGTTGGTCTGAGCAAATAATTGTATTCTCAAAGCATGCATAAATAATCTCACACCACCGAAAGTCATTTGTAACCGACGACAAGTAGCTTCTATCAATCGGTGACAATTTGTGAACACCTTAATGAATTTGAAGATATTAATGTTTACCAATGATAGAGCGTGACATTAGGCTACAAGACATTATATGTCCGTACCAATCCACAAGGGGCGTACGAATTTAACTCATACGTAACTCCTAAATATATATATGTTTTCACCGGTAACAGCATGCGGGTGGACTAAAATTCATAAGCTAGACAAACACCAATCAAAACTACATTCATTTGTGCGGGTATATGGACTAACGATATTATATGCGATAAGTGCATTGCAAGTCTAAAACTTGTCACGGAAAAGCAATTGAGTTCTAAAACTTTCAAAATGTGCAATTAAGTCCTAAAACTTATCACGAAAGTGTAATCGAATTCTAAAAATTTCACAACATGAAATCAGTGAAATGATTTGATTTTACTAATTTGACAAGTTTTAAGACTCAATTGCACTTTCTGACAAGTTTTAGGATTCAATTGCATTTTCTGGCAAGTTTTAGGATTTAATTGCACTTTTTGAAAGTTTTAGGATTAATCAATTGTACTTTCGTGATAAGTTTTTTTATAACTTTCAAGACACTTATTTATTGTTTTTTCTTTTATCTCATGGCAATTCATTAAACCAAGCTTCTCCACTTGGTGAAAAGAGAAGAAAAGAAGGGTAGGAGGGAAACGAAACGACTGGACTCAGTCACATGGACATGGTAGATTATTTGTTTTTCAGTTTAGCAAAATTGTCGGCAAAAGTACACTTTTAGAGCCAAAAGTTGTGTATGGAGATCACTTTGGTGCCAAAAGTTTCAATCAGATCACTTTAGTGCCAAGTTGGAGAAAAAATGATCACTTTGGTGTCTCCGGCCAAAATCTCCGACCAAAATTGCCATGTGGCATTTTTAATTAATTTTTTAATTTTAATTGGCATTTTTTTTAAAGAAAATGAAGTCCACGTTGGTTCCACATGGACTTCAAAATTCATAAAATAATAAAAATAAACAAAAAAAATATTAAAATAAAAACTTAAATTAAAATAAAATGTAAAATAAGAAAAAAAAACAAAAAAAAAGGCAGGTGGCAAGGGTTGCTCAAACCCTCGCTGCCGCCGCCGCCGCCACCGCCCCGCCATCGCCGACAATGGTCAGCGACCCCTAGACGTGGGCAGTTCCGGTTCCTAAAAAAGCTGGAACCAGAATCGACCCATAAGAGGACGATTTCGGTTCTGATTTTTTATAATTTCTTTGCAATATGGATAAGTTTTTTAAGACTCAATTGCACTTTCTGACAAGTTTTAGGATTCAATTGCACTTTCTGGCAAGTTTTAGGACTTAATTGCACTTTTTGAAAGTTTTAGGATTAATCAATTGTACTTTCGTGATAAGTTTTTTTATAACTTTCAAGACACTTATTTATTGTTTTTTCTTTTATCTCATGGCAATTCATTAAACCAAGCTTCTCCACTTGGTGAAAAGAGAAGAAAAGAAGGGTAGGAGGGAAACGAAACGACTGGACTCAGTCACATGGACATGGTAGATTATTTGTTTTTCAGTTTAGCAAAATTGTCGGCAAAAATATACTTTTAGAGCCAAAAGTTGTGTATGGAGATCACTTTGGTGCCAAAAGTTTCAATCGGATCACTTTAATGCCAAGTTGGAGAAAAAATGATCACTTTGGTGTCTCCGGCCAAAATCTCCGACCAAAATTGCCATGTGGCATTTTTAATTAATTTTTTAATTTTAATTGGCATTTTTTTTTAAAGAAAATGAAGTCCACGTTGGTTCCACATGGACTTCAAAATTCATAAAATAATAAAAATAAACAAAAAAAATATTAAAATAAAAACTTAAATTAAAATAAAATGTAAAATAAGAAAAAAAAAACAAAAAAAAAGGCAAGTGGCAAGGGTTGCTCAAACCTTCGCTGCCGCCGCCACCGCCCCGCCATCGCCGGCAATGGCCAGCGACCCCTAGACATGGGCAGTTCCGGTTCCTAAAAAAGCTGGAACCGGAATCGACCCATAAGAGGGCGATTTCGGTTCCGATTTTTTATACTTTCTTTGCAATATGGATAACCAAAATGAAGGTAGTTGAGTGGTTTATGGCTCTTGTTTCAATCAAAAGAATATGGGTTCGAATCCCACTTCAAGCAAATGTCATTTGCTCCATTTTTTTCTTTTATTTTTTTTAAATGGCGGTTCGGAGTCGTGGGCCCAATTCCGGGCCGATTAACGAGCCCACAGTTTATTTGGCCATGTCTAGCGACCCTCGCCGGCCTCCGGCGAGGCTTGTAGACCGGTCGCCGGCCCTTGCTCAGGTTTGGCGAAGGGCCGCCACGAGCGGCCGACCCTCGCTGGTGGCGGCTGTCCGCCAGACTTGGGCAAGGGCCCGCGACTGTCTCCCAGATCTGGGCGAGGGTTTGCAGACCCCCACAGGCCATGCCCCACCCTCGTTGGTCATTGCCGGCGATGGTGGGGCGGCGGCGGCGGCGAGGGTTTCTGGAACCCTCGCCACCTGTAAATTTTTTTAATTTTTTTTTGGTTTTTAAATTTTTAGCTTATTTATTAAATTATGTTAAATAATTTTTTTAAAAAGAATGCCACAGTGGACCCTCGGCGAGTCATGTAAGCCGAAAATATTAATAAAAAAGTGCCATGTCATAATTTCGGCTAAGCAAATTGGACTTGACACCAAAGTGATCGTTTTTTAAAAAACTTAATACTAAAATGATCCGATTGAAACTTTTGGCACTAAAGTGATCTCATTACACAACTTTTGACACTAAAAGTGTACTTTTGCCCAAAATTGTGGCTAAGAAAAGTTGTTGCTAGGAATCACAGAGTTTATTTATTGGCGGTCCATTTTCTAAAATAGGGTCCCAAAATCTCATCCGTTCCAAAACTTCCTTGGTAATACCAACCATATATGACCAATTATTAAAGGTGAGCGGTTTTAAGTTCCTTACAAATTCCACCTAGAACCCGAGACCTGTTAGCCGAAACAAGTTCCTCATTTTTGGGAATATGAAACCTACCCGTCATACCTTGAAATCTGAAACCTACCCAGTCACAGGTTCTAGGTCGGTTCAGGGGTACCCGGACATCTGTCAATTTTTTTCTTTTTTCTTTTTTCTTTTTTCTTTTTTCTTTTTTCTTTTTTCTTTTTTCTTTTTTAGTTAAGCAAAATGAAAGTGAACGCTACGACCCCTAAGGAAAAATAGAGGTGAGCAGTACATGTTACATTTAGAACCTAAAACCAACCCGTTGGGACAAGTTCCTTATTTTTTGAACTAGGAACCTAAAAATTTATTTGGGTCCAACGTATACACTCATCATAGGACACCATACATTGTTGTAGGATTGTGCGAAGACATATATCAAGAAAAAAATAAAAATTTATTTCAAAATCTAGGGTCCAGTTTTCAGGTTCCAAGTACCCGTTGGAACATGTTCCTCAATTTTTGAACCCGAAATCTACCCTACATATATCTTGGAACCTGGAACCGGACTAATTCCCATGAGTTTCAATTTTAGGTTTCCGGTTCTACCCTGAAACCTTGCTCACGCCTACCAATTATGAAGACCATGCCTAGAGATATTTTCATCAAAAAGGAAAAAAAATATGTCGGAACATTTCATCATGAATTGTGATTATCCATAAGACACTAATTCTGAGGATTGATTCCATCATGTGATGCATGGTACTCAAATTCACACAATATTTAGTAACCGGAAGTAGGTTGCTAGCAAGCTGGTTATTAAGCATTGTACAAAGTTTTTATTTATTTATTGGCGGTCCATTTACTGAAATAGGGTTCCAAAATCTCATCCGTTTCAAAACTTCCCTCCTAATACCAACCACATAGGACCAATTAAGAAGAACATGCAAGGAGACATTGTCCTTGAAAAGGAAAAAAGATGTCGGAACATGTCATCATGAGTTGTCTTTATCCAAAAGACAACAATTACGGATAGTGTTTCCTACGAATCCTCAGGATGATTCCATGATGCAATGCAGGGTACTCAAATTTATCGTGTCGTAATTTGTATGCAAAGTATAGTGACCAAGAGCATACAATGAACAAGTGAAAACTGTTACAAGTTGAATGACTGATTTTGCCTTAGATGAACCAGGAACCGCCCCATAAGAAGACAAATAGGGACAAGAAGAACGGCATGTACTCCAACGCTCTGTCTTGAACCGTGGGTCATGACCAAAGAGACAATGACTTAATGTTTTGATGGGTCGAAAATAAGTCTACGTGAATTTTATGTGTAACCCATTTTTGACCCATTAGAATTAACTTCAATTTTTTTGAACCCATTTTATTGGGTTCTCTAAAAGCTAACAAACCCATATAGAATCACCCACTCATGGCTAGCTCAGTTGGTTAGGGCTAGGATTGTCAATAGTTCAGTTCAGTTAAGTTCAGTTTAGTTTTTTAAAAAATCGAACTGAACTGAACTATTATGAAATATGAGCAAACTGAACCAAACTTGACACTAACCGAACCGAACTGAACTAAAAAACGCAGTTCGGTTCGGTTCGGTTCAGTTTAGTTATCAGTTCGATTTTCGGTTTTTTTTTTTCCTTTTTTGTTTCAAAATTCCGAGTTTTCGCAAACAGTAAGAGTGAGGGGGAGAGAGATGACGGAAAGGAAATGAAAAGTTGGTATCCGCGAACTGAACCAACTGAACTGATTCGAACTGAACTATTAAGGTATCCAAATTCTTTGCTATTAACCGAACTGAAACTGAATTGAACTAAAAATTTTACGAAATTTCAGTTCAGTTCAGTTTAGTTCAGTTCTGGTTCAGTTATTCGGTTCAGTTTTGACACCCCTAGTTAGGCGCACTTGGAATTGTGTGGTTAGGTACCATGATCTCAGATTCGATTCCCTAGCTGAACACTTGTGATTTAAGTGGGGGGTCATGGTAGTGGGCGGTTGCGGTGCTAGTCTCCTCCGAGGAATAGTCGAAGTGCGCGTAAGGTGGTCCGGACACTTTGGTTATCAAAAAAGAGAGAGATAAAACTGACACTCTAGGTGCGCATGAGGTGAGGTTGCATCTGGTGCACATAAGGTGTTAAATTGGTGGATCGGGTCGGGTCGAGTTGAATATAGTCCGACCCATATTGAACAATTTAACTCGTTTTGATCCATTTTCCACGCACTTTAAATTTAACGACCCTTATCCAACCTGACCCGTTCATGGGCGCAACGTTCATTTCGCTTTAAATTGAACTCCCCCAGATTACATTCTCACACTTTAATTTAGGTTGCGATGCTGGTTTCGCTTCTATGCTATACAAAAGCGCTGTCATCGATGCAAAGAGCGTCTTTGGTTGAGAAATAGCCTCCAAAGAGGATGAGAACTCTAGTTGGCTTCCCACTGATTTCTATTATGCTTTTTTTTTTCTCCGTGGGTATGAAGATGCAACCTTTTTTCTTGAAAAGACCCTGTGCTGGCCGAGTGTGGTATCTCATTGGAAAAGCAATTGACCCAAGTTTAAGGCACAACAGTGTTCTTGAATCCCTAAAGGTACATCCTGATGCATTACAATTTACATACCTTGGAGCATATGGAGCTGTGGGGGTGTCAATGGGTAGGGTGGGGTCGGCTTCCATACTACCCTACCCGACCTGACCTGACCCTTAAGAGAGGTGTTCGTTACCCACCCCGACCCTGACTCGAACCGAAAATGAAGTGAACAAACAAGCGGGTTGGGTTGGTTCGGGCTTAGGGTTTTCTTTCTTAATTTTTTTACTTTTTTTTTTTTTTCAAATGGAACCAAATATAATCGCAGCCTACAAACGGTCAGGCAATAAAACTAGATAAATAATAAGAGATTTTTTTTAAAAGCAGTCAGTAATTTAAAAGAACAAACATTGGTAACTAGTTCAAAATAAGAGTTAGTAGTAATGTAAAATTAGTTGGTGACTTAATCGTACCTTAAGTAACTTACCCCCCCCCCCCCCCCCCCCCCCCCCCCCCCAAAAAAAAAGAAGAAGAAGAAGAAGCTGTAACTAAGTACAAAAATTCATAGATAAAAACTCTCGCCCACGTCAAAACAGTACACAGGCTATTTGATTCAGAAACCTAACGTTGCGCCGATGTACCGGATGCATTAACCACTCCCTGTTTTTAAACACAAAAAATAGATAATGCACTTTACATTAATCTAGGCAGAAGGCTCAATTCATATTTTGCAGTGACTTTCAATACAATAACTAAACGAGATAGCTCTACGTCAATCACGCATGAGAATAAGGTGCTCCACAGATTCAAATTTGTCACACAATGCACATATAGGGGAAGAATGGATCCTTCTTCTGGTATGCGTTTCCAGAATAGAGTTGTCAGAGGAAATGTCACATGGACAATCAATCTCCCACTAGGTTTCTATCAATCTGCACAGAGCTAGAAACTGCAAAGACTTCAGGGAAGCTGGTTTCCTGAGGAGATGATGGGCAGCGGCCGGGGATCGCTCGGGCGGCGGGCGGCGACCGGTGGCGGTCATCGACCGGCGGCGGCGGTGGTCGGTCGAGGCTCGTGTGATCGTAGAAGTAAAAATTTTTAACTTCTGAAAATTGGCCAAAAATCCAACTAGAAATAGAAAATCATACCAGAAGTCAATTTTTTTTACCAAATACATTTCTGCTTCGGAAGTGATTTTACCAAACGAATTCTCCTGCTAGAATGAAAAAAAAAATGAAGTGTTTTTCATGCGCACCCTAAGCGCATTGTTAAGAGGGTTTTCACTTTATCTTAGTCAACGTGTATTTTGTCTATGATAGTTGAAGGTTGGAAATAAAATAAAACTTAATATACTTGAGGCCATTTATAAGCCTAGACCATGAGCTAAAAAAGAGTCGAAAATGGGTTAGGTTAAGACTCATATTAATAGGTTTTATAAGCTTAGATCTATATTTGACCTATTTTTAAAATGTGTTGAACCCGTATATGATGCAAGTGAATAAAAGTAGGCTAAAAAGCGGGTCAAAAATCTATATCCACACTTCTAGGTACGATTGATAGTTGACAACAAAAAAGTTTTTTTTTTTCCTAGGACAATCATTAATTCTCTGTATTTACTTACTGACGTGATGCAATTGCACTCGACTCGACCAATTGGCAGTCGGCCTTCCGTTCGTCTCGCCAAACAACTTTTGTTTTCTAATATCGAGGGCCCTAGCGACGAAATCAACTTTTGTTGTGCTCAACCTGTTCGCTACCAGTGAAAGAGACTCGGCAAATGTTTTTTTTTTTTTTTTTTTTATGACCAAGGTATCCGAGCCCGCTTCACGAGCTTGAATATTCCTCGAGAGGGACTGGCCCAGCAACCCACCAGCCGGGACCCTCCACTTAAGTCAGCGGAATGCGGTCAGAAGATTCGAACTCTCAACATTTCATGAGAGAAAGAAGGGCACGGTCTCAACCAACTACGCCATGCGCGGGTGGGTGAGACTCCGCAAATGTTGATCCGGAATATAACCAATAGACAGGAAACAGCTCCATGCTCGACAAGGGTCTAATTTAAGAGAAATTATCTAATGTCACACTGGAACTTATTTTCTTTTCTACATGACGAGCTTAAAAAGAAGGAATAAAAAAAAAAGCAGATTTAATTTTTTTTTTCACTATCCATTCTTTGATGTTGGAGTATGTTCCAGACCGGTTCCGAGGTTAAGAGGTTCGGTTCTTGAGACCCAAAATTGGGAACCGACGCAAACAAGGCAGATTTCAAATTCTTGATCTGGAAGGTTTTGGACGTCATCTTCTTCTCCAAGCTGCCAACACTAAACGTGCAATGTGAAATTTAAACTTTATATTTATTTAATATGATCCATGAATATTTAATTTGTTAAATATGATTCCCGAACTATATAAAACTATCCAATGTAGTCCTTCCATTAATTTAAAATCAGAGACAACATTGAACAATTTTCATATGGTACAAGAATTAAATTGAATACATACCAAATGTTCGGGAATTACATTGAACAAGTTAAAAGTTCACGGATCAAAATTACGTATTGGGCTACAATCGGGAACTATATTGCACATTGATCGAAAGTTCAGAGATTATTTGTGTCATTTTTTCGTACTTGTATTTTCTTGTGAGAATTTTGTGTTCCCTTTTAAATATCTATTCACTTATATGAGTATGTAGGAGCATTAGTTCTTGATTTGTCCTCAGTTTTTCGTTGTTCATCTTATTTTGACCCTTTAAAAGTTCTAGGTCATGTAGTATATGTATCAACAGTAGACATGGTGTCCGAGAGCAAGCAAGATGCCTCGGATTTTGACAGTAATTATGTTGAACTGAGTAGGCTTCGATGAAATTTATACATATGGTGCTTGTCCTTCTACTAGTTTGAGATAAATGTGTTGTTGTTGTTGATGATGATGATGGTGCTTGTCCTTCTACTGAGTTTTTATATGCACATAACGATTCCCTGGTGCACTTAATATCGATTTTTACTCGTCAGTTTTTTTTGGGTCGGATTTGGGATAAGAAAAAATTGGAAGAACGAATTGATCCATTCGATAGAAATCCATTATCAACAGAAAAAAAAACTTTCTTTATTTTCATTTCCAGAAACAGAATAAGGAAGAATTCATTCAGAAGATCAAATACGAATTTTGAAATTTTTCTTTAACGCAATTATAACTAAGACCAAAACTAAATGTTTTGGTAAAATAAAACTTAATTTTAGTGCAAGTTGGATCATTAATTGAAAAGGTTGTGCTTTTAACATTTGTATGCGGAAATAAGAAATTAAAGTTGATCGGAGGTGATTTTAAACTTGTGCCTCATTTTGGTCAATCCCCATCTTGAGCTTGCATCTCTATCCCTTCCTAAACACTTCAATTAAAGTTGATCAGATAATAGGGTTAGATATATAATTGAATATTAAGGATATTATTTGATGTTTCATCTAATTTCCCTATTGAATTTCAAGCTAATTTCCTTGTTATATTAGATTACTTTCTTGCGGAGGCATGTGTCACGGGCTGGCAGATTCCTTGGCCGCGGAATAGCCCATGGGGCGCCCAGCTTGCCATGCAAGACCAGGCCAGCCCTTTTTCTTTAGTTATCCCTGGAACACTCAAGCGAATATATTTACCGAATCGAGTCATACCACGCCTAGCTTAACTCAGACGTCCTTTGTATCGAGCGATGACACACTATCTTTAGCACTACGACTGGTTTCGGCCTGCCATGGCCTCATCAGGAGAGCGGCATCAGCTCCCGACCAGTTTGTACACGGGAGGCCAAACTGGCCTTCAGAGCTCCTAAGGAATGTATTCTATCTAATCCTAGAACTCCTAGTACAAACCAATCTAATGCTACTCCCCCAACCCAGTAGCTCACTCTCTCTTTACATCACTCATGAGTTTTGTTTTTAGCATAAACAAGTATCGCTTCAAGGATTTCAAGTGTGGAAGGACCCCACGACATCCATCGTTCGATCCCCTATTTTGTTTTAAGGGTCACGAAACTCCCGGCCCGTGTTATTCTCCCCCACTCATTTCCGCAACGCCCTCGTTACTGGTTCTGTTGCTTCCTAGCACATATCCCTCCATCGGAGGCGTGCTCACCGAACAGAACTTTTTCTCCTCAACATTGGTTAGCTTTTCGGTTTTTGCTCTATTTGTTTGGAAGGCCTTTCGGGTCGGTCACCTGCACGTTTTCAGGTGTGGCCATGGGCAGCACCATTTCTAACCCTGGGCTATTTTCTTCCTTTGTTCGGGAGGTCTTTCGGGTAGTCACCCTGGACTTTTTCTCCCTTTTTTTCTCTGGAAGGCCGTTCGGGTCGTCACCCTGGACTTTTTCTTCTAGTATGTGTTTTAGCTAAACCAACGGAGGGTTTTTCCTTGTTTCAAACATGATAGAGGACTCATCTTGAGATTCGCCGAGTATCGTCCAAGAACGTTTTTCCCATTTCAGGGTGAAGTCAGTTTTCACCTATGCCCCCATTGGCATCCCAAAAGCAAGTCGAGAGCCGCGCATTGTCCAAGCCTTTTGTTTTTGTTTTGACTCCAGCGATTCACTCTCCGCACTCGTAGGACCGGGAAGACCACAGGTTTCATCCAACAACACACTTACTGAAGGGATTCCTGCTCTGATACCACTTGTCACGGACCGGCAGATTCCTTGGCCGCGGAATAGCCCGTGGGGCGCCCAGCTTGCCATGCAAGACCAGGCCAGCCCTTTTTCTTTAGTTATCCCTAGAACACTCAAGCGAATATCTTTACCGAATCGAGTCATACCACGCCCAGCTTAACTCGGACGTCCTTTGTATCGAGCGATGACACACTATCTTTAGCACTACGACTGGTTTCGGCTTGCCATGGCCTCATTAGGAGAGCGGCATCAGCTCCCAACCAGTTTGTACACGGGAGACCAAACCCGCCTTCAGAGCTCCTAAGGAATGTATTCTATCTAATCCTAGAACTCCTAGTACAAACCAATCTAATGCTACTCCCCCAACCCAGTCGCTCACTCTCTCTCTACATCGCTCATGAGTTTTGTTTTTAGCATCAACAATTATCGCTTCAAGGATTTCAAGTGTAGAAGGACCCCACGACACCCATCGTCCGATCCCCTATTTTGTTTTAAGGGTCACGAAACTCTCGGCCCGTGTCACATGTTATACGGGTGTCAATACCCCTTAATTTGTAACACATTATAGTGTCAAGTCACATGCTAAGATTCATTTTATTGTCCGTGACAATTGCTGGCTAATTCTCTAAAGCTGCATTTGATCATCAAGATAAAAGCCAGAATAGGACATGCTTTTATCATATCCCATGTTTGGTAGCTATCCAGTATAGGATAAATGGCATAAAGCCAGGATAGAATATGTTTTGTCTTATAATGTGTTTGGTACCTATCTAGGATTAAGGGGATATAGCTGGGACCAAAAAAAAAAAAATTCTAGAGAAGATGGTAGAATAGACCGGAATAAGATTTATCAACAAAGCAGACACGAGAAAAAAAAAAAAATCAAGTTTTCCCTACAATCGCCGTCTCTCAACATTGTCAGGCTATCTCTTCGGCAGCGGTGGGTGTCAAGACTCCAGTGTGACTGCCTCTTCGGCGGTGCCAGGATGGGGTCTCCGACCGAAAAGCTTGGCATCTCCATGATCTCATTTTTTTAATCAATTGTTTATCCGTGAGAGAGCGAGCATCTCCATGATCTCAATTTTTTTTTAATCAATTGGTTGAAAACGGGGTCGTTGGCCGCGTATGTTCTCCATTCTCCGCGTCACGGTCTTCAAGATCTCCTCGTGGTCTCCGAAGGACGTGAATTCAATCGATGTGGCTCGCCAGCCTTGTCTTATTTTCGCCATAAAGTCTTATCTTCAATCATCCACTCATTTGAACACACACACACACACACATAAATAAATCAGTCACCTATGATCTCATCTTCGCTGTAAAGCCTCGTCTTCCTCCACTAAGCTTGAAGAATGGGTGCTTTCTTTGCTCCGGAATCTAAGAAACCTTAGATGCCATATGTGGTTTATTCGAGTGTCATAATTTTTTTCGATCACTTGAGGCATCATCAATTTTAAATAATATTTGCTTGAGTATCATAACTTTCAATTAATCACTTGAGTGTCATAATTTAATAAAAACGTTTACCCTAAGTGCTAGATATCAATAGTGGTATGGAATGTATGGTGTGCGTTTTTAAAAAATTATGGCATTTAAGTAATTGATTGAAAATTTATTTGGCATTCTTGTGATCCGAAAGAAAGTTACAACAATCAATTGAGAGTCTACACTAAGGAAAACTACCTTGTGCAGTTCGCTTTGCCAAGTTGGACGAAAGATTTTCCGCATTGTACTTCAATTTCTTTTAAAAACTGTCGCGTCGGATAAAAAAAAACTGCATCGGATGAAACGTTGAAGACACATAGCGACCATTTTTTCACCAATTTAGCACTTAATTGATGACTCCAAAATTTTTGGCACTAAAGTAAGTGTCGTACGACAGTTATGACGCTTCTAATTCCATTTACCCTATTTATAGTGTTGGAAACAAACTTCTCACATTTGGTAATAATTATATTTACTGTGAAAGCACGTTTTATCTTTACAACAAATTAGGCATTTTTAAAGTTGTTAGTAACTTTCTAATGTAGTTACTAAATATAGTAACTTTTGAAATTTCTAGAAAATTTTGAGAACATCACAACAGCAATAATATGTTTTTTTTTTATTATAGTCTTGATACATCAACATCAACATCAACAATACCTTTATTCCAAACTAATTGAGGTTGGCGGTCGATGAACCCAAAAAAGAAAAATAGAATAAAATAGAATATAACAAAAATAAAAGCAAAGATCAATTGAAGAAAAAAAGAATAAAAATATAAATAAAAATAGGGAAAAAGGGACTAAGGACTAAAAAGATCAGTCTGGAACATAGGAAATCTACCCCTTTCTAATATTAATAACTTCCCTCCACTTCGTCCTAGAACACACCATACGCCAATCTATTTCTCACATCCTTAAATCTTGTTTTACTACTTTTCCCAAGTTAGTTTCGATCGACCTATTCCTTTCGTCATGTCATGCTCCCGGTAACAAACTTCTGTTCTTATTGAAGCATCTAGGGGTCTTCGAAGAACATGCCCAAACCATCTCAGTCTATGTTCTATCATCTTTTCTGCCACTGGTTCTACTCCAAATTTCTGTCGAATATCTTCATTTCTTATCTTATCCATCCTTGTATGCCCACACATCCACCTTAACATCCTCATCTCTGCAACTCCCATCTTATGCTCATGTTGCGTATGTGCTGGCCAACATTCAGCTCCGTATAGCATTGCGGGTCTTACTGCTGTTCTATAAAATTTTCCTTTTAGCTTAAGAGGGATTTTGCGATCACACAAAAAACCTGATGCACTGCACCATTTCATCCAACTTGCTCTGATTTTATGGCTTACATCCTCATCAATCTTTCCCCCTTTTGCAATATTGATCCTAGATATCTAAAAGCATCGTTCTTGGGCACCTCCTGTCCAAGTATATTCACCGATTCTTGATCTCCTCCTCTTGCCGTGGCGAACTCACACTTCGTGTATTCGGTCTTATTTAGACTTAACGTAAATCTCTTGGCCTCCAATGTACTTCTCCATAATTCTAATTTAGCATCAACCCCAGCTCTAGTCTCATCAATAAGTACAATATCATATGCAAAAAGCATACACCATGGCAACTCATCTTGGATATCTTTTGTTAGCTCATCCATAACTAGGGCAAAAAGATAAGGACTCAAAGCAGAGCCTTGATGTAAGCCTACTGTGATTGGAAAATAACTCGATGTGCCATTACAGGCCTTCACACATGTAGTAGCACCATCATACATATTGTCGCGACCCATCTCAAGTGGCCACTGGGCGTCATGCCCCGTGGGGGCTCTCGAGGGCTAATGGGCCGCCCGATATTGCCTGATCTGACGCGGGCCTCTCCCAAGGTCCATTACCTAAATCGCAACGGCTGGATATATGTGGTCGACCTTCAGTGCGGTTTGGTGACAAGTGCTATGTGTACATGCCAAGGAGTTGCCACCACTCGTTTCGTAGAGGGTACGATCGGAAACCCTATCGAATAGTTGGGAGCGATCTATTCGATTCTGCGAAAATCAGAGAAGTGGGTGTTGACACCTGATTTTTGACCAAGTCTTTTTCAGTTTTATTTTTGAAAAATCACAAAAAATTCATAAAAAGTCAAAAAATTACAAAATCAACTTTGGTGGCCTTGGCCAAGCCCAAGGAACCATTCTTGACGAAAAAATAATTTTTCATATTTTTCACATTTTTTAGTATTTTTAGAAAATAGGAAAATACTAGGAAAATCAACAAAAAATAGAATTTGAGGTCATAAAAATATAGGAAAATAGTTAATATTTTTATTTTAAATCCCTTGTCATTTTGACCTCATCATGAGTCAAAATTCAAGTTTAATTTTGTGTGTTTCTTTGTAACACACAGGGTTAAATTTGTCAAAAAATATGTTTTGAGTCTTTCTATTTACGATCTTTTGCATTTTCCGAATCTTGACATTCGACTTGATTGCCCTACGTTTCAATTTGGTTCAATTGTGTACTGATTTGATCAATTTTGGCCTTAGGGACCTAATTGCATAAAAAATCTTTCCATTTTAGTCCCTAAAATGCCAAATCCAAAATTAAAATTTTCTGAGGGACACCCATAAAACCCCAATACTTCCTCCCTATAGGATTTGACTCCCTAAATCTAATAATGAGCTCAATTGGGGTCGATTCATCCATTAGGAACCTATATTTGACGAAAATCAATTTCGGATCCTGCCTTGAACTTGGGGCTTTCACACAAATTCAAATCAATTTAGCCCAAATTTACATTTTCTAGATGGAGTCTGTGCCATGGAACCCAATTTTGGTGTCAATTTTGTGATCTTGGCACATATGGGCGTCCAATTCGGACAAAGAGAGTAGAACCGGGTCAACTGGGTCGGGTTGACCCGACCCAGTCAACCCAGTTGACCAAATCAAGAGAACAGGTCTGTTCTCTTCTTCGCGCATACACAAGGCTCTTGAGAGGGAACGAAAACAGAATGGGAAGCAAGAAGGAAAAAGGGAAGGAAGGCAGTTGGTGGCGATGATCAGTGGAGTTGGGGAAATTAGTTGGCGAAAGGGTTGGTTAGGGGAAGCTGGCGAGAGGGACGCAATAAAAAGGCAAGGGGGCTTCGCGCGAAAAAGAGAAAAAGGGAGGAGAAACAGAAAAGAGAAGTCTGTTCGCGCAAGAACAGAAAAGGAGAGAGAGGCAGAGAGGGAGCTCGGGAGGTAGAACGAGCTCAGAGAGAGGGGGGAGCGAACAAAGAGTTCGCAGAGAGAGAGCGGGCGAAGGGATAGGGAGAGTGAGAGAGATACGGAGAGACAGAGAGAGAGAGAGAGAGGGAGAGAGAGAAAGGAAGCCGCGAGTTTCAAAGGCTCGACCACGGCGAGCGGCTGGAAACCGAAGCTTCGGATACATTCTCCGAGCTTCGTGACTTCCCGAGGAGTCGCCAGAACCGAGCGGTATCGCCTTTCATCGCCAAAACAGGTGAGACCTTCCTCCAAGCTCAAGCTCGGCCTTTAATGGCAACTTAAGCTATAGCCGTCCATTTGCTGCGATTTCGGTTGCAATCTTTTTGTCTCTCTTTCCTGAGCATTTTCACTTTTGATTGCATATCATTTCGACGCCTAAATCGCCGAGTCGGCCTCCAACCAAAACGGATCGGTCGCGAGCTCCATGGCTCATTCTAGACCAAACCGAAGCTCCGCAACGGTCAGGTAAGCCTCTTCAATCTCCTGTGATGCTTCTTGATCGATTAATAGGCCCGGATATCTCTAGAAATAGTTAAGACGTTAGCTCGCCGGAGATTAATTTCGGTCAGAGATGGCATGCGCGTGAATAGTGATTCTGCTATATCAAGGCTTCGACATGTTGTAGAGGAGATCGAGACGAGTTGAAAGGCGTTGGTTTCGCAAGCTTTGGTGGCCTGTAGGTGGAGAAACCGCCTTCCGACGAGGCGCCGGCGAAGCAGAGCCGGCGCCAGTCATCTTCCCCGGCAGCCCTGTTGACCAGTCAACGAAAGTTGACTGGTCAACGCCCACGTGGCGCTGACGTGGTGCCCACGTGGCAGCCACGTCAGCGCAATCGGTTATAACCGAATAAACAAATTCGATCCGACGGTGGAGAGCTAGCCACGTGTCACGATCTCATATTTTTGAAATAAAAATGAATTTCAGAAATAAAAAAAAATACCATCGATCGAACGGACGAGATTCGATCTTGTTTTCCAATCATGGCCGTCGATCGCTTTGATTAAATCCGATCGTTCGTGCGTCTAACACGTAGCACAATCACAGCCGTTGGTTCCTTGCATAGATCAGGCCGTCCGTAGTCGACACGTGGCACAATCTAGGCCTTTGGTTCGATTTGGGCGGGAATTCGAAAAACTGAGCGGGAAGGTGGAAACGGCGTCGTTTTCGCGCCGGGCCGGGTCTGAGCCGGGCCGGTCGCCGCGGGCCGTGGGCCGGGTCACCCGACCTGGCCCGAATAATATTTTTTTAATAAAAAAAAATCCGAAAATGATTTTAAAAAATAAAAAATAAAAAAAAATCAGAAAAATTCTAGAAAATCCAAAAAATGCTAGAAAATTCCAGAAAATTCCAAAAAAATGTGGAAAAATTTGTGAAAAATCCTAGACATTCCAGAAACCCCCCAAAAATCGAGGGTTGACCACAGACAACTGGTCAACCCTATTTTTGGGGTTTCTTACCCAATTTTTCGAGACTTGACGACATTACCCTTTAGGGGTAAGTCGCCTTTGCTGTGTATGCTAGATAAGGCCGATAATGCCAATGTGAGAATTAGGGTCGATTAGACGACCAATTCTTAGGTTTGGGTTTTCAAGTCTCGCCTCTTTTCTCAAAATGACGATTTTGCCCTTTAAAGAGAAAATCGTCTTTCTTATCTCAATTGAGTTCTGAAAATTGCTTGAAGTTAGGGTTTGGGTCAGGTGGACGACCAACCCTAATATTTGAGATTTTTAGTTCTCATCTTTGTCCAAAATGACGACTTTACCCCTCCAAGGGTAAAATCACTTTTAAATTTCAGAAAAATCCTGGAAATTCCAGAAAAATAGGAAATGGATTGGATTGATGGCCAATCCTATTTCCCCTGTCTTCTGACTTCCCAATTCGTCTAAAATGACAGATTTACCCTTTTGAGGGTAAATTTTCCCCGAATTATTCAAAATTACGATTCTGCCCCTCATGGGCGAATCATGTCCAAATCACTCCTAAGCCTTGATTGATATTTCTCTAGGCTAATAGGGCCTCATTAGGGATACCATGCTGATTTCATGTGTTTTATCTGCATGTACTGGATCCTTGATTTGCGCACTTATTTCTATTGGTTGTGAGTGATATGGTAGTATTTCCCATCTGCATGAACTCCTAGATTTAAGATCTGTACCCCACTCGTTTGTATGAAATCCTAAGATCAGATAAACCATTCAGCTTAGGTACCGAAAGGGCGTCAACTCTGACAGTTGACGTAACTAAGTCCCCGAACCCACTTCTCTGGTTTCCGCAGAATCGAATAGACCACTCCCAACTATTCGATAGGGTTTCCGATCGTACCCTCCGCAAAACGATTGGTGGCGACTCCTTGACATGTACACTCATCACATGTCACTAGGCCACACTGAAGGTCGACCACGTACATCCAGCAGTTGCGATTTGGGAAATGGACCTTGGGAGAGGCCCGCGTCCGATCCAGCCAGCGATCGGGCGGCCCATTAGCCCGCTCCCGCTCCACGCGCTCGGGAGAGGGTCGCGACAGACTGGCGACTCCACTGGGGACTTATTCTAAACCAGAATCTCTGGTTACGAATTCCAGAGGACTTGAGCCGATTAAAAAGTTGTTTGGTTTATCTGACCTTGTTTTCTGCAGATGCTCTCGAAGGTGAGGTACGTACACTAACCATTGTGTTAGATGTTTTTGCAGATTGGAGAAATAAGGGGTGGAGTGATTGTTGACATTTTTCCTACAGGTTGGAGTTGGGAATGTATGTTTATTTTTATGCACATACTGAAGCGGTGTTTTGATACAAACTGCTGTGCATGACCTTGCATTGTGATGATCACGACACATCGCACACACTGGCGGTCAAACCCCGACTGCAAACCACCTCTAGGTTACCTTAGATAGGGAAATGGTGCGAAAAGGATCTTGTGTTTGATGGCACTTGAGACTTTCGTATTCGTTCCCGCCTACCATCTGCATTGGCGATATCTAGCCCTCTTGGGTAGGTACCCTTGGGGAGGAATCTGCCTCATGTGGATCGTGGGAGCCTGAGCCATAGGTTCCTCACCTGATTTTCGATTTTTGGAGTATACCCCCCCACTTGTCTCATGCGCATGTCTATGAGAGGTTGGTATACCTAAAACCTTAAAAAAAAAAGAAAAAAAATCTCGCCGATCACTGTAAGTATGACTTCTCTCTCTACTTGTTCACTTCCTAGTGAAATTTCATGATAGAAAATTCATGGAAATCAACCGAATGCCCTGAGTGTTTGAGTTTACAAATGAAAATTTTTGATGATGAATTTTAGATACAAAAGTGGGAACACTTCTAAGCCGTCCCTACGGAATAGATGGTTCATCCAAATTTTCAATCATGGATTAAGATGACATTTCTATGTCTAAAATTCTTACAATGCAAGATTTTGGGGCACAAAGTTAAAGCCATGTTTGCAATCACATTTTGTATAGTGATTTCTTAAAAACAAGGATTACATGATTTTTACTAGAAAAATGTGACAAAACAATCTTTCAAGATTAATGCCTCCATTTGTATGTAAAATCCTTGAAATGGAATGGGTGTTCGATTGATGACCCTGGATCGATCTTTTAATGACGTATCCTCTTATCTTGAAATCTTGGCGGACATCAAATGCCTGTAAATGGGGATTATGGAGTATGTATTGTCGCCTCGCTTTCATTATGAGAGGCGACCTCATTGAGAGACGTCTTTGCTATGTAAAATGCTAAGTGTGTCTCCTTTCTGACAGGTTATACATGACATGCATTTATTGAAGATTCCTTCATCTAATCGAATGCGAGATGTGATCGAACGATGGTAAAACTGTAATCGTTCCAATAAAAACTTCGAGTGTTATACTTGACTTGCTTGGTTATTTCTTTTACCAACAGGTCAAAACGGCTGAAGGCCAATAATGCGAGGCTTGTTTTCCCTGTAACATGAAAGGAAATGCGTCTTCATCAGGAACCACCCATGGGGTTTCCAAAATAAGATGAATCGACAATGATGAGCCCAGAACAAGACAACATGAAAAAGGGGCATGCCTGATTTGGATCGACCTCTCTAAGTTGAAAAGGGTGTATTCGTTCCAAATTAAATTGATTTGTTTAAACAATGACATGGTTACTCGCACTTGCAGGTGATTATAAAAAATGAGTGGGGATCGTTAATGAACATTCATTCATCTCTAATGATCAAGATGATGGGAGTTGAGGAAATATACGCTAGGGATAGTAAATCTGTGATTGTTTCAATTAGAGCTTTTTGTGCAACAATTGACGTATTCCTTCCTCATGTCATGTAGGTGAAATAAAATGATTGTGTGAGGTCGACATTTGTCCCTTTAAAGAAGACTCAATTGTGGACCCTCAAAACTGGAGGCCAATGTGACATGGCATGATCGCCAATTGAAGCACGTCTCAAGGAGTCCAAATACTCGTGTTTCTCACCATGAAATTGATGATCACTCAACCACAAAATGCAACACTTCAAGATTGAAATGCATCAATAGAGCGAAAGTGGCGAAAGATCACCCAACCTCAAGAAGGAGAGTGACAGAACCCAAATAGTGTCGAACATCGTGCAACATCAAAGGCTGAGACCTCCGGATGATTACGATGAAGTTTCATCCTCTGTTGTCACAAAAGGGAGTAAATTGTCCCTTATTCCGATTTCATTCCATACAAATGACTGATATGCTTCTCTTTCATGTACAGAGAATGATAGTTGAAGACATGTGTCAGAATAGATCGAAGAATGTCAAACGCCAAAATCACCTGGCATGAAAGTGATTGACTCAACCAACATGGAAAGCATTAGCATGATACAATGGAGCTTCATATGGCTAAATCAGCTAACTCAAGGTGGAATACTCAGTTGCTGGGGGCAAATCATTTCCCTACCCAGAAAGCATGCCAAAGTCGAAGACATCAGATTCATCATGGTGATACATGGGGCGAGTCCTTGAAATAATGGTTATCACTCACGGAACAGAACGGAATAAAATCCATTCATCGAATACAAAGAGGGCTTCGCCATAGCAACAACCCTTCCAAGAAGAACGATGCCGAGTCATCCCTCTTGATAGAAAAGGACGTATCGTTCCTAAATAAGTTTCAATCAGATGTGAGAATAATATTTCCTATCTTTTTCCTCTCAGGTGATGAACAGAGTCAAGACACCCAAGAAGCAACGACTTCAAAATGACAGAAAGGGAGTACCCATTTCTCATATCATCTCACACATGCATTTAAGATAGATGATTTCAAGAGCGTCATAATGGCTCAATTTGTGAGCAAAATTCTCGAGAAAACTTGAAAAAGTTTCTTAACAATTAGAAGTCTCTTTGAAAAGAGCATTCAAAAAGAAAGCATTCAAACTTTACAGATTGACATACTTGATAAAGAGATGCTCTCTGTGAACAGAGTGAAAGGTGCGAATCCATTTTTCGTTGCAAACAAGAAACATCTTAGATCACTTGCATCATACATATCATGCATGCATCATTTATATGCATATTCTTCCTTGAAGGATGTCGACAGGTCAAGGCAAAAGAATCCAAATGAAAGGAAAATGCCAAGACCCAAGGAACGAAGGGTAAATTGTATCAATTCCAATTGCCCATTTTGTATGCTGTTCTGACACGAACCTTCTTTCCTTTGATAGGGAAATACCAAATAGTTCAATGGCAACTATGATGGCTGATATTAAGGCAATGCCGGAAGCCTCCCAAGCCAGACAGACAGTAGTTCCTAAACAACTCAAATCCATCACTTGCCCCCGATATAGCTGATAAAGAAACGACGGGAAATACTTAACGGGCGGAGGAGGATATCCGTGAGCCAAACACCCCGTCACAACAAAAAGCGTCCCCCGTTGTTGTTGTCAACCCCGAGAAGAAAGAAAAGAGGAACCAGACTGTAAAAAGCCGAAGTAGAGGCTAAGAGATCAGCCAGGATTAAAGAATGGTTAAGCAGCCATGGCTATGAGTTGGCCCGTTTGGACAAGATATCTCACTTCGCCGAGGTGGAGACCCCTCCTAACTACAAGGAACCGGACTTCATGAGGAAGTATAAAGGGACAGGATGTCCTCGCGCTCACCTCAAATATTATCTGCACAAGATGGCACAGTATTCAGACTATGTTCCATTACTGATGAACACGTTCCAAGAGAGTCTAGCTGGCGCCGCTCTGGCTTAATTCATTGAATTGGACCTGGATGATTATGATGGGTAGGAAGATCTTGCAGAGGATTTCCTTAAGCAAATATAGGTTCAACACAGCTACAGCCCGGACGAGGGAAGACCTTCTACGAACCTCAAAGGCAAGAGGAGAATTGATCATAACATACGTCCAGAGATGGCGAGCTTTGACGACCCAAATAAAGCCGTCAATCCCAGACGACGAGCTGATTAATTTGTTCTTGAAAGCACTCCTCTACGAATACTTCGACAAGTTGAACACCTCAGGGATGTCAGACCTTCGCACAATTAATAAAGGTGGCCGAAAGGCTCGAATGGGCCTTAAGAGAAAGGAGGCCTCATGAAGCTTCTTCCAGAAAACAATATCCCTTGAAGAAGGAGAAAGAAGCTGGGCTCGACATAGCGTTCATACCAGACCCCCACAAACCTAAGGTGCTTAACAGTTCTAATCAGACCAAATGAGGATCGTCGTGGTCGGCACCAAAAGGGCAAAGAGCCTAGAAGAAGGCAACCCCAAAAGCAGTTCTCTCAGCTCCCGAGGCCTTTATCCAAGCTACTCCCGATACTGCTAGAACAACACTTGGTGGCAAAAGAACCACCCAGGGCGATAATTGCTATATCCTTAAGTTAAAGATAAGGAAAACCGCCTCCAGCTGAAGGTGGACATGTCTAAGCTGACCGACCTTCTGGCGACCGCTTCATCATACCCAAAAGCAGGAGAGATCTCCGCTGACGTAAAGAGACTATGTATCGCTAAGATGAGGAACTTGGGGATAATGTTCGATACTACCGATAAAGAATTCGAAGGAGTCGAAGCTTCTCTATCTTTGGAAGGAAGCCATTTCATGATCAAAACTGAGCGGGGCAGCACCCGGGACATCCCGCACGAGGATCTGGTAGACAGTCTTGGGCCGGTCATTCAGTCAGAAGAAGAATTCGAAGAGGACGAACTGAAAGCCAAAGAGGTGAAGTCTAGCAGATTGCAGATTCATGGCTAACACACCTGAAATAGGTGAAATTGTAGACAACCTGGGTCAGGACTTTGGAGGGTACAACTTTAAAGTGAAGTACTCTGCTCCTCCTAGCTTCTACCAAAGAATGGAGGATATCATACCAAGACGGATGAGGAGGCATGGATGATCCCGTTCAACCGAAAAAAGCCTTTTTTCGAAAGAACCTAAGTCATCACTTGACCAGATGAGGGTTACTAAGCTTGGCACAAAGCAGTATGCCGAAACAAAAAGATCAAATGATCAACAGCAGGGTTGAGCTGAATTATTCAAAGGAAAAAGAGAATACCCGAGATCTGCCACATCAGCAGTATTAGACGACGATGACTGACATTGTCGACTGAGAGACGAAATCTCTTTAAGGGACTTTGACAACACTATGTCAATAATTGAAACCGCTACGACCGTGGTAATTAAACTGGAAGAGCTTGACAGCTTGAATAAGGTAGAAGATTGCCTAGTCAAGCCTATTTTGATTCGATTGCCAGAAGAGGAAGAAGACGGCACAGCTAAACCAGGGACGTCTTATCAGACGACAGTAACTGTAAAAGTCCCTCCGATAGAAAAGTACAATCCTAAAGCAGTCCATTGGGACTATGGGATAGAGGAAGAGGACGATGATGAAGGTTATGCGTCTATTCGCAGGGAATAGAATGCCTTTGAGGAATCAACGCCTCCTACTTCGGAAGAGCCGGTTACTGTCAATTTGGGGGATACTGAAAATATCAAAGAAGTCAAGATCGGTGGACATTTATCCCGAGATAAAAGACTCAAGTTCACAGAATCACTAAGAAGGTCGTTAAGATGTCATGCGACAAATTTCAAAGATCTCGAGCTACCAAGAGGTAGATAAAAGTGATCGAAGACTCAGATGGTTGAGATAAATAACCAGAACCGGCGAAGAATGTTCATTAGGGCAAACCCCTCCTTTCCTGTCAAGAGACCAAGCTGGGGGTAGGATTCTCATGCGACACCAAGACAGCATATTGGAACAAGTTGTCAAGCCCAAAGACAACAAGCATCAAGACATCCCCTATTAGGGCAAAGCAACCAAAAGAGATGATTTCCTTGATCAACGGAAATGTAAATACCTTAAAGGGAGTATCATGTTCCTTGGTGATTTATATAAAGTTAAACATGGATGAATACTCATTGCTTCATGTACAGGTACAAAGACCTCTTTAAATAGGATTGGAAATCGTCAAATGATACGAAAAATGCTAAGGCATTTGGCCGAGAATACTCCATTAGGACATTATCAGGAGTCCAACAAAGAGGAGAACATCACAAGGATGGTCACAAGTGACAAAGATGCATGAAGCAAACGACTTTCTCAAGCATTGGAAGGACGACACTTCAAATGTGAAAAGTCAAGTGAAGATCCAAGTAAGAGATAATCCAAACTGGATAAGGGATCGCATGAAAATGCAAAAATGAATAGAGCCATTTGACTGGGGCAAGGATTACCTAGCCATGACAAGTCATGCCTAACTGGGGCAAGCGAATCATCTACGCAACTGGAGGAAAAAGTGGCATTTCATTCCCAGCAGGATCAATGAACGTGATAGAAGAGTCGTTCACATCAGAGTTAAACCTCAAGATACAAACTTGAGTGAAGGGTGACTTTGTGTCGTTCTAATTTGATCTTCAAATGATCTTTCTCCTAATATGAATTTGCCCTAATTTCAACAGAAAATTACTGGCACTCAAAAGGAAAGAACTCGCTGACTCAACTTCAAGGCGAGATGATCTTTGGAGATAACAGTTTCAGAAGTCAAGCATTCAAGAAATGATCTTTGGCTATAAGATCAAGTGGAGGGTAAAAAGTATCGCTTCCACACCACATGCTTTAGCATACATTTTGATAACAATTCATTTTTCCTTGAATAAGGAACTCTAAAGAATAGCATGGAAGACGTCAAAAGAGAATGAAGCCATCGAGCAGGATTCATTGCCCCAATCAGACGAATGCGTCATCGTTGTAGGTCGAAATGACCGTTTTCTATAGTCTACATATTGGCGTTCAGATTGGAATGCATGATCAAGAGGACTTACTGTCGTGGTGGTCAGGTGCACGTCCTTTTCTCTTCAAAGACTGAGAGTTTTAAGAAATTTTAGAACTCTTAACCACCCTGTGTTGTTAAGAAAAATGCAGATTTTCATGAATCTATCCACTTCCATTGGAGTGCATGATTGTCGCGACCCTCTTGAGGTTGTCGGGCTCTCGAGGGCTAATGGGCCGTCCTGTCTGGTCGGACGCGGGCCTCTCCCAAGGCCCATTACCCAAATCGCAACGGAGGTATGCGTGATCGACTTTCAGTGTGGTCTAGTGACATGTGCTAAGTGTGCATGCCATGGAGTCGCCACCAATCATTTTTTTAGGGTATGATTGGACCACCCAATCGAATAGTTGGAAGTTTCTATTCAATTCTGCGAGAACCAGAGAAATGGTTTCGGGGACTTAGTTACACCAACTGTCAGAGTTAACGCCCTTTCGGTACCTAAGTTGACTGAATTTTCTAGCCTGAGATTCATGCGGATGAGTAAGGTATGAACCCTAAATCTAGAAATTCATGTAGATAAGAGTGATTATCCTAGCAATCACAATCAGTAATAAAATGCCCAACTCAAGGAATCTAGATATGCAAATAAATCACATAGCATTCCTAGTAAGGTCCTATTTATCAATCACAGCTCAAGAATGATTTAGCTGTCCTAGCCATTCTACACACGATCTAACCTAAGAAAAGCATTAGGAAGCATCGAAGGAGTTCGAGAGTACTCACATGGGGTTCGCCGTGCCCTGGTTTGGTCTTGGACGAGCTATCGAACTCATGCCGACCCGATTATATTTGGGGATCCACTCGGCGTTTTACACCATGAAATCATGTGAAACAAAAACGAAAATATTCAGCAAGGGGCATTTATTGTAGATGGTGGTCGATCTAATTGGACATCAAGACTAAAAAAGATGTAGAAATTTACAAATTAAAAGACTCGAATGATATTTTTTTTTGCCAAATTCAACTCTATGCGTCGTGAAGAAACACATGCAATTGAACTTGAATTTTGACTATTTATGAGTTCAAAATGAAAAGAAAATTAAAATAAAAATATTGACTATTTTTCTATATTTTTACGACATCGAATGCTATTTTTCTTCATTTTTCATGTATTTTTCTATTTTTGGAAAATATTAAAAAATTGAAAAATTATTTTTTTGTCAAAAATGGTTCCTTTAGCTTGGTCAAGGCTACCAAAGATGATTTTTTAATTTTTTAACTTTTTATATATTTTTTTATGAATTTTTAAAAAATAAACTATGAAAGACTAATAAAAAATCAGGTGTCAACAGCTGCCCCTCTTTGAGAGGAATTTCGTTAGAGGTTTCTCTCAAAGACAAGATGACACCTGTGTTCCGATGACTCGACTGGGAAAAGAAAAGAAAAGAAAAGAAATCATGACATCCAATTTTCATGCCCATCAATGTGTGTTTTTCCTTAAAAAGAGATGTGCTCATTCAATTCCCTGATATGATGTAAGAAAGTTAAGGAGTAGATAGACTTCCCTGCCCCTTACCTGCCGAACGCTTGCGGCATTTGCTGTGTCTGATGGGTTCAAGTAGATTCCTAAGGACTCGTCATCGGAGTGTCATAGGGATGTTAAGCTCTGACCTGTAAGGTAGATCAAACCATAATGGGATTCCTAACTGATAGGAACCTAAGGAAGACGCATCCCACATTTGGGAATTTGCCAAGGGTTTTGATCCGTGTGGTGGACTAAACTAGAAATGGCTTGCCTAATGTAAGGCTTATTAGGGAAAACGACTCCTCCCGCGTTCGGGATTCATCAAGGTTTTGATCCTTATGGTGGATCGGACCATTGGATTGATCCTTCAGGCGGTCTCTACCAGTCCTTTGACCCTTCATGCGGTTTCTACCATTCATTGACCCTTCATGCGGTTTCTACCATTGAGTTGACCCTTCAAGCGGTTTCTACCATTGGTTGACCCTTTAGGCGGTTTCTACCATACATTGACCCTTCATGCGGTTTCTACCATTGGTTGACCCTTCAGGCGGTTTCTACCATACATTAACCCTTCTGGCGGTTTCTACCATTATGTTGACCCTTCATGCGGTTTCTACCATTGATTGACCCTTCAGGCGGTTTCTACCATACATTGACCCTTCAGGCGGTTTCTACTATTGTGTTGACCCTTCAGGCGGTTTCTACCATTGTGCTGACCCTTCAGGCGGTTTCTACCATTGATTGACCCTTCAGGCGGTTTCTACCATTGAGTTGACCCTTCAGGCGGTTTCTACCATTTATGAAATTCCAAATTGATATGAATCAAAGGATGACGTACCCGCTCTTCAGGGCTAGTCGGAGACTCGATCATTCTGTGGATCGGTCTTAGAAAAGATTTGCCTACTAAAAGGCCTCACTTAAGGATGACGCACCTAGTCTTTAGGGTGGCCAAAAGTCCTGCAGAAAGCTTAGACCTGAAAAAAAATTTCCTCGCCAAAAAGATGTTAGTAATCTTTGGGAAGACAATAATTGTCTAACTGACAAAATTCTACGACTTAAGTTTTAGTCATGAAATGTGCATTTTGATTGTTGGAGGTTATCCAAAACATTCCTGCCACATACAGATGTGATCATAAATTCCTTGCACGGAAACTCTAGATCAAACAATTTGAAAATTTCAAAAAGAGTTGGCTCAAAACATCCATTGGAGTATTTCTCATCCAAGAAGGGTCCTCACTGCTCTGTGATAATGATCTTTAATAGGGAAAGTGCTCAATTTCCTACCGACCTGTGCCTGGGTTTCAGGATCATTCGCAACGCATACATTTCGATCAATCAGGAGGTCTTTCACGGGACCGTAGTGTTAGGCTTGGATATCGGTTTCCAATGGGGACTCACTTTTGAGTCAAGGCCGTTGAACGAAATTTTTCACTATCTGCTCCGGGTTTACAAGTCAAGAACCCTGCAAAATGAGAAAGAAATAGTCTTGCTCGTACTTCTTTGAGCTAAGTTATACATTAACCCAAGTGTTTTAGTCAGAGAAGACTGCTTCAGGATTGTAACATTGGAAGGATTGGGGACTGAAAAAGGCTTGTTTTTTGCCTAGAAATTTTGAAGGGTTTGACATTGGTGATCATTGCAAATTTGCCACATGTCCTTCGAAGAACATCTCCATTTCTTGAAGTGTACACTCCTCTTTTAGAGCGCACAAGGATGTTTAAAAGCGTCTCTTGTTGCATTAAGAGACCGTCTGTTTGTGTGTTTGCTATTTGAGCACGACATCATTTGGGGAGTAGTCATCTTGATCTGACTCCTTTGGAGGGTCTTTTCATCATCTCTCTAGACTTTACTGGGGATATTTTGAATGGACATCGGCCTTGCTTTTTACCAGGCACTTTGCTTTTTCTTGATGTCTAGGGATTTTTCTTTTCCCCCTTTTTTTAATCCTGCTTTTTCTTTTCTTTTGGAGCTAGGATTTTCAGCAATCATGCTAGATATGCAACTTAAACTTTGGCATGCTTCCGTTCCTAGAGTGATGTTGCCTTTGCTTTGGAATATGCAATGATCACCAATAGGTTGATGAAATGAATTTGCTGGCTCAACATGGTCGTGCAATGGATAACAGTGTGTAGGATAGAGAAATGAATTATTCTCGTCATCATATAACACTTGGATTATCATATAAACAACACACAAAGATTTATGTTAGTCCGAGCAAGAAAATTTCTAACCATTTACTTTCTGATACTGTTGGACTAACCTTCATTTCCCCCAATGTAGGGTGGTTCTTGACAGGGTTGAGAATAAAAATCGCCGTTCAATGGGGTTCTCAATGGGCATCTGTAGTGTTTGGAATGAAGAAATAAATGCCTCTGTCATCTCGATCCATGTAATCGTTGCGAATGACCCTTATGTCCATAGGTTAAGGTTTCTCAATCATTTCCAATCTTCTCATCTCTCAAGTGTGTATGGGACGTGTTTGGATTAGGCTCGCTTCTCTTATGAGAAAATACCCTTTTGAACAGTTCAAACGACTCTTGTTGGAAAAATTCATTTCATTTCATCAAGATTTATCCTTCAAAGGGATTTTGTGATGCACCATATATGTGTAATTCATGTTCAGACAATCTCTTGTTTTAAAACATGAATGTCAATGAAGTAAGAATTCTATGTCTTTTTAGATGTGAGAATCGAATTAATTCTGAAAGTTTTTAATCTCCAATGAATTGGGAAAAGGGATACTTACCTGCCAATCGAGGCTGGAGATCCTGGAGATATAAAAGGGATATGTCATTGTATATTCTAAAACTTTGCAAAAATTGGAATGATACATCTTACCCTTCGTCATATGCTCCAACGAGTGTACAAGGGTTGTGAAAATCTGCACTTCACATAGTAACACAAGATTGTTAGGTGTTCTAAAGTTCTTTCGACTTCTTGATTTTTAGAGAAAAATCAAACTTACATGTCTGCCCTGATGGCGAGCTCCTGCCAAGGATAAATATTAAGCATTATTTTGGGTTTCCAAATTCAAAATAAATTGGGACGATACTACTTTACTCTTGATTTGAATTCCATTCTGCATGCCAATGTGGGGATTGCAGAAGCCGGCCCTCAAGCTTGTGGCCATGATTTCTTCGTCTGGTTGGGCAACGAATCCACCTCAAGGATTTACGTCGGAGGAGATTCATTCATCTTTTTGGGCGTGTTTCATGCGCTGTTTTGTTATTTGAATGCATGGCTTCTTGGGTGCCTCATCTCTGTTCATCACCTGAGAGGAAAATGAGAGAACATTATCCCCGCATCTGATTGAAAATCATTTAGGAACGATACGTTCTTTTTACCAAATGGGTGGCTCCGCGGCCAAATGTGTTTTACATTGAAAGGATGGATTCCATTACGCTCTGCGGATGATAACTATTGCTTCGGGGACTTGCCCCACGGATCAAACGATGAATTTGATGTCTTCGGCTTCGACATGCTTTCCAGATGTAGGAATGGTTTGCCCCCATTTTCAGTGGAGATGGGTTTTGTCGAGTGGGCAAGATCAAAAACTCATCCTAGATTTGGCTTTAGTCGAAGGTTGAAATCCCGACCTTGGATAAGCGAATCATGATTCATCTCCTTCTGCTTCGGATTTGTCATTTGCGTGCTTCACATTTTACAATACCAACTTCGCCGCTTGATGAAAATGAATCGATGATTTTCGAATTGCCCCAAGTTCTATAGTCATCTGCGTCGAATCTCTTTGAACTTCATCGGGTGATAGACAAACTGATAAAATGATTTTTCAATCCTGAGATCGAACTCCTGACGTTTCGTACCACTTCCAGTTCACTGACTACCAGGACAAAGCACTATTGGCCTCCCTAACTGGTTCGTTTTTTGTTATAAAATTCTTGAAGCAGTTAGCGACCCCCATCGAGAATGAAACAAGCTCAATTTAGAGTTCATAACGACTAAAGGTCCCTTAGAACGATACAGAGCTAACCGTCTTTGAGCTCGCTCGGGCTTTTGCTCGCATTTTCCTATGTGAAGCCATTAAATGTTTTTCTTCGTGGCGTTCAATTGATTCGCCTCGACTCTAATCTAACGAGGGATTGTCGTACTCAAGCATGATGATGCTCGCAGGTAGTACTGATCGCTGCCCCAGATTAACTCTAGGCATTAAGGAAGATTATCTTGCATGGAAGACTTTATGACAGAAAGATTAATGATACATCCATTCACATGTGCCTAGTTCCCTTGAGGATTCTCGGTGATCAGCCAGCTACACCATGAATCAGACATATAATCGTCATTTTGGATCATAACTTCATAAGTCCATCAGTTTTAAACTGATCGATCCAGATATGGAGCTCCTCATCAAGGAAATCTTTTGATTCTTCGAGCAACTGATATTCGGGTTGACCATCATCGCTTGGCGTTGAAGGATTCCTGTTTCTGTTGTGAGCGATCTGATTCTTCGAGCTAGAACCTTCGTCGTTGCTCGAGATTATAAGAGGATGATTGATCGGTTCACTATCAAAAGCACATTCCATTTGGGAATGGGAGAAACAAAAATCCTCAAAGCATCCGCCCGCTTGATCTTCCGAAATCATATGCCCAAGCCGGGCAGATCTTTGAACACTAGGCGCAATATGTTGATCGGGGATAGGAAGAGCACTAGCGAAAAGTTGCTGCTCAAACCAAGGAGTTCGTACCTGCTGCACTTGTGGCATATACTCTTGAGGGGTGCTGAGATGATTCGGGGGAATATTCTGATTAGCGCCCAAGTAGTCGATGGTGCTGCTACCAGCTTGGTCGGTGCCTAGATTCGGCAGGGTATTTCTTACTTCAGGGGCATTGTAGTTATAGCCATGCCTAGTGTTTAGGCACAAGTTGAGTTCTTTCAGGTTCAGTGCTGTGTGGCGCTGTCTTAGCGCCCTTCTGTAGCTCTTGAGATGACTCGCGACTCCATCTTTAGTGAGTCCTGGTATGTTCATGATCTCAAGTATGCGCGTTGGATATGCTGAGTTGATCCCTAGTTGCTGAACCGCACTAAGGAACTTGAGATGAAGCTCGGGGGACCAATTGACCCTCGTCTTCTTGCGACCCAGAACAGTGTTGACAACTTGGCTATTGCTCTCTGGCCTATTTCCAATAGGATTTGATCGAGCCGGAAATTGTTGTGGAGGGAATTCATCAGCTTTGGATTGGTCGGTCGTGATAGTAAGCTCATCGTTAAGGAAACTCCAATCATGGTGACGCATATCCCATCCTTTAGAAGGCATCGGTATTGACTTCGTAGAATTGATTTGTTCATGCATATCTCCAACAAAATCCGATTGTATCAAAGATGGTTCGAGGGAGTGGGGTGGTGAATGAGCATTTTCAATCCTCATATAAGGCTTATCAAGGAACATTTCGCCGAGAGTGACAAGGCCACCGCAATTAATGCAAGCGATAGTGCTGGGAGCTTTCTTATACCTCATGTTCTCCGCTCGAAGCTTTTCGTTTTCCTCCTTTAGAATCGCAAGTTCTTGACGTCTGTGTTGAACCCTCAATTTGGCTCGCTTATTTTGAAACCAAAACTTGACCCTCAAAGGTTTCATCCCTAGCTTCTGGCCCAATTCATTTCTTTGTTTCATGCTCGGGAGAGGGCATTCACTAAAGAAAGCTTCAAGCTCTTGGATTTCATTCTGAGTGTGGCACTGGCGACGTTTCCTTTTCCGGGATTGACCATCGCTGCTGCTGTTGTCGTCGCTGCTGAGATCCTGAACTTCGTTGCCGAAAGGGTTGGGTTCTGTGGTTCTGGTACCAGACGCCATCCTGGAATCTTCGAGATCTCTCAGTAGTTCATTTTCTGAGATTTTTGGATCAGTCGCCTCTAGCAACTGATGGTAACCCTCAAACATGTTGGATCGAAAAATGTTCGATCAATTTTTGCTCACTCAGGGTTCTCTACTCTCTCATGTATGCTCACTCTCTCTAAATTTTCTTTTGAGTGGTTCTGTATGCCCATGAAACGTTCTTTAAACATGGATGAAGATCGTCAGGCAAGCGTTGCTCCCAAGATTTCGTATTTCCCACTTTGTCGTCTTCTTTCTTCTTTTCAACGTGGAGGGACACCAAATCGATTTCCTTTTCTCGATATCCATGTCTGTCTCCCACTTATTTTCAAAAAGGTGGAACTACGCTCGCCTCCTGCTCAGTTTTTTAATATGATGGGACCGCCAAATCCTTTCACAACTTTTTTCGATAGTTGCGCTTAACTCCCGTTCAATTTTAATATGGTGACACCGACATATCTTTTTACAACTTTTTTAGGTTTATCAAGCCTGAAATCGCGGACTGGGACAGATCTGATGGTTCACCGAAAGAGCCACCACTGCTTTACCCAATTAACTTGGCTCCACGAGCATTATTGCTGTGCCTTTCTTCATTCTCGAGTTGCTATAAAAGGAGGAGTTAATGCAGAGAAGATTAACACTCTTACATAATTGTCTTTTCTTATTTTAATCACTCTACCACACTCATCTTCTTCTCCCTCACTCCAACGAAAATGACCTCCTCTCCTATTCGCGCTTTCTCGGCCGAAATTTTGGCCCAGTGGGAAAAACTCTATAACCTCCTCGGTCGAGGCTATGCTCATATAGCCGATCACCCAGAAACTGAAGATGAAATCCGCATTTTGCTCGTGGAAATAGACACCACCTCCATCGATGGCACTAATTTAGAGAGGGAATATAGAATCTTCCCAACTCTCTTTATAAACTTTTTAGAGACTTACCGTGTCGCTCATCGAAAAGCTACCGTGGCTCACGTTTTGCGAGCTCGCTATGAGGATCGGTCCAACTGCTTGGTGTTGGCCAACCTTGTGGCCGATAGTCACAGAAAGGCTGTTGAGTTCGCCAACAAGCGAGTCTCGATGTTGCTTCGCGAGAGGGGAAATTTGGTGGAGCGCTTGGCCTTATCCCTGACCACCTATGAGCACGACCGTCGTAATGTCGTGTTGAAGTTTCAATGTGAGTGGCAGGAAGAAAGGCTTGACAGCATTACCGCGGATATAGCCCATGGGAGAGGACTAGTTCGGGACCTGGAAATAGCCGCCGAAGATCACGGGACCAAGGTTGCCGAGCTTAAAGGGGAATGTAAACGCCTTCTTCTTAAGCTTGCAGATCTCGAGTCTCGAGGTGGTGAGTATAAGCAAAGCATCAATAATATGGAGGGCCAACTTGGTTCCTTTGTGATGCTAATTAGGGCTCATTGCGGTTTTATGTTTCCACCCCGATGATTTGTATGATCTGCTTTTAAGGTCCCTCGATTGAGCGAAATGAATGAAAGCTCTAATGTGTGTGTCTCAACTTCTGTATGGCTGACTTTCTCGAACACCTGACCACTCTCAACCTAGGCAAGCTGCGCTTTGACATTGATGATTCGAGCGTGTACATCTTGATTTTTTAATCTTGCTTATGATCGGATAAAGGAACCTCCCACCGTGATTATCCACAAAAAGACTTCTCTTCTCTACTTGTTTTTAACCTGTTTCAAATGAAAATGCAGAATCAGAAGAAAGAATTTGAAAAATAAAGCATAAATCCTTTCAATTTTATGCTTACTTGTGATTAATAGGGATAAGAGCTTTTACAAGGGTTTTGGCCTTGTGCAAAAGCTTTTATCAATATTCCTCAAAGGAAAGCATATCATTGAAAGGAATGTAATTCACGATAATCGCCTTTGATCAATTCCAAGAAAATCAATGGAATGTTCAAAAGTACACAATTACGATGTGTTTTAAATTCAATTGAAGATACGGTATCCAAATTAAAGCCGTTTGCTAAGAACGAGAGTAATTTGGATATCTATCTTTTCATTAAATTTGAAAAACACGAATACTCTTGATCAATTATTGTGGATTACCAATGATGCAAAACATGCATGAACCAATTCAAGTTTATAGTTCCTTCTGGCGAAATTGGGATTGTATTGCCCTATACGGCCAAAAGGTTGTATAAGACTTCCAATTTCAATTTTATCCAAAGGAATTATAAAATTGATTTTGGAGTATTCGAGTGATTAGAAGAAATGCCACTATCACATTCCAATGACAAGTCAATAGAAATACAACAAATTTCAATCTGAATGTATATAAACACAAATAGATCCCTAATACAATCAATATAAGGGATCAGATAGAGAGGATCTCAGCAAAATAAATCCTATACAAGAAGGCTAGAAATGAAAATTAAAACAAAGGAATGTGATCTTAATACTTAGAGATGCCCCAGTTTCGATCTTTGAGACGTGACTTCAGGATCACCTATTCCAAATCGTCATCTTCATTAGATGATACCTCAATGATGTCCATAGCAGGCTCTTCTTGTCCACTTGGCGCTCGTAATGGGATGACACCATCTTCATCTTCCATCAAGAACATTGGGAGGAAAACACACCTATCTATCCTCAAAATGGCATTTAATCCAATCACCGGAATTATGCAATGAATATAATGATTAAGAGCTGTAACAAGTTCGAGGGATAGAAAAGTCTTACCAACCAAACTTAAGAGAAAATCAAGCTTCTCTGTATTTTTAGCAGTGTTAGGTATACTAACCTTCCATAGACAAACGCATGAGACAAGTGAGGGAAAACTCCTAAAAATCAAAAGATAGGGCTTGGTACCTAAAGCCAAGGTTCTCACCTCGAATTCTGGGAAGAGCCGATTCCATTGCACAACTATCGTTGCATTGGGACTCAATCCATAGTTCGAAGTGAGCAGAATTGAAAAGTGGATTACCCCATGTTTTTCCTCACGGAGATTCCATTTTCAATTCCTTCTATTGTGTTCCTAAAGAGGGCGCCTGGGGTTTTAGGCGCAATTGTGTGTATTCATTGTGTCGTGCTAAAGCAAAAGACATGCATTTTATTTAACAATCACCGCTTCAATATAAACATCCACACAATCATACATCCAAAACTCTTGCCTGCACAAAACAAAGTTAACAAGCACTTCACCCCTTATTTCTCCCGTCTACAAAAACATCTAACACATTCGTTAGCATATACACCTCACTTTCGAGAGCATCTGCATAAAATTAGGTTAGAAGAATCAATCAACTTTTTAATCGGCTCAAGTCCACTAAATGGTTAAGAACCAGTCCCCAGTGGAGTCGCCAGTCTGTCGCGACCCTCTTGAGGTTGTCGGGCTCTCGAGGGCTAATGGGCCGTCCTGTCTGGTCGGACGCGGGCCTCTCCCAAGGCCCATTACCCAAATCGCAACGGAGGTATGCGTGATCGACTTTCAGTGTGGTCTAGTGACATGTGCTAAGTGTGCATGCCATGGAGTCGCCACCAATCATTTTTTTAGGGTATGATTGGACCACCCAATCGAATAGTTGGAAGTTTCTATTCAATTCTGCGAGAACCAGAGAAATGGTTTCGGGGACTTAGTTACACCAACTGTCAGAGTTAACGCCCTTTCGGTACCTAAGTTGACTGAATTTTCTAGCCTGAGATTCATGCGGATGAGTAAGGTATGAACCCTAAATCTAGAAATTCATGTAGATAAGAGTGATTATCCTAGCAATCACAATCAGTAATAAAATGCCCAACTCAAGGAATCTAGATATGCAAATAAATCACATAGCATTCCTAGTAAGGTCCTATTTATCAATCACAGCTCAAGAATGATTTAGCTGTCCTAGCCATTCTACACACGATCTAACCTAAGAAAAGCATTAGGAAGCATCGAAGGAGTTCGAGAGTACTCACATGGGGTTCGCCGTGCCCTGGTTTGGTCTTGGACGAGCTATCGAACTCATGCCGACCCGATTATATTTGGGGATCCACTCGGCGTTTTACACCATGAAATCATGTGAAACAAAAACGAAAATATTCAGCAAGGGGCATTTATTGTAGATGGTGGTCGATCTAATTGGACATCAAGACTAAAAAAGATGTAGAAATTTACAAATTAAAAGACTCGAATGATATTTTTTTTTGCCAAATTCAACTCTATGCGTCGTGAAGAAACACATGCAATTGAACTTGAATTTTGACTATTTATGAGTTCAAAATGAAAAGAAAATTAAAATAAAAATATTGACTATTTTTCTATATTTTTACGACATCGAATGCTATTTTTCTTCATTTTTCATGTATTTTTCTATTTTTGGAAAATATTAAAAAATTGAAAAATTATTTTTTTGTCAAAAATGGTTCCTTTAGCTTGGTCAAGGCTACCAAAGATGATTTTTTAATTTTTTAACTTTTTATATATTTTTTTATGAATTTTTAAAAAATAAACTATGAAAGACTAATAAAAAATCAGGTGTCAACAATGATCAATGGTAAGGTGTATCGTTCTAATTTCTTGAAATTCGAGAGCATACACTGACATATTCCTTTTATGTTTTTCAGGAATCTCTAGCCGCGCTGGGCAGGTAAGTATTCCTTTCCCAATCTTTTAGGTTTTTAAGACTGTCAGACTCCTTATTGCTAAAATTGGGAGGCTTTTTGGAATCTAGCATACATTCAAAGCTCATGTCTGAAAGACGCAAAATTCTCACAATCATGTCATTGGCATTCGTGTTTAGATCTGGAGGTTATCTGAACACGACTGAAACATACATTGTGCGTCATAAATCCCCTTGGAAGGTAAGTTTTGGAGAAAGAAAAATGAACTTTTCCAACAAGAGTTGTTTAGAACTGTTTAAAAGGATGTTTCCTCAGACAAGAGGCAACCTGAATCCAAACACGTCCTATACACACTTGAGAGATGAGTGGAGTGGTAAGGACAGCAAGACCTTGACCTATGGAAGTAAGGGTTATTCGCAGTGATTACATGGATTGAGACGACGGAGGCATTCGTTTCTCTATCATAAACACTACAGGTGACCATTGATAACCCTTTGAACGACGATTTCATTATATACCCCTGTCAAGAACCACCCCACAATGGGGCAAACTGGAGGTACGTCCAGCGGTATCAGGAGATAAATGGTTAGAGGTTCTCTTGCTCAGACTTGCATCAATCTTCGTGTGTTGCTTGTCATTTTAACTTCTATGGTAATTCAGGTGCTTTAGGATGACGAAAAGCATTCGTTTCTCTATCCTATACACTTTACCCTTTGTACAGCCCAGTTGAGCCTATACGTTCATTTCACAAACCCGTTGGTGATCATTGCATATTCCAAGACGGAAGCGACGTCCCTTCAAGAGCGGAAGAGTTCAAAATACAGGATTTGTGAAAAATTCATAGATTAATGTTTGAGTGCTGAGATTCAAGTTGTACATCTAGCACACTCATTTGAAAATTCTGATCCCCAAAAGAAAAGAAAAGGTGGGATCTCGACAAAAGACGAGAAAAAGAAAAAAGAGAAAAAAATCAGATCCTGGGCATCAAGAAAAAGCAAAGTGCCTGGTAAAAGCAAGGCCAATGCCCATCCAAATACTTGTACACTTGTGAATCAGGTATTTGATCTTGTAAATGCCAAAAGATGGCATGATACCTTTGTATAGGTCACTAGTAAGATCTGATTGTAAAAGAAAATCCCAAGGGAGCTGGACAGCAAAGGATGCTCCCAAATCATGTCACACTCAGATGATGTAAGCGTAAGACAAGGTATTGACGCCGTCTTGACATAAGAGAGATGTTCTCTAAAGACAAATATGCACTTCAAAGACTGAAGACGCTCTTTGAACCAGAAGGGGCAAAATGGCAGCAAACTTGCAGTGATCACCAATGATAAACCCTTCACGTATTCTGAGCCAAAAACAATCCTTTCTTGGGTCCCCAATTCTACCTACGTTACAACCCTGAAAAGCCTTTTCTGATTAAGGCACATGGATTGACATATGGTTTAATGTCTAAGCTTAGCTCGAAGAAGTTCGAGCAAGATTATTTCTTTCTCATTTTGCAGGTTTCTTGACTTGTAAACCTGGAGCAGACATTGAAGACTTCTCTTCGAAAGCCTTGACTTGCACGCAAGTCCCCTTTGAAAACCGTTGACCAAGCCCAACATTACGGTCCCTTGGAAGTCCTCCTGATCGATCGAGGTGTATTCACTGCGAATGATCCTGAACCCTAGGCGCAGGTTTGATAGGAAATTCGAGTGCATTCTTGGTAAAAGACCATTACCTCAAAACGGTGAGAAGTCCTCTTTGATGAGAATACTCCGTTGGACATTTTAACCAAACTCTTTTGGTAATTTCAGATTGTTTATTTCAAACTTTCCCCACAAGGAATTTTTTATCACCTCCGTATGTTACAAGGTGTTTTGGATAACCTCCAGCATCGTAATGCATCCATTGAAATTCTTTCATGACTATGATATAAGTCATAAAGTGCTATCAGTTTGACACCAGATATCACCTGAAGACCATTGATGTGCCTTTGGTAAGAAAATTTTCAGACTGGAGCTTCTGCAAGATTCTTGATTACTTCAGCTCCTAAAATGGCTCGTATCTCTCTTGGTGAGAAACGTTTAACATGTCTAAACTTCTGCAGAATTCCTGGCAATCCCAGATCTCAGAAGAACACAACCTCTCTTGGTAAGAAAGAGTTTACATGTTCAAGCTTCTGTAGGACCCTTGATTCTTGGTAGCCCCAGATTCTAGAATGCTATTGTTCTTGGTTAAACTTCTATAGGAATCATGGTAACCCCAGATTCTAGAAGGATGCCTTGCTCTGTGAAGAAGAGCTTTCAAGTTTATTTTCCTGCAAGATCCCTGGTAATTCCATATCTCAGGAAAACACATTATTGTGAACAATTTTGTAGGTTTGATCTTTCTGCAGGGTACTTGGAGCTCCCAGATCCCAGAATGTCACATCCCATGTCAAAAGGACAATCTTCGAAATCATCCCTCTGTGAAATTTCAAATTTACAGGTTGGAACTTTCTGCAGGATACCTGGAGCTCCCAGATCCTAGAATGTCACCTCCAATGTCAAAAGGACAATCTCCGAAATCATCCCTCTGTGAGATTTCAAATTTATAGGTTTGATCTTTCTGCAGGATACCTGGAGTCCCCAGATCCCAGAATGTCACCTCCCATGTCAAAAGGACAATGTTTGAAATTATCTCCCTGTGTGAGATCCCAGTGTTACAGGTTGGAACTTTCTGCAGGATACCTGGAGCTCCCAGGTCCCAGAATGTCACCTTCAATGTCGAAAGGACAACATTCAAGATAGTTTTTCTGCGAGATCTCAGGTAGCCCCTAGATCCCAGAAGAATCTTATCAAAGTTTTTGCAGGTTTAAGTTTTCTGCAGGATACTTGGAATCCCCAAATCCCAGAATAACGCCTCGCGTGTCGAAAGGACAATTTTCAGAATCTGTTTTCTGTGAGGTTCTAGGTAACCCCTAAACCCAGAATAGCCCATTTGGTAAAGCCTCAAGGTTAGGCACACCTCATTTGCATAAATCCTAGTTAATTCCTTAGAATATAGGATCAAAATGTTCGACAATCCCTAAGAGACTGGGTGCGTCATCCATAGGTTCCTAGCAGAAAGGAATCCTATTCTCGGCCTGATCCCCTGACGGATTAAAATGTTCGACAATCCCTAAGAGACTTGGTGCGTCATCCATAGGTTCATAGCAGAAAGGAATCCTATTCTCGGCCTGATCCCCTGACGGATTAAAATGTTCGACAATCCCTAAGAGACTGGGTGCGTCATCCATAGGTTCCTAGCAGAAAGGAATCCTATTCTCGGCCTGATCCACTGACGGATTAACATGTTCGACAATCCCTAAAAGACAGGGTGCGTCATCCATAGGTTCCTAGCAGAAAGGAATCCTATTCTCGGCCTAATCCACTGACGGATTAAAATGTTCGACAATCCCTAAAAGACAGGGTGCGTCATCCATAGGTTCCTAGCAGAAAGGAATCCTATTCTCGGCCTGATCCACTGACGGATTAAAATGTTCGACAATCCCTAAAAGACAGGGTGCGTCATCCATAGGTTCCTAACAGACAGGAGTCCTATTCATGGTCAGATCCACCATACGGATCAAAACCCTGACAATCCCTAAGAGACTGGGTGCGTCATCCATAGGTTCCTAACAGACAGGAGTCCTATTCATGGTCTGATCCACCATACGGATCAAAATCCCTATTCATGGTCTGATCCACCATACGGATCAAAACCCCTGACAATCCCTAAGAGACTGGGTGCGTTATCCATAGGTTCCTAACAGACAGGAGTCCTATTCATGGTCTGATCCACCATACGGATCAAAATCCCTATTCATGGTCTGATCCACCATACGGATCAAAACCCCGACAATCCCTAAGAGACTGGGTGCGTCATTCACAGGTTCCTGTCAAGTATAGGAATCCCATTCTGGTACGGCCTACCATACAGGCTAGAGTTTAACCGCCCTAGGATACTCAAAAGACGAGTCCCTAGGTATTCACTAGAACCCGCTATACACCGCGCATGCCGCACGAGCATCAGGCAGGTGATCAACAGGTGAGCAACAGGTAAGCATCTCTATCCCGTCTTTCTCTCACAGCAGCCAAAGCAGAACAAACAGAGCGTTTACCAGCAAAGCAAGAAAGATTGAATGTCAGGATTCGTTTTTCTTTTCCCCAGTCGAGTCGGTCTAGATTCAGGTGTCACTTGTCTTTGAGAGAAACCTCTCACGAGATTACTCTCAAAGAGGGGCAGCTGTTGACACCTGATTTTTGACTAAGTCTTTTTCAGTTTTATTTTTGAAAAATCACAAAAAATTCATAAAAAGTCAAAAAATTACAAAATCAACTTTGGTGGCCTTGGCCAAGCCCAAGGAACCATTCTTGACGAAAAAATAATTTTTCATATTTTTCACATTTTTTAGTATTTTTAGAAAATAGGAAAATACTAGGAAAATCAACAAAAAATAGAATTTGAGGTCATAAAAATATAGGAAAATAGTTAATATTTTTATTTTAAATCCCTTGTCATTTTGACCTCATCATGAGTCAAAATTCAAGTTTAATTTTGTGTGTTTCTTTGTAACACACAGGGTTAAATTTGTCAAAAAATATGTTTTGAGTCTTTCTATTTACGATCTTTTGCATTTTCCGAATCTTGACATTCGACTTGATTGCCCTACGTTTCAATTTGGTTCAATTGTGTACTGATTTGATCAATTTTGGCCTTAGGGACCTAATTGCATAAAAAATCTTTCCATTTTAGTCCCTAAAATGCCAAATCCAAAATTAAAATTTTCTGAGGGACACCCATAAAACCCCAATACTTCCTCCCTATAGGATTTGACTCCCTAAATCTAATAATGAGCTCAATTGGGGTCGATTCATCCATTAGGAACCTATATTTGACGAAAATCAATTTCGGATCCTGCCTTGAACTTGGGGCTTTCACACAAATTCAAATCAATTTAGCCCAAATTTACATTTTCTAGATGGAGTCTGTGCCATGGAACCCAATTTTGGTGTCAATTTTGTGATCTTGGCACATATGGGCGTCCAATTCGGACAAAGAGAGTAGAACCGGGTCAACTGGGTCAGGTTGACCCGACCCAGTCAACCCAGTTGACCAAATCAAGAGAACAGGTCTGTTCTCTTCTTCGCGCACACACAAGGCTCTTGAGAGGGAACGAAAACAGAATGGGAAGCAAGAAGGAAAAAGGGAAGGAAGGCAGTTGGTGGCGATGATCAGTGGAGTTGGGGAAATTAGTTGGCGAAAGGGTCGGTTAGGGGAAGCTGGCGAGAGGGACGCAATAAAAAGGCAAGGGGGCTTCGCGCGAAAAAGAGAAAAAGGGAGGAGAAACAGAAAAGAGAAGTCTGTTCGCGCAAGAATAGAAAAGGAGAGAGAGGCAGAGAGGGAGCTCGGAAGGTAGAACGAGCTCAGAGAGAGGGGGGAGCGAACAAAGAGTTCGCAGAGAGAGAGCGGGCGAAGGGATAGGGAGAGTGAGAGAGATACGGAGAGACAGAGAGAGAGAGAGAGAGGGAGAGAGAGAAAGGAAGCCGCGAGCTTCAAAGGCTCGACCACGGCGAGCGGCTAGAAACCGAAGCTTCGGATACATTTTCCGAGCTTCGTGACTTCCCGAGGAGTCGCCAGAACCGAGCGGTATCGCCTTTCATCGCCAAAACAGGTGAGACCTTCCTCCAAGCTCAAGCTCGGCCTTTAATGGCAACTTAAGCTATAGCCGTCCATTTGCTGCGATTTCGGTTGCAATCTTTTTGTCTCTCTTTCCTGAGCATTTTCGCTTTTGATTGCATATCATTTCGACGCCTAAATCGCCGAGTCGGCCTCCAACCAAGACGGATCGGTCGCGAGCTCCATGGCTCATTCTAGACCAAACCGAAGCTCCGCAACGGTCAGGTAAGCCTCTTCAATCTCCTGTGATGCTTCTTGATCGATTAATAGGCCCGGATATCTCTAGAAATAGTTAAGACGTTAGCTCGCCGGAGATTAATTTCGGTCAGAGATGGCATGCGCGTGAATAGTAATTCTGCTATATCAAGGCTTCGACATGTTGTAGAGGAGATCGAGACGAGTTGAACGGCGTTGGTTTCGCAAGCTTTGGTGGCATGTAGGTGGAGAAACCGCCTTCCGACGAGGCGCCGGCGAAGCAGAGCCGGCGCCGGTCATCTTCCCCGGCAGCCCTGTTGACCAGTCAACGAAAGTTGACTGGTCAACGCCCACGTGGCGCTGACGTGGTGCCCACGTGGCAGCCACGTCAGCGCAATCGGTTATAACCGAATAAACAAATTCGATCCGACGGTGGAGAGCTAGCCACGTGTCACGATCTCATATTTTTGAAATAAAAATGAATTTCGGAAATAAAAAAAATACCATCGATCGAACGGACGAGATTCGATCTTGTTTTCCAATCATGGCCGTCGATCGCTTTGATTAAATCCGATCGTTCGTGCGTCTAACACGTAGCACAATCACAGCCGTTGGTTCCTTGCATAGATCAGGCCGTCCGTAGTCGACACGTGGCACAATCTAGGCCTTTGGTTCGATTTGGGCGGGAATTCGAAAAACTGAGCGGGAAGGTGGAAACGGCGTCGTTTTCGCGCCGGGCCGGGTCTGAGCCGGGCCGGTCGCCGCGGGCCGTGGGCCGGGTCACCCGACCCGGCCCGAATAATATTTTTTTTAATAAAAAAAATCCGAAAATTATTTTAAAAAATAAAAAATAAAAAAAAATCAGAAAAATTCTAGAAAATCCAAAAAATGCTAGAAAATTCCAGAAAATTCCAAAAAAATGTGGAAAAATTTGTGAAAAATCCTAGACATTCCAGAAACCCCCCAAAAATCGAGGGTTGACCACAGACAACTGGTCAACCCTATTTTTGGGGTTTCTTACCCAATTTTTCGAGACTTGACGACATTACCCTTTAGGGGTAAGTCGCCTTTGCTGTGTATGCTAGATAAGGCCGATAATGCCAATGTGAGAATTAGGGTCGATTAGACGACCAATTCTTAGGTTTGTGTTTTCAAGTCTCGCTTCTTTTCTCAAAATGACGATTTTGCCCTTTAAAGGGAAAATCGTCTTTCTTATCTCAATTGAGTTCTGAAAATTGCTTGAAGTTAGGGTTTGGGTCAGGTGGACGACCAACCCTAATATTTGAGATTTTTAGTTCTCATCTTTGTCCAAAATGACGACTTTACCCCTCCAAGGGTAAAATCACTTTTAAATTCCAGAAAAATCCTGGAAATTCCAGAAAAATAGGAAATGGATTGGATTGATGGCCAATCCTATTTCCCCTGTCTTCTGACTTCCCAATTCGTCTAAAATGACAGATTTACCCTTTTGAGGGTAAATTTTCCCCGAATTATTCAAAATTACGATTCTGCCCCTCATGGGCGAATCATGTCCAAATCACTCCTAAGCCTTGATTGATATTTCTCTAGGCTAATAGGGCCTCATTAGGGATACCATGCTGATTTCATGTGTTTTATCTGCATGTACTGGATCCTTGATTTGCGCACTTATTTCTATTGGTTGTGAGTGATAGGGTAGTATTTCCCATCTGCATGAACTCCTAGATTTAAGATCTGTACCCCACTCGTTTGTATGAAATCCTAAGATCAGATAAACCATTCAGCTTAGGTACCGAAAGGGCGTCAACTCTGACAGTTGACATAACTAAGTCCCCGAACCCACTTCTCTGGTTTCCGCAGAATCGAATAGACCACTCCCAACTATTCGATAGGGTTTCCGATCGTACCCTCCGCAAAACGATTGGTGGCGACTCCTTGACATGTACACTCATCACATGTCACTAGACCACACTGAAGGTCGACCACGTACATCCAGCAGTTGCGATTTGGGAAATGGACCTTGGGAGAGGCCCGCGTCCGATCCAGCCAGCGATCGGGCAGCCCATTAGCCCGCTCCCGCTCCACGCGCTCGGGAGAGGGTCGCGACAGTGGGATCGGGGACTTTGTTACGCCAACTGTCAGAGTTGACGCCCTTTCGACACCTAAGTTGAATGATTCATCTAATCCTAAGATCTCATACAGATGAGTGGGGGTACGAACCTAAATCTAGGAGTTCATGCAGATATGAGTGGCTACCTTATCACTCACAATCAGTAAAAATAAATACGCAAATCAAGGATCCAAAACATGTAGATAAATCACATGAAAGTAACATGGCATCCCTAATAAGGCCTTATCAGCCTAGAGAAGTATCAATCAAGGCTTATGAGTGATTTTGACATGATTCGCCCATGATGGGTAAAATCATAATTTTGAGAAGTTTGGGGATAATTTGCCACAGAAGGGCAAATTTGTCATTTCAAATGAAATGTGTAGTCAAAAGATGACGAAAATAGGATTGGCGGCCAAAGCAATCCATTTCCTATTTTTCGGGAATTTTCAGAATTTTTTTGGAATTTAGAAGTGATTTTACCCTTTGAGGGGTAAAATCGTCATTTTCGGAGAAGACGAGAATTGGAAATCTCAAAAATTAGGATTGGTCGACCACTTGACCCAAACCCTAATTTTAAGTAATTTTAAAGACTCGATTGAAATAGGAAAGGCGATTTACCCTTTGAGGGGTAAAATTGTCGTTTTGAAGGAAAGACAAAACTCGAGAACCAAAGCAGAAGGATCGGTCACCTAACTGACCCTAATCCTTATCTTAGCGTCCTCGACCCATCTTGTATACAAGCTGAAGCGATTTACTCCTAAAGGGCAAAGTCGTCAATTTTTAGAAGAACGGATAAGAAATCCCAAAAGATAGGATTGACCAGTTGTCTGTGGTCAATCCTCAATTTTTGGAGATTTCTGGAGTGTCTAGGAATTTCCTACAATTTTTCTACATTTTTTGGGATTTTCTAGGATTTTATAGCATTTTTTTAGAATTTTCTAGAATTTTTCTGATTTTTTTATTTTTAAATCATTTTTCAATTTTTTTTTATTAAAATATGGTTCGGACCGGGTCGACCCGGCCACTCGGATCAGAACCCAGCCCAGACCCGGACCCGCGCGACCCACGGCTCAAAACGACGCCGTTCAGTATTTTTTGATTTTCGAATATTCGGATTTAATCCGACGGTTCCTATTGAACCACGTGGCTAATCCAAGGCCATTTGATCAGTCGACCAAAACTAACGGCTCAGATCAAAAGCCGACTATTCCCTAGCCGTCAGATCTGATTACCTAAACCTACGGCCACGATTAAAAGCCAAGACTTGATTTGGGCCGTCCACCTTCACTAACCTAAACGACGTCGCCTGCTCACTTACCCACAACACCGTTTCAGTTTTTCTTTATTTTCCAAATATAACCTAATATCCTAATTAGTAATCGGACGGCTACTAAAATTTAGACGCGATTTATCTAAGCCGTCCGATTAGCCTGTTCGAATAACAAACTCTAACGACCATGCTGACTGGGCGAACACATGGAGCAATGATGGACTGCCACCTAGGACCGCTGACTCTTTGACCAGACACGTCAGCTTCGTCTTCAACCTTGCGACTGCAACTAAATGGACGGCTGTGCAGTAGATGGCTCTTTCCTTACCATCTACTGGGCATGTCTGAGCGAGTAAGGCTCCCAAAGATTCTTGCTGTATAGTCAAATACAAGGTCAATGGGTGACCTGGGATGGGCGGCACAAGCACTGGTGGAGTGACTAGATAGGTCTTGATCTTCTGGAATGCCCGGCTGCATTCTGTATCCCAAGTCACTTTGGCACCCTTCTTGAGCAGCTTAAAAATTGGTTTAGCCACATCTGATAACTGATTGATGAACCTGGTAATATAGTTTAATCTCCCTAAAAGACTCATTACCTCATTCACTGTTGAGGGAGTTGCTAGGTCATGAATAGCTTGAATCTTCGAGGGGTCAATCTCAATGCCCCTGTTACTGACCATAAATCCAATAAGTTTCCTAGATTTTTCCCCAAACACACATTTGTTAGGGTTCAACCTCAACTTGTATTTGTGTAGTCACTCAAACAGCTTTCTTAGCACCTGAATATGATCATGTCCCTTCTTGGACTTGGCGATCATGTTATCAACATATACCTCAATTTCCTTATGGATCATGTCATGAAATAGTGTGATCATGGCCTTCTGATAGGTGGCCCCAGCGTTCTTCTGTCCGAAGGGCATAACCTTATAGCAAAAGTTTCCCCAATGCGTAGTGAATGCAGTTTTCGGTTTGTCCTCCTGCCTTATGAGGATCTGGTTATATCCGGAGAATCCGTCCATGAATGAGAATAATTCATACCCTGCAGTACTATCCATCAGCACGTCAATGTGAGGAAGTGAAAAATCATCCTTTGGGCTCGCTCTATTCAAATCTCGATAATCCACACAGATCCGAACTTTGCCATCCTTTTTCATGACGGAGACTATGTTTGCAATCCAATCCGAATATGGGATAGCTTCAATAAAGCCTACCCTAAGAAGTTTCATCACTTCTTCCTTAATTTTATCTTCTAACTCAGCTTTCATCCGTCTGCTGCCTTGTCTCACTGGTTTAACACTGGGATCTGTGGGTAATGCATGTTCCACAATTTTGGGATCCAAACCCGGCATGTCAGCATATGACCATGCAAAAACATCATGATATTCCTTCAGTAATTTTGTAAACCTGAGCCTTTCATCTCGGGATAAATGCCCACCGATCTTGATTACCTTGATATTTGCAGAGTCACCCAAGTTAATAACAACTGGTTCTTCTGAAGTGGGAGGCATTGACTCTTCTAAGGCACTCCATTCTCTACGGATAGATGCATAACCCTCATCCTCCTCAATGTTGTAGGAACAATCAACGTGGCGATCCGAATCGCATAACAACCTAGTATGTATATTTGAGATGATATGCCTGAAATGTCATGAGCATGGTTAGTCTATACTTCATATAAAAATGCCATGCATTAGTGTGAAAAATCCTTTCGAAAGAGATTTCAAAATAAGTACGAGCGTAAATGGAACTAGTCCTCATATCCTAGGACATCCTTGTTCCTCAGAAATCTTTTGGAAATCAGGAATCATATGGAAAACTAGGCCTCAAGTTTCCGTACGGAAGGCTAATGTCATCATTGGGCTGATTTGTGGTTCCATATGTTCTTAACAAAACTTGTGTGATTTTATTGAATGCAAAATGGGCCGCATTACAAGTTATGCTGTTTGGACCAACGGTCGGAGATCCAAAGGCGTTTTCCTACATTTATTTCAAATAACAAACACTAAAAATGTAACAAAATGCAGGAAATTTAAATGCAGTATTAAAAGCAGAGAAGATGTTTCTTTACTCAGAAGTAGTGGCTTCATCACCTAGCCACTCTATGATGACATTCACGAAGGTGTCTTCCAGAAATGGGTTTGCTAGATCTAATTCTGCTGCTGGGATTACATCTTCTTCTGACAACTATCTAGAGTCTTTGTTGAAATAGTTATTTAAAGGGCTGCTGAACATATTAGATTTGTCTTTCCAGGCCGAAGAACCAATGAAGGAACCTTTCTGATTTTTCTGGCTTCCATGGCGTCCCTAGCTCTTGCCTCGGCCTCGGCCTGCTATCTTAGAGGTAGACTCACCAATGCGGGTTTTCTGATACCCAAGCCCATTTTGTGCTCGTTGGATTTTAACTGTAAAGGAGTGCTGATTCCTTGACCATACTTGCCCAGACCTTCTCTTGGGTTGAACCCGTATGCTAGTAGCATCTTAGCTGGTAGAAGGTTGGCTTCAGAGATAAAATGAGCTTTTAGTCTTGCCCCCACGGAAGTGTGGACCACTGCCACCAGCTCTAGGGAATGGTAGCTTGCTTCCAACTTAACCTTTAGCTCGATGTAAGGAATAATGCTATTCTGATACGCTAGGAGATCAATCTCTCCATGTACGGTAACCACCTTCTCATCCACTACGAATCGTACTTTCTGATGCAGACTTGAAGGTACGACTCCAGCAACATGGATCCAGGGCCTTCCTAATAGGAACCCGAACGCGCTTGGCAAATCCATTACTTGGAAGTTTATGGAGAATTTAGTTGGGCTAATGAGCACATCCAGCTCAATCTCGCCTACCACTGTCTTGTTCATTCCATCAAAAGCTCTCACGGCTGTTTTGGAGGTTTTGATCATTTCTTCTTTGATGCCCAAACTCCTCAATGTAGCTAAATGGCAGATGTTAAAAGCGGATCCGTTGTCGATTAGCACGTGCACTATTCTCTTTACGTTGCATTGTGCCGTAATGTATAAAGCCTTGTTGTGCCTTCTCCCTTCCATGGGGAAGTTTTCATCTTAGAAGCTTAATTGGTCCTTTAGAAGGATTGCTCCTACAAAGTCCCCTAACTGCACATCATTAATAGTTTCAGGGACATACACCTCATTTAGTATCTTCAGCAGCGTGTCTTTGTGCTTCTCTGAGTTGATGAACAAATCTAATAGAGATATTTGGGCAGGCATCTTCCTTAACTGCTCTATCACTTCGAACTCACTGATCTTGGCGATGGACATGAGTTTTTCCGCGTCTTCCTTCGAAACTTGTTTCTTTTCGGATTCGCCTTCCCTTGGGGCGTAAAATCGTCCAGACCTCATTACAGCATCTACTTTTTTCGTCCCATAGTCCCAATGGACTGCCTTAGGGTCGTAGTCTTCTACCGGAGGGACTTTTATAGTTACTATCGTTAGGCAAGATACCTCTGGTTCAGCTCTATCGTCTGCTTCATCTCTCGGCAACCGAATCACAATAGGTTTAATCGGACAATCCTCTTCCTGACTCAAGCTATCAAGTTCTTCTAGTTTGATTACCACAGTCGTAGCGGCTTCAATCATTGACACAGTGTAGCCAAGGTCTTTTGTGATAATTTCGTAATCCAGCTGACGACGCCCGTTATGATTACTTGGTTCTGCCGTCACTGCAAATTTCGGGTACTTTCTCATTCCCTTGAATGGTTCAACTGAGCTTGGCCGCCTGACATATTGCTCTGCGTTAAACTTGTCGTCTATCGCCTGGTCAAGCAACGATTCAGGTTCCTTCGTAAAAGGCTTTACCACATCCTTCTGGATTTCTGGTTGAACAGGATCATCCATACCTCCCCATCCATCGGGTATGATATCCTCTATTCTCTGATAGAAACTAGGAGGAGCCGAATATTTTACTTTAAAGTTGTATCCCCCAGAATCTTCACCCACATTGTCTATGACTTCGCCCATTTCTAGCGCATTAGCCATAAATCTGCGATCTGCTAGACTTCGTCTGTTAGCTTCTAATTCATCTTCATCAAGTTCTTTTTCTGGTTTGATAATCAACTCAAGATCGCCTACCAGACTTTCATGCGAGACATTCCACACACTTCCCTGTTCAGTTTTAATCACAAACTGGTTCCATTCCAAGCTTACAGAGGCCTTAACTCCCTCGAATCTTTCATCGGTAACGCTCGACATTATCCCCAAGCTCATCATCTTAGCGATAGACAACTTCTTCCTGTCAGCGGACATTTCTCCCTCTTTTGGATATAATGAAGTGATCGCCAAAATGTTTGTTAGCTTAGGTATATCCATTTTCAATTCAAGGTGGTTCTCCTCTTCATCAATGAATATTGCCCCTACTATTTGGTGATCAGGAAGCGGATTCTCTTGCACGTTTGGAGCCATATCATCGAACTTCAAAATCTGACTGTCGATCAAAGCTTGCACCTTCAGCTTAAGGATATAGCAATTATCCACGTTGTGTCCTCTTTCACCCATGTGATAGATACAAGTCTGGCTCTCATCAAAACCAGGATATTTATCGGGATTTGCTCTAGGGGGCTCTTTTGCCACCAAGTGTTGTTCTAGTAGCATCGGGAGCAGCTTGGATAACGGTCTCGGGAGATGAGAAAACTGCTTTTGGGGGTGCATCTTCCTAGGCTCTTGCCCGTTTGGCGTTGACCATGATGATCCTCCCTTGGTCTGATTGGAGTTATTGAACACCTTGGGCTAATGGGGATCTCGTATGAAGGCTATGTCGAGCCTAGTCTCTCTTTCTTTTTTCGGAGGGTATTGCTTTCTCGCAGAAGTTTCATGTAGCCTCCTCTCTCTTAAGGCCCACTCGAGTCTCTCGGCCACCTTTATCAAGTGTGTAAAGGTTTGACATCCTGAAGTGTTCAATCTGTAAAAGTATTCGTACGGAAGCGTTTTTAAGAACAAGTCAATCAACTCCTCCTCTAGGATTGGCGATTTTACTTGGGTCGCCAAAACTCGCAATCTCTAGGCATATGTTCTGATTGTTTCACCTCTCGCTTTTAGAGTTCGTAGCAGGTCTTTCCTCGTCGGGGCTGTAGCTGTATTAAACTTATATTACCTTAGGAAATCTTCCACAAGGTCCTCCCACCCATCATAGTCATCCAGGTCTAACTCAATGAACCAAGCCAGAGTGGCGCCAGCCAAAATCTCTTGAAACGTATTCATCAGTAATGAAACGTAGTCCGAATATTGCGCCATTTTACGTAGGTAATATTTGAGGTAAGCACGGGGACATCATGTCCCATTATACTTCCTCACGAAGTCTGGCTCTTTGTAATCAAGAGGGGTCTCCACCTTGGCGAAAGGGGATATCTTGTCAAAACGGGCCAGCTCATAACCCTGGCTGCTCAAACACTCTTCGATTTTGGCTATCCTCTTAGCCTCGGCTTCGATTTTCACGGTCTGTTTCTCATTTTCCTCCTTTTCGAGGTTAATGACAACAGGGGGTGCCTTTGGCTGTGACTGGACGTTCGGCATACGGGTGTCTTCCACAGTATTTTGGGCATCTTCTGTTGTTCCTTTGTCAGCCGAAGTGGGTATTGAGGATTGACCTGAGTCGTTCAAGTTAGGAATCGCTGTCTGTCTGGCTTGGGATGCTTCCAATATTACCTTAATATCAGCCATCATAGTTGCCATAGTAGTCATCTGGGTTTCCAACAGGTCTACTCGTGGGGTCAGCTCCTGTTGTTCCATTCTCGTCTTAAGTCGAGTACGAAAATTATGCTTTGGTAGTTCCGTGATTAGAGTGCTCCTGTTTATTTAAAAATAACAAGTAAGTATTTCTTCAGGATCGGTAGAAAAAGTGCTGGATCCTTCTAATTGCATGTTTTCTATTGAGAAATGAGAAAAAGGACTATCTTGTGAGCTTTAGTCTCACGTGAGCAGTTCTTTTAATTATTCCCCAAAAGAATTCATGAAATTAAAAGAAACGTAATCTGTGACGATAATTTTTATGCATCTATAAAACATGTCCACACTCATGCACATGTGTTCAAGGTAGCATTCAATACAAATGAGCATGCTGAAAAGGCATCATAATGTTCACATATTTTACACTTGACAGAATAGTCTATTCAAGTTTAGGGCGTGTAAGGTCTAAGGTATCCTCATCGTCCCAGTAAAGATCCATTCCTTCAGTCTGGAATTCTTCATCTTCTGAATATGATGGCGATCCCATGTCTTCGGGTATATACGGCTCTATTCCAAGCACACATGGTACGATATATTCAGGTATATAAAGCTCGACAAAGCTGCATCTGACCGCCTCAAAGTGTTGAATGTATTTTGTAGTAGCTCTGTGAATGTTCTCCTCACGAGTCATATCTTCTGGCCATCTTATGTCTTCAACCTGAGAGTTCTTCAAAGAGCGTATAATAAATTCCACCTTGGCTTCAAATTGTTTCTTCTTTTCTCCTGTGAGGGTTTCCCTCGGTATGTCAAACGAGAAGATATCTGGTCGCGGTGATGAAGGGATCTCTTGCAATGCTCCAAACTGTCGGATAACCCTCTTTGGATAATAGCAGTAGCGCCTGTGAATACTAATAAAGGGACTAGGTCTTCGTCATTACATGCGAGCCTGACTTTACCCAGTGTTGGCAATCTTAGCCGCCATCAGAGTTGTTCTGGTTTTAGAGTTCCAAGGAATTTCTTCCATTCTCTAAAGTTGAACTTAGGAATACGTGTATGGGTTCTGACGAAAGTTTTAAGAGAATGTGCATCAGAGCTAATCTTAGTGAAACCCATGCGGATATGAAGTTGTCTGATATGAGATGTGAACCACATATATAGAAGACCGCTAGAGGCTCTAAAGATTCCTTTCTTATTTTTCTTGAAGCAGTTTAGGGAAAGGAAAGTTTCAGCAAGGATAATGTTCGAGTAATCCCACCCACAACAAACTTGTCTGACCACTGTAGCCATAATAGGGTCGAAAGTAACAGACGAGATCGGGAATAGCACAAAGCTAAAGAAAGCCAAGATAAAGGCTCTACCAGATTTAGTTCCCTTGATAGCAGGGAGGTTAGGAAATCTATTTAGAAGGAAATATATGGAAATTCGTCCAGAATTACTTTTGGCATCTGCTTTGACTTCGTTGAGGTTTGTATCAAGGAATTCAGCTAGTTGACTCAAAGGCTCAAACCCTATAGGAGGTTGAACTAGTAAGTGAGTAAACTCAACTCCAATGAAGGCGCTATACTCTTCAAGAGTAGGGGTAACTTCCAATCCTTCCATGCAAAACGTAGCAGTGGTAGGATCCCAATAGAGCGCCATGGCTTGAATGAAGGTGGGTGGACACTCAATCTTCAGCAGCTCTAATAGATACCCCAATCGTAATCTGGCGTATTCTTGGTTTGCTTCGTTCATGCTGTCCCACCAGGCTAGGAGCTCTGTTCGGGGGACTTTGAATACTTGAATATCATTCTTTCCCATCAAGTCTAAAATATGTAAATGATTTTGAAAAGTCAATCGTAAAAAATTACTTTAAACATGTGACTATACACATGCCATGAAATATGCATGGGCTGATTTAATGGCATAACTCAATTGGAGAAATGGAAATTAGAGCTTTTTCAGGTATGGAAGAACTGACTTAAAGTCTAATTTGAATTTCAAGCAAGCGAATTGTGCAATTTAATTAGATTCACTCCAGTGACTAAAGGAAATAATAACGTCACATTCCATTGGTCAATTCATCAGATGGGAGTGGAGCGGAGTAAGCCCCTTATTACAATTAGGATGCCTAGTGAAAGAACAGTTAGAGAGAGTTTCTGCAAACTAGAAAGCCATAAAAGGCCCATGGAATGTGGGATCTAAGCTACCCCTCCTCAAAAGCTTAATCTTCTTCAGAATGGCAGTCGGTCGGGGGCTCCTTTCCAAATGTATCTTCATCTGTCTCCCTTTCAGGATATGGTTCGATAGTTGGGACCTCCCCCATAGTTAAGTGTTCCTTGGAGTGTAAGAAATTGTCTTCAATGGATCTGTCAAGGCGTTTCAGCTCCTCTGGCCATTCTCTGGTCCATGGTATAATGACTTTAGGGGCCTTCTCGGGTTTCTCCTTTTTGAGTACGATGCGCTTCGATTTTGTCTTAGTTGCAGGGCATCTTCTCTTTCCCCAAAGAGTGATCATGTATATGTCTTTATTAGCTTGACGTTTAGCCTTTCGACAGGCATATGCATCTCTAGCTAGGTGGTTGCGATGTTGTCTTTTCATTTTCATGTAGTCTTTGAACATTTTATCTGCTTGCTTGAACCTGAGGTTATCGACATAGTAGCGGGTTTGGCAATCTTCGGCGTATCCCATCTTGCGTCCGGTTAGCTCTCGGCCATGCACAAATCTGGTAAAGTGCAACCTTGTGTTTGGTTCAGGATGAGTGACTTTCCTTATGTATTCGAAGGTTACCAACTCTGTCGAACTTCTAGGAAACAACGACATCCTACCCCCTTATCATCATTATTTCAATTAGTCACTTGAGTGATTTCATGATCTATGCACTGCACGTAGATGTATATAATGCATGAATCATACTATAAAACATGGAATAGTGAAGTACATTGAAAGTAAATACCTTACCAACCAAAACCAGGGGAATGTCAAATGTTCCTCTGTAATGATGAGTGGTTTTAGGTATACCAACCTTCCATAGACATGCGCATGAGACAAGTGAGTATACTCTAGAAATCGAAAATCAGGTAAGGAACCTATGGCTCAGGCCCTCACGATCCAAATAAGGCAGATTCCTCCCCAAGAGTACCCACCCAAGAGGGCTAGATATCGCCAATTTAGATTGTGAGCGGGAACGAACACGAAAGTCTCAAGTATCATCAAACACAAGATCCTTTCGTACCCTTTCCCTATCTAAGGTAACCTAGAGGTGGTTGCAGTCAGGGTTTGATCGCCAGTGTGCGCGATGTGTCGTGATCATCACAATGCAAGTCATGCACATCAGTTTGTATCAAACACCGCTTCAATACGTGCTAAAAATAAACATACAGTCCCAACTCCAACCTGTCGAAAAAATATCAGCAAGCACTACACCCCTTATTTCTCCAATCTGCAAAAACATATAATACAATGGTTAGGATACGTACCTCACCTTCGAGAGCATTTGCAGAAAACAAGGTCAGATAAACCGATCAACTTATTAATCGGCTCAAGTCCTCTAAAATTCATAACCAGAGATTCTGGATTTGAAATAAGTTCCTAGCGGAGTTGCCAGTCTGTCGCGACCCATCTCGAGCGGCCACTGGGTATCGTACCCCGTGGGGGCTCTCGAGGGCTAATGGGCCGCCCGATATTGCCTGATCGGACGTGAGCCTCTCCCAAGGTCCATTACCCAAATTGCAACGGCTGGATATACGTGGTCGACCTTCGATGCGGTCTGGTGACATGTGATATGTGTACATGCCAAGGAGTCGCCACCAATCGTTTCGTGGAGGGTACGATCGGAAACCCTATCGAATAGTTGGGAGCGATCTATTCGATTCTGCGAAAACCAGAGAAGTGGGTGTCGCGACCTAATTTAGGTGCTAACAGTGGGATCGGGGACTTTGTTACGCCAACTGTCAGAGTTGACGCCCTTTCGGTACCTAAGTTGAATGATTTATCTAATCCTAAGATCTCATACAGATGAGTGGGGGTACGAACCTAAATCTAGGAGGTCATGCAGATAGGAGTGGCTACCTTATCACTCACAATCAGTAAAAATAAATACGCAAATCAAGGATCCAAAACATGCGGATAAATAACATGAAAGCAACATGGCATCCCTAATAAGGCTTTACCAGCCTAGAGAAGTATCAATCAAGGCTTATGAGTGATTTTGACATGATTCGCCCATGAGGGGCAAAATCGTAATTTTGAGAAGTTTGGGGACAATTTACCCCAGAATGGAAAATTTGTCATTTCAAATGAAATGTGTAGTCAAAAGATGACGAAAATAGGATTGGCGGCCAAACCAATCCATTTCCTATTTTTCGAAAATTTTCAAAATTTTTCTGGAATTTAGAAGTGATTTTACCCTTTGAGGGGTAAAATCGTCATTTTCGGCGAAGACGAGAATTGGAAATCTCAAACATTAGGATTGGTCGACCACCTGACCCAAATCCTAATTTTAAGCAATTTTCAAGATTCAATTGAAATAGGAAAGGCGATTTACCCTTTGAGGGGTAAAATCGTCATTTTGAATGAAAGAAGAAACTCGAGAACCCAAGCAGAAGGATCGGTCACATAACTGACCCTAATCCTTATCTTAGCGTCCTCGACTCATCTTGTATACAAGGCTGAGGCGATTTACCCCTAAAGGGTAAAGTCATCAATTTTCAGAAGCATGGATAAGAAATCTCAAAAAAATAGGATTGACCAGTTGTCTGTGGTCAATCCTCAATTTTTATGGATTTTTGGAGTGTCTAGGAATTTCCTACAATTTTCCTACATTTTTTTGGATTTTTTTGGATTTTCTAGTATTTTTTTAGAATTTTTTAGAATTTTTTAGAATTTTTATTTATTTTTTAAATTATTTTTAGAATATTTTTTATTAAAATATGGTTCGGACCGGGTCGACCCAACCCGCTCGGGTCGAAACCCGGCCCAGACCTGAACCCGCGCGACCCATGGCTCAAAACGATGCCGTTCCGCATTTTTTGATTTTCGAATATTCGGATTTAATCCGACAGTTCCTATTGAACCACGTGGCTAATCCACGGCCATTGGATCAGTCGACCAAAACTAACGGCTCAGATCAAAAGCCGACTATTCCCTAGCTGTCAGATTTGATTACCTAAACCTACGGCCACGATTAAAAGCCAAGACTCGATCTGGGCCGTCCACCTTCACTAACTTAAACGACGTCGCCTACTCACTTACCCACACGACGCCGTTTCAATTTTTCTTTATTTTCCAATTATAACCTAATATCCTAATTACTAATCGGACGGCTACTAAAATTTAGACGCGATTTATCTAAGCCGTCCGATCAGCCTGTTCGAATAACAAACTCTAACGGCCATGCTGATGGGCGAACACGTGGACCAATGATGGACCGCCACCTAGGACCGCAGCTTCGTCTTCAACCTCGTGACTGAAACTAAGTAGACGGCTGTGCATCTCCGGCGACGATCCAACGGTGAAACCTTAACGAAATTGCACGAGACCGGCGCCAATCGACTCGCGATAGACCATAGTTTAACATATCTACGAATCAAAGCTTTTCATTCACTGAATCACGTGCAACACGCAGAACGCCGAGTACGGCCATGGTAGTTCAATCATGTAAAATACACAGAGTCATAGCAATTCATCCACAGGATAACACGAGAGAAGGTTCAGGACACTTACCTCGAGCTCCGATTGAGCTCGCACGGCCTAGATTAGGCTAGGTGAGAGTGAGCAGGGCTCTGACATGGCGGAAGGTTTGGAGACTCAATTCGGAGTATTAAAGCGAAATCGATGCAAAATAGAGATGCGATGATGGTCAGTGATTTCTAGGGAACAAAACGCACACACTAAACGCAAGAACAAACAAGAGATGTGCGAATCGCCATTGATGCACGGTGAGAAGCTCAGAAGCGCGTCTCACCTATTCCCGCGGTTTCAGGTGGCGCGGCCGGTGGCGATCGCTCCCTGGAGCTCCAGGCGAATTTTCGGCTGTCTTCTTTGGCTTCGGTTTGGCCGGGGACGGCCTAACCAGCGCCTTGCAGTCGAGGTCGAGTTCTCGACGACGTGGGTCGAAGAATGAGCTCTCTCTCTCTCTCTCTCTCTCTCTCTCTCTCTCTCTCTCTCTCTCTCTCTCTCTCTCTCTCTCTCTCTCTCTCTCTGTCGGTTCTGTTAAGCTTCTACCACTGAATGAACCAACCTCCTTCTCCTCTCCCGCTTCCCATGGCTATATTCAATTTCAAGAATCTTTGCCGCCAATCGGGAGGAGTCAATTCTCTCAATCCGCACTTGAGGTCCCGTGTTTTATGGTCCAAACGGCGTCGAGGACAGTGGGCATTCCGTCCAACTCCGTTTGGTCCTCCGGCAAGTCTAATTTCACGCGAATTTGGCATGGATTTGGCCTGTTTTTGACAAATGTTGACTTTTGCAGGTCCGCGATTTTGACAAGTCGATTACTCCCCATATCGGCGACGTCAGGTGGTGTCGCCGGTGTTGATCGATGGGGAAGGGAGAGAGCAACAATACGCCCACGATTTGCTACCCAATTGTTCACGAATTGCCCCTCAATTTCTTGATCAAAATCGAGCTGGGGACTTTTCATTCGCGCGGGGGCTTGAGGAAGAAGACAACACTGTAGCTGTTCTCTTGATTAGCAACGCAAGTGTACGTATCGAACAAGTAATAAAGTGATGAATAAAAATATCGTTCCCACGGAGATTGTAGACAAATCAATCAAATTACTTACTAAACGTGAACAATTCTCAAATTTATCTAACCAATTAAAGATCCAATAAAGCACTCGAAAATTCTAAAGAAAAATAAATTAACCAATGCAGCAAACCAAAATAGAAATTAGAAATTTCGAATATAAAGAAGCAACAAATAATGGATTTCTATCAAGAATGAAAAAAAATGTTAGAGCATCCGATTTCACTTAACCAATCAAGATTGATTAACCAATCTCATCATGCAATTAAATTGAATTCATAGTGTGATGGTAGAACTTTCTCATGTAAATCACTATCCTTGGTCCAGTATAGAAACCCTAATTAGATTTAGTAACCAACACTTGATCCATGTGAATTTAAGTAAATCCAAACGCATTAAGATTTATGAACGTTCCCGGATTCAATAAACCACCATCGATTTACCTACTACCGAAACCACACAAAAAAAACATAAGATATCTCTATCTATGATGAATTCATGGCTATATATCATAAAACGCTTGCACGTAATCTCCTTTCGGTCTCATACATACAACAAATATCATTCAAGTGGTGATCAAACACTTAAAAACATTAAGAACATGATATATAACTCGCACATATAAATTCTAGAATTGCATAAATGAGTGTGAAAAATTAATCCATCATAGTTAAGTTACATCGTAGCTATAACAAGAAGTAGTCTAGAACATAATGAAAATTAAACAAAAAAGAATGATTAAACTAAACATGATGAAGAACTAGAACAAGTGCACCAAGAATAATCGAGGATTGACTTTGAATTCGCCTTCTTCTTCCTCACTTTGCATCCGACATTGAAAGGAAGAATAGCAGAAAAAAACTGAACGTCGTCTTCAGAGCGTCTTCTCTAAAAGTGGCTTCCCTCCTCTAAAATCACGTTACTTTTCTTTTCCTTTTCTCTTGATATCTTCTTGATTCTCAGAAAAAGAAATCTGAATCTTACCAAAGTAAGATTGCAATAAAGATTATTCCCAAAGATTGACATCTCCCAATAATAAAGCTCCTAATTTAGATTGGATTTTGAATTTGTCCCCAAGATATGTTTGATTCTCTTTGATTTCAAATTTGCACGGCTGAAGATTTATTACCTACAAAATCAATTAAATTCAATAAAGCATATATCAAATTCAATTAAAACTAAGCAAATATTAAGTCTAAAATAATAAATAAACTCTATATAAAATAGAGTTATCAAATGCCCCCAAACTTAACATTTTGCTAGTCCTTGAGCAAAACCACAATTAAAAATATTTTTTTTATCAACCATGGTTGCTCGAATTCTCAACGGAAAACATCAGAATCAATGACAAGATAAGTCTAACCCTAAACATGCAATCCGTGTGTGTGTGAAATCCTCAATTTCTCAACTCACATGCAACCTAGATAAATCCACGTTGATATGAAAACTCCTAAACTCAAAATCCACAAAACCAAATCTCATAAGTTTGTCGTTCATTCCTCTCTCCACTAATGTAGACCATAAGCTCAACCAAGAATCAATAGGTCTTAATAAGCTTGTAATGTGGCTTGGTTAAAGGTTTGACAAAGATATGTTTAAGCTCAATTTACCCTCCTTATATAGTGCAATTCCAACCCATTGAGTATCCAAAAGGCTCACTCAAGTTGAAAGTTGGATATAGGGATCCGTATAAGCAGTACTAAAGAAACAATATACATGAATTTCTTTTTTTTTTCTTTTTGCACACTTTTCTCTTTTTTTTTTTCAAACATGTCAAGAATCCAGAGTTTATGATATCACAAAGAATTAAATGTGTCCATAGGGTACAAGGAAAATTGATATCAATAAGCTCAGGCTACATTACAAGGGTATTCAAAGAAATTAGCAATATCAGGCTCAATGGGGGTGACTAAGGATAAATAAATAAGGTTGGCTTGAAAGGCTCAAACGATCCAATGAATGCCTAAATCATTTTCTTAATTGAGTTTAGCCTAGAATTTCGCCTCAAGAGAAAATCAGACAAATTCTAATATCTGGGTGAGTTCTATGAGAATTACATACTTCACATAAATCTTCTCTAGGTACACATGATTCAAAAATAAGGATTAGTACTCAAAATATGGACTACATATTCAAGATCGAGACTAACTCACACATCTTTCTTGATTTTGAATTTTTTTTTTCAAAATTGCATCCAAATTTCAAATTAAGCAAAGATTTCATGAAAAATTTTCAAGAAAATTTTTAACTTCCACCCCAAACTAAATTGCAGTAGTGTCCTCAATGCTAAAGAGCAAAGAAAAAATAATAAGGACAGAGAAACTCCCCTGGAATATGATGAACGCATGTCATAGGAGGTAGTTGGGGTAGAAAGTTTGAAGAAAATTTGGAGAAAAGTCCCTACAAAAATAAATCAAGTAATTAGGGAAAATTATTATCATGAGGTTTCAAAAAAAATTGTGAATAGAACAAAATAAAGCTAAAATGCGAAAAATTAAAATGCTTGGGTTGCCTCTCAAGAAGCGTTTGCTTTATAGTTTGCGGCCAAACTCTTCCAACTCTTATAAGCAGGTGATAGTAAGGCAATGATGGCTGCTTGTGAGTCAAAACCACCTCCAAAGTAGGGCTTGAGACGTTGCCCATTCACTTTAAAGGTTCCCTCATTGTCATTAGTAACTTCAACTGTTCCATAAGGGAAAACCTTAGTGATGGTAAAAGATCCAAACCATCTTGACTTCAACTTACTTGGAAATAGACGAAGACGTGAGTTGTATAATAAAACTCTTTGACCTATATGAAACTCCCTTCTTAATTGAAAGGCTCAAACGATCCAATGAATGCCTAAATCATTTTCTTAATTGAGTTTAGCCTAGAATTTCGCCTCAAGAGAAAATCAGACAAATTCTAATATCTGGGTGAGTTCTATGAGAATTACATACTTCACATAAATCTTCTCTAGGTACACATGATTCAAAAATAAGGATTAGTACTCAAAATATGGACTACATATTCAAGATCGAGACTAACTCACACATCTTTCTTGATTTTGATTTTTTTTTTCAAAATTGCATCCAAATTTCAAATTAAGCAAAGATTTCATGAAAAATTTTCAAGAAAATTTTTAACTTCCACCCCAAACTAAATTGCAGTAGTGTCCTCAATGCTAAAGAGCAAAGAAAAAATAATAAGGACAGAGAAACTCCCCTGGAATATGATGAACGCATGTCATAGGAGGTAGTTGGGGTAGAAAGTTTGAAGAAAATTTGGAGAAAAGTCCCTACAAAAATAAATCAAGTAATTAGGGAAAATTATTATCATGAGGTTTCAAAAAAAATTGTGAATAGAACAAAATAAAGCTAAAATGCGAAAAATTAAAATGCTTGGGTTGCCTCTCAAGAAGCGTTTGCTTTATAGTTTGCGGCCAAACTCTTCCAACTCTTATAAGCAGGTGATAGTAAGGCAATGATGGCTGCTTGTGAGTCAAAACCACCTCCAAAGTAGGGCTTGAGACGTTGCCCATTCACTTTAAAGGTTCCCTCATTGTCATTAGTAACTTCAACTGTTCCATAAGGGAAAACCTTAGTGATGGTAAAAGATCCAAACCATCTTGACTTCAACTTACTTGGAAATAGACGAAGACGTGAGTTGTATAATAAAACTCTTTGACCTATATGAAACTCCCTTCTTAATTGAAAGGCTCAAACGATCCAATGAATGCCTAAATCATTTTCTTAATTGAGTTTAGCCTAGAATTTCGCCTCAAGAGAAAATCAGACAAATTCTAATATCTGGGTGAGTTCTATGAGAATTACATACTTCACATAAATCTTCTCTAGGTACACATGATTCAAAAATAAGGATTAGTACTCAAAATATGGACTACATATTCAAGATCGAGACTAACTCACACATCTTTCTTGATTTTGATTTTTTTTTTCAAAATTGCATCCAAATTTCAAATTAAGCAAAGATTTCATGAAAAATTTTCAAGAAAATTTTTAACTTCCACCCCAAACTAAATTGCAGTAGTGTCCTCAATGCTGAAGAGCAAAGAAAAAATAATAAGGACAGAGAAACTCCCCTGGAATATGATGAACGCATGTCATAGGAGGTAGTTGGGGTAGAAAGTTTGAAGAAAATTTGGAGAAAAGTCCCTACAAAAATAAATCAAGTAATTAGGGAAAATTATTATCATGAGGTTTCAAAAAAAATTGTGAATAGAACAAAATAAAGCTAAAATGCGAAAAATTAAAATGCTTGGGTTGCCTCTCAAGAAGCGTTTGCTTTATAGTTTGCGGCCAAACTC